>CM060885.1:30943750-31622500 GCA_030762935.1 Hymenopus coronatus | reverse complement strand
CAATTTATATTCCTATTTATGACACCACAAATCATATGTTTTTTAATTAAACTACTAATGTAAACTTCAAACCAAATTAATACAAAATATCTTTTTAAAATAAGTAACTTTTCGCTGATAAAACTTGTGGATCTGCTTGAAAGTTGTTCTATGGCTAAATTTCACTTTATTTCATTGCCAAAGTTTGTGTGATGATGACCTGTGGGCTTATAATAACTAAATGGTATGATGTAAACACCGGTTCTGGTTGCCTCACAGCAGGATTCGGCTGAGTAGATTTGCTGAGTCCATTCCGGTTCAGGATACAAGTTATATACAGTTTCAAGAGCTGCTGCTTTTACATCTTGCTGAGATGTGACATTCTTAAAAACTGTAGATAGAAGATTGGTTTTATGTGCGACATCTACAAGATGTTTTAAGGGTGTTGTTTTAGGTAAAATATTTTTATCTTTAATTTCAATTACAGTATAATTAAAACTTTTTATTTAACAACAATAACTCCATGGCACGACAGCTCACGGGGAACCTTGGCCTACCGCCCGGCCGCTGCGTCCCCCATCTCGGTCCACTACAGACGTCATGGATGGGGTGCAGTATTGGAGGGTGAGACGTGGTCAGCGCCTCGAGCCCCTCCCGGCCGGTTAATGCGGTCCTCACGACCTGGAGCCGCTACTTCTCCATCAAGTAGCTCCTCAATTGGCCCCCCAGGGACCTCACGAGGCTGAGTGCACCCCGGTCCAGGTCTCCCAGCGGGGGAAAAATCCCCACGCCGGTACTGGGGATCGAACCCAGGTCTCCCGCTTGGTAGGTAGCTGCGCTACCACCGCGCTAAGGAGACGACCCAAACTTTTTATTTTCTCTATACATACTATGTACATAGTGTATAGAGAAGGTATTGTAATGCTTCCAAAATTCAATACCGAGATTTCACCGGAAATATATGTTTTGGGTTTCCCTGAAACCAAAAAAAAAAAAAAAAAAAAAAAAAAAAAAAAAAAAAAAAAAAAAAAAAAAAAAAAAAAAAAAAAAAAAAACATTTTGAGTAAAAGGTCAGTGTGTGCGTGTGAGTGTGTGTGTTTGTGTCTGTGTCTGTGGACAGCATAGCTCAAAAACGAAAAGTCCGCTAGATATCAAAGGATGCGACACGAAGATTTTAAAGAAAATACTCCCCAACTACCTTTTACATGGAACTCTTTTCGAAAATTTTTATTTTCTCAAAAATGGCTCTAACGATTATGTTTAAATACCGTATGTTAAAGATATTTTTACCTCACAACTAAAATATAGAACTTGAATTTTCTGGGAATAGCCTCTGAAAACATGTTTATTCTGGATGAATTTTGCACATTTTCGCATAACTGACAAACTATAAGATATAGACAAAAACTTACTTAACAGAAAATGTAGAGCTTGTAAAAACACAAAATTTATATTATATATATTTTTTTTGTGGACTTTTGAGATATTTTTTGTTATTGGTTTCAGCTTTAAAATACTTATACTTTTCTCATACAGGAATCGGTCAACTCCTGTCCATACAAACAAAGGAACTTCAGTCACATAGCAACCAGCTTTTGAATAATATTATTTAGCCTAAGGTACTCCCTTATTTCCTTTCTATTTACATGGAAACAAGTAATAAGACTAATTCTGCTAATTTTTTCTCGAGTAGTATGAAGTACATAGAAGAATAAGCTTTTTAACAATAATTTGTTGTAGAGATGTAGAGAAAGTCATGTGAATGGAACACATCATATTTTTTTAGTTTTAAGTTCCCGAAGCCGAATTTATAATTAGTGCATAATTTGTTTGATGATATCCTTATCAATTTGGTTATAGTTATTTAATATTTCACCTTAAAATATCCTAATTCCCATTATATAACTATAAATGGTATTTACTTAAAAACCAATAATGTAAATAATTCTCTTATTCTTCATATTTACAGATTCTAAATCTGCTACACTTACTTTACATTGCCTTGGGATGAATAATTCCACCTTAATATCTGCATAGCTTTATTTGTGTATTCTCTACGGCCCCTGAATATCTTGGTTAAATATGAAAATGATTCTTATATCTAAACGTGGGTATGAAATAGATGGTTACATGCTACCTGCAAAAAGTTCCCAGAATGTGTAAATAACACAAAAATAAGTTAGCATAAGGAAATTTACATGACATGCCCTTCAAAATAGTTCCCTTCCCCAGTGACACACTTCTGTCACCGTGTATAACCGGAAGCCATTTTCAGATAGCCGTCGGAGTGCCCTTGTCGCATGTGCAGTAATTTCTTCAGCGTTCAAAACTCTTGACTGAAACGTTTATGCAGCAGCGGCAGCTGTGTAGGAGCACAAGAGCACGTGAACCTCCAAAATTTCTTAGTGGATCTCCTTTTTCTCTTTCAGGAAACATGTAATAAAATGCGCTATCCGGTGCCACTTGTTTAAATATGCCGCGCTCTGCTCTTCAGATTGAACACAGCCGAGAGCCCGAGTATGTGGTAACAACGCTTGTAGCACAGGCCTCGTGTGCTAGCTCTGCGCTTGCGCGGGTAACAAAACAGCTCGGAATTTTACAGCCAGAAATGAGCACAGTGCGACCGTGCACATTAACACCTCCAGGGTTCTGTTTATCAGCAGGAGGTGCTGCTATCTTTGAGATTTAGTTGAAACTATCCGGAAGTGCAACTGCAGTCTTTGTGAGACGTGCTATTTTTCTTAGTAATTTGCATTTTTTGCGAGAGTTAAGCTTAAGAGAGAGTTAAGCAGTTCAAAACAGAAAACAACCTCAACGAAGAAACTTTTCTGCAACTAACCGAGCTACTGAAGACTGTTATCACTACGACCATGACTACATCAGAACCAGAAATATGCTTTTCCACAATAAAAAGAATCGACTTTCAGCGCTGGCAATGGCTTGATATTGAGAACAAACTGGTCAACAGCATAAAAGACTTTAATCACCGAGTGATAGAAAAGTTTGCACATTTGAAAAACCGGCGCGTGGAATTTCTGTACAAATAAATTTGGTGTTAATTGCGTAATTCAAACAATGTAAATAGTATTTACTGTAAATACCATTCTTCACATGAACTGTATCAAAGGACTTCACCCCTTCACCACCTCATATTGCTGTTAACTCTCGGAGACTAAGAAATTCAACATTTTTAAATACTGGGTGGGTGAGGATTTGTGTAACAAATGTATAATTCTTGTTATTAGGCACTATCATTGTTTCTAGTATTACTGGATTTGATGTTGCGGCGACGGCGGTAGCAGTAGCGGCAGCGGCTGCGGTGGTGGTAAATTGCTGATTTTGTGAACACCTATATTTTTAATCCACGAGCCGCCAATGCGTTTATGCCTTTCATACACATGAGTTTTCCTCTTTGCTGCTTCGCCTTAAGTTTCTTCCATCACGCTCAATGTCTCTGAGGGAGATTTGTTTAACAAAAGACAAAACCTTTGTTCGAACGTGCTGCGGTGTCGACATTATGAATCGTGATAAATATACATACACAACAAAAACTAGTTACCAAGCAACGACAGCAATCATCTTTAGCGAGGAAATTGAAATGAGGTGTCGTCATGGAGCTACGAACATCTAAAAATAAAATATCTTTTACGCTCGTAAACATTAAAGAGGAAATAAACGATCCCGGAGACGTTTTGAGTCTAGGGTTATATCTGAAGATAATACGGTGGCAACTGTGGATGCAAACATTTTAACTTCCACGAGTTACTTTCTGCTGAAACATTACAGAAATTTTTACTTTCTCTACACGTACTATGTACATTGTGTATAGAGGAATTATTGTATTCCACCCAAAAATTGATATCGAGATTTCACCGGAAATATATGTTTTAGGACCCCCTGAATCCAAAAAAAAGAAGCATTTTCAGAAAAGGTCCGTGTATGTGTGTGTATGTGTATCGGTGGACAGCATAGCTCAAAAACGAAAATACGTTAAATACCAAACTTGGTATGATGTTTGGTATGTTCCAAGGACGCGACACAAGATTTTCAAGAGAATCCTCCCATACCAAACTACCCTTTACATGGAAAAATTTTCGAAAATTTTGATTTTCTAAAAATTGGCTATAACAATTTTGATTAAAATACCGTATATTAAAGATATTTACATACCAAATAAAATGTATATCTTGAATTTTCTGAGAATAGCCTCTGAAAATCTCTTTATTCTGGATGAATTTTGCCGAATTTTGCTTAACTGCTAAGAGATAGACAAAAAGTTACCTGACATAAAATGTAGATCTCGTCAAAACACACAATTTATGCTCTTTACATTTTTTTTGTGGAGGTAACCGTTTCCGAGATATTCCTTGTTATTGGTTTCAATGTGAATATTTTTCTCAGACAGTAAGTGTCCGTTTTGCGTTTGTTCTACTCCTGACCAAGCAAAGAAACGATTTTCAATGACAATTGCATAACGATAGCTTTTAAAAGGTGCAGAAAGAAGAATAATCTTATGTAAGAAGTTTGTAAAACAGCTAGAGAAAGTCATATGAGTGTAACACACGAGATTTTTTCTCCCTAGAATTTATCTATTTCCTTGACGGTATTATTTGCGAAAGTTTCAATCTTTTAGTATTAATTACCACACCATGGATTTAATTTATAACTATATAGATTGATCCTTCTGAGAAATTAGCCAACTGCAAAACGGCCAACTGTGATCTTCTGAAATTAACTCAGAAACCAGATTCCTTGACATTCCAACTCCCAAGATGGTAGACTGCTTTCATCTGCTAGGACCTCGATTACTTGATGGATCTATAGTTTCTGCTGAACACATTTCCGAAATTGATCTATAATTACCCTGATGCGCGTGATGAATCTCAATACGCTTCAGCACTGACGCGTGTGCACATTCAACCATCGAGTTGGATAGGATAAGGAAGGTTACCTTCTGGCCAGGTTGATCATTGCTCTTTTGTCTTTCTGGCGGGCATAATAAAATCACTTTGTGTTTTATCCTTAACATGCCTTCGCTCGGAAAGGGAAGTACAGCCGTTGGATCAGTGTCGTATATTTACTGCACGTTAAAAATACTCAATAAAGAGGTTTCTGAGCAAAAGTAAGTAAACATTCAAACCCAATAAGCAACGAGACGCTGAGAACCACAACATTTAAAGAACGTTCATAAATACTAGAGTCGGCTGATAAGTCCCGGGCCTCTCAATGAAAACAGCATTTAAAAAAAAAATATATATTGCTTTATTTCTCAACATAATCTCCAGAAACGCTAATACATTTGTCATATCGGTGTTCTATTAAATTAGACCATCTCTGATTTATCAAGGTCCTCAAAATAGTTGTTTACGCATCAATGACCTCTTCATTGCTGTGAAATCTTCGTCCTCCAAGAAATTTTTTGAGGTTTGGGAAAAAGTGGTAGTCACTGGGTGCTAGGTCTGACGAACATGGTAGATGTTCAAGCAATTGGAACCTTAATTCGCACATTTTTCCCATTGCAATGACTGAACGATGGGCCGGAGCATTGTCGTGATGAAACAAGGTTTCTTCCCCCCCCCCCCGAAATGGGGTCTTTTTCTTTTCACCTCATCACTCAAACGTTGCCGTAAGCTTGCTAGTAGTCACCAGTGATACTTTTACCCTTTTCCAAGTAATCAATAAAAATAATCCCCTGTGTATCCAGAAAACACTCGCCATAACCTTGTTAGCTGACAAAATTGACTTTGCCTTTTTTGGAGGTGGTTCACCTGGCGTAATCCACTGTTTTGACTGTGATTTACTTTATGGAATGTAGTGCCATCTCAAAAATTCACTGGGATGTTTACAGTAGAGCTCCTCATTCTTAACAGAAACCGTTTTTCTTTGCAACTTTTGATCAGGTGTCAACAAACGCGGCATCCATCTTGCACAGACCTTGTGAAAGCCCAAAACATTACTTAAAGTATTATCTGCACGTTCTTTTGATATGTTTACAGTCACTGCTATCTCAAACAACTTTAATCTGCGGTCTTCCAGTACTAAACGATTTTTTTCAATGATCTCTGGAGTTGTCACTTCTACAGGACATCCAGAGCGAGGCTCATCACTAATGCTCGTACGTCCCATTTTAAACTGTGCAGCCCACCGTTTAATCATTGAGTTTGAAGGGGCAGAGTCTTCCAATGTACTGTTCATTTCCTCCTTTATTTTTTTAGGCGTAAAGTTCTTCAAATGGAAGTATTTAATCACTGCTCGTTTTTCCAAATCCTCCATTGCGTGAAAACTCTAAAGTTGTGCTGTTTAAAATGCTGTCATTCGGAAACTAAACAAGCTATTGACCTGAAACTATGGATACAAGCTAGCCTAGAGTTAAACTATACGATGCTATCGTCTAACTTGCCTAGTAGCGTCATATCTGAGTGAGGCCCGGGACTTAACAGCCGGCTTAACGAATTTAATTTAAGAGTGGAGCTCACTGCTTGAATATGTAAGTATTCAAAGGTAAAGATCATGTTTAATAAAGTTGGAGTATCAATGTTGTGAAGGTCCCAGGTTAGCGGGTTGTATTGTTCACATCTTATATGCTTATAGAACATACCTTAATTTGTAAATTAAAAACCAGATGTGACCTTTAGGTTGCATTGCTTCTCAGCACTTGAATTTGAGTTAGCTGGAGAGCTAAATGTCAATGTTGTGCCTGAAATGCTGTAGTTTAAGGTGACCACATTTTTAAAAAAATAAGACAAGACATTTAATTGTTTTCTGCTATGAAAAGAGGGACAATTTGTGGATATTTAAAGTAATATATAAATTTTCAACACTGTGATATAAGATATAACAACATTCTACTCACTATAATATAACTCCTTTTAAATACATTAATATTTTGCCAATAAATTGATGTTCTGTATTATGTTCACACCTATTTTTTTAAATTTGGATACAACTATGCTAAAGTTCATTAGCTCCGTTTTCAAATTTATTTACACCAGCAGTTCATTTCTACATCATTTGCAATTCTCAATATTGTAAAACCGCACAAGTTGGTGCTTCTTTGGCTGGCATCGTGTTACCATCCACGTCTATCGCTGTCGTCTTCGAGCCTCCTTTCATACTAGGATCTGTTGTCAGAAACCTTGAAAGTTTTCATCAAAGTAATAAACGGAATATGTAAGAAACATTGCTTCGACAGAGCTATGCAATATACTTTTGCCACAGGAGTTTTGGCGTCCAGGACAGGGCTCAAACAAGATGGACTGTCCACTCTAATGCGGAAGACCGAATCTATTCTTGACCCATCACTGAGAAGTGAGGTTGTTTTACAATTTGTATAATGAAGTGGTTTTCCTTTCAGTCTTGGTTGGCAACCTGATTTATCGATGCTACAGTTGACTGCTCTTGTATATGTCGTATATTGGAGAAGAGTTTGGAGGTGGTTGCTGTTGTACTCGCAGACCACCAAGTGAGATGGACAGTCACTAATAACCTTAGCTCGTATTTAGAAGATCCTGGATTCAAATCCCATGTACCAACCAATCCGACTGGGGATTTTGCGTTCTTTCGCTCAGTTACCACGGTTCTCAGGTAAACACTGGTTTGGATATTCAATTAAACAACATAAAGTTCTTCCTACAACATAAGTAAACATAAAAAAAATCTGATGTAATCCATTCACATGACTTTCTCTATATCTCTGCAAGAAATGTTTGTTAAAAAGTTTATGCCTTTATTTTCTTCATGCTAAGTGAGAAAAAATTAGCACAGTCTTATTACTTGCTTCCCTGTAAGTAGAAGCGAAATAAGGGAGTAACATAGGTTAAAGTGATAGCAAAAGCTGGTTGCTATGTGACTGAAGTTCCTTTGTTTGTATGGACAGGGGTTGACAAATTCCTATATGAGAAAAGTATAAGTTTTCTAAGGCTGAAACAAAAAACAAGGAATATTTAAAAAACGATCAATTCCACGAAAAAAATGTATATAACATAAATAGTGTGTTTTAATGTGCTCTACATTTTTGTGTGGTAAGTTTTTGTCTATCTCTTACGGTTTACCAGTTACACAAAATTCTGTAAAATTCATCCAGAATAAAGTAGTCTTCAAAGACTATTCCCAGAAAATTCAAGATATACATATTATTTGTCAAGTATATATCTTTTATATATGATATTTTAATCAAAATCGTTAGAGCCATTTTTTAGAAAATCAAAATTTTTGAAAAATTTTTTCCTGTGAAGGGTAGTTGGGGGTGGGGGATTTTCTTGAAAATCTTCGTGTCGCATCCTTGGAAGATACTGAACTTAAATATCAAGTTAGGTATTTAAAGGTCTTTTCGTCTTTGAGCTATGCTGCCCACAGACACACAAACACACACATATACACACAGACACACGGACATTTTTCTAAAAATGCTTCTTTTGGATTCAGGGAGACCCAAAACATGTATTTTCGATGAAATCTCGGTATCGAATTTTTGGGTACAATGCAATAGCTTCTCTATACACTATGTAAATAGTTCGTATAGAGAAAGTAATATAGGATGTGTTTCATTCTCATAAATTTATCTATTTTGCAACAAGGTATTCTTAAAAAAGTTTACTCTTCTTATCTACTTCAGGTTAATCGAGACAAAAATTAGTTGAAATGGTTTTACCACATATTTTCTCATTGTCAAATCTTTTAAGAGTTGATCGCAAGTCAGCGGAATTTCGTACAACCACCTATATCAACTTATTTAGTAAATGATTTATTTAAGTTATAAAACTCATTTGAACAGAAAACGAATGCATTGCAGGTAGACATCCGTTACGAACTGTGATACTAACAACATGAATAGTTGGACAGTAATTAGATTGTACGCAATCTATATTTTGAATACTAAGAGCGTTCAGTAAGGCCTTAGAAAATCCAAGATATCATACTCGTAGCAGTTAAAGTTTCAGCTATATCCATCACGTGGTTTCGTTGCCATAGGCGAGATTGAATTAAAAATTGTGTACTTCTTTAGAAATTTGGGTGGGGGGTGCTTTTCTATTTAAAATACTTAACACCGAGAGAGATAAAAACCGAGTTGGACGAAGTTCATGGCACATCTACCCCCGAGTTTGCAACAATTTATAATTAGATGAATGAATTTAAATGTGGTCGTACATCCACAAATGATGAATATCGTTCTGTATATATGTATATGAACATATCCAGTAGTAGTGACTTCCTAATAAATGGTTGCCAAAATCTAGCATATGGCTTTAGTGATCGGCGAATCAAAGTTCACGAAATTGTAGAGGCCACAGGCATGTCACAAGGTACAGTGTTCTCAATTTTGCACCAAAAATTAGGCCTGACAAAGGTCTCGGCAGATGGAAGCCGCGTTTGCTCTCGATTCTGAAGCTGGTTTGGCTCTTTTCTGTCGCAATCCTAACAAGTTTCTGCGTCGGTACATAACTGTGGATGAAACATAGATATGCTACTGCACTCCAGAAACAAACAATGGGTTTTTAAAAGGCGAACTGACTCCGAAGAAGGCAAAGTGCTGAAATATACAGACAAGGTGATGGTCTCGGTTTTTTTGGGATGCACGCGGTATCATCTAAATTGATTATTTCAGAAAGAAAGAACGACAAATGGGGAGTATTAGGCATGGTTATTGCACGAGTTAAGCCGAGAAATTAAGAAAAACGCCCTCATCTAGCAAAGAAAAAGATTCTCTTCCATCAAGACAGTGCAAGACACCTGCCCAGTTTCCATGGCGAAAATTGTAGAGTTAACGTTCGAATTACTACTACATCCACCGTATTCACCGGATTTGGCCTCCAATGACTTTTTTTTATTTCTAAACTTGAAAAAGTGGCTTGGCTGAAAACGATTTAGTCTAACGAAGAGGTAATCTCCCATACAGATGCCTATTTTGAGGACCTTCCAAAATCCTACTTTTTGGAAGGCTTAAAACAGTTGGGAAAACGCTGAGAAAAGTATATCGAGCTAAAAGTAGATTATGTTGAAAAACAAAAACAAACCTATCTCTATATTTTTCAAGAACTTATTGATCACCTCTCATATTGAAGCAAATAGCCTATTCGTGTGCTTATCACAGAGATGATGAAAAATTCTTTCTTTTAATCGCTTTTAGCCACAGCTACTTCAAAAGTTTATCCTTTGGAAATGTGGGGCTTTTCCGCAATTTTTATTATGTCTCCTGCAGCTGGGAATACAACATGTATAAACCATAGACAGCAACTACACAATAATCTTCTTAAAATAATAACCCAAATATACTTAAAATTTCCATAGGTCTTTAAAAAATAGCAGGGATGCTTTCTTGCTTTCTCCAGTACATAAAATCTAGGCAGGCTGCCATTCTTTTGGGGGGGGGGGAATGCACAGGCCTCCTCTCTATGTGATTTTGGTTGTTTCTAATTAGGATAGTCTACTACCATGAACAGTTGCGAATGGAAGGTAAATCGACGTGGGCGTCAAAATTAAATAAAGGGTTGAAAACTATTGCGATGGAATACATTTGGATAGCGTGGCAGGCAAACAGACGGAGTATTTGGAGAAAAATTAAGAACCGCCTCTGCGATATTGAAAGACAGCAAATAATTGCGTAATGCTCGGAGAATAGTTCATTAGAAGTACAGTTTGGGCTAAAATCGGAGTGGGGGCTTGCGTGGATTAGACTAGGAGCATGGCGGAGCATAAACATTTCTGATGAGAATGGTATGAGAATCTGCCCCATTTGTGAGCAGGAAGCGCCATGGACCCATATCTTGGCAAGATACGGAGGAGTGCAGGGAAAAATATTTACCGCGATCATTTACCACAGCGAATGTTGAGCTAGAAGCATGTTGGACGCTACTGGCAGGCACCGAAGACGCGGACGGGCTCGGTAAATGTATACCTAAGGCAAGACAGCTGAGATCTGAGAAGGCTGATAATAGAGAATGGAGGGGCAATAAGAATAGCTAAGCAAATGTGATTATAATGTTTTATATACATATATTTTATGTCATACTTATGTCATTGTTGTGTTGTGGTGTTATATATTGTGTATATACTTATATTTATATGTATATGCATCTGAATAAAGTGTTCTCTGTGTGTTAAATTTAAATTGCTGTATTTGAATATGTTTGTCATTTTATTTTCATGTTTACTCTTTTATTTTTTTTTTCATTTTTATTTTTTTTAATATTAGTTACTATTTTATGTATTGCAAAAACACGTAAGACCTGCGGACCTTGCGATTGATGAAGCTAAATGTATGGTACTGTTATGTCAATAAATACACTTATTTATTCATTCATGTGATATTGGTTGAACAATATCAACTCTACATGAGCCTTTGTAAATCATAATAACATATAACAATGTAAAGTGCCATTTATGCTCGTGTAACTCACAATAATACAGTTCCAGAATAGCAGTGTTTATTATGTATAAAAACAGTATATTCTCATTAACACAATGATTATTGTGCATTATCACAAACGAGAGTATTGATCCCCCTAAAGCAAACTTTTTATTTTTGTTAATAATAAGGTATGTAGAGGTAAACTGCTGTTTACGTCGCGCGAGAAACGGGACAGAGAGCATGCGGTATTTCATTACATGTTACTAGTGAGGAGAGTGGGAGGCGTGCATGCAGAAGGCTGCTGTAAACAAATTAGCAGGAAGGAAAAGGAAAAACAACCATAGCCGTAACTCACTTGTTATAATACAACAAGGAAATACTTATCCACAACTGATACGTATTAGTAATACACTCCATAAATCTTTACACACCTGTTGTTCGACTGTTAAACTCTTGAGTCTATACTCGCAAGCAAGTATAGGAATTTCTAAGCATTAAAGCCAGGAATATTTAGACACCTGTTGTTCGACTGTTAATCTCTTGAGGTTATACTTGCAAGCAGGTACAGGTATTTCTAAGCATTAAAGCCAGGAATCTTTACACACCTGTTGTTCGACTGTAAAACTTTTGAGTCTGCACTCGCAAGTAGATATAGGAATTTCTAAGCATTAAAGCCAGGAAAAGAAGTAAAACTTGAACTGTTACTGGACCTTAGAGCGGTTGCAGATAATAAAACCACCCTCTCCCCCATTTCTTGCACTTTGTTGACCTTTGGAGAAGCATTCACCAGTTTCCGCCTCAGTGACTGATCACTGCTGTTTGCTTTTCTTGTATTTGTTTTTATTGCCCCATTAAAACCTTTGCATTTGCCTTTTATCTTGGAACGTATTGCCTACAGGCAATGGTGTTAAACTCGAGTTGGAACTCGTAAAATGGGAATTTTAGTTTTCTTTGGGTTTTGTACATTAAATAATACGTACTCACACTCGTATTCATACTTCCAAACTCTGGAGAAGATATGGAATCTTGGCGAGAGAAAAGTTCCCATTCTCCAGCCGGAAATACAGTCCGAAACCTCTCGCATAGCAGTCAGATACTGACTAAGCCTGCTTTGAGTTAGATAACTTGAAGCCAACTGACTAGGTATTGTTAATTTGCGTAAAACAAATAATTATTGTCGAACAATTAAATCAGCTAAGGCTCGCTGTTCCAACTTGGACGCGTGTTAAACAGCAACGAGTTACTCACGACTCACCAGCTGAACTGCAGTACAGTAGTACTTACTACAGTAAGTAATGTAGTTCAGCATTGAGTGCAAGCTACCGGCGTTCACTGACATATTGGCTACCTCGGCTTCGAGCTCTGTTGTTGTGTACGCGCAAGTATTCAAGTTCAGTCAAGTAGAGGAGCACAACAAAATCTTATCCGTTTTATTCTCATTATTCTCTAACCTCTGTAGTTTAAAATAACTTATCCCAACTATTCTTAGGATCGCTTATTTTGCCATCTACTTCATTATGTTCTAGATAAAGCTTTGCAGAAATAGTTTTTAAACACATTTGTTGTGGGTAAATGTGAGAGAGAGGAAACAAAAACAATAATAAGCAGTTTAAAATCGTCGCTATCTGCTGCCTATATAAAATTCCATTCTCTTCGCATGACATCACGAGACACAACTTAAATCAATAAGGATATTGAAAATGTCAGATCAAAAATAAGGGATATCTCGGAAATTACTCTCGTCACAAAAATGTATATACGTTTTACGTAGCGGATTTTTTTTTTTTTTTTTTTTTTTTGTCATTTACCAGTTATACAAAACTAAACAAAATTCCTCCCAAAAAAGAGGGCGTCACAGACATTTTCCACACAATTCAAAATATACTTTAATTTATTCCTTTAGAAAGCCAAGTTATATTGCAATTGGTTTTACCTTCCCTTGTGCACAAATTGTAACATAATACTTTCACACAGACGTATGTGACCTACCCTTCTATTATACAACAATTATAGCATTGTTCATTGGTTTTGTTTATGACCCTGAACTGATTTTCAGGCCAGTCACACAGAGAACTAATTCCGTCTGGAGTAGTCGAAGTGTGATTGCTCGAAGGTGGATAGCTGATTCCTCTGGAGAAATGGACCACTTTTTATGCATTTTGTCCTCAATGGCCTAGGGGTAATATGCTAGCCTCTGATTCCCAGGGTCGCGAGTTCAAACTCGGCGGAGGGCAATGAATTTTTTTTTCGGTCCTAAAACTCTTAGCATGGCTTCCTTGGGAAGAGAAGTAAAGCCCTTGTTATTTATTCATAGTTTTACGGCACGTAAGAGAACCTCAGCCGGATAAAGAGTGTTTGAGCAAAATTAAGCGGTCTTTTACGCCCCTGCAATATGTGATGTATTATTTCATACTACAGATTCCAGGTAATGAGGAAAAAAATCTAATGTATTCCATTCATCTAACTTTCTCGTATGTTCCAAGTACAAAATATTCTTACAAAAGATTATTCTTTTATCTTACACCGTGCTAATCGAGATAAATATTAGTATAATTGCTTCTTTTTAAGTAGAAGGGAAATAAGGGAATTCATTTGCCTAAAACGATAGTCAACTCCTTTAAAAGCTTGTCGCTATGTGAAACTATTGAGGTTCGGTTCGCTTTGTATGATCGGTCCCGTTTGAGAAAAAGGAAGTATTTCAAAGCTAAAATAAATAACAAATAATATCTCTGAAACGGTCAGTTCTACAAAAAAAAAAGTATAGGACATAAACTATGTGTATTATCGACGTATACGTTTTTTGTGTTTAAGTTTTTGTCTATCTCTTACAGTTTACCAGTTATGCAAAATATAGTAAAATGCATCCAGAATAAAGAGTTCTGCAGAGGCTATTCCTAAAAAATTCAAGACATACATTATTTTTTATGTGAAGATCTTTACTATACAATATCGTTATCAATAAAATCGTTATCATTTTTAAGAAAACAAAAATTTTCGAAAAATTTTCCATGTAAAGGATAGTTGGTGATGGGGAGGATCTTCTTGAAAATCTTTGTGTCGCATCCATGAGAGATATTTGATGGACTTTTCCGTTGAGCTATATTGTCCACAGGCACACAGACACTCACACACACGGCCCGGGTTCAATCCCAAGCGACCGCATGTGAGATTTGTGGTGGACAAAGCGGCGCAAGGGCGGGTTTTCTCCGGCTTCTCCGGTTTCCCCCGCCATCGCATCCACCATTTTCATTCCACGTATCACCAGTGTCACCGCCTGCGGTGCCACAAGTAGTAAAAGCGGGCGTTAAACACTACTAAAAAACTCACACACACGGGCCTTTTCTAAAAATGCTTGTTCGGAATCAGGGACCTCAAAACATATATTTACGGTGAAACGTCGATATCGAATTTTTGGGTGGAATACAATACCATCTCTATCCGCTATGTACATTTACATACGGACTAGAGAAGTAGAAATGGAATCTGTGTAGAATGGAATAATATTAGAAGTATTGTTAAGCAAATCAATGTTTTGAAATACTCCTAAAATAGAATTTTGGGAAAATTTTGATTATTTTGGAAGGGTAGGCCTTTTTACTTTCTCTATACGTCCTATATACATAGTGTATAGAAAACGTATTGTAATGCACACAGAAATGTCATACCGAGATTTCACCGGAAATACATGTTTTGGGTCCCCCTGAATCAAAAAAAAATTTAGAAAAAGAGTCCATGTGTGTGTATGTGTTTGTATGTATGTCTGTGGGCAGCATAGCTCAAAAGTGAAAAGACCGTTAAATACCAAACTTGGTATTTAAATTTAGTATCTTCCTGGGATGCGACACGAACACATCCCCTACCCTTTACACGGAACATTTTCCGAAAATTTTGATGTTCTCAAAAATGGTTCTAAAGATTTTGATTAAAATATCACATATTAAAGATATTTACCTGACAAATAATACGTATATCTTGAATTTTCTGGAAATAGCCTCTGAAGACTGTTTTATTCTGGATGAATTTTTACGTAATTTTGCTAAACCTTAAGATATGGCCAAAAACTTACCACACAAAAATGTAGAGCACGTTAAAACATTAATTTACGTTATATATATTTCTTTGTGGAGTTGATAATCTTTTAGAAATTCCTTGTTTTTGGTTTCCGCTTTAAAAAACTTATACTTTTCTGATACAGGAATTGGTCAACTCGTGTCCATACAAAGGAACTTCAGTCACATAGGAACCAACTTTTGACTATCACTTTAACCTATGGTACTCCCTTATTTCGTTTCTATTTAAAATGAACCAAGTAATAAGAATATTTCTGCTATCTTTTTCTTGATTAGTATGCAGTAAATAGAAGCATAACCTTTCTAACAATAATTTGTTGCATAGATGAAGAGAAAGTCATTAGAAAGGAACACATCAGATTTTTTACTTAGCACACCCTTCATATAACAATCCAATACACCCTTGTTGGCAGAAATAAAGCAATGCAGGAGAGTAAATTAATTTCTAAGCTTATTAATGCTCTTATTTATGAGTTAGTACATGATAAAATTAATACATCTCTTATAGAGAAAATTTTTGAGCACGGCAGCAGTTAAAGAACGTCTTTATATAAAACTCAGTTTATTGTTGGTTTTTTACTTCCTCTACACGTGCTATGTACATAGTGTATAGAGAAGGATTGCACTCCACCCAAAAATTCGATCCCGAGATTTCACCGGAAATATATGTTATAGGGTCCCCTGTAAAAAAATTAAAAGCATTTTCAGAAAAAGGTACGACTGTGTGTGTCCGTGTGTCCGTGTCCGTGTCTGTGTGTCTGTGAACGCGTTAGCTCAAAAACGAAAAGACGGTAAAATACCAAACTTGATATCATCCTCTAGGGATGCAACACGAAGATTTTGAGAAAACTCCCCCACCCCAAACTACACTATACATGGAGCTTTTTTCGAAAATTTTGATTTTCTCAAAAATGGCTCTAACGATTTTGATTAAAATTTCCTATAATAAAGATATTCACCTGACAAATAAAATGTATATCTTGAATTTTCTGGGAATAGCCTCTGAAGATTACTTTATGCTGGATGAATTTTACGAACTTTTGTATAACTGCTAAACCGTAAGAGATGGACAAAACCTTGCCGCATAGAAAACGAAGAGCACATTAAAATACACAATTTATGTTATATACTTATTTTCGTGGAGTTGATCGTTTTTGAGATATTCCTTGTTTTTAGTTTCAGCTTTGAAAAACATACTTTTCTCATACACGCATTTGTTAACTCCTGTCCATAAAAACAAAGGAACTTCAGTCACATAGCAACTAATCATTATGTTAAATAGTTACTGAGATAATGGGTCAAACTTTAACATTGGCAAGATAGGACATTTCAACCCCCCTTAATACATTCACAATGCCGTCACGTAATGCTTTCTCCGAAAATTTAAAAGTCTTTATACGATACTCCTTCACATTTAAACATGTATTGTTCATATTTCGTAATGTTTATTTACACATACAATTTACTTTGAAACTTCACTTTGAATTTATGTCATTCATCTTCATCATCATACAAATAATCAACACATAGGTGTATACTTGCGTGCATAAAGCTTTAAAAAATCTGATGTGTTCCATTCACATGACTTTCTCTACATCTATGCCATAAATTATTGTTAAAAAGCTTATTCATCTATTTAATTCATGCTAAACAAGAAAACATTAGCAGAAATAGTCTTATTGCTTGCTTCCTCTTAAGTAGAAGCGAAATTAGGGAGTACCATAGGTTAAAGTGATAGTCAAAAGCTGGTTGCAGAATAATGTAGTCTTCAGAGGCTATTCCCAGAAAATTAAAGATATACATATTATTTATCAAGTAAATATCTTTAATGTATTATATTTTAATCAAAATTGTCAGAGCCATTTTTGGGAAAATAAACATTTTCGAAAAAAGTTCCATGTAAAGGGTATTTGGTGGTGGGGGGGATTTTCTTGACATTTTTCGTGTCGCATCCTTGGAAGAAACCAAAATTTTCGTTTTTGAGTTATGCTGTCCACAGACACACAGACGCACGCACACACACACAGCTCCACACACGGACCTTTTGCTGAAAATGCTCCTTTTGGATTCAGGGGGACCCAAAACATGTATTTCCGGCGAAATATCGGTATCGAATTTGTGGGTGGAATGCAATACCTTCTCTACATACTATGTACATAGTAAGTGTAGAGAAAGTAAAAGATTATGAAAATCCCATATCGGCTCCCCTTAAAGAAGGAATGATTTTTATAGCACATTTCACACACTTTTGGTCAGTATAGCTTTATGGTGATGTTTTTAATTAGCAGAAGGAAGAACAAGCAAATAAACAAAACAAAAACAAACCAGAGACATTTGAAGTATTTCGGGAGTACTAATTAGCCTGCTGAAGGTTATCTTAATCTTACCGAGTCTAATTATTGTGTGACGAAATTTATATCTTCAGAATTCCAGATATAAGGGAAGTTGTTATTTAACATAATGACATAATAGGAGCCGCCATCTTTTATTACACGCATATTAGCATAGCAAATTCAGTTGTATAATATAATGTTTGCATAAGAGGTTATGCAAAAATTTGGAAGGTGCATTAATACATATATGGCATATAATACACATATTAATAGAAATATCTTCTAATATTTAAAGTGCTCCCATTTTCTGTGAAATTTTATAGATAGTCTCCCCATACATATTAATTACTAAACCCCAATAAAGGGGAAACAATTTAATGGCAGTTTTCAAAAATTCAAAGTGGCCGACTTTACACTAAACAGAAATACTGCTAACATTAGATTGGGATGCCAGTTTCAAATCAGTAAATCAGATATTGTTTTGAAAGAACACAAGTTCACTAAATCACTTCCCAGTACTAAATACCGCGTCAATAAGTAAAACGAATGAAATAATTAGCTAAGCACTAAACCAGGCTGTTCCAACTCAACTCGTCTGAGTGAGAGTACATGCGCGTCCTCAGTCCAAAAACTCCGAGTAAAACTGGTTGTCAATATACCACTGGGCAAAGGTCACACCAAAATGTTTCCGTCTTGCCACTTCATTTCCAACACTTGGTTAAGTGTAAGATATGGATGTTAAACCTGGACGCTGAGAAGCTACGATAAACTACAAGCAGCACAAATGTATTTTATGAGTATCTGGTAGGGAAGACTAGAAGAGACAGAGTTAGGAATCAAGAAATAAGAGCACAATTGGGAGTCGAGAATATAGCAGATGAAATATGTAACTACCGGAAAGAGCATGTTATGAGAATGCCCCCTTGTAGATTACCTAAGCTAGCAATGTTTTATAAACCTAAGGGAGCAAGAAACTTGGGAAGACCAAGAAGACGATGGACTAATCAACATATCTAACTGAAATGTAATTAGCCTCGGCCTAAACCTTGGAAGGAAGAAGTAGAAGAAGAATAAAATTAAGTGTGACGATAATGTGTCGTATTGCATGTTTCAAATAGATCTTCAGTGAGTCGCGAGTTAATCAGTGCCCTTTTGGCTCCCATAAAAGCTGGTACAGCCTGCACTAAGCAATTCTAATGGCCTCTACCCAACCAAATATAATTTGCATTAAGGGGACAAGGTACTCTGAAATAGTAAAAAATAACAGTTTTTTTATTTTAGACACTAGTAAAACCTCTATTATTTCTAGTTTCAAAAAATAAATACTTTTGGGGGGTTAAGGGGATTTTAATCAATGTAAATATAATTTCAATGGTAGTCTGCATTTCTTTAAAGCTGTTATGCAATGCCCCCTCGTTAGAACATTTGTATCTTTGAATTTAGTTTTCTCAAAACAGCAATTTTAGATACTTATGTACCTTTTTCTGAG
This sequence comes from Hymenopus coronatus, assembly GCA_030762935.1. Classification (NCBI taxonomy): domain Eukaryota; kingdom Metazoa; phylum Arthropoda; class Insecta; order Mantodea; family Hymenopodidae; genus Hymenopus; species Hymenopus coronatus. The sequence continues at coordinate 31,603,282 of CM060885.1, read as the reverse complement.
AAATTATCAGAGTTGGAAACACATGTATACAACACATAGTTGAACTTTCTGAACCACAATTGTGATGCTATAGCATATATTGATCATGTTAAGAAAGCAACAACATTGCAAATTTTCCACATTTACTTTTTTCAATTAACATATATATATATATAATTTATTTTTAATATCTACTGAATTTGAATGATAGCTAAATAATTGAGGTTCAGAAGATATCTAATTATTCTAAAAACAAGTGTCATTGTGTATTGCAAGTAGTATCAGAGAAAAAGGTACATGAATTCACATGTTTTAAGACTAAGTTTCATTATTTTTCTGCTGAATGAAATACTTTTTATAAACTCAACCACATAAACTATTAATGCAAACAACCATTTGAAATAATTGGCATGAATTATAGAATAATTCAAACAAATTTCTGGAAAAACAATTGAATGCTTTAAGAGCAATAGTAATTCAATTCAGATGGTGTGATTTCCACTAACTTTTCCCCTTAAACTCAACAGTTGACGTCCTGCAAGATCCTACCACCACCAGTAACACCAAATATGGCCCACATCTTTACCATATGTATATTTTAAGCGCAGTTTTGTTTTCTAAACAAATTATTTACAACATGTGTTTTATCTAGAAGTACATCATGGAATATTTACATATTTTTACTTTCTCTACAAGTACTATGTACATAATCTTTAGAGAAGGTATTGTAATACTCCCAAAAATTCGATACAGAGATTTCACCGGAAATACTGTTTTGGGTCCCCTGAATCCTAAGAAAAGGTCCGTATGTGTGTGTCTTTGGTCAGCATAGCTCAAAAATGAAAAGACGGTTAAATACCTATCTTGGTATCTTCCAAGGATGCGTCACGAACATTTTCAAAAAAAATATCCTCACCCACAACTACCCTTTACATGGAACTTTCTCAAAAATGGCTCTTAACGATTTTCATTAAATATCGTATATTAAAGATATTTACCTGACAAATAAAATGTATATCTTGAATTTTCTGGAAATAGCCTCTGAAGACTGCTTTATTCTGGATGAAGTTTACGGTTTGCATAACTTCTAGACCATAAGAGATGAACAAAAACTTACCACACAAAAAATGTGAAGCTCGCTAAAACACATAATTTATTTTATGTACATTTTTTTCGTGGAGTTGGTCGTTTTTTAAATATTCCTTATTTTGGGGTTTCAGCTTTGAAAAATGTATACCTTTCTCAAACAGAAATTCGTCAACTCCTGCACATACAAACAAAGGAACTTCAGTCATATAGCAACCAGCTTTCGGCTATCACTTTAACCTATGGTACTCCCTTATTTCGCTTCTACTTGCATGGAAGCAAGTAATAAGACTATTTCTGCTAATTTTTTTCTAGATTAGCATGAAGTAAATAGTCATGTGAATGGAACACGTTAGATTTTTATTAAATTATTCATTTTATGAAATGTATCTTCAGAACCATAAGCAGTGGAAGTGAGCCTAATGCAATTGGTGAATCTCTTGAATAGTTACTGCATTCAATCTTCAAGTGCATCAAGTCATCAGCCGTCTGTGGAAGTTTTTCAGAGCAGCTGCAGAATGGTGAAGCTCTTTGTGAAAATAGGATTGAAATCAGCAATGATTTATAAAGAATTTGGTGGTCACATGCTTGGGTGAGAGAGATAGAACATTCTGTGAGGTATGTTGGGGATGAAATGTTTAGTTTGAAAGCATTATTGAATCTGGTGCAGATGGAATTCCTAATTGTAGTGTAACACTCAGTAACAGCTGCTTGCCCCGAGTTATGGGATTAGATTTGTAGTCTAATAACTCGTTTTGTGATTGGATGCAATCTTCGTGACGTAGTCCTGCGTGACCTATCACCGAATGGAGAATAATATGATTTGTCTTATTCAGTGACTATTTTTTCTCTGTGTTGAACTGGTATAGATTTAACTATATTTTTCATTACATCTTGCAGGTATATCTAGAACTATAGGAGCCGTAAATTTTATCACTACCATAATTAATATAAAACCAATTTATAAAATCCAAGCCCAAATACCTTTATTCGTTTGATCAGTGGAATTACAGCACTCTTATTATCCCTTCCAGTTCTAGCAGGAGCTATTGCTATACTTTTAACTGACCGAAATCTCAATACATCATTCTTTGACCCTGCAGGAAGTGAAGATTTCAACACCTATTTTAATTTTTTTTTTTTTTTTTGGACATCCTGGAATCTATATTTTAATTCTCCCAGGATTTGGAATAATTTCCCATCTAATCTCCCATGAAAGAGGTAAAAAGAAAACTTTCGGAAATTATGGTATAATTTGAGCTGTATCAGCTATTGGATTTCTAGTCGCCCTCCGTGGTGTAATGATTACCATACTAACTGCATATACCCAAGGTCACGGGTTCAAACCCGGCGGAGGACGATGGATATTTTAGGGTGTAAAAATCCTTATCATGGTTTCCTTCCGAAGGGAAGTAAATCCGTAGATTTACGGCACGTAAAAGAACCTCAAGCCTGATAAAGAGGCACCTGAGCAAAATTAATCGATCTTTCACGCCCAGTATAGAATAGGACATTGAGAATCACAGCAGTTAAAGAGCGTCCATGAATAAATTTCATTTCATTTCACTTATTGGATTTCTAGGTTTTCTATATTGAGCCCATCACATATTTACAGTAGGAATAGATGTATCTAGATCACGAGCTTATTTCACAGGAGCTACTAATAGTTATTGCTGTACCAATAGGAATTACAATTTTCAGTTGACTTGCAACAATAAAATTATTTATAGACCTGCATCGATATGAGCTTTAGGATTTGTTTTTCTTTTTACAGTTGGGGGTTTAACAGGAGTAATTTTAGCTGATTCACCACAACCTTTGGTAGCTTCTTATATCTATGACACCACAAATCATAACTTTTTATTAAACGACTTAAGTAAATTTAAAACCAAATTAATACAAAATCTGTTTCGAAGTCACAATCTTTTTTTTTCGATAAGAACTCTTAAAAAAGTATGTTTTTGGCATGAAATTGATGTCAACCACTAACAGTCAACGAAAATAACCAGAGGGTAATGGGTAAATATATCACAATTCTCTAAGGAAGATTTTTGCTCAAAAAAGTGAGGTATTAGACTCCTCATACAGAAAACCTGTAATTCCTGTATATAAGCGATGAAGTTAATGGAGGCCACGCCCAAAACATCAGCTGACGGTTTTAAATACAAGGTAAGGAAATGGAAGCATTCCTGCATCACCTCGATGCAGCGTGCGGAGTTCGAATAACTGGATAGAGTACCCTTGTGTGCACCTTCTTCGCAACATACGAGAGCATCCAGAAAGTGACAGACGATTTGGCATAACTAAATAATAACGAAAGATATCAACACAAAGCTTTATTTACAAAGGTTCAGTACCTTACGCTATTTTCTCAACGCAATATCCATTCTATAAAGATATTTATTGCCACGTAGTACCGGTTTTCTTCAACCACCAAAGATCTGAGCCAAGATGTCAGTGCCACTTTGAGGTTGGGACATGTTTTCACCCAAAATGTCATGTAAGGTGTCCAAAGTGAAACACAGATTTCATGAATTCTTTTATCAACATTTAATTTCAATTCTCGCATAAGGATTGATGAACTTCCACCCCGGTCTTTGTCAAGCATAGTTTCTTCCTTGATTACTCTAAATTATGCGCCATTTCCTAACTGAAAACTTGTTAATTGCATTATCACCATACACTTGTGCTATCTGCCTATAACATTTGACCGTACATTTTATGCATTAAAAAGGAAATTTTGGCGGTAGAAAAGCATAACATCAGCACTGAAAAACTGGTACCAAGTGACAATAAATGTCTTGAGAGAATGGAGATTTCGTTGAGAATAATAGTAAGGTACTGTAACTTTGAAATAAAGTTTTATGTTGATATCTTTCGTTATCATTTAGTTGTGACAAATCGTCTGTTTCTTTCTGTATTACCCGCGTAGAAACGGATAATTTCAGCTCTTCCCACACCCCGCACGATAATCCAAGAATCTATACGGCGTCCAGCCTGGTCAGTTAATAAAATATTATTTCTGCAGTTCATAAGAAAACAATTTTATTCCTTTTCCAGTTTAGCTGGTGTTTTGGGTGTAGTCTCCATGGCTTCTGTCACAGAAACTTTAGGGTGGCAAGATGGTCGAATACATCTTCGTAAGGCGCATGTCATCTTTCACCGAGCTATATAAGTCCAACTATATTCTAAAACAAAACGTTATGAAAAAAAGCAAAAAACGTTAAAACGTACTGTCTCTTTTATAAAATTTATAGCACATTACTTATTCATAATATCCATAATCAGGAATCTGAGTATTATATTTCATGCCAAAAGATGGAAAGTTACATTGTGCATCATTTATGGGGAAAACATTAAGATGTTGCTTAAACCAAATCATTCATTTGGAAACCGCTGTTTTATAAACATAAGTAATGCAAGATTTCAACATCAAATGAATGTTACAAACTGTACTCCTTTATATATATTTATTTACTTATTACTTTCTCCATACGCACTATGTACATAGCGTATAGAGAAAGTATTGCACTCCACACAAAAATTCGATACCGAGATTTCACCGGAAATATATGTTTTAGGGTCCCCAATATCCAAAAAAGGCATTTTCACAAAAAGGTCCGTGTGTGTGTGTCCGTGTGTCAGTGTGTCCGTGTGTCTGTGAACACGGTAACTCAAAAACGAAAAGTCGGTAAAATACCAAACTTGGTATTTAAGTTTAGTATCTTCCAGGGATGCGACACGAAGATTTTGAGAAAAATCCCCCCACCCCCAACTACCCTTTACATGGAACATTTTTCGAAAATTTTGATTTTCTCAAAAATGGCTCTAACGATTTTGATTAAAATTTCGGCTATTAAACATATTTAACTGACAAATCAAATGTATACCTTGAATTTTCTGGGAATAGCCTCTGAAGAGTAGTTTATTCTGGATGAATTTTACTAAATTTTGAATGACTGCTAAACCGTAAGAGATGGACAAAAACTTACTACACAAAAATGTAGAGCACTTTAAAACACACAATTTATGTTACATACATTTTTTTCGTGGAGTTCGTCGTTTTTGTGACATCACTTATTTTTGGTTTCTGCTATGAAAAATGTATACTTTTCTCATACAGGAATTTGTCAACTCCTATCCACATAAACAAAGGAACTTCATTGACATAGCAAGCAGCTTTTGGCTATCACTTTAACCTACGGTTGTCCCTTATTTCGCTTCTACTTACAAGGATGCGAGTAATAAGACTATTTCTGCTATTTTTTTCTGATTAGCATAAAGTAAATAGAAGTATAAGCTTTTTAAGAATTATTTGTTGCAGGTATATGGAGAAAGTCATGTGAATGGTATACATCAGATTTTTTTTTAGAATAATCTATTGATCGACCTAAGTTTAATATCATTCTGCTCCTTATTATAATCAGTAAGATGTCCTCCTTTGTAAACTACAGTTTTTGTAACCTAACGCTCAGTTCTCCTAGCAATGATTTTTCCTGAAATGTTCCTTAGTTTCTGCCTATCAAACATGTCATTCCGAATATTAATAAAAAGGTTATTATATAGTAAATCTAATATTGTTTCTTTCTCTATCACATATGTACAATGTACACAGTAGATAGAGAAGTTATCTATTGTATTCCACCCAAAAATTCTATATCGAGATTTCACCCGAAATAAACTTTTTGAGACACCATAAATTCAAAAAGTATTTTTAGAAAAAAAGTGTGCACAGCATAGCTTAAAATCGAAAATTCCATTAAATACCAGATTTGGAATTAAGTTCAGTGTCTTCCAAGGATACCACACGAAGATGTTCAAGAAAATACCCCCACTCTTTACATGAAACATTTTTCGAGGGTTTTGATTTTCTCAAAAATGGTTCTAACGATTTTGATTTAAATACTATATGTTTCAGATATTTTCAACACAAACGAAATTATCTTAAATTTTTTGGGAATATCCTCTGAAGATCTCTTCATTCTGCATGACTTTTGTGTAATTGGTAAACTGTAAGAGATAGACAAAAACTTACTAAACAAAAATATACACCTCGTTGAAACACACAGTTATATACATTTTTTTCGTAGAGTTAACCATTTCCGAGAAATTCGTTGTTATTGATTTCAGTTTATAACTAAACTTTTCTCGGGCGTGAATTTAACTTTCCTTTCATCTCTTTTGTTTTACTCCTGGGAATGCACAAGAGAACCGAATTTTAATTGTTTCACATAGTTTGTTTCGCTTCAGTCCAGTGTATTCCCTTATTTCCATGCTACTTACAATAGAGGAACTAATAAAACTGCTAATGTTTATCTCGATTAGCATTATTTAATTATATGAAAGAATACACTTTTGTAACAAATGTTCGTTTGAGGATCAGCTAGAGAAAGTCACGTAAAGAGAACACATCAGATTTTTTCTCCGTTTTTCAAGCACTTTGGTGTTTTTGTATATTTACATTGTTTACTTTTAATTTCTTGGTTATCATAATTCTTACATAATATTATCTTCGTCCAGTCCATATTCAGTATCAGTACTTCAGTTTACGTTGCATTTACATAAAAGGGAAGATAACAAAGTAGATTCTACGGTCACGGAATAAACGTTTCGCAGCTTTATAAAATTCTTGATTACTTATGCAGTTCCAGCAGAAGTTATCCATAGAACCTAAATAAATGAGTTCAAAATTTTAACTAGTGATTCAATTTACACTTTCGAGTTTAAAATAATAGGCAAACGGTATATTATTTAATAGGCTCTTGGTAAAAAACGTATAAATAAGTTACAAGTTAGCAATATTTTCTACCTGATTCTTGAAATAAATAATTTAAAACACTGCAGGCTGCAATAATCTAAACACGGAAATGAAATATTTTAATTTTGTTTATTCATGCATTCGTTTTTACTTTCTCTATATGCACCATGTACATAGTGTATAGAGAAGGTATTGCACTCCACCCAAAAATTCGATACCGAGATTTCGCCGGAAATATATATTTTAGGTTTCCCTTTATCTAAAAAGAAAAGCATTTTCGGAAAAAGGTCCGTGTGTGTGTGTCCGTGTGTCCGTATGTCTGTGAACACGATAACTCAAAAACGAAAAGCAGGTAAAAAACCAAACTTGGTATTTAAGTTTAGTATCTTCCAGGAATGCGACACGAAGATTTTGAGAAAAATTCCCCCCACCCCCAACTACGCTTTACATGGAACTTTTTTCGAAAAATTTGATTTTATCAAAAATGGCTTTAACGATTTTGATTAAAATTTCGTATATTAAAGATATTTACCTGACAAATAAAACGTACATCTTGAATTTTCTGGGAACAGCCTCTGAAGAGTAGTTTATTCAGGATGAATTTTACTGAATTTTGAATAAATGCTAAACCGAAAGAGATGGATTAAAATTTACTACACAAAAAATGTAGAGCACGTTAAAACACACAATTTATGTTAATTACATTTTTTTCGTGGAGTTCGTCGTTTTTGATACATTCCTTATTTTTGGTTTCTGCAATGAAAAACTTATACTTTTCTCATACAGGATTTGTCAACTGCTGTCCATATATCCAAACAAAGGAACTTCAGTGTCATAGCAACCAGCTTTTGATTATCACTTTAACCTATGGTACTACCTTATTTCGCTATTACTTACAAGTAATATGGCTACTTCTGCTAATGTTTTACTGATTACCATGAAGTAAATAGAAGTATAAGCTTTTTAAGAATAATTTGTTGCAGATATGTAGAGAAAGTCATGTGAATGGTACACATCAAATTTTTATTTATGCATTCCAAAATATATGAACATAGACGTTGTTTAAATATATGAAATTCCACCAGCAAGTATTGTGATATGATAGAAAAATAGTCTTTTCATATATTTTAGAGCTAAATCCCCCCACTCCAAACTACCTTTATATGGAAAAAAGTTTTGATTTTCTCAAAACTAGCTCTAGCAATTTTGATTAAAATACCGTATATTAAAGATATTTAAATCACAAATAAAATATGTACTTTGATTTTCTGGGCATAGCCTATGAAGAGACCTTTATCCTGGTGAGTTTTGCAGAATTTTTCATAACGGTTAAACTTAATATACAGAAAAAGTAGATCTCGTTAAAACACATAACTTATGTCACACACGTTTTTCTTGTAGAGTTGCCGTTTGAGATATTGTTTGTTATTGGTTTCAATTTTAAACCACCTAACTTTAATCAAGCGGGACCATGCAATTCGTACCGAATCTCAATTGTTTCACATACAGACCAGCTTTTAAATGATTTGACTATACATTTAGGATAATTTATTCCCTTGTTACCCTTCTAATTACAAGGAAGCAATTAGGTAATAACAGTAATTCTGTTAATGTTTGTGTCGATTAGCATGATATAGATAAAAGAATAATCTTTTGTAAGGATAGTTTGTGTTTGGAACAGCTAGAGATAGTTATATGAATGGAACACATCAGATTTTTATTTTCTCTACACGTACTATGCGCATAGTGTATAGAGGAAGTATTGTATTCCACCCAAAAATTCGATACCGATAATTCACCAGAAATAGACCACTTAGGGCCTCCTGTATCAAAAAACAAAAGGTCTGCGTGTCGTATGTCCGTTTGCCTGTGAACACGATAACTCAAAAAACGAAAAGTCGGTAGACTACCAAATTTCAAATATAAGTTTAGAATCTTACACGGATGAGACACAAAAATTCTGAAGAAAGTTTCCCCACCTCAAACTACCCATTACATGAAAATACTTTTGAAAATTTTGATTTTCTCAAAAATTGCTCTTACGATTTTGATTAAAGTGTCATATATTAAAGATATTTACACGACAAATAAAATGTTTATCTCGAATTTTCTGGGAACAGCCTCTGCAAATCTCTTTATTCTGGATGAATTTTGCTGGATTTTGCGTAACTAGTAAACTGTAAGAGATAGACAAAAACTTACTGAATAGAAAATCTAAATCTCAAACACACAGTTTATATCCTTTACGTTTTTGTTGTGGAGGTAACCGTATATTCCTTGCTATTGGTTTCAATTGTAAAGTACTTGCACTTTTCTCAGTCAGGAAGTGTACGCTTCTCTTTTGTTCTACTCCTAGCCAAGCAAAGAAGTGATTTGCAATGACAATCGCATAACGACAGCTTTTAAAACATTTGACTATCACTTTAGCCTAGCGTATTCCTTTAGTTGCCTTCTACTAACAAGAAACTAAGTAATAAGAACATTCTGAAAATGTTTATCTCGATTAACATTGTGTAGAAAGAAGAATAATCTTTTGTAAGAAGTTTGTTTGTAGAGCAGCTAGAGAAAGTCATGTGAATGTAACACCCGATTTTTGTGTGCATTCAGTACTCTCTCTAATTATCAACATAGTACGAGAGTAGAGGAAGTAAAATTGCGTGTGTTAGGTAAAATGCACTTTGACTGGTTTAAAAGAGAATGACGTCATTGCTACATCACCAAACAAAATACCTTCTCATGCACGTCAGAATAGCCAATGTCATCGGACGGATGACATTTATTGCAAAATCGTATCATACTCACCACCATCACTTTTTCGAAACTTGTGGTGTACTGAGCTAGAATGTTGAGAACTACTGATTTTATTTGCTGACAGTAAATCTTTGCTTTCTCTAGCACGTACATATGTACAATATACATAGTGGATAGAAAAGATATTGTATTCCACGCAAAATACGACATTCCACCAGAAACACGTGTTTTAGGGTCCCCTGAATAAAAAAAAAGTATTTTTTCTTAGAAAAAGGTCCATGTGAGTGAGCATGTCTGTCTGTCTATTTACAGCCTAGCTCAAAAACGAAAAGATTGTTAAACACCATATTTAGTGTGTAAGTATCTTCCAACGGTGCGACACGAAGATTTTCAAGAAGATTTTTACTTTCTCTACACGTAATATGTGCATAGTGTATAGAGAAGGCATTCTAATGCACAAAAAAGTCGATACCGGAAATACATGCTTAAGGACCCCCTGAATCCAAAAAACGCATTTTTAGAGAAAGGTCAGTGTGAGTCTCTGCGTGTATGTGTGTGTCTGTGGGCAGCATAGCTCCAAAACGAAAAATCCGTTAGATACTAAACTTGGTATATATTTTCAATAGCTTCCACGGATGCAACACGAAGATTCTCAAGAAAATCCCCCCTAACTACCCTTTACATGGAACATTTTTCAATTTTTTTTATTTTCACAAAATGGCTCTAACGATTTTGATTAAAATATCGTATATTAAAGACACTTACATGACAAATAAAATGCATATCTTGAATTTTTTGTGAATAGCCTATGAAGATGTCTTTATTCTGAATGAATTTTGCGATATTTTGCATAACTGGTAAAGCGTAAGAGATAGACAAAATTTACTACACAAAAATGTAGTTGAAAGTTTTTCGGATATTTCTTGTTATTGGTTTCATTTTTAATACACTTATACTTTTCTCATACCTGAACTTGTCAACTCCTGGCCAGCAAAGAAACGAATTTCAATCTCATAGCAGACACATTTTAAAACATGTTTAGCCTGTGCATTCGCTATTTCCCTACTGTTTATAAGGAACTAAATGATAAGAAATAAATGGAAAAATAAGCTTATTAACAATAATTTGTTACAGAGATGTAGAGAGCGTTATGTGAATGGGACACATCAGATTTTTTTTCTCAACACGTATGTACAATGTACATAGTAGATAGAAAAGGTATTGTAGCCCACCCAATAATTCGATACCGAGATTTCTTCGGAAATACATGTCTAAGGGTCCCCTGAACCCAAAAAGGAGCATTTTTATAAAAAGTTCCGTATATGTTATCTGTCTATCTGTGGATAGCATAGCTCAAAAACGAAAATACTGTTAAACCTAAATTTGGTATTTAAATTAAGTATCTATAAAGGATACGATACGAAAATTTTCAGCTAAATCCTCCCCCCCCCCCAAATACCCTTTACATGGAAATGGTTTCGATAATTTTCTCTTTCTCAACAATTCGCTAACGATTTTGATTAAAATACCGCATATTGAAGATGTTTACATCACAAATAAAATGTTTATCCTGAATTTTCTGGGAATAGTATCTGGAAACCTTTTCATTCTGGTTGAATTTTGCTGCATTTTGTATAACTGGTAAACCGTTAGAGATAGACAAAGTGTATGTCGCGTTAAAACAATAATTTATTTCACAAAAACTTCTTTTTAAGATATTCCTTTTTATGGGTTTCAATTTTAAACAACGTAGCTTTACTCAAACGAGAAGTCACCTTTCGTTCCATCTCTTTTCTTTTATGGTGCCTATACAAAGCGAGCCGAACTTCAATTGTTCATATAATGACCCGTTTTTAAAATATGTTTTTAAAATATGTATTTATTTATTTTGTTCTACTTAAAAGTGAACAAGTAATAAGACAATAGCTGCTGCTAATGTTTATGTCGATTCTCTTATAAGAATGTTTTAGAACAGGTAGAAAAAACTGAACGCAGCAGAATTTTTATAATATAATGTGCATAGCTCCTGTTACTTCCTTTCGTGAAATTCAGACAGTATAGGGTTAGCTAGGGAGCTGGGGCGGAAATTAAGTTGGAAACTACTATGTATAGCATTCCCGTTCGCATTTCTGTTATCGCACCATAAATTTCATGGTTTAGTTCAACTATATTCATCTCGGATATTAAACTAAAGTTTCTAAATACGTTAGTGAGCAGGGGTGAATATGTCCCGACACAAAAGTTATGCGAACTTTTAGCCTCATGTGCATTACATTAATTTTACATATATAAAATCAGCTTGCAAAAAATAAATGAGTAAATAAAAACTCTGATATGTTTCATTCACATCACTTCTCTACATCTCTGTAACAAATTATTGTTAAAAAACGTATCCTTCAATCTACTTAATACTAAAATTAGCAGGAATTATCTTATTACTTGCTTGCTTTTAATCAGAAGGTAAATAATGTAAAATACTAAGCAAAAACGACATTCAAATCAAAAGGTACTTGCCATGAGTTGACAAATTCCCGTATGTGAAAAGTTTAAGTATTTTAAAAGTAAAATCAATAACAAGGAATTTCTCAAAAACTGTCAACCTCACGAAAAAATGTACATAACGTAAATTGAGTGTTTTAACGAGCTCTGCAATTTTTGTGTGGTAAGTTTTTCTTAATCCCTTACGGTTTACCAGTTATGCAAAATTCCGCAAAATTCATCCACACACAGTCATTTTTGGATTCAGGGGGTCTCAAAACATGTATTTCCGGTGAAATATCGGTATCAAATTATTGGGTGCACATGTACATAGTAGTGTAGGGAAAGTAATAAAAATGCTGGGTATTGCATTCAGAAGATTTCTCTACTCTATCTTCTATAACTATCCTTACAAATGCTTTCTTCTATTGGCTTCAGACAAACTTTCATTATACATTACACATTGTAGATATGAGTAGAATACAATAAGCAAAAGAGATAGTCAACTTTTTTCAAAACGGTGTCTATGTGATGGGCTTGAATTTCCCTCTGCATGATCCCGAGAAAAAAGAGAAATAAAAAATAAGATGTGTTTCATTCACATGACTTTCTCTGCTGTTTCTTGCAAAATATTCTTTTACCTGTCTCAATGCGATCGAGATATACATTAGCATAAATTGTCTTATTACTTGTTTCCTTTTAAATTAGACTGAATTAAAACGATAGTCACACTAAGTAAACAACTTAAGATCGAGAGATGAAAACGAAAGAGATGAAACAAAAGATGACATTATGTGTTTAATGTATCTACATTTTTTGTGCAATAAGTTTTTGTCTATCTCTTACGGTTTACCAGTTACACAAAATTCAGCAAAAGTAATTCAGAATGAAGAGGTCTTAAGAGGCTATTCCCAGAAAATTGAATATATACATTTTATTTGTCATGTGAATATCTTAAATAAAATATATTTTAATCAAAATCGTTAGAGCATTTTTGAGAAAATCAAAGTTTTCGAAATTTTTTTCATGTAAAGGTTAATTGGGGTAGGAGGGATTTTCTTGAAAAACTTTGTTTCGCATCCTTGGAAGATACCGAACTTAAATACCAAGTTTGGTATTTCACGGTCTTTTCGTTTTTGAGCCTATGCTGTCCACAGACCTTTTCTAAAAAGGGTTTTTTTTCTGATTTAGGGGGTCATAAAACACGTATTTCCAGTAAAATCTCGGTATCAAATTTTTGTTTGAATACATTACTTCCTCTATATACTATGTAGAGAAAGTAAAAAAGGTATGGCCGAAATTAACCTTTTTCAGCGGGGTCAATTATTAGTACCTATGCATTTATCTACACTCGAAAAATAATGCAAAACATCATTGAAAAGAAGAAACTGGTAAAAACAATCTCGAATGTAGTTTTACGAACACAAAAGGACTGGAGGGACTTGGGGGGGGGGGAGTGTGATCAGTACCTGCATATAGTTCAGTGGCAGAGATTCATATGTCTGCTTACAGTTTTACGAACGTTACCATTTCGGACAAATTAGGTAATTAATTTTTGAAACTATTTTAAATGTATTAAACCTCTTAGGGTCTAAATCAGAAGTACATTAAAAAATTAAAATTCGCATAAGCAACGAGCAAATAGGAAGTAGAGTATTCAAAAACAAAAATAGTGAACTTTCCCCTAAGAGGACTTTATCTAGCCCGCATAGTGGATAGAGAAGGCATTTTATTCCACCCAAAAATTCGATTTCGGGATTTCACTGGAAATATATGTTTTGGGGTCCCTTGAACCCGAAAAAAACATTTTTACAAAAAGGCTGGTGTGTTTGTCAGTGGACAGCACAGCTCAAAAACTATAAGACCGTTGAATACCAAACTTTGTATTTGGGTTAGTATCTTCCAAGGGTGCGATACGAAGATTTTCAAGAAAATCCTCCCACCACAAACTACTCTTTAGATGGAAAAAGTTTCGAAAATGTTGATTTTCTCAAAAATGGCTCAAACGATTTTGATTAAAGTCCCGTGTATTAAAGATATTTACATCCCAAATAAAATGCAGGTATATCTTAAATTTTCTGGGAATAGCTTCTGAAAACCTCTTTATTCCGTGTGAATTTTGCCGAATTTTGCTTAACTGATAAACAGTAAGAGATAGAAAATAAAACTTACTGCACAAAATATGCAGATCTGATCAAAAAACAACTTATGTCCATTATGTTTTCGTTGTGGAGGTAACCGTTTCCGAGATATTCCTTATTATTGGTTTCAATTGTAAAGTACTAAAACTTTTCTCAGACAGGAAGTGTCCGTTTTTCTTTTGTTCTACTCCTGGCCAAACAAAGAAGAGATTTGCAATGACAACCGCATAACGACAGCTTTTAAAACATTTGACTATCACTTTAGCATAGCGCATTCCTTTAGTTCTTTTACTTATAAGGAACTAAGTAATAAATATATTCTGCTAATGTATATCTCGATTAACATTGTGTAGAAAGAAGAATAATGTTTTGTAAGAAGTTTGATAGTAGAGCAGCTAGAGAAAGTGGTGTTAGTGTAACACATCAGATTTTTACTTTCTCTATACGTACTATCAACATAATGTATAGAGAAGGTATTGCACTCCACACAAAAAATTCGATACCCAGATTTCACCGGAAATATATGTTTTAGGATCCCCTGTATCGAAAGAAGGCACTCTCAGAAAAAGGTCCGTGTGTGTGTGTGTGTGTGTGTGTGTGTGTGTGTGTGTGTGTGTGTGTATGTGTGTGTGTGTGTGTCAGTGAGTCCGTGTGTCTGTGAACACGATAACTCAAAAACGAAAAGTGGGTAAAATAACTAACTTGGTATTTAAGTTCAGTATTTTCCAGGGATGCGACAAGAAGATGAGAAAAATCCCCCCACCCTAAACTACCCTTTACATGGAACTTTTTCCGAAAATTTTGATTTTCTCAAAAATGGTTCTAACGATTTTGATTAAAATATCGTATATAAACATATTTACCTGACATATAAAATGTATATCTTGAATTTTTTGGGAATTGCCTCTGAAGACCACTTTATTCTGGATGAATTTTACGGAATTTTACGGATTTTTTTTTTCGTGGAGTTGATCGTTTTTGAGATATTCCTTCTTTTTGGATTCACCTTTAAAAATCTTATACTTTTCTCATACAAGAATTGTCAACTCCTGCCTATAAAAACAAAGGAACTTCAGTCACACAGCAACCAGCTTTTGGCTAACACTTTAACCTATGGTACTCCTATGTTTCTCTTCTACTTACAAGGAAGCAAGTAATAAGACTATTTCTGCCAATTTGTTCTGGATTAGTAGGAAGTAAATAGAAGCATAAGCTTATTAATAATTTGTTACAGATATGTAGAGAACTTCATGTGAATGGAACACATCAGATTTTTTCAGTATGCCCCTCACACTAAAAGCAGCACAGCTGGGCATTCTGGAGTTGCGCAAAATGGTGCTTGAAAGTTGGTGTAAAATACTTCTTCGCTGAATTAGAGAAACGACACTTTCTCCTCCACCCACTGCAATCGAACATGTGACGTTTGGAAGCAAGGGTCAATGTTGCGTATATGTTTACAACAGCAACCGGTTTAGAAAAGAACTTTGCAAGTTTTCGGACTTTCCTATGTCCGATTGACATAGCACGCAATAACAAACTAAGAATCCTTCTCAGAAATGGTCAAGGACACTCGTAAAACATTAGCTATAATAGGGCGTGGTTAGAGTCACACATTAACACAGGATTTCTTTCATTCTTTCTATTTGCCTTCGTTTACATAAGTTGCGCTAAGAATGGTCGTAACATCCATTAATGCGGTCGTAGCAGCAGCGGATTTCCGTCCAATGTTGCTTGCAAAAAATCTGACGTGTTCCATTCTCATAACTTTCTCCAACTTCTCTGTAAACACACTACTCTTACAGAACACTATTTTTACTTTCTCTGCACGTACTATATATGTACATAGTATATAGAGAAGGTATTGTATTGCACCCAAAATTTAGATATCAATATTTCACCGGAAATACATGTTTTGGGTCCCCCTGAATCCAAAAAAAGAAATTTTTGGAAGAAAGTCCGTGTGTGTGTGTTTTGAGCATAGCTCAAAAACGAAAATACGTTAAATACTAAACTTGGTATTTGAGTTTGGTATCTTGCAAGGAAGCGACACGAAGATTTTCAAGAAACCCCCCACCCCCATCAACTCTTTACATGGATCTTTTTTTCGAAAATTTTTATTTTCTTAAAAATAGCTCTAACGATTTTGACGAAAGTATCGTTTATTCAAGATATTTACCTCACAATTAAATTGACAATTTATGTGATATACATTTTTTTCGTAGAGTTGATTGATTTTGAGATATTCCTTGTTATTGGTTTCAGCTTTGAAAGACATATTTTTCTCATACTGCAATTTGTCAACACCTGTCCATACAAACAAAAGAACTTTAGTCATAGAGCAACCAGCTTTTGACTGTCACTTTAATCTATGGTACTCCCTTATTTCGGTTCTACTTACAAGGAAGCAAGTAATAAGACTATTTCTGCTAATTTGTTCTCGATTAGCATGAAGTAAATAGAAGCATAAGCTTTTAATAATATTTTTTGCAGAGATGTAAGGAAAGTCATGTGAATGGAACACCTCAGATTTTCTACTTTCTCTAGCCCCGTATGTACAATGTAAATAGAGATAGAGAAGTATTGTATTCCACTCAAAAATTCGATACCGAGATTTCATCAGAAATACATGTTTTAGGACCCCCTGTATCCAAAAAAAGCATTTTGAGAAAAAGGTCCGTGTGTGTGTGTGTGTGTGTGTGTGTGTGTCCGTGTGTTCGTGTGTCTGTGAACATGATAACTCAAAAACGAAAAGTAGCTAAAATACCAAACTTGGTATTTAAGTTTAGTATCTTCCAGGGATGCGACACGTAGATTTTGAGAAAAATCCTCCCACCCTAAACTACCCTTTACATGGAACTTTTTTCGAAAATTTTGAATTTCTCAAAACTGGCTCTAACGATTTTGATTAAAATATCGTATATTAAAGATATCTACCTGACAAATAAAATGTATAGCTTGAATTTTCTGGGAATAGCTTCTAAAGACCTGTTTATTCTGGATGAATTTTACTTAATTTGGCATAACCGTAAGATATAGACAAAAACTTATTATACAAAAAATGTATGTTTTTTTAAAATACACACCTTACGTCATATACATTTTTTTTCGTGAAGCTTACCGTTTTCGAGGTATTCATTGTTATTAGTTTCAGTTGCGAAGTACTTATACTTTTCTCAGACGGCTGTGTCCGTTTTTATTTCGTTCTAATCCTGGCCAAGAAAAGAAGCGATTTGTAATGACAATCGCATAGCGACAGCTTTTAAAACATTTGAATATAGATTTAGCCTAGTATATTTCCTTATTTTCTTCCTACTTATAAGGAACTGAGTAATAGGAACATTGTGCTAAAGCAAGGTGCAGAAAGAAGAATAATCTTATGTAAGAAGTTTGTAGAATAGCTAGAGAAAGTCATGTGAGTGTAACACATCAGATTTTTTTTAAATAATCTTTCGGAAGAAAATGTATTGAACAATACATACACCTTATGCCTTCTTAACAATCTAAGGCAAATGCAAACATTCAAGTGTACATGCAAGGAGATGAGGTTGGTACCGGACTTTACGCTATGACATCATAGATAACAATCCACCACTATCTCTGTGCAGTCTGTTGACGTGTACAGACCGATTAGGTGACTGCGTTATACCTGCCGTCAAGTGACCTACGGTCTGTGTGTACGTTTTATTTTTACTTTCTCTACACGTACTATGTACATAAAGAAAGTATTGCATTCCACCCAAAACTTCGATACGACATTTCATCGGAAATACATGTTTTAGGGTTCCCTGTATCCAAAAAATCTTATATGTTTCATTCACATGACTTTCTCTGGATTTCTGCACCATCTTATGCTTCAATTCACTTTATGTTAATTGAGAAAAATTAGCAGCAATAGTCTTGTTACTTGCTTCCTTGTAAGTAGAATCGAAATAAGGGAGTACCATAGGTTAAAGTGACAGTCAAAAGCTGCCTTTATAAGAAAAGTATACGTTTTTAAGGCTGAAACCAATAACAAGGAATTGCATCTCAAAAACGATCAATTCCACGAAAAAATGTATATGACATAGGTTGTGTGTTATAACGTCGTGATCTACATTTTTTGTGTAGTAAGTTTATTCCTATCTCTTACTTTTTAATAGTTATGCAAAATTCAATAAAACCTTCCAGAATAATGAGGTCTTTAAAGGCTATTGCCAGAAAATTCAATTTGGCAGGTAAATATCTTTGATATACGATATTTTAATCAAAATCGTTAGAGCCATTTTTGAGAAAATCAAAATTTTCGATTTTTTTCCATGTAAAGGGTAGTTTGGAGTCGGGGAATTTTTTTTTCTAAGTTTGGTATTTAGCGGTCTTTTCGTTTTTGAACAATACTATTCACAGACACACACATGCAAAAACACACGGACCTTTCTCCTAAAATGCTTTTTTTTGGGGGGGTGGGGTTCAGGAAGACTCAAAACATGAATTTCCGGTGAAATCTCGGTATCGAAGTTTTTGGAGGAATGTAATACCTTCTCTATATACTAAGTACATAGTATGTGTAGAGAAAGTAAAAAGTATTTTCAGAAAACGGTCCATATGTCTTTGAACACCATAACTCAAAAACGAAAAGTCGGTAAAATACCAAGCTTGGTATTTAAATTTTATTAAGTATGTTCCAGGGATACAACACGAAGATTTTGAGAAAAATCCCCCCACCCCAAGATACCCTTTACATGCTCTAACGATTTTGATTAAAACGGGTTATAAATGAAATAGTAAAAAGCATATTTAGGAATGGTTTGTGTAGAATAAATTATCTGTTTGTAAATAGGCACTAAATATTTGAAATAAGCAGGAACATTAGTGACAATCGGAGCTAGAACGTTCTACCAATTTCCTTATGCAGAGTAAGAGTAGCCAGACTTGACAATACCATGTGGTGCTACTTGTGCGAGCAAAGGTCAACGTAGAGTGCAGCCCATTGCCGCAAAACAGAGATCACTGCATAACACTGAATCACGTTGGTAGAAGGGAAGGCGCTCGACTAATATATTTATTCTGCTCAAATGTGAGCAAACTTAATTTGTTTTACAACCATAATAAGTTTTCTAGCAGTGTACTTATGCATGTACTTATTCAGAAACCGATGGCAGTTCTAGTATACAAACTGTAGGAGAACAGCTTCACAGAAGTATATTATTGATTGCAAATTTATTCAAAGAGTTAACCTACAACTATCACACTGTTACAGTCCAGAGGTATGGAAGCAAACTGAATCTGTGCGGGATGTAGAAGAACTGTCAAGATGGATCTATCAATCCACGATTGAAATGTGTCATTGAAAAGAATGCAGGGTTCAGTGTGATGTATCGCACAAAAGCTGCACTTTTAGTTCCCAACAAATGTTATTTGCTTGGTGATAGATACTGAAACAGAACTGTTAAATATTTCAAATATGCCCCGATCACGTCATGCGAAGTGGAATACATTTTTTCCCATTATAAATTTTGTTTGTCGGAACGTAGAATGAGGCTTACATTTCAAAGGCTTCAGAAGTATATATAGCTTTCAGTAATATAGCTGCAATAAATATAGATTTAGTTTAATTCCTGCTTTCGTTTTTACCTAGTAAGAATCTGAAGACATTTAAGAAATTAATTTTATTATTTTCATATTATTTAACATTGGATTAGTAAATATTTCATTTCGTGTTATAATTGTTTGTGTATTTTCATAATGTACATATAAAGAAATCATAGAGTCACCCTTATATATGCAATAATTTATATGTTGTACATTATTAAATGGGTATGCTTATACTAATATCTCATAAGTAAGTTTTGCTCTCTGGAAGCAGTACTGTTTACTTGACAACAGGCTTGTTTACCTCTCCACCCTGCGTTCTTATCAATGACTTGCTTTGATGCGGCGAGACGGTAGGTCGCAAAATATGTAAGGAACGGCGAACGGTGCGAACTTCCTAGCTCTGCTCATGACGTAGTACCATGGAAGTTGTCACCGCTGCCGCCGCCGCCACCATCACCACCACCACCACCACCAATATCCATTTACTAAATTCAGGACAATAAAGGAAAAATCCAGAGCAGCTATGTGTGATGGGAATAATAGAGAAAGTAGACCAATATAAAAAAAGAATCTGATGCGTTACATGCACATGACTTTCTCTATCTTGTCTACAAACAAACGTCTTACAAAGCATAATTCTTCTTTCAACACAATATTAATCGAGATAAACATTAGCAGAATTGTATTACTTAGCTGCTTATAAATAGAAGGGAATACACTAGGCCAAAGTGATAGTCAAATGTTTTAAAAGCTGTCGTTATGCGATTGTCATTGCAAATCGCTTCTTTGCTTGACCAGGAGTAGAACAAAAGAAACAGGCACAATTCCGTCTGAGAAAAGTATAAGTACTTCACAATTGAAACTAATTTCAAGGAATACCTCGAAAACCGTAAGCTCCACGAAAAAAATGTAGATGACATAGCTTGTGTATTTTAACAAGATCTACGTTTTCTGTAGAGTAAGTTTTTGTCTATCTCTTACGGTTTACTAGTTATACCAAATTAAACAAAATTCATGCAGAATAAACAGGTCTTTAGAAGTTATTCCCAGAAATTCATGATATACATTTTCTTTGTGATAGATATGGCTTTAATGTGTGGTATTCTAATCAAAATCGTTAGAGCTATTTTTAAGAAAAACAAAATTTTCGAAAATTTGTCCATATAAAGGGTAGTTAGAGGTGGGGGGATTTTCTTGAAAAGCTTCGTGTCGCATCCTTGGAAGATACCAAGTTTGGTATTTAACCGTCTTTTCGTTTTTGAGCTATGCTGCCCACAGATACACACAAATACACACACTGACCTTTTTCCAAAAATGCTTTTTTGGAGCCAGGGGGTCCTAAAACATGTATTTCCGGTGAAATCTAAACATCGAATTTTTGGGTGCATTACAATACTTTCCCTATACACTATGTACATAGTACGTGTAGAGAAAGTAAAAAGTGGCATGAGCATTGATACGAATGGAGGTTATTCAATTCCTAAATGCCAAGAACTTTATTAATATTAGCTCCAGAGAAAAGAAACATTGAACGTCCTAGAAAGAGATGGAACAATCAGTTTCGAATTGTTAGGTTTCGGAAGAGAAGAAGACAACCTACATTGAATTGTACTTTAACATGGCGGAAACTCGAACACCGGGCATGTAAATGTTTAACCTAACCTAAAATATAGTGTTTGTCTGTATAGATGCCTAAAGAGTCATCAAACACAAGAATTAGGTATTACCATAACGTCTAAATCTAAAGTGTCGTCTGACTCAACGTAGATACTCATAACTACAATCCGAATTGGACATACAAAACTTTCACACTCCTATATCCTCTCTAAAGAAGAGCCACCACAATGCACAAACTGCAGTACAAGAAACAGTATCCAGCACAATCGAGAACTGCCCGCGCTACCAACTCTACAGAAAGAAACTCAAGATTCCAGATAACCTAAAGCTGTCAATGAAGGATTCGATCTCATGTCTTAGACTGATACAGTTTTTTAAATGCAACAAATTGTATGATAAACTATTGTAAAACTACTTAACAATACAATCTCACTATACAATGCATGTAATTTTGTTAAATATTTTAGCTTGGGAAATATTGTAAAGTTAATGTACTGTATAATGTTATATGATTATCCCATGTGTTAAAGTTTGTATCATGTTTTTAAAGTCGCTATAGGACCGCAGTTAGGCGACTTAAAATAAATGCATTAAAAAAAATAAACTATTAATTGCAAAAGAGAGGAAGCCGTTAAGCTAAAATGGCGGTCTGCGAAGAGAGAGGTACCGATATTAAAATAGTTACGCACCTGAATTATTTGAAGATCAAGAACCGGTTGCAATTCATTTCTCTGGAAATCCAGATCCATATATTAGTGTCTATAGTCAACAGCCGTTCTTGGCCTGTGACCTTGCAGAATGAGGTAATCGGCGAGGCAGCATTCTGACGAATGCTTGCAGAAAGGACACGTGGTGTGGGTAGAATATAAAATGTAACTTGTACTCTAATTGGGTAGCTTGACGTTCGCTTGAACTTAAAAGCCAGGGGTAAGCGAACTTTAATGTTTACTTGTAAATAAACTGTTGTTTTTCTACTTTCTCTATACGTACTCTGTACATAGTGTATAGGGAAGGTACCTATTGTATTGACCCAAAAATTCAATACCGAGATTTCACGGGAAATACATGTTTTGGGCCCCCCTGAATCAAAAAATTTTTTTGGAAAAAGGTCCGTGTGTGTCTGTGTGTCTGTGGGCAGCATAGCTCAAAAACGAAAAGACCGTTAAATGCCAAACTTGGCATTTAAGTTTCGTATCTTCCAAGGATGCAACTCAAAGATTTTCAAGAAAATCCCCCCGCCCCAAACTATCCTTTACATGGAAAAAGTTTTGAACATTTTAACGGTCTCAAAAATATCGCTGACGATTTTGATTAAAACCTCTTATATTTAAGATATTTACATGACAAATAGAATGTGTATCTTGAATTTTCTGGGAATACCCTCTGAAGACATATTTATTCTGGATGAATTTTGCGGAGTTTTGCATAACTGGTAAACGATAAGAGATAGGCTAAACCTTACTTCACAAAAAATGTAGAGTTCGTTAAAACTCATAATTTATGTTATATATATATATATATATATTTTTTTTTTTTTTTTTTTTTTTTTTGTGGGAGGTTGATCATTTTTTAGTTATTCCTTGTTATTATTTTGAGCTTCAAAATACTTATACTTTTCTCTTACGGGAATTTGTCAACTGCTGCCCATACAAAGGAACTTCAGTCTCATAGCAACCAACTTTTAAAAGATTTGACTATCGATTTAGCCTATGGTACTCCCTTATTTCCCTTCTACTTAGAGGGAGAAAATAATAAGATTCTTTCTGTTAATTTTTTCTCGATTAGCATTAAGTAAATAGAAGAATAAGTTTTTAACAACAATTTATTGTAGAGATGTAGAGAAAGTCATGTGAATGGAACACATTAGATTTTTTTGTGTTAAGCTAACCATATCCGAGATATTCCTTGTAATTGGTTTCAATTTTAAAATACTTAAAACTTTTCTCTAACCGAAAGTCGCCATTCATTTCATATCTGATTTGTTTTACTCCTGGCAATACAAAGAAAACCTAATTTTTATCACACAGTGATAGCTTTTAAAAGACTATCGGTTTAGTCCATAATCCTTCTACTTACTAGGTAGCAAGTAAGAAGTCCATTTCTGCTATTGGCTATCTCGATTAGCATGAAGTAGACAAAAGAATAATTTTTGCAAGACTAGTTTTTAAACGGGCAGAGAAAGTTATGTAACTGAAATACATCAGATTTTTATTCAGGAGGTTCAAAACGTGTATTTCCGCTGAAATCTTGATGTTGAATATTTTGGTGGAATATTTCCTCTATCCTCTAGGGGTATATAAAACAAACACAAACCGATGCCTGATAGAAAACTCCGATGTGTTCCTTCACATGTCTTTCTCTACATCTCTGCAATAAATAATTGTTAAAAAGCTTATTCTTCTATTTACTTCATTATAATCGAGAAAAAATTAGCAAAAATAGTCTTATTACTTGCTTCCATGTAAGTAGAAGAGAAGTAAGGGAGTACCAAAGGTTAAAGTGATAGCCAAAAGCTGGTTGCTATGTGACTGAAGCTCCCTTGTTTCTATGGACAGGAGTTCACAAATCCCTGTATGAGAAAAGTATAAGTTTTTTTAAAGCTGAAACTAAAAACAAGGAATATCTAAAAACGATCAACTCCATGAAAAAATGTATACAGTATAAATGCTGTGTTTTAATGTGCTCTACATTTTTTGTGTGGTAAGTTTTTGCACCTCTTACGGTTTAGCAGTTATGCAAAATTCCGTAAAATTGTAGTAGTCTTCAGAGGCTGTTTCCAGAAAATTCGAGAGATACATTTTATTTGTTATGTAAATATCTTTAATATACCATATTTTAATCAAAATCGTTATAGCCATTTTTGAGAAAATTAAAAGTTTCGAAAATTGTTCCACGTAAAGGGTAGTTGGGGTGGGGCGATTTTTTTGAAAATGTTCGTGTCGCATCCTTGGGAGATGTCAGACTTAAATACTAAGTTTGGTATTTAATGGTCTTTTCGTTTTTTAGCTATGCTGTCCACAGACACACATTTTCAAAAATGCTCTTTTTGGATTCAAGGGGATCTAAAACATATATTTCCAGTGAAAACTCGGTATCAATTTTTGGGTGCATTACAATACCTTCTCTATACCTATGTACATAGTACGTGTAGAAAAAGTAAAAAGCATAATAAACAGTGAAGAAACGACGCTTTTCTCCGTGATTTATTGCTAGTACTCATGTTTCTTATTTCACTGATATGAAGGAAACAAGCCAAAACTTTAGTAAACGATATAAACGCCTCCCTGATTCAACCAAAAACCTTGAAGTCGCTTATGCTGAATAAAAAGTTTTCGCAACAAAGTGCAAGCACCAAGTTGAATGTAATTTTCATTGGCAGTTTAACAAATCTTCGAGACCTAAAAATAAGTGTTTGCTTTCCCAAAATGAGGTCATTATGCTAATCAATGTTTTGATATTTATCTTACCTGAGTAAGGACACATTAATTAAATAACTGTTACACACACACACTCACACACACACAAACACTATGAGTACAAACCAAATGCTTGCTATCGTAGGAGAGAGACAGAAAAGATTTTATACACTGGCAATTAAAATACCTCGAGCAAGGCAATCTGCTTGTTATGTAGCATCGTACACACAGATTTGTTAAGACTCCGTGAGAAAGTGGGACGCGTCTGCATCTCGTTCAGACAGTTCGGATCAGGAGAGAAACATTACTCTGAAATTTGTACTGAAAATGCAAAACTGCCCTTAAGGGGAGTCGAAATGGTATTTTCGTATTTTTTCCCCATTTTCGTATTTTAATTGCATATCAATATTTCTAATTTCCCGCTTATTTTGGTATAATTTTTATAGAGGCACGAAAATTAAAAATATTGTTGAAAATAATCCTGCGTAGTAACTTTATAGCTAATTTTGTTACACTCTCTTGGTAAAACATCAACAACTTTGTAAATATTATACCGCCCCTCCCGCTGAATCCTTGCACTTGACGGTTGGGAGTTAAGTTGGTACACCCGCAAACAACAGATGTAAAGCTTGACTTTCTGAACCAATCACAAAGCAGCGTTCCGGTCGTTCGGTCAGACAACAGAAACGGATCCTGATGCCGCACCGTTGCAATATTTCCAACCGTATGTTCAGTTTGTGAACTCCTAACACGTGCGTTGAGCTGTTCTGTGCAAGCTACGTATTATTCGTTGATATTTATATTTGTTATTATTGTTGATAATGTTATTGGTTTTTGTTTGTGCGTGAGGGAACATAATAAGGCTTTCACAATTGTAGAAGGGGAGGCGTGGCATGTGCACAAAATAATACGAAAAGCACAGGAATTAGACGGAATCATCAGTGAATGTGAACCACTAATGATATGTCTTAGTGACGACGTCGATGTTGATGATGACAATGACGAGAATGCTTCCGAGAATGTTGACGAGGGACACTTGGATGGAATTGAGTCATTAAAATTCTAAATCGGTGAAAATCACTTTGTTATATCTTTCTCTCATTGCAACGAGCTATTTTGCATTCATTTGTTCTATATTGTCGTAAAATACGTAATGTATGCTACATACTTATAGTATCACTGTTATTTTCAATTAACATTATTCAACGACATTCATTTATTATTTACATGATTATATTGGTCTTTTCACACGATAGAGCCATTTTTGTTCAGCTGTTGTTTACTAGTTATTCTGGCAACGTCGCAAAGGCAGCATAGCCAATCTTACGCGAAACCACCCGAAATGTCAAGTGCAAGGATTCAGCGGTGGGGGTATAGTGTTACAGAAGAAATCTTTTGTTTATTTTGATTGGAAAGTTTTACTTAAGCTACTGGTCACATTGTCTCATATTACCTTCATGTGTGAGTTTCAAGGTACTGCAAAGTTGTGTTTGGAAAGTGAGGTTACATTTATTTTCAATGTTATGTTTGAAAACAATTTCTGAAGAAGTAAAATTTTCTATACAAATGCCTCATTATCTCATAAACTAATTGACACGAAGGACTGAAACTTTTACTACATATTTGCACCTAAATATGCTTTATTTTAACGAAAAGGTGTTTATGTATATGAACTAGTTCTTTTTTTAAATTTAATAATTATGATTTTTCGATTATATTTTTTAGAGCTTTATTAAAAAATTCACACCCTTTCTTTTAATGAACAGAAGTTTTCTATGTTTCATCAATCAAATGTAGCTGCACATACCTTAAAAAGTTTAGCTCGTGTTCTTAAGTAGCTGCTGAGATAATGGGTCAAACTTTAACATTGGTAAGAAATGTAGAGGACGTTAAAACACGCAATTTATGTTATATAAATTTTTAACTTCTGACTGTCACTTTAACCTATGGTACTCCCTTATTTCGCTTCTACTTACAAGGAAGCAAGTAATAAGACTGTTTCTACTCATTTTTTCTCGATTAGCATGAAGTAAATTTCTTGCAGAGATGTAGAGAGAGCCCTGTGAATGGAACACATCAGATTTTTTTTCTCCATAATTACACAGGTGTTATTAAAATGTCTTAGCAAATAAGTCGTTAAACTGCAACTAACCAACTTATTAGCACCAAATAAGTTATGACAGCTGAGGTTTTGGGCTTATCATATCAAAACTGAATTTAGCTATCTTCAATATGTCCTGAGAAATCCATCATTTGTATCATAAAATGTCATTCACAGGAAACAATTGTTGAACGTAACAATGGAGGAAAAATGTATGGAATAAATCACATTAACTTTTTGGCAATTTTATAGATAACTTGAAAACCGTTAGAGATAAGACCAATTTCCACAGAAAAAAATATGACACGGCATAATCTATACTAAAAGTAATCTCAAGGAGAAGTCGACGAAATGCTTCTTATTAAGCACAGAAGTCATTTTAGAAGGGATATAGGAATACACAGGTTAAAGCGATAGTCAACACTTTTTAAAAACCGGTTCTTATGTCATGCAATTGAAATTCCCTTCTCTTTGCATGGCCAGGAGACGAAAAAACTGAAAACTGACTGGTCAGCCAGTACATTGGTGGGGGGGGGGGGGTTAGAGGATTTTTATCCGCTTAAAGTGATGCATCTGTGAAATTTGGAAAATCCACAATATGTAAGAAATGGTATTGAAATGCTAACATGGTTCTTTAGGTCATCTCCTTATCGCAGTGGTAAAGTTGCTGCTTGCCAAGCGGGAGACCTGGGTTCGATTTCTGGTACTGCGTGGGGATTTTTCCCCACTGGGAGACCTGGACTGGGGTGCACTCAGCCTCGTGAGGTCCCTGGAGGGCCAATTGAGGAGCTACTTGATGGAGAAGTAGCGGCTCCAGGTCGCGAAGACCGCATTAACTGGCCGGGGGGATCGAAGCGCTAACAACGTCTCACCCCCCATCCATGACGTCTGTAATGGACCGAGATGGAGGACGCAGTGGCCGGGGGTAGGCCAAGGCTCTTAGTGAGCTGTGCCAAGGAGTCACATGGTTCTTTAATAATAACTTTTTGCTAGCTAAATTCATTGTTCTAATAAAAATTAACTAGTAATGCATTTTCAAAAAATATTTACATTAAAAAATCCATGTTTGCATAAAATGAGTTTAAACATAAAATTTCGTGTTATATTTTTATATATTAGCCCTAATTATTGGTGAAAACATTATTTTTCATACTGCCCAAAACGCTTGATTTTTCAAAACTTAGTAATTTATTTAGCAAAATTGGAGCATTGTTTCGAAAAATTAATGTAATAATTTTCTTTAATGTGCTTTTGAAAAGCACCACTAACATTTAGAAACAAATTAGCAAAAAATTGCATCATGTGGAGCATTTTGTGTATGGAAAAGTGTTGGAAAAGTTTGTGAGAAAATAAGGTTTAAAGTTGGGAGTGTGTATTAAAAAGCATGCAAATAACCGTCCAGAGATTCAGCTAATTGGTAGTTAAAATACGCCAAATGCGAAAAATTGTATATTATCTTACATTTTAGAATTCATATAATTTTATTATGAAACAAAATAAATGTTTCATTTTTCACTATTTTTTTGTGAAATTTCACAGATGTATCACCTTAAAATCAGAATACCAAGACAAATTTGAAGTTTCTAGTGCGGTTATTTCAGGTTCGATTTCATTCAAGAAAAGTGCATATCATTTACTCTCTAAAGCCTATCTAGAAGTGCTATTAATTTGAAGCAAAAACCCTTCCTATAAACCATGACCTAAAATCTGTCTTTCTGCTCCAAAAAGTATATAAGTTATGACTTGTCTTCTAAATTGATGCAAAATTCAGGTTATTTATTAAGTGTGGGTTTCATTTTTAACAAAAAGAAAATCTGATGTGTTCCATTCACATGACTTTCTCTACACCTCTGCAACAACTTTTAGTTAAAAAGCTTATGCTTCTATTTACTTCATGCTAATCGAGAAATACTAGCAGAAATAGTCTTATTATTTGCTTCCTTGTAAGAAGAAGCGAAATGAGGGAGTACCATAGACTAAAATGATAGCCAAAAGCTGGTTGCTATGTAATTGATGTTCCTTTGTTTGTATGGACAGGAGTTAACAAATTCCTGTATAAGAAAAGAATGTTTTTCAAAGCAGAAACGAAAAACCAAGAATGTCTTAAAAATGATCAACTCCACGAAAAAAATGTATGTGACTTAAATTATGTGTTTTATCGCGAGCTACATTTTTGTAGAGTAAGTTTTTGTCCATCTCTTACGGTTTAGCAGTTATGCGCAATTCCGTAAAATTCATCCAGAATAAAGTAGTCTTCAGAAGCTATTCCCAGAAAATTCAAGATATTCATTTTATTTGTCAGGAAATATCTTTAATATACGATATTTTAACCAAAATCGTTAGAGCCATTTTTAAGAAAATCAAAATTTTCGAAAAAAGTTCCATGTAAAGGGTAGTTTGGCGTGGGGGATTTTCTTGAAAATCTCCGTGTCGCATCCTTGGAAGATATTGAACTTAAATACCAAGTTTGATATTTAACGGTCTTTTCGTTTTTGAGCAATGCTGTCCACAGTCACACACATACTCATAGACAGATAGACAGACACACACGAACATTTTTCTAAAAATGCTTTTTTTTTTTGATTCAGGGAGTCTCAAAACATGTATTTCCGGTGAAATCTCGGTATCGAATTTTTGGGTACAAGACAATATCTTCTCTATATACTATGTACATAGTTCGTATAGAGAAAGTAAAAGTATCTGATGTGTCACAAATGGCTTCTCTGTTTTCTACGGGTTATTAGTGAGTACACAAACTAATTATATGGAAGCTTATTTTCCTATCTGCTTCATTTTAACTGAGGCAAATCTCCAATAGCTGCATCCCGCGTTTCACTGTCAGACATAAAGGGAATTGCGACAATATTCAAATGTTTAAGGACTAAACGCCTTAAAATGCAATACTTGCAAGCAGTTGCGAGAAACAAATGAATATCCACAGGACTTGAAAAATATGACAAGTATTGGACAATTCGAACCATTAACAACGAATATTTCGGAAATGGCTTATGCCATAAAAAAGTTGTTTAAAATAAATTATGTGTTTTTTGTGTGGTACGTTTTTGTCTGTCCTCAGCGTGTACCAGTTACAAGATTTCGCAAAATACCTTCGGAATGATTATAATTTCACAGGTTATTCGCAGAAAACTCAAGATACGTGTTTTATTGCTATTTAAATATTTTAATAAGTGGTCTTTTAATCAAAATCGTCGAGCCGTTTTTGAAAAATAAAAAAACAAAAAAAACAGGAAAAACATTTTTCTAAAGGATAGCGTTTTGTTTTTGAATTATGCTGGTCACAGACAGATGCACACCTTTTTCAAAACATGTTTTTTTCTGTCTCTCTACACGTGCATAGAGGAATTTTTGTATTCCACCTAAAAATTCGATGTCGAGATTTCACTGAAAGTATATGTTTTGGGGTCCCCTGAGTCCAAAAAAAAAAAGCATTTTTAGAAAAAAACTCCGTGAGTGTGTGTGTGTGAGCATAGCTCAAAAACGAAAAGACCAAACTTGGTATTTAGGTTTGGTATCTTCCAAGGATTCGACACGAAGATTTTCAAGAAAATCCCGCCACCACAAACTATCCTTTACATGGAAAATTTTTCGAAAATGTTGAGTTTCTCAAAAATAGCTCTAATGATTTTGATTAGAATCATGTATATTAAAGATATTTACATGTCAAATAAAATCTATATCCTGAATTTTCTGGGAATAGCTTCTGAAGACCTCTTTATTCAGGATGAATTTTGACGAATTTTATTTTTCAGCAAAACCGTAAGAGATAGACAAAAACTTATTACGCAGAAAATGTAGATCTCGTCAAAACACACAATTTATGTCCTTTACGTTTTTGTTGTGGATATAGCCGTTTCCGAGAGCTTCCTTGTTATTAGCTTCAATTGTAAAGTACTTACTCTTTTCTCAGACAGGAAGTGTCCGTTTGTCATTTGTTCTGCTCCTGGCCAAGCAAAGAAGCGATTCAATGACAATCGCATAACGACAGATTTTAAAACGTTTGACTAACACTTTAGCATAGCGTAATCCTTTAATTGTCTTCTACTTATAAGGAGCTAAGTAATAAGAACATTCTACTAATGCGTATTTCGATTAGCATTGTGTAGAAAGAATAATAATCTTTGTAAAATGTTTGTTTGTAGAGCAGCTAGAGAAAGTCATCTAAGTGTTAACACAGATTTTTCATACTACACAGATTCCATTTTTTTTTTCTTTCTTCTTATAAAAAGGAATCTGTAAGTTAATATTTCCTCGAGCGAAATAGCAAACACTGTGCAAAATTACATTCAAGGTTTTATGTTATTCCAGCATTGTAAATATGATAAAAGTTTGCAGAAATTAACTTAGCAGAAAAACACTATAGCGCTATGTGACGCTCTTGTTTCCTAGGAAATATTCAAATAAATCAGAAATCCTTATTTGAAATTCAGGTTGGTAGCATGTTCCACTAAGTGCATTGATTCAGCACAGAACGAGTGATAGTAAGAAAAAGAAATGTAGATAACCAGTTTTATTAGCTAGGGTAAGTGTCTCACAATGTTGGCATATCTCGTTGAATGAAAATTTAGATTAACTATGGCCATTAAAGATATTATTTCTTGAATTGTGACGTCATTGCCAGCCCAAAACATAAACGTTATTACAAAGTTTGTACAATGTTTACTTTCTCTACAACATACTACATAATATGTTGAGAACACATTGCATTCCGCCCAAAAGTTTGATGTCATAGTTCAGCTGAAATACATGTTTTGAGGCTTCCTGAACCCCCTCCAAAAACATGTTTACTTTCTCTGTACGACTATGTACATAGTGTATAGAGAGGGTATTGTAATGTACCCAAAAATTCGATACCGAGATTTCACCGCAAATACATGCTTTGAGAGCCCCTGAATCCCCCCCCCCAAAAAAACCATTTTTAGAAAAATGTCCGTTAAAACCAAACTTGGTATTTAGGTTTGGTATCTTCCAAGGATGCGACACGAAGATTTTCAAGAAAATCCTCCCACCCCTACTACCTTTTACATGGAACTTT
Organism: Hymenopus coronatus; assembly: GCA_030762935.1. Lineage (NCBI taxonomy): Eukaryota > Metazoa > Arthropoda > Insecta > Mantodea > Hymenopodidae > Hymenopus > Hymenopus coronatus. Next base: position 31,571,331 of record CM060885.1, on the reverse strand, counting down.
TTTCGAACATTTTGATTTTCTCAAAAAATGAGTCTATTTTGATTAAAATATCGTATATTAAAGATATTTATCTGACAAAAAAATGTATATCTTCAATTTTCTGGGAATAGCCTCTGAAGATTTCTTTATTCTGGATGAACTTTACGGAATTTTGCATAACTGCTTAACCGTAATAGATGGACAAAAACTTACCACACACAAAATGTAGAGCACATTAAGACACACAATTTATATAATATACTTTTTTTTTTTTTTTTTGAGTTGATCGCTTTTGAGATAATCCTTGTTATTGGTTTCAGCTTTAACAAACATACTTTTCTCATATAGGAATTTGTCAACTCGTGTCCATACAAACAAAGGAACATCAGTCACATAGCAACCAGCTTTTGGCTTTCACTTTAACCTATGGTATTCCCTTATTTCGCTTCTACTTATAAAGAAGCAAGTAATGAGACTATTTCTGCTAATATTTTCTCTAATGTTTGTCTGTATGTATGCATAGGTGTGTGTGTGTGTGTGTGTGTGTGTGTGTCCCATCCATATCAAACTTGATATTTAGGACCACTAAGGGTTTCACAACCGGCGTTCATATAGTAGTACTGACCGTCACCGGTACGGAATCAACATCCCGTGAAGATACTCTGCGAAGTGAGAACGAAACATCGGGTGAATTTTCATCTGTTGGACCACGCACGACACATCAGCTCGGAATCTATAGTCTACCCTTGGGTATTTAGGTTCATATCTTTCTGAGATGTGACACTGGATGTATTCCTGAAACTTCTTCGCCCGAAACAACACGTTATTAGAGGACGTTGGAAAGATTTTATTTTCTTAAATGATTGTAATAATTTTTTTAAAATTATATATGCTTAAGTTCATTAAATAGCGAAAAAAAAGCTTATGTATTCCATTCACATGACTTTCTTTACATCTCTGCTACGAATTAGTGTTAAAAAGCTTCTTTTTACTTCATACTAATCGAAAAAAAATCTGATGTGTACCATTCACATGACTTTCTCTATATCCCTGCAACAAATTATTCTTAAAAAGCTTATACTTCTATTTAATTATGCTAATCAGAAAAAATTAGCAGAAATAGTTTTATTACTTGCTTCCTTGTAAGTAGAAGCGAAATAAGGGACTACCATAGGTTAAAGTGATAGTCAAAAGCTGGTTGCAATGTCAATGAAGTTCCTTTATTTATATGGATATGAGTTGACAAGTTCCTGTATGAGAAAAGTATAAGTTTTTCATAGCAGAAACCAAAAATAAGGAATGTCTCAAAAACGACAAACTTCACGAAAAAATGTATAAAACATAAATTGTGTGTTTTAACGTGCTCTACACTTTTTGTGCAGTAAGTTTTTGTCCATCTCTTACGGTTTAGCAGTTATTCAAAATTCAGTAAAATTCATCCAGAATAAACTACTCTTCAGAGGCTGTTCCCAGAAAATTCAAGATATTCACTTTGTCAGGTAAATAACTTTGATATACAACATTTTAATCAAAATCGTTAGAGCCATTTTTGAGAAAATCAAAATTTTCGAAAAAAGTTCCATGTAAAGCGTAGTTGGGGGTGGGGGGATTTTTCTCAAAATCTTCGTGTCGCATCCCTGGAAGATACTAAACTTTAATACCAAGTTTGGTATTTTACCGACTTTTCGTTCTTGAGTTATCGTGTTCACAGACCCAAGGACACACGGACATACTGACATACGGACTCACGGACACACGGACACACACACACACACACACACACACACACACACACACACACACGCGCGCGCGGAGCTTTTTGTGAAAATGCTTTTTTTTTTTTGGATATTGGGGATCCTAAAACATATATTTCCGGTGAAATCTAGGTATCGAATTTTTGGGTGGAATGCAATACCTTCTCTATACACTATGTACATTGTGCGTATAGAGAAAGTAAAAATTAGCAGAAATAGACTTAGTACATGCTTCCGTGTAAATTGAAGGGAAATAAGAGAGTAGTATAGTTTAAAGTGATAGTCAAAAGCTGGATGCTATGTGGCTTAAGTTCCTTCATTTGTATGGACAGCAACTGACAAATTCCCGCATGTGTATTTTAACGAGCTCTAAATTTTCTGTTATTATTGTTTTTGTCTATCTCTCACGGCTTACTAGTTATGCAAAATTCGGTAAAATTCTTCTAAAATGAAGCAGTTCCAGAGACTATTCCCAGAAAATTCAAGAAATACATTTTATTTGCCAGGTATTTATCTTTAATATACAATATTTTAATTAAAATCGATAGAACCATTTTTGAGAAAATCGAAATTTTCGAAATTTTTTCAATGTAAAGGGTAATTGTGGGTGGGAGGATTTTGTTGAAAATCTTCATGTCGCATTCTTGGAAGATACTGAACTTAAATACCAACTTTGGTATTTAACAGACTTTTCGTTTTTGAGCTATGCTGTCCAGACACACGCACGCGCACACACACCCACATACTCACATACACACACACACACGGACCGTTTTCCAAAAATGCTTTTTTTGGATTCAGGGACCCAAAATATATATTTCCGGTGAGATATCTTTATCGAATGTTTAGGTGGAATACAATACCTTCTTTATACACTTTGTATATAGTTCGTGTAGAGAAACTAAAAATATGTTATTTTCTAGTTATACCCTGAGAAAGGGCTTCATTTGAAAGGAATTCTATGTAATCTTGTATGACAGGTTAAGCTACAGTCAAAACCATGGTACACAAATATTTAGAGCTCTTTAAAACTCATAATTTACCAAGAATAAGTTTTTTTGTAGGTAACATAATTCACGTCCGAAGTATCCATCACTGATGGTTCAATTTAAATTTCTGCCGATATTCAATTATTTTCCTGCGTTTGCAAGGAAATAGTATGGAATTTAAGACCATTATATAGCGTCCGTTCTTAAAAATTTAACTATCGCTATTCCCTTTGTACCTAAACGAAACAAGATATATATATAAACTTTTCTGCAAACGATTAAATGAATCGTTGTTCAATAATAAACGATACAGAGTAGATAAAGTCATGTGATGGAACACGTCAAGCTAAGAAGAAAGCAAAATGGAGAGGATGTGCATGCATTCCTGATGCAGTAGGCTGATTACGTCATTGTTTCTAGACAGCCTTAATAGCGCGCGGTCATGAGACTACCAAAGTAGGATCAGTTCGAACATTTATCGAACATTTATGAAAATTAATGAGGAACATTAATGCGTGTTGGCACCTCGCCATCATAACTCAGCACGGATGCCAAATATTGGTGACTAAGGTGCCGAGCATTATATTATCTTTCACCTTTGATGCATCTCAAAGCTGAAACCAATAACAAGGAATATCTCAGTAACGATCAACTCCACGAAAAAAGTGTATATTACATAAATTGTGTGTTTTAACGTGCTCTATATTTTTTGTGGGGTAAGTTTTTGTCCATCTCTTACGGTTTGGCAGTTATGCAAAATTCCGTAAAATTCATCTAGAATAAAGTAGTCTTCAAGAGGCTATACCCAGAAAATTCCAAATATGCATTTTTTCAGGTAAATATCTTTAACATACGATATTTTAATCAAAATTGTCAGAGCCATTTTTGAGAAAATCAAGATTTTTCAAAAAGCTCCATGTAAAGGGTAGTTGGGGGTTGTATATGCTAGAAAATGTTCGTGTCACATCCTTGGAAGATACCAAAACTAAATACCATGTTAGGTTTCGTTCTATGCAGACACACACACCCAAAAATTCGATACCGAGATTTCACCGGAAATACATGTTTTGGGTCCTCCTGAATCCAAAAAAAGCATTTTCAGAAAAAGGTCCGTATGTGTGGGTGTGCGTGTGTGTGTCAGTGTCTGTGCATAGTTCAAAAACGAAAAGACCGTTGAATACCAAACTTGTTATTTAAGTTTGGAATCTTTCAAGGATACGACACGAAGATTTTCAAGAAAATACCCCTCCCCCCCCCAACTACCCTTTACATGGAACTTTTTCGAACATTTTGATTTTCTTAAAAATAACTCTAACGGTTTTGTTTAAAATATCGTATATTAAAGATATTTACCTGCCAAATAAAATGTATATCTTGAATTTTCTGGGAATAGCCTCTAAAGACTACTTTATTCTGGATCAATTTTACGGAATTTTGCATAACTGCTAAACCGTAAGAGATGGGCAAAAACTTACCACATAAAAACGTAGAGCACTTTAAAACACACAATTTGTTATATGCATTTTTTTCGTGGAGTTGATTGTTTTTTAGATATTCCTTGTTTTTGGTTTCAGCTTTGAAAAACTTATACTTTTCTTATATAGGAATGTGTTACCTCCTGTCCATACAAACAAAGGAACTTGTCACATAGTAACCAGATTTTGGCTATCACTTTAACCTATGCTACTCCCTTATTTCGCTTCTACTTGCAAGGAAGCAAGTAATATGACTGTTTCTCGATTAGCATGAAGTAAATAAAAAGCATAAGCTTTTTAACAATAATTTGTTACAGAGATGTAGAGAAAGTCATGTGAATGGAATACATCAGATTTTTTTAAAAGCTGTATATGTGAAATTACTGAAATTCGGTTGTCTTTTACATTACCGAGAGTAAAACAAAAGAGATGAAGCTAAAGTTGTCTTTCCGCTTGAGAAAGTTTAAAATTGAAATTGAGTACTTAATTATTCTACAAAAAATATAATTAACTTAAGTTCTGTGCTGTAAAATATGTCTACATTTTTGTGTAATAAGTTTTATCTCTCTCTCTCTCTCTCTCTCTCTCTCTCTCTCTCTCTTACGTTTAGAGTTATAGGTTTAAAAGTTATCTAGAATGGAAAGGTCTTCAGAGGTCTCAGAAAATTCAAGATATATATTTTTTTTGTGATGAAAATATCTTAAATATATGTCATTTTAGTCAAAATTGTTAGAGCTATTTTTGAGAAAATGAAAATGATCGAACATTTATCCGTATGATGGGTAGTTTAGTGGGAGAAGAGTTTCTTGAAACTCTTCAAATCACATCCTTGGTAGATGCTGAAGTTATTTATCAAGTTTGGTTTCTAAGTGACTTTCGTTTTTTGAATTATGTTGGTCACACAAACACACACAAATGGTTCTTTTTCTTAAAATGCATTTTTATACAAGCGAACCTAAAATGAGTATTTCCGGAGAAATCGGGTATCGAATTTTTGGAAGGAATGCAACACCTTCTGTGCCAAAGAACTAAGCTGAACTCGTCTAGTGATTCGCCTCTGGACTTGGGAAGCAGACCGAAATGTTTAAATATGGTATGGTATTAAGGAGAAACACTATAAATAAACACATTTACAACATGTTGATGTGTTCCATTCACATGAGTTTCTCCAGCTGTTCCACAAACAAGCTTCCCTTACAAAAGATTATTCTTACATCTACGTCATGCTAATCAAGATAAACATCGCCAGAACTGGTCTTATTTCTTTCTTCTTTTTAAGCTGAAGTAAGGTAAGGGAATTCTCTAGGCTAAAGGAGTCAAGACCAGAATCGAACCCTGCAGGAACACGTCATGGATGGCGTACAATATTGGAAGGTGAGACGTGGTCAGCATCTCGACCCCCACGGCCGGTTAATGCGGTCCTTATGACCTGGAGTCGCTACTTCTCCCTCAAGTAGCTCCTCAATTGGCTCCCAAGGGACCTCACGAAGCTGAGTGCACTCCGGACCAAGTGTCCCAGTGAGGGAGAAATCGCCATGCCGGTACGGGAATCGAACCCAGGTCTCCCCTTGGCAAGCAGCAACGCTACTACCGCACTAAGGAGACGACCCCGAAACCATCTTGCTCGGTGTTAATATCCAAGTTCATGACACATGCAGCTGTAAAGGATTCACTGGAAGAGAAAGTTCAGCTCACTACTCAAACGAGAATGGAACTCTGCCCTTTTGGCTCGAGGCCAGTGGAGCTAAACTTGCACTTCTCAGCTTTCTGATAATGGCTAACCTAACTCAAATACAAGTTGTTGATGCTGTAATGCAGAAGAATACTCAGAATAAAGTTATTGGAAAATTCCGATCCGAATATCTTTAAATTAAAAAAAAAAAAGAAAAGGAAAAAAATTACAAGCAGGTGAAACGTTTTCACAATGAGTGAGGTAATACCTCTAGGAATTATCGACGCAACAACCTTGATCGACAAGGTGCATTACCTTCTGTATTCTGCAAATCTACTTCAAGGATTCTACTGAACATCTCGAAGCATTGCAAAAAGGGAAAACCCTATCAAAGTCGTCCGCACGTCATAAAACGAGAAGTAAAACTGAGAGGCGATTTATAAAATAATTCCATTATCTGCTTTCGTGGCAATATTCTCTCCGCTGATAAATGCTCCTGTTTTTAGAAACCCATTTCCTCGACACACTTTTACTTTCTCGACCTTATATGTACTACAATGTACAAGTAGAGAAGGCAACCAAAATTCGAAAAAACTATTTCAGCGGAAATCAAGTTTTGCGACCCCCTGAATAAAACATCTGATAACTTTCTCTACATCCCCGTAACCAATTATTGTTAAAAAGTTTTTTCTCATATCTACGTACTCCATGCTAACCGAGGCAAACACTAGCCGAAACGGTCTTATAGTTCCTTTATTAGTAGGAGGGAAATAAGGGAATACACCAGGTAAACCAACAGTCAAATGTTTTAAAATGCGATTGCTATGGGACTGAAATACGTTTCTTTGTGTGGCCAAGCGTTGACAAGTTCCCGTATGAGAAAACTAAGTATTTTAAAACTGAAATAAAAAACAAGAAATATCTCGAAAACGGCAAACTCCACGAAAAAATGTGTAGGATATTAATTGTGTGTTTTATCGAGATCTACATTTTTTGTGTAGTAAGATTTTGTCTATCTCTTACGCTTTACCAGTTATGCAAAATTCAATAAAAAAACATCCAGAATGAAGAGGTCTTCAGAGGCTATCCTCAGAAAATTCAAGATATACATTTTATTTGTCATGTATATATCTTAAATATGAGAGATTATAATAAAAGTCGTTAGAACCATTTTTGAAAAAAACTAAACTTTCGAATTTTCTTTCATGTAAAGGGTAAAGTTTTAAAATATTCATGTCATGTCCTTGGAAGATAGCAAACTTAAATACCAATTTTGGTATTTAACGGTCTTTTCTATGCTGTCCACACACACTTACACACACAAACTAACAGACACATACAGACCTTTTTCTATAAATGCATTTTTTTTTGGATTCATGGGGTCCTAAAGCATGTACTTTTGGTGAAATTTCGATATCGCATTTTTGGGTGGAATGCAACGTCTTCTCTATACACTATTACCCGTAGAGGAAGTAAAAAAACATTTTTAGAAAATGGGTTCATATGTGTCTGTTTGTGTGAGTGTGTGTGTGTGTGGTATAAAATGGAATTTGGTTAAATACCAAACTTGGTTTTTAAGTATCTTCCAAGGATGCAACACGAAGATTTTCAGGAAAATCCCACCCACCTCCAACTACATGAACCTTTCCGATTTTCTCAAAAATGGCTCAGAATGTTTTTATTAAACTCATATATGTTTAAGATATTTTCATGACAAACAAATGTATATCTTGAATTTCCTGGGAATTGCCTCTGAAGACCTCTTCATTCTCGATGAGTTTTGTATAACTGGTAAACCGTACGAGATAGACAAAACTTTACTACAAAAACAATTTAGACCTCGTCAAAACATAAAATGTATGTCATATACATTTTTACTTTCTGTAGCACATATATACAACGTACATAGTAGATAGAGAGGTACCAAAAATTCGACAGCGAGATTTAACCTGAAATACATATTTTGAATAAAAAGGTCCGTGCATGTGTGCATGTCTTTCAATAACATAGCTCAAAAACGAAAAGACCATTAACTTGGCATAACTGTAAACCGTAAGATATAGAACAAATTACAACACAAAAAATGTAGATCTAGTTAAACAAACTATCATATACGTTTTCCGTGGAGTTGACAATTTCCGAGATATTTCTTGTTCTTCAAACGGAATTTTAAATTCCTTTATGTTTTGTTTTAATCCTGACCATGCAAAGAGAAGAATCTCTAAGCAACCAGATTTTAAAAGTATTCACTACCACTAGCCTAGTGAACTTCCTTTTTCTCTTCTCCTTAGAAGGAAAACGTAATAAGAATATTTCTGCGAAAATTTATCTCTATTAACACGATAAAGATAAAAGAATATCGCATGTGGGATTTGCGGTGCACAAAGCGGCGCAGGTTCTTCGGTTTCCCCCGCCATCACATTCCACTGTTGCTCCAATTCCATTCCATGTATGACCAATGCCATCGCCTGCGGTGCCATATGCAGTAATAGCGGCCGTTAAAGACTATCAAAAAATAAAATAAAATAACTTTTGCAAGAGTAGTTTGCAGAACAGGTAGAGAAAGTCGTGTGAATGTAACACTTCATTTCCATTTACATGACTTTTTATAGCTGTTCCAAAAACAAACTTTCCTACAAAAGATTATTCTTTTATCTACAAGATAAACATTACCAGAATTGTTCTTATTACTTCCCTCTTTCTAAGCAGAGGAGAAGTAGGGGAATGCTCTAGGCTAAAGGATAGGCAGAACTCTTAAAAGCCGGTAGCTATGTGAATCAATTGGAATTCGGTTCTGTTTGCTTCCTAGGAGTAAATTAAAGAGAGACGAAAAGAAAGATGTCTCCCATTTGAGAAAAATTTAAGTTCCTGAAAACTCAAACCAATAACTCGAAGTATCTCGAAAATGGTTAACTCTAGAAAAAAAATTGTATATGACATAAACTGTGTGTTTTAATGATATCTACATTTTTTGTATAGTAGAGTAGCGTCTATCTCTTACGGTTTACCAGTTACACAAAAGTCATCAGAATGAAGTGGTCTTCAGAGGCTATTCCCGAAAATTCACGATATACATTTCGTTTGTCGTGAAAATATGTTGAACATTTTAATAAAGATCGTTAGAGCCATTTTTTAAGAAAAACAACATTTTCAAAAAATGTTTAATTTGGGAGTGGCGGATTGTTTTAAAAATATTCGTGTCGTATCTTTGGAGTATACTGAACTTCAATACCAACGCTTTTTTGGATTCTGGGGTCTGAAAAATGTTTCCGGTGGAATCTCGGTATCGAATTTTTGGGTGAAATGCAATACTTTTTCGATCCGCTCCGAACATGTTACAAACAGATTAGAGAAAGTATAAATCTGTTGTGTTCCATTCACAAGACTTTCTCTACAGCACTGCAACAAATTGTTAAAAAGTTTATTCTACCTATTTCATACTAATCGAGATAAAACTAGCAGAAATTGTCTTATTACTTGCTTCCTTGTGGGCAGAAGGGAAATAAGGAAGTACCATAGGCTACATTTTTTTAAAAGCTGCTTACAATTTGATTGAAATCCCTTTGTTTGTATGACCAGGAGTTGAGAAAACCCGTTTGAGAAAACTATATGTATTTTAAAGCTGAAACAATAACAAGGAATATCTCAGAGACGGGCACCTCTACACAAATAATGTATGACTTAAATTATGTTCTTTAACGAGATCAACATTTTTGTATAATAAGTTTTTATCTATCTCTTACGGTTTACCAGTTATGGAAAATTCAGCAAAATTTATCCAGAATGAATATGTCTTCAGAGGCTTATTCCCATGAAACTCAAGATAACATTTTAATTGTCATATAAATATCTTTATTATATAGTATTTTAATCAAAGTCGTTAGAGGTATTTTTGAGAAAATCAAAATGCTCGAAACGTTTTCCATGTAAAGGGTAGTTGGGGGTTGGGGGATTTTCTTGAAAATCTTTGTGTCACATCCATGGAAGATATTAAACATAAATACCAAGTTTGGTATTGAAGGGACCATTCGTTTTTGAGCCATGCTGGCCACAGATAAACAGACACACACGCACACACATTGACATTTTTCTAAAAATGATTTTTTTTAATCTATGGGGTCTCAAAACATGAATTTCCGGTGAAATTTCGGTATCGAATTTTTATGTAATGCAACACCTTCTTGTACGTGTAGAGAAAGTAAAAAAGCATTATTCTTCATAGTGGAATGCGTAGAACATCCTCCTGGAAGCAGTTTTAGCCATGTTTTCATCCACTAATACAAAATCATGCTTTCAATTTGTAAGTAGGTATTAGGTATCGAAAGAAGTGGCATCATGGCCACTTGGATCGTTCGCCTCTCACAAAGGTTCGGTTCAAGAGGACATGTGTAATTTGTGGTGGACAAAGTGGCCTCTGGGTGGGTTTTCCCCGTCATTCATTCCACCACCTGCTCCATAATCACATTTCTTTTCATCCTTTTCACCGTCATTTCGTGCCAATTTAGTTGCAGAGTTGACAGAATCGAACGGCCTGTCCTAGTGGGAGCGGCAGAAAGACGATTTCCCATTCTGATTACTCCCTCCCTCTCTCTCTCTCCCTCCCTTTCTCTCTGTCCCTCTCTCTCCCTTTCTCTCCTCCCTTTCTCACCCTCCCTCTCTCTCTTCCTCCCTTTCTCTCTCTCCCTCTCTCTCCCTCCCTTTCTCTTTCTCCCTCTCTCTCTTCCTCCCTCTCCCTCTCCCTCCCTCCCTCTCTCTCCCTCCATCTCTCTCCCTCCCTTTCTCTCTATCTCTCCCTCTCTCTCTCCTTCCCTTTCTCTCTCCCTCTCTTTCTCTCCCTCCCTCTCTCTCCCTCCCTTTCTCTCTCTCTCCCTCCCTCTCTCTTCCTCCCTTTCTCTCTCTCCCTCCCTTTTTCTTTCTCCCTCCCTTTCTCTTTCTCCCTCTCTCTCCCTCCCTCTCTCTCCCTCCCTCTCTCTTCCTCCCTTTCTCTCTCTCTTTCTCCCTTTCTCTCTCTCCCTCTCTCTCTTCCTTCCTCCCTCTCTCTCCCTTTCTCTCTGTCTCTCCCTCTCTCCAGGCGCTGACTTATAAGTCATCCATACGAAGAGCGTAAATATGGCAAGCAGAAGGTATCTGAAGGACCTCTAAGAAAGCGTTTCTGAATTCTACGGAGTCCCTTAATTCTTCAATGTGAGTTTGCTTTTCCAATCAGGGCTTTCACCATTTTCCTGGATAACTTAAAAACTAACAAATGCTTATATTTTTACTTTCTCTACATAGTGCATAGGTAGAGAAGTTATTGCACCCCACTCAAAAATTAGATACCAAATTTCATTTGAATTGGCGTTTTAGGGTCTCCTGAATAAAAAAAGCATTTTTAGAAAAAGGTCCGCGCGTGTGCGTATCTCCGTGTGTCTGTGAACACGAAAAGTCGGTAAAATAGGAAACTTGGTATTTAAGTTTAGTGTTTTCAAGGGATGCGGCACGAAGATTTTGAGCAAAATCGCCCACCCCAAATACCCTTTAGTGGAAACAATTTCGAAAAGTTTTATTTTCTAAAATATGCCTCTACCGATGTTTATAAAATACCAATATGAAAGATAATTATATGACAAGTAAAATGTATATCTTGAATTTTCTGGGTATAGCCTTTGATGGCCTCTTCATTCTCGATGATTTTGCATAACTGATAAACCGTAAGACGTAGACAAAAATTTACTACAAAAAATGTAGATCTCACAAATGATGTCAAAAATATTATTGTCGTGGAGTTGACCATTTCCGAGGTATTCATTATCAGTTTTAAAATACATAAAGCTTTCTCATACGAAAATTTGTCAACTCCTGGTCATGCAAAGAAACATAGCAATCAGCTTTAAAAAGATTTGACTATCGCTCTAGCCTAGTGTACATCCTTGTTTGCTTACTTACAAGGAAGCAAGTAATAAGACAATTTCTGCTAATGGTTATATCGATTAGCATGAAGTAGATAGAATAGTAAGCTAATAAGAATAATTTGTTACAGAAATGTAGAGAAAGTCATGTGACTGGAACGCATCAGACCTTTAATATATTGGTATATAAAACCTACTAAAAATATTCATTCGTAGTCGGTCTAGCCTCCCCGTATATAGGACTTATAAGTGTATGCCACGGGTCCAGAAGTCTGTCGGGAAGCCAACGGCACGGAACCACAGAATGGAGAAGCTGGAACGAGTGGCATGACCGACATTTCTTATCAGCCCCAGAGAAAACCCGCCCAGACGCCACTTCGTCCACCACAAATCCCACATGCAGACGCTTGGGATCGAACCCGGGCCGGCTAGATGAGAGGCGAGCGGTCTAAAAACTCAGCCACAGCGCCGCAAAAATGTTCATCATAAATAATAGTATCGAATAGTTGTTAACGCTCCCCATGTTGTCAATAACTTTCAGCGAAACCTCGTTTCACCAAGAGGCATTCTTTATACCTTCTATGGTAGGGTGATAATGGGCATTCAATTGGAGATATAGAAACATTATAGCCAGAATATTTATTGATCTTATGTAAGTTTTAAGGCATGAAATCGATACAATTCAAAAGTATATTCCTATATTTTACTCAGTCGGTACCAGTCGATACCGAGATTTCACCGAAAATACATGTTTTGGGTCCCCCTGAATCCAAAAAAAAAAACATTTTTGGAAAAAGGTCCGTGTGTGTATGTGTCTATGAACACGATAACTCAAAAATGAAAAGTCGGTAAAATACCAAGCTTGGTATTTAAGTTTAGTGTCTTCCAGGGATGCGACACGAAGCCTTTGAGAAAAATCCCCCACACCAAACTACCCTTTACATGAAACTTTTTTCGAAAATTTTTATTTTCTCAAAAGTGGCTCTAACGACTTTTATTAAAATCTCTTATATTAACATATATATGTGACAAATAAAATCGTGAATTTTCTGGGAATAGCCTCTAAAGACCTCTTTATTCTGAATGAATGTTGTGAATTTTGCGTAACTGGTAAACCTTAAGAGGTAGACAGAAACTTACTACACAAAAATTTAGATCACGTTAAAACACGCAATTTATGTCATACGTTTTTTCGTGGAATTGACCATTTCTGAGATATTCCTTGTTATTTAAAATAATTAAACTTTTCTCGCACGAAAAGTTGTAAACTCCTGGCCCTGCATAGAAACGGATTTCAACCACATGGCAACCAGCTTTTAGAAGATTTTACTATCGTTTTAACCTTGTGTATTCCCTTATTTTCCTTCTACTTACATAGAAGCAAGTAATTAAGAAAATATCTGCTAATGTTTATCTCGATTAACTTAACGTAGATAGAAGAATAGCTTTTTAACAATAATTTGTTACAGCGATGTAGAGAAAGTCACGTGAATGAAACACATAAGATTTTTTTTTAATTTTATTTTCGGTTTAGTTTATTTAATATTTGTAAAATTATTTTGAATGGATGTATAAATTGAATATGGAGGTAAATTAATAAGGATTTAGGATGCATGCTTTGGTTTTAGAAAGTAGATACTATGGTATGGTATTGTACATTTTTATTTATTTATACTTTCTTCTACATCAAGAGTATTGATAAATTCTGTAAAAAGTTTACTGTTGAGAAGTTTCTGAATGGAAACAAGCAATCGAGGAATTGCCCATGTTCTTGCAACAATGCTGCTGCACTTTCCTTCCATCTTGTCACAATATATCAGGTTTCTGTATGTGCTTATTCACAAAACGTCCATGCACAATGAGATATCATTTAACAAGCATGGATGTATTTTGTTTACCAAAGCTCAAAACATGATAAAGGGGGATAGAATTTTTGTGAACGGATTTTGCAAAAGACAAGGCCATACTTTTCTCATAAGATTTAATTTCCGGAACATAGTTATTATTAGAACCTTTTCCTTCTCTTCAATTTTTTTTCATACCTAATTTTTAGCCATCACTTTTTATTTATATATATATATAACTTAAATAAATATTACAAAGTACTTTTACCTACTATTTTACATCAGTACTATTATATACAAGCTTATTAAGCATTGGAAAAGTTAAGTATTATAATGTCAGTGTTAACAAAATCATTTTTATGAAAGTTCAAAGTCTCTTCGTTTTATTTTGGTTTAGTTATTCACTTGGTTGACTAAAGACCTTTTGTTCAAGCGGAGAGGTATTTCCCGTGAGATGTGAAGCATTTGGCACCGGTATCTGATCAGCATTTATCCATAAGTCAGAGTGGCTGTTAGTAACGGATGTTGAGGCGATGTTCCAGTTCTCAAATGTGCTAGTAGAAACTTCATGAAATTCAGGCATAGATTTTGTCTCAGTTGTGATAGGAGTCAGCTGCTCCAATGTCGCTTGATAGAGAATATCGTTAATGAGTTTGTCAGCATAAATAAACTGCATGTAATTTGTGTTTGCTATTTTCCGAAGCTTAGCAGCAACAGATTTCCCAATTGCATCATATTCATCATCTTGTTTGTAAAGATCAAGTCGAGGATTTTCTGCTGATGCTCCTTTTTCTTCGGCAGAATCCATATTAATCCTCCTCCTCTTCAGACGAGTTCTCTTCTGAAACAATACCAAAGGCATGCTTAGGACAGTGACATATTTACACATGCCCTTTACATATCAAAAATATTTTCCAGTTAATGATTAACAGCACACAAATGAGTCATTAGAATAAACACTACTATTACGTTACTGTTATGTGTATATTTGATATATTCGAAATACTTGTTTTCAGGTGCCCTGAACAAAAAATAAGCTTTTTCAGAAAAGCTTCAGAATTGATCTTTAAAGCTCATTCATATTCAAAGTACTCATACATTCTCATACTCTAAAAATTCATAGCATTCACAACTAATGTGTTATATCATCCATTGGCTAGTAAGAAAAATGCAGTTCCAGCCAACAGTAGATTTTACTACCACTAATTAATTCGGAAGGAGCAGTTCTGTATAGTGTACTGTTCTGAGTATAGTGAGTGATATATGCCTTATGAAAATGCTTTTAAATAACAGTCTCTGCAGCTTTATCAGTATTCAAAGCTTAACGTAGTAATACTTCATTTGAACGATTCAAAATAAAGAACACCGTTGAGTAAAGTACGGCAAAAGGAGTGAGCTAGTTTGAACCTTCTAGGGAATCCCCATTGTGAGCAAGACAAAACTTATCTTTTGCAAAGCAATCGATGTAGTAACATGTGCCTCTCGCATTCAGGAAATGCCGGGCTCAAATCCTTGGGGAACAACAGAATTGAAGGTTTTATCACAATTTTCATCGGTCACTAGACAAATGCTGCGTTAGATATGCTGATCAACGACTTTTCTAGCATCCTTTCATCACTCCATTTCACTTACTTCTTCACCGCCATATCATGGTAATGAGCTCATCATCCACCCAGATATCGTCCAAAGATTGCTTGCTCCCGGACAGGCTACTGCCAAAAGACATTGGCTTGTAAGGTATTGGGGGTGTTAAGTCCCCCTAAGATCAACTAAAATGGTGTTATTACCATATTTCAGAGACTTAGGACTATAATGGCTGTGTGACATTCATAAATATGGTTAGCATGCAGTGTAATTTTGTTGTATGTGTCAGGAAGCACAGTTTTCGTACCACATGCGGCATTAGGCAATTTATACTATGCCATGATGTCTGGCGGATTAATATTATATGCATTGCACATTACGATAATAATGAAACACGCTTTTGGTATTGTGTGTTATATGTTATCAAACTTTTCTTCTGGGTAAGTCGATCAACCCTTGTAGCCACATATCAGAAACACGTTCTTTAAGTTCGGAGATAACTCCTAAAACCAGAAGTTTCCTACTCTTGTATCAAATAGACTCTAAAATTTAAAATGATGAAATAGGCTTCATTTGAAAAAAATCTTTATGTATTACTCATCCGGAAATAGCTACAGAGGCATAAAAAGTTAATACCATCATATGCAGCAACGATTATAGTAAACACATTTTGGCATTCTTTTATTTTTACTTTCTCTACATAGTACATAGCACGTAGGTAGAAAAGTTATTGCACTCCACTCAAAAATTCGATACCGAGATTTCACCGGAAATGCACTTTAGGGTCCCCTGCATCCAGAAAGCATTGTTAGAAAAAGGTCCGTTAGTGTATCTGTAAATGTCTGTGAACACGATAACTCAAAAACGTTAAGTCGGTAAAATGCCAAACTGGGAACTTAATGTTAGTGCCTTCCAAGGCAGCCACACAAAGACTTTGAGGAAAGTCTCACCACCACAAACTACCCTTTACATAGAAAATTTTTCGAAAATGTTAATATTCTCAAAATTAGCTCTAGGATTTTGATTAAAATTCCGCATATTAAAGGCATTTATACGAAAAATGAAATGTATCCTAAATTTTCTGGGAATAACCTCTGAAGAGCTCTTCAATAGATGATCTGTGTTGAATTTTGCATAACTGGTACACCGTAAGAGATAGACAAAAACCTACTACACAAAAAATGTAGATTTCGTTAAACCACACAATTTATGTGCCATATAGTTTTCTCGCGTGGTTGACCATTTTTGAGATATTCCTTGTTATTAGCTTGTTTTAAAATACTTAAACTTTTTCTGATACGGTAATTTGTCAACTCCTGGCCATCCATAGAAACCGATTTCAACCATATGCCGTAAATTTTAAAAGATTTACCTATCGCTTTAGCCCGGTGTATTTCTTTATTTTCCTTATACTTACAATGAAGGAAGTTATAATATGCTAATATTTATCTCTATTAGAATGAATTAGATAGAAGAATAAGCTTTTTAACAATAGTTTGTTAGAGATGTAGAGAAAGTCATACAAATAGAAGACATCAGATTTTTTTAAGCATTTCGTCTTTCAACCAGGTAGGTCAAATCATATGAAATAATGCTCAAATGAAACTGGAAGCTAACACAGCTTAGAATTTCTTAACGTCCGTCTTCTCAGGTTCCAAGTAAATCATGTAAACTCTCATTCTTGACAGCAAGACAACGATAAAATGCAAACTGATTACTGCGTGTGATATATGTGTGTGCGTGTGTGTCAACAATCAACACATGGCAACCTAACTAGCACTAACGAAAACCAGATTTCTTGTCTCACATTAAAAAGGGAATTTCCTGCAAAGCATTAGGACTAGATCAAATAGTTTTGGTAATAGCGAAAAAACAGAACTTACGGTGCATTATTACTTTTTCAAATCAGCGGTTGAAGGTTTAATTCCCTCATTGTTAACTTTTTCGAATAAATTTCAAAGGTCATTTAACAAATCGCTTTTTCCATCCAGAGAGAGTTAATCCAGAGAAATATTTTCATTAAAATGTTATTGGCATTTAGAAATAGTTACATCTTTATAAAGGAAGTTGCTATATATAATACAGGCATTGAAATTGCATTTACTTTCCATGACATCGTGAGAAACGCACAATATAACTTAGCACTTAAAATATGCATAAGTTATCAAATAATCATGTTTATATATATATGTATATATAAACAAATATTATTCCACACAAAATATGGCAGAATATTATTCAAATCCTTACTAAATACCAATTTAATAATTCAGTTTAAGTATTTATCCGGCATTTCATTTTTGAGTTATAGCTTTAGAAACGATACTTATCTTTTTCTAAATAGTAAATTTTTCTTTGGATTCAGGGACCTCAAAACAACTATTTCCGTCGCTTTACTAGTGGAAATGGAAACTGAGGCTTGTTTATGGACGCTCTTTAACTGCTAGCGACCCAATCTATAGTGGGGCGTGATGGACAGTTTAATTTTGCTCAGATGCCTCTTTATCAGGCTTGAGATCTTTTTTATGTACTGTAAATCTATGTCACGGTACCACCGGCTTTACTTCCCTTCCGAAGGAAGCCATGCTAAGGATAAAAATCCATCGACCTTCGCCGGCTTTGAACCTGCGACCTTGAGAATCAGAGGCTAGCATATTATCCCGAACAATGACGAAGACTGATAAAGAGGCCTCTGAATAAAATTAAGCATAGAATGGGACGCTGAGAACCACAGCATTTAAAGAGCGTCCGTAACATTCTTTACTTTACCCATAATAAGATGCTTTCCAAAAAATAGAGCTACAGCTTACCCATGTATCAGTTCTTTGAAGGGGTTCGAAGTCTGGATTGGTGGATGAATCATCGTCATTCGCTGTTGGACGTGCTCCTATGTTCATCATGTTGATATCTTGGTCTTCTTCAGCTACACAGGCTGTGTCTTCATCATCTGTATCTGTGATGGTTATGAATTCTCTTGGAGGCTCATCGTCCATTATAAACGACAAGAGATCGTAGTACCATAATTTTGGTTTGTGTATTACTTCTGCTCCCGATTTTTTTGAAGCTTCTATCTTCCTCAGTTCCTTTCGAAACGAAGCCTTAATATTTTTCACTTTGCTTTTCACCCACGTAATGTCTGCTACAGGAATTCTCTTTCTGCAGAAGGCTGTTAGTTCTTTCCATCCTTTCTGTCTTGTCGCGGTGTTCGAGTATTCCACTGATTTTAGTTTCCATAAACATGGTAAGGATCGATACTTTTCAATGAATTCCACAAGAAAGTCACTGAAGAAAAACGCTCTCTCTGACTCCATTTTAAATGAGTGTGCACAAGGTCAGTATGACAAACGGACTGCAATCGAATGTAATAAGCATGCGCAGAAGCAACACATCGGAAGCCAACGTGTGAGCAGCCGCGCGTGGTATTCCACTTTCAACGATAACAACCTGACTGAGGAGCCGCGCCCGACCAGGCAGGAAGTTCACCGGATCTTTCCTTGCCAACATATGCCAGAAATACCAACTGCAGTGAGCAATGCAGCGTTGCCAATCCTACAACAGTATATTTTAAGTAAGGAGAATACCGTAGAAGCTGATGGCACTAGAACCTGGGCTAATTTAGTTCAAAGTAATATTACAATTTATTCATTTACAATAATGAATTACTGTTAACTTTCTCAGCTGCACATGACTCAGAAAACATTTGTTGTTATTGTTTGCTTTTTGGGGCTCATTTGCAAAACCCCCAATGACTTGGTCTAACTCTAAGGACGGGCAAAGTAAGTGAAAGTCACATAATGAAACGAAGTACAAAATTCGTTTAGGAGTCTTGTTTCTTTTCAACAAAACTAAATAAAACATCAATTGCTTTAAAACACTGATAATTACAATAATAATAATGATAATAATAATAATAATAATAATACAATCGTGTAAAAGTCTCACGGTTTTCTTCAGGTTTATTACTTTCTCTACACGTCCTGTGTACATACTGTATAGAGAAGGTATTTTATTGCACCCAAAAATTCAATATCGAGATTTCACCGGAAATATATATTTTGAGAGCCCTTGAATCCATAAAAAGCATTTTGAGACAAATGTGTGTGTGTGTGTGTGTGTGTGTGTGTGTGTGCGCGCGCGCGTGCAGTATAGCTCAAAAACGAAAAGTCTTTTCATTACCAAACTTGGTATTTAAGTTTATTATCTTCCAAGGATGCGACACAAAGATTTTCAAGAAATTTCCTACAACCACAACTACCTTAACATGAAAAAAAAATTCTAAAATTTTGATTTACTGAAAAATGGCTGTAATATGTTGAATAAAATATTGTATATTAAAGATATTTACATTACAAATAAAATGTATATTTTGAATTTTCTGGGAATAGCCTCTTAAGACATCTTTATTCAGGATGAATTTTGCGGAATTTTACATAACCGGTAAACTGTAAGAGATAGACAAAAGCTTACACACACAAAATATAGGGCTCGTTAAAACACACAATTTATGCTATATACATTTTTTCATGGAGTTAACGGTTTTTGAGATATTCCTTGTTATTAGTTTCAGTTTTAAAATACACGTTTCTCATACGGGAATTTGTCAACTCCTGGTCATACAAAGGAATCTCAATCACATAGCAACCAGCGTATAAAAGATTTGACTATCGTTTTAGCCTATAGTACTCCTTTATTTCTTTTCTTCTTACAAGGGGTAGTCAGGCGTTTTCTGTTAATTTTATCTCGATTAGCATGCAGCAGATAGAAGAATAAGAATTTTAACGGAGACGTAGAGAAAGTCATGGGAATGGAACAAATCAGATTGTTTTTATAGCTAGTCTGGAAGTTATTTTCTATCTTATTTATGTTATACTTAGAAGGAAGCAACTAATAAGACCATTTCTGCTATTTTCTCGATTAGCAAGAAGTAGATAGAAGAGTAAGTTTATTAGCAATAGTTTGTTATATAGATATAGAGAAAGTCATGTGAATGAAGCACATCAGACCTTTTCCTTTCTATTTATAAGGAAGTATCTAATAAGACCACTGCTGGGATGTTTATCTTCATTGGCACTATTTTTTTTTTTCAAGAATAGTTTGCTTGCAGAACAGTTAGATTAACTCATATGAATATCAAACTTTTTCTAATAGTTTTTGCAGAGGATTTGACAATAATATCAACACATTAAGACAGAATGCTTATTTGAATGAAATGAAATGAATTTTTATTTATGGACGCTCTTTAATTGTTGTGGTTCTTAGCGTTGCATTCTATATTAGCGTGAAAGACCGCTTAATTTTGCTCAGAGTCCTCTTTTATAGGCTTGAGGTTCTTTTACGTACCATATAGCTACGATACGGGACCAACGGCTTACTTTCCATCCGAAGGAAGCCCTACGAAGTATTTTTACGCCCGAAAAAAATCTATCGTCCTCCGCCGGATTTGAGTCCGCGACCTTGGGTATATGAAGTTAGCATGGTAACCATTACCCACCATGTTAGTCATTATATTACAAATTCTTTGAATGCGCAGAAACACTTTAGGAAGTTGGTAAGTGTTAACAGATGGTTTGCAACACTAATTATATCCACCTCCACTCCACAGTGGCGAACGGTGACACTTTTCAGGGGAGACCAGCAGTAATAAACTGTCGTAACACGATGTAACAAATCTAAATAGGAAAAAACCTGATGTGTTCCATTCACATGACTTTCTCCACAACTCTGTAATAAATTATTCTTAAAAAGCTTATTCTTCATTTACTTAATGCTGCTCGAGAAAAAGATAGCAGAAGATCTTATTACCTGCTTCCTAGGAAGTAAAAGGGAAATAAGGGAGTACCATAGACTAAATCGATAGTCAAAACTTTTAAAATCTGATTACCATGTGACTGAAGTACCTTTATATGGACAGAAATTGGAAAATTTTAAAGCTGAAACTAATAACAAGGAATATCTCAAAAACCGTTAACTCCACGAAAAAATGTATATAGCATAAATTGTGTGTTTTAACGAGCTCTATATTTTTTGTGTGTAAGCTTTTGTCTATCTCTTACAGTTTACCAGTTATGTAACATTCCGCAACATTCATCCAGGATAAATATGTCTTCAGAGGCTATTCCCAGAAAATTGAAGATATACATTTTATTTGTCAGGTAAATATCTTAAATATAAGAGATTTTAATCAAAAACGTTAAAATATCGTATATTAAAGATATTTACCTGACAAATAAAAGGTATATCTTCAATTTTCTGGGAATTGCCTTTGAAGATATGTTTATTCTCAATGAATTTTTCGGAATTTTGTATAGTTGGTAAACCGTAAAAGATAGAAAAAAATTACAATACAAAAAATGTTGAGCATGTTAAAACACACAATTTATGTCATGTACATCATATTATATTGATTTAATCGTTTTTTCACACAAGCCATGTGTAAGACAAGAGTTCCGAAACATGTGAGTCAGTTGAGCAATGGCAGAGCAACCGGCTAGGGACCGGGAGATCCGTGGTTCAAATCCCGGTTATGGCATTGAATGTTTCAGTTTGACTCTACCTATCCGTTGTTATCTTACTCACGAAATAGTATTATTAAATACAACTCTAGCTACAGCATTTCTCTGGATAAAAGTTGAAGCTCTACGAGCGATTAATTTACCTGAACAGAGATAAAATCGTGGGGTAGTCTCACAGTTGGTACTTATTAATTAATCATATTTCCATGACAGTGGCCCTCGCAAGCAATGAAAAGTTCTTCTGTTTTTTTAGGGAGGGGGATATTACTAAAAATACCACGTGAATATACATTTTATTCTATCGTTTATTGATATTAACGAATTCAGCTTTTGCACCAACTACACTTTGATGCAAAAAAAAAAGTATGTGCTCCATTCACATGACTTTCTCTACATCTCTGTAACATAATTTTTTTTTTTTTTTTTTTTTAGCTTAACGTCCTTTAACCTGCTTGGTCATATCGGACGACGAATGAAATTGGTGAAATGATGCTCAAATGATCTCGGGGTCCATGGAGCTTAAAGTTGCTCGACATTCGTCTTCTCAGGATAAGGGAAAACCCGAAAAAAACCTTACCGGGTAACTCACCCTAAGCGAGATTCGAACTCATGACCTGTTGGATATGTGGCAGACTCGCTACCATCACACTACCACTCGCGGGCTAATAAATTATTGTTAATAAGCATATTCTTCTATTTTATGCTAAAACAGCGGAAACGGTCTTGTTACTTAGTTCCTTGTAAGTAGGAGAGAAATAAGGGAATGCATTGGGCTAAACCGACAGTTACATGTTTTAAAATGTGTTGCAACGATAATAAAATTCGTTTCTTTGCGTGGCCAAGCACTGCCATATTCCCGTATGAGAAAAGTTTAAGTATTTCAAAACTGAAACCGATAACAAGGAATATCTTAAAAACGATCAACTCCACGAAAAAAATGTATATGACATAAATTGTGTGCTTTATCGTGATCTACATTTTTTGTATAGTAAGTTTTTATCTATCTCTTACAGTTTACCAGTTATGCTAAATCCGCAAAATTCATCCAGAATAAAGAGGTCTTCAGAGGCTATTCCCAGAAAATTCAAGATATATATTTTATTTTGGTATGTAAATATCTTTAATATACGGGATTTTAATCAAAATCGCTAGAGTCATTTATTAGAAAATCAAAATTTTCGAAAATTTTTCCATGTAAAGGGTAGTTGGGGGTGGGGGGATTTTCTTGAAAATCATCGTGCCGCATCCTTGGAAGATACTGAACTTAAATACCAAGCTATGCTGCCCACAGACACACACACAAACACACACAGATATTTTTCTAAAAATGCTTTTTATTTTTTGATTCAGGGGGTCAGAAAACATGTATTTCCGGTGAAATCTCGGTATCGAATTTTTGGGTGCATTACAATACCTTCTCTGTACACTATGTACATAGTATGTGTACAGAAAGTAAAAATAAATAGATATCGTAGAAGCACGCCACAAACTGCAAAACAAATGCCAATATAAACTGCTTGTTTATCTCCGAAGTTCAACTCCCTCTCCCCATCAAACCTTACGGAAAGGAACTGGAAGCTGCCATCACGCCCAGCATGTCCTAGGGGGAAACGGAAACTATGTTCGATTGTCTGTCGCCAACCCCCGGGCGGACGGGCATGCAGGTTTATTGTCTGTCCAAACTTATTTCACTGGCGATATAAACGAACCAGAATGTATTCTGCACACACTGTACAGACACCGCGTGGTTCTAAGCTGTATTCGTCTGATGTACAATTGTAAAACCACGTACCTACGTTTGTTACCAACAGCTGCTACGGCAAAGTTCCTTACAATGCTTCAAGAGTTGCTAGAACTTCAAAATTTCAACCCCAAAGTAATTATTTTGTAAATTAATTACACAAGTGGTGCACAATTTCGATTTTTTAAAAAATCACTCTAGCGATTTTGATTAAAATCCCGTATATTAAAGATATTTACATACCAAATAAAACGTATATCTTGAATTTTCTGGAAATAGTCCATTAAATACCAAACTTGGTATTTAAGTTCAGTATTTTCCAACGATGCGACACGAAGATTTTGAAGAAAATACCCCCACCCCAACTACCCTTTACAAGGAAACATTTTCGAAGATTTTGATTTTCTCAAAAATGGCTATAACGATTTTGATAAAATATCGTATATTAAAGATATGAACACGACAAATGAAATGTTTATCTTTAATTTTCTGGGAATAGCCTCCGAAGACATCTTTATTCTGAATGAATTTTGCGGAATTTTGCATAACTGATAAACCG
Organism: Hymenopus coronatus; assembly: GCA_030762935.1. NCBI lineage: Eukaryota > Metazoa > Arthropoda > Insecta > Mantodea > Hymenopodidae > Hymenopus > Hymenopus coronatus. Next base: position 31,547,334 of record CM060885.1, on the reverse strand, counting down.
TAAGAGATAGACAAAAAATTACGACAAAAATGTAGAGCTCATTAAAACACACAATTTATGTCATATGTATTTTTTTTTTTCCTGGAGTTGACCATTTTTAAGATATTCCTTGCTATTGATTTCAGTTTTAAAATACTTAATTATTTTCTCATACGGGAACTTGTCAACCCCTGACCACGCAAAGAATTAGCAACCACATTTTAAAGCATTTGACTGTCGGTTTAGCCTAGTGTATTTGCTATTTCCCATTCTGTTTATAAGGAACTAGGTAATAAGAAATTTCTACTAATGTTTATCTCCATTAGCATGAAATAAATAAAAGAATAAGCTTATTAACATTTCTTGCCAAGCGGGAGACCTGGGTTCGATTCCCAGTACCGGCGTGGGGATTTTTCCCCCGTTGAGAGACCTGGACCCGGTGCACTCAGGCTTGTTAGGTCCCTGGTGGGGGGCAGTTGAGGAACTGCTTAATGGAGAAGTAGCGGCTTCAGGTCGTGAAGACTATTGCATTAGAAGTTCCAAAGAACACTATTAAAAAGAACCGGTAATTAAGGCACTTCGACAAAAATTACGATCAAATCAAACGTTAAAGCAGAAAAAGGCTAAAAAATGCCATATTTTAAAAACTCCCTCGACGAGTTCAGTCTAACAAAGAGCTTGAATAAAGCGATTCGGACATTCCAACAATACAGTCCTGTAAATTCCTTCAGAATCACAGCCGTAAATTTTAAAAGCAATGTACATGCATAGTAGGCAGAGAAAAAATCGGATGTATTCCATTCACATAACTTTTTCTATCTGTTCCAAACACAAACTTCCTGTAAAAAAGATTATTCTTTTATCTAAGTCATATCAACCAAGATAATAACAGAAATTGTCTTATTTCTTGTTTCCTTGTAAGTAGAAGGAATTAACGGAAGCATTTCTCTAAAGCGACAATCAAATCTTTTTTAAGGAAACTATTTAAATTCGGTTCTCTTTGCTTGCTAGGAATAAACAAAATTTAGAGGAAAGGAAAGATATGTCCCGTTTGAGAAAAGTACCTTAAAACAGACCAATAACAACGACTATCTCAGAAACAGTCAACTCCACGAAAAAAATGCATATGACATAGATTATACGTTTTAAGCAGATCTACATTTTTGTGTAGTAAGTTTTTGTCTATCTCTTGCGTTTATTAGTTATGCAAACGTTATCCAGAACGAAGAGATATTCCCAGAAAATTCAAGATGTACATTTTATTTGTAATGTAAAACATCTTTACTATACAGTATTTTAATCAAAATCGTTAAGGCCATTTCCGAGAAAATCAAAATTTTCGAATTTTTTTCAATACAGAGGGTAGTTGGGGTTGGCGGAATTTTTTTGAAAATTTTCGCGCTTTATCCTTGGAGGATCAACTTAAATACTAAGTTTGGTACTTAACGGACCTTTCGTTTTTGAGCTATGCTACCCACAGACGCACACACATACACACACACAGGACATGCTTCTTAAAATACGTTTTTTTGGATTCACGGAGTGTCAGAATACGCATTTTTGGTGAAATCTTGATATCAAATTTTTGGATGAAATACAATACCTTCTCTGTCCACTATGAACATTGTACATACGGGGGTAGGAAAAATAAAAATCGATACTGAGATCTCACCATTTCACCCCTGAATCCAAAAAAGCATTTTTAAAAAAGGTTTGTCTGTATGGTGTGGCTATCTGTAAATGGCATAAAATAAAACGAGAAGTCGTTAAACACCAAATTTGAAACTTAAGTTCAGCATTTTCCAAGCATGCAACACGAAGATTTTCAAGAAGGTCCTGCACCCCAAACTACCCTTTACATGGAAAATGTTTCCAAAATTTTGATTTTGTCAAAAATGACTAATGATTTTGATTAAATACGAGCCATATGTTTAAGGTATTCTCATGATAAACAAAATGTATATCTTGAATTTTCTGGGAATATCCTCACAAGACCTCTTCATTCTAAATGGTTTTTGTATAGTAAGAGACAAAAAATTAATATACAAAAGTATACATATCGTTAAAACACACATTTTGTGACAACCTCACTTTTTTGTAGAATAAATCATTTCCGAAATATTCTGTTTATTGGTTTGTTGGCACACTCACAAATTTATGGCACGGAGGCTATTATCCCATACATTATATGGTCTTGAAATAAAATGAAGAATATGATTCTCAATCCTTCTAATGATATGCAAGATTTTAATTGTCTTATTAAATAAGTGACTTATGACAGCTTACCGCGTATTTTGTGAATAAGAGGCTTCCAAGAAAGCTTATATTCCAATTAAAATCGTAATATATTTACCATTTGAATCTCATCACCTATAAATGTTAATCCTAGTTTCATTAATTGACTTTTTTCCCCTGATTCAGCATGAAACCGTTTACATCGAAACAGTCCTTAGCAGCTGTAAAATTACGGTGAATGTAATTATTAAATTTATCAACATTTAATCATATAATTATAGGAATATGACAATTAACTTGCAGTTAACAGAACTGCATCTCACAAATATGTGTTCTGAAAGATAAACTAAATATATAAATGACACTGGATGATATTTTATTCTAATAATCATTTAAGAAGCAGTTTTCTTTATTGAGACAGAGATCTTCAACTGTAAACATAACCTCAAATGTGGCTCCGTAACGGTACATACTTCATTCGTGAGCTGCATTTTAAATGGCGTTCCTTTAACACAAGACCTGTTTATGAAGCTGTAATTTGTAAAAGCTTAACTTAAATAGCGTTCTTCTTTTAAGTTAAGTTGCCCTGAATGGCACATTAACTTTTCCTCACAAATACCTCAAAAACTAAACTAAACTGCATTCATAATTATTAAATATCTGTGTTGATTTAACATTCCCCTCCTCTCTGTATTAGCAATCAGAGGCCAACGGCATTCCTTTGTTGTAACGATTATATAATCGATTCTCTTCATACAAAACCCGCAACAGAAAAATCCGATGTTTTGTGTTTCCATGACTTACTCTATATACAATGGTTTACTTTTACGTGTCTTCTGGAAACTATTTTTACGAAATCCGTTTCGCTCTCTCTGCTTCACGTTAATCGAGATAAACGTTTTCATAAATAGATTTATTATACATTTTGTTGAATATACAAGGAAATAGAGGAAGCCGAATCGATAATTAGATGGCTGGCCTAGAAATTCCATATTCTTTTCCGATGTCACGGGAAACAACCGCAAAGCAATATCACTTTTAAAACAATCTGATGTGTTCCATTCACATGACTTTTTCTACATTTCTGCTACAAATTATAGTTAGAAAGCCTATGTTTCTAATTGCTTCATGCTAATCGAGAAAAAATTAGCAGAAATGGTCTTATTACTTGCTTCCATGCAAGTAGAAGCGAAATAAGGGAGTACCATAGGTTAAAGTGATAGTCAAAAGCTGGTTGCTATGTGCAGGAGTTAACAAATTCCTGTATGAGAAAAGTATAAGTTTTTCAAAGCTGAGACCAAAAACAAGGAATATCTCAGAAATGATCAACTTCACAAAAAAGTTATATAACATAAATTGTGTGTTTTAATCTGAATGGAACACATCAAATTTTTTTTTCAAAAATGGCGCGTGTGCGTGAGTGATGAGTGAGTATGTGAGTGTAAATAGTATAACTCTGTAACTAAATGTCGGATAAAGCCAATCTTGGAATTTAAATTTAGTACCCACCAAAGAGGTACACAAAGATTTTCAACAAAGCCCCCCCCCCCTCAAGCTGCCCTTTACATAACAATTTTTCTGTTTTCTAAAATATGGCTATCTTTTGATTAATATACCATACACTAAAGATGGATGCGAGGCTTCCAAGACCTGTGTCTTGATGTGTCTTCTTAGCTTCCGGAGACGGCCGCGTCATCTTGCATGGGAATGCCGACGTTTCGCTCATCTTGCCGTGAGCTTCTTCTGGGCTCTTGTGCAACCTCCACCGCACCGCCACTATATAAGCGAGAGCAGATAAGCAAGTTATTGTTAAAAAACGTATTCTTCTATTTACTTAACGCTAATCGAGAAAAAAAATTAACAGAAAGGGTCTTATTGCTTGCTTCCTTGTAAGTTGAAGTGAAATAAGGGACTACCATAGGTTAAAGTGACAGTCAAATCTTTTAAAAGCTGGTTGCTATGTGATTAAGTACCTTTGTATGGACAGGAGATGACCATTTTCCAAATGAAAAAAGTGTAAGTATTTTAAAGCTGAAACTAATAAGAAGGAATATCAACTCCACGAAAAAATCTATAGATATAACACAATTTTTCGAAAATGTTGATACTCTCAAAATTAACTCTAGGATTTTGATTACAATTCCGTATATTAAAGGCATTTATACGAAAAATGAAATGTATCCTGAATTTTCTGGGAATAACCTCTGAAGAGCTCTTCAATAGATGATCTGTGCTGAATTTTGCATAACTGGTACACCGTAAGAGATAGACAAAAATGTAGATTTCGTTAAACCACACAATTTATGTGTCATATAGTTTTCTCGCGTGGTTGACCATTTTTGAGATATTCCTTGTTATTAGCTTGTTTTAAAATACTTAAACTTTTTCTGATACGGTAATTTGTCAACTCCTGGCCATCCATAAAAACCGATTTCAACCATATGGCGTAAATTTTAAAAGATTTACCTATCGCTTTAGCCCGGTGTATTTCTTTATTTTCCCTATACTTACAAAGAAGCAAGTAATAATACAATTTATGCTAATATTTATCTCTATTAGCATGAATTAGATAGAAGAATAAGCTTTTTAAAATAGTTTGTTAGAGATGTAGAGAAAGTCATACAAATAGAAGAAGAGAAGTGTGTTTTAACGAGCTCAAAATATTTTGTGTGTGTATGTTAAGTTTTTGTCTATCTCTTACGGTTTACCAGTTATGCAAAACTCCGCAAAATTCATCCAGAATAAACATGTCTTCAAAAGCTGTTTCCAAAAAATTCAAGATATACATTTATTTGGAATGGGATTACCGATCAAAGCTGTAGAAACACCAATACCTCTGTTCATTTCCGAAATATTTGCTGTGCAAGTTTTGGGTGACTCACCCTATATACATATATTTATATTTATGCAGATTATGATGGGTACCCTTCATATGATTTGTTATCAACTTAAATATTAATTCTAATGCCTCACATTATACAGCCGAGTTGTGTGGGGGTTCCTTAACACTTCTCCTGCCTCAAAACCACCTTTGCACTGATGAAGTTTCATTGAATTGTTTTCATTTGTAGATAGTTCAAAATCCAACGATCACTTTTGAAAACAGCCTGGTCAGGCTGAAATAATTATTAGGACCTGGTAGTTTAAAATGCTCCTCTGTGATAGATGATTCAATAATTAAATAATTCATCGAAATTCTTAGGCTTTCACGGCCGGTGTCAATACTGGCTGGAGTATAATCCGGGCTTGTGGGCCGTGGTCTACTGGGCTCTTCCTTCTTCCCAGACGAGGTCGAAGTGCTCTAGTGGACGTTTTCACAGTCACAGTTGAAACGTCCACTAGAGCACTTCGACCTCGCCGCTGCCACCGAAGATGTCTGCCGTAGTCGCAGACGAAACGTCTGAGAAGAAGAAGGAGGAGCCCAGTAGACCACGGCCCGCAAGCCCGGATTATACTCCAGCCAGAATTAAATAATTAAATTTGCGATTGATACCGCATATGATTTATGGAAACTCGAAAAAGGGAAATGGTAGCTTTTCTAATGACTTTCTCTATCCGTTCTTCAACTAACTATTCTTAGACAAACAAACATATTTGTCTCTGTCCTGTTCGCTAAGATAAACCTTAGTGGAATGTTTTTAACACAAAGTTCCTTGTAGATCCTATGCGAATAGAGGACTAAATTAGGCTTAAGTGATAGTCAAATCTTTTAACACGTGGTCACTCTGTAGGTGCTTTGAAATTCTAGTATTTTTGTTTTACATAGGGGGGGATGTGTTACATTCGCAAGAACTTCTCTACCCATTCTTTAACAAACTATTCTTGAATCCAGTAAATCATTTACATAAATGTTTTTATTAGATATTTCTTGCAAATATAAAAGAATAAGGGAATACACCTTACCTAAGTGAGAGTCAAATATTTTAAGAACCTGTCCCTATATGAAGGCAATTAAACTCTGTTCTCTTTGCTTGATCTGGGCCAAGATAAACGAATAACAACATCCCATTTGAGGAAAGTATAATAATTTTAACAAATAGTAAATTCCACCAAAAATGCCTTGGAATTAAAGTGTGTTCTTTAATGAGATCTACATGTTTTGTATAATAAGTTTTCTATCTCTTATGCTTTACAGTTAAACCAAATTCCACCAGATGTAGACGAGGTTAAAGTCCATTCCCAGAATATTCAGGATATATATTTTATTTGACATGAAAATGTGTTAAAATATGGCCTTTTAATAAAATTTTTTGTGGAAATAACAAATTTTAAAAAAAAATCCATATAAACAGAGGTTTGGGATGGAGAATGTTCTTGGAAATTTTCGTGTCACACTCATAGAAGATGCTGAATTTGAATATCAAGTATGATGTTTAAACGACCTTAGTTTTCGAGTTATGCTGTTCAGACACACGGTCACATGCGTACATATACCCACCCACACACACATATACACGAACATAGGGAACATTTTTCTAAAAATAATTGTTATCCAGGTGTTTTAAAACGTACCATACCACTGACATCTATGTATCGAATATATATTTAGCAGAATAATAAGTCTCCAACTTGCTACATGCAGTATCGAAAGTAAACAAGAAAGACTCAAAATACGAATAAATACTCTCCAGTAGTTGGAAAAGTATAAATATTTGAAAATTCAAACTAATAGCAAGGAATAATTCGGAGCTAGTCATCTCTACAAAAAAGTGCATATATGTGTACTTCTTTTAGACATAACAGTCATATATATATATATATATATATATATATATATATATATATATATATTACTTTCTCTATACGTGCTATATACATAGTGTATAGAGAAGGTGTTGTAATGCACCCAAAAATTCGATACCGAGATTTCACCGGAAATACATGTTTTGAGACCTCCTGAACCCAAAAAAAGCATTTTTAGAAAAATGTCCGTGTGTGTATGTGTCTGTGAGCAGCATAGCTCAAAAACGAAAAGTCCGTTAAAAACCAACTTGGTATTTGGGTTTGGTATATCTTCCAAGGATGCGACACGAAGATTTTAAAGAAAATCCCCCCATTCCCAACTACCCTTTACATGGAACTTTTTTCGAAAATTTTGATTTTCTAAAAAATGGCTCTAACGATTTTGATTAAAATATCGTATTTTAAAGATATTTACCTGACAAATAAAGTGTACATCTTGAATTTTTTGGGAATGGCCTTTGAAGACTACTTTATTCTGGATGAAATTTGCATAACTACTAAACTGTAAGAGATGGACAAAAACTTAACAGTCAAAAAATGTAGAGCACGTTAAAACACACAGTAACTCCTTGGCACGACAGCTCACGGGGAACCTTGGCCTACCGCCCGGCCGCTGCGTCCCCCATCTCGGTTCACTACAGACGTCATGGATGGGGTGCAGTATTGGAGGGTGAGACGTGGTCAGCGCCTCGAGTCCCTCCCGGCCGGTTAATGTGGTCCTCATGACCTGGAGCCGCTACTTCTCCATCAAGTAGCTCCTCAATTGGCCCCCCAGGGACCTTACGAGGCTGAGTGCACCCCGGGCCAGGTCTTCCAGCGGGGAAAAATCCCCACGCCGCTACTGGGGATCGAACCCAGGTCTCCCGCTTGGTAAGCAGCTGCGCTACCACCGCGCTAAGGAGACGACCATAACACATAGTTTATGTTATATAAATTTTTTGGTGGACTTGATCATTTTTTAGATATTCCTTGTTTTTGATTTCAGCTTTGAAAAACTTTGCCAACTCGTGTCCATACAAACAAACGAACTTCAGCCACATAGCAACCAGCTTTTGACTGTCACTTTAACCTATGGTACTCCCTTATTTCGCTTCTACTTACAATAAAGCATGAAATAAAACTATTTTTGCTAATTTTTCTCAATTAATATGAAATAAATAAAAGAATAAGCTTATTAACAATATTTCATTGCAGAGATGTAGAGAAAGTCATGTGAATGGAACACATCAGATTTTTTTTAATAGTTGAACTACCTTTAACCCGGTTGGTAATATCGAACGATGAATGAAATTGATAAAATGATGCTCAGAAGCTCTCGGGGTCCATGGAGCTTAAAGTTACTCGACATTCGTCTTCTCAGGATAAGGGAAACCCCCGAAAAAAACAAAACTTTATCCAGGTAACTCAACCTAAGCGAGATTCGAACTCGCTGTCTCTTGTAAGATTTTCAATAGTATTGTTACCAGTTATACCAGTAGTCATTCGAAATGAGGAACCACTTCACAGACTCTTCTGAGACTGTTTTATTTCTTCTTCTTCTTCTTCTTCTGCTTCTTGGTCCTCTCCTCCTCCTCCTCCTTTCAAGGATTAGATGTTTTATTCACCTATTCGACACTTACGAGGTCCCCCCAAATCTCTCTTTCCAATTAGCCGATAATTCATTTTTTATTTCTTAACTTGCATAGCTCATAGGTAGAGAAGGTATTGCATAAATACACGTTTTAGGACCCCCTGTCTCCAAAATGAGCATTCCCGCGCACGTGAGGGTATGTGTGTTTGTGTGTCCGTGTGCCTTTGAACAATAACTCAAAAACGAAAACTTAGCATTTAAGTTCAGCATCTTCCAAGTATCGACACGAAGGTTTTGAGAAAAATCTCCCACCCCAAATTATCCTTTAATAACTGCATGGCACGACAGCTCACGGGGAACCTTGGCCTACCGCCCGGCCGTTGCGTCCCCATCTCGGTCCACTACAGACGTCATGGATGGGGTGCAATATTGGAGGATGAGACGTGGTCAGCGCCTCGAGCCCCCCGGCCGGTTAATACGGTCCTCATGACCTGGAGCCGCTCCTCAATTGGCCCCCCCAGGGACCTTACGAGGCTGAGTGCACCCCGGGCCAGGTCTCCCAGCGGGGGGAAAATCCCACGCCGGTACTGGGGACCGAACCCAGGTCTTCCACTTGGTAAGCAGCTGCGCTACCAAAAATTTATCCTTTACAAGAAAAAAATGTCGAAAGTGTTGATTTTATCAAAAATGCCTCTAACGATTTTGATTAATATACCTGTATCAAAGATATCTACATAACAAACAAAACCTTACTACACAAAAAATACAGATTTCGTTAAAACATACAATTTATGTGCTAAACATTCTTCATGTTCCTTGTTGTCAAGCAAAGAAACGAATTTCAGTTATATAGCAGCCAGCTTTTGAAAGATTTGACTATCTCTTTAACTTAATGTATTCCCTTATTTCCCTTCTACTTACAAAGAAGCAAGTAATAAGACCATTTCTGCTTTTGCTTATCTCAATTAGCATGAAGAGGATAAAAGAACAAGATTTTTCAACAATAATTTGCTACTAGAAGTAGCCAAAGTCTTAAGAATGGAACTCATCAGCTGTATGGTAATTATTTGCTATTATTCTGCCAACATGGTCCTTCCATTTCATTCTCTTTTCTTTACCTTATTAACTTCAACAATTTTTAAATGTGGTAGTTTCATTTTGTTCACGCAACTTTCTTAAACGTGCTACATGAGCTGTTAGAGCAGTTTTTTGAGAAAATAAAAAATAACGGACATTTGTTCATGTAGTTTGAATTTGGAGCTTTTTTTTTTTTTTTTTTTTTTTTTTTTTAATGTTCCTGTTGCATCTTATAAGACGCTGAACCAAAATATTTACCCGATGTTTCGCTTTTGAGCTATGCTGCCCACAGCCACAAGAAAATAACACAAAATTGCACATGGACCTTCTTCAAAAAATGTTTTGTTCTGGATTCTGATGAAATCTTGGTATTAAATTTACTAGTCCCTTATTTTTACTTTCTCTACACGTACTATGTACATAGTGTATAGAGAAGGTATTGTAACGCACCCAAAAATTCGATACCGAGATTTCACCGGAAATACATGTTTTGGGTCCCTCTGAATAAAAATAAAGCATTTTTAGAAACAGTTCCATGTGTGTGCGTTTGTGTGTGCATGTCTGTGGACAGCATAGCTCAAAAACGAAAATACCGTTGAATACCAAACTTGGTATTTAAGTTTGGTATCTTCCAAGGATGCGACACTTTGATTTTAAAGAAATTCCCCTCACACCCAACTACCCTTTACATGGAACATTTTTCGAACATTTTGATTTGTTTTAAAATTGGCTCTAACGATTTTGATTAAAATATCGTATATTAAAGATATTTACCTGACAAATAACATGTATATCTTGAAATTTCTGGGAATAATTTCTGAACATTACTTTATTCTTGAGGAATTTTGCACAACTGCTAAACCGCAAGAGATAGACAAAAATTTACCGGACAAAAAATGTAAAGCACATTAAAACACACAATTTATGTTATACACATTTCTTTCGTGCAGTTGATCGTTTTTGAGATATTCCTTGTTTTTGGTTTCAGCCTTGAAAAACCTATACTTTTCTCATACAGGAATTTGTCAACTCCTGTCCATACAAACAAAGGAACTTCAGTCACACAGTAACCAGCTTTTGATTATCACTTTAACCTATGGTACTCCCTTATTTCGCTTCTACTTACAAGGAAGCAAGTAATAAGACTATTTCTGCTAATTTTTTCTCGATTGGATGAAGTAAATACTAGCATAAGCTTTTTAACAATAATTTATTACAGAGATGTAGAGAAAATCACGTGAATGGAACACACATTCACTCTCAAATACATACTTCCAGACTCTGTGTGGGATAAGGAATAATTCTGGTTAAAGAAAACTTCCCTGCCCCAGCCGGTAACCGAACCTGGGACCTCCGGTTGAGAAGTCAGCTCGTTGACCACTCGGCCACGGATGTAGTATAAACCCTTTTTAATCTTCTTCCTAAAGTTCATAACAAATATTTGTTGAACAAGTGTGATTTTGGGCAGAATGCCTTAGATAAGTTGTAAGTTAAGACTTGTTAAATTTAAACACGTCAGGTTTCGGGACATTCACGTAAACAGACAATTTTATTGTGTAACATCTGACTAGTCACTTTAGCTTACGGTTCTGCTGTTGTCGTCATAGCATTATCCCGTGGTCATAAACCCAACGCTGGCATAAATTTAAATATTTATCTACGCTTTGACATTAACGTAAAAGTGTGCTGACGTAACAGAGCAGCAACGGTTCATAATTATGCAGCGTTATGTGTAGATGGACATAATAAGAAAAATCTGATGTGTTCCATTCACATAACTTTCTCTACACATCTGCAACAAATCATTGTTAAAAAGCTTATACTTCTATTTACTTCATGCTAATCTGAAAAAAAATTAGCAAAAATAGTCTTATTACTTGCTTCCTTGTAAGTAGAAGCGAAATAAGGCAGTACCATAGGTCAAAGTGACAGTCAAAACCTGGTTGCTATGTCACTGAAGTTCCTTTGTTTATATGGACAGTAGTTGACAAATTCCTATATGAGAGAAATAAAAAAATGAATATAACATAAATTGTGTGTTTTAACGTGCTCTACATTTTTTGTGTAGTAAGTTTTTGTCCATCTCTTACGGTTAAGTAGTTATTCAAAATTCCGTAAAATTCATCCAGAATAAACTACTATTTAGAGGCTATTCCCGGAAAATTCAAGATATACATTTTATTTGTCAGGTAAATGTCTTTAATATATGATATTTTAATCAAAATCGTTAGAGCCATTTTTGACAAAATCAAAATTTTCGAAAAAAGTTCCATATAAAGGGTAGTTTGGGGTGGGGGATTTTTCTCAAAATCTTCGTGTCGCATCCCTGGAAGACACTAAACTTAAATACCAAGTTTGGTATTTTACCAACTTTTCGTTTTTGAGTTATCGTGTTCACAGACACACGGACACACGCACACGGACCTTTTTGTGAAAATGCTTTTTTTTGGATATAGGGGACCCTAAAACATATATTTTCGGTGAAATCTCGGTATCGAATTTTTGGGTGGAGTGCAATACCTTCTCTATACACTATGTACATAGTACGTGTAGAGAAAGTAAAAATTAAACTGTGAGTTTTTATCAAATACATACACGGTGCTTTGTGCATTAGCTGGCTTATAGGACGTTGAACGATTAGCTTTTTAAAGTTAAGCATTGATTTAATTATTTTTTCACACAAGCCGTGTGTAGGACAGGAGTTGGATAGGTAAAGTCAGACTGAAAAATTTATTATTTTGAGATTACAACCCCAATGCTGCAATTACTTTAAGTCCCAGAATTCATAGCATAGGCTTGTGTGAAAAAACAATTAAACCAATACCAATTGTTCATACATGTTGGCTATACCGTGAATCCTGGGACTTAAAGTATATACTTGCAACATAAGTCGCCATTGGGTTTGTCATCTCAAAATAATTTGATATCACCTTGTGGTTTACCGGGAAACATGCGATGCTGCGAACAGGTAAAGTGAAACTTCCGATAAAAATTAAAAAAAAAAAAAAAAAAATCTTCTATAACACTAATATTTACAAACCTACTGATGTTTTACCAGAATATTCTGAAAACTACTATGCAAAATTATTTTCAACAATATTTTAAATTATTTACAATCAGCGTACCTCCATGAATGTTATACCAAAATGAGCAGGAGATTTAAAATATTCATATACAATTAAAACATGAAAATGGAAAAAAGTTATGAAAACCCAATTTCGACTCTTCTTAAAATATTTTAATGTATAGACATGTTTTAATATCAGAAAACTCTTGAAAATGAGCCAAAGTTCAGTTGAGATTCACCAGAGGGTCTAGGTTAGTTCATGTGAGTTGTGAGTGAATGAATGACGTGATTATGGAGTATGTGTAAATAAAGTGATTTTTACTTTCTCTACACGTACTATGTACATAGTGTATAGAGAAGGTATTGCACTCCACCCAAAAATTCGATACCGAGATTTGACCTGTATCCAAAAAAAGCATTTTCAGAAAAAGGTCCGTGTGTGTGAGTGTGTGTGTGTGTGTGTGTGTGTGTGTGTCCGTGTGTCTGTGAACACGATAGCTCAAAAACGAAAAGTCGGTAAAATACCAAACTTGGTATTTAAGTTTAGTGTCCTCCAGGGATGCGACACGAAATTTTGAGAAAAATCCCCCCACCCAAACTACCCTTTACATGGAACTTTTTCCGAAAATTTTGATTTTTTCCAAAATAGCTGTAACGATTTTGATTAAAGTATCGTATATTAAAGATATTTATCTGACAAATAAAATGTATATCTTGATTTTTCTGGGAATAGCCTCTGAAGACTATTCTGGATGAATTTTTACGGAATTTTGCATAACTACTAAACCGTAAGAGATAGACAAACATTTATCACACAAAAAATGATGAGCACGATAAGACACACAAGTTATGTTGTATACATATTTTTCGTGGAGCTGATCGTTTTTTAGTTATTCTAGTTTTTGATTTCACCTTTTAAAAAACATGCTTTTCTCTCACTGGAATTTGTCAACTCCTATCCATACAAACAAAGTAACTTCAGCCACTTGGCAACCAAATTTTGATCATCTCTTTAACCTATGGTACTCCCTTATTTCTTTCCTACTTACAAGGAAGTAAGTAATAAGACTATTTCTGCTAATTTTTCTCGATTAGCATGAAGTAAATAGAAGCATTGGCTTTTTAAGGAAATTTTGTTGCAGAGATATAGGGAAAGTCATGTGAATGGAACACATCAGATTTTTGTGTAATTAGCTTTTGTAATTTCCAAAGCGAACGAAGTGAACATATGTCTATTTTAGGTTAGTTGTGGTTGTGTGGATGTAAAAACGGTTTTCCTGCAATTAAGATAAGATAAATAACATGAATCGTTATTTTTTTTAATGGCCTTTAACCTGGTTGGTCATTTCGGACGATGAATGAAATTGGTGAAATGATGCTCAAATGATCTCGGGGTCCATGGAGCTTCAAGTTACTCGATAACTCGACAAGGAAAACCCTGAAAATAAAACAACAACAACAAAAAATCTCATCCGAACAACTCCAACTCACCCTAAACGAGTTTCGAACCTACAGCCTGTTGAATATAAGGCAGACACGTGACCACCACACTACCCAGGCGGTCGAACCGCTTTTCTCGCAGATTCCTTTCACAAACATGGTGCGCTATTATTTGCGCATGCGCAGAAGTGTCAAAATGGAGTACCTTGTTGACACTATATTACTAGGAGTGGTGATTTTTAGTATTTTGAAATAACAAATGAGCCATTTTGCTTTGTGCATTTAGTATTTTATAGCATTAATACATTAAATTTAGCATTTTGAAGATAAACCATCTTGAATTAATTCTGACAAACAGATATTGTCGCATGATAAAGCTTCAATGTGACATTAATAACACAACATTAGTAAACGGGAACTGAACTCTCAGCAATAACAATGACACTGACTCACAACAATGATAAAATAATAAAATATTGTTGACTTAAACAGAAGCATACGAGATAAAGCATGTGTCAATAATGTTTACATCAGGCCAGTGTCCTCATTTGAGGACACGATTTGTGTACACAAATTAATGTACAATTTCTTGTAAATAAAGTGAGAGTCCTTTTCTTTAATACTTGTTAACAAGAATATATGATTGTTATTTAAATTTGATAACTATGGAATTGATTTATTTCTGTATACCAAGTTCAGATTTATAATATGTATTTTACACACAAATGAGGGATGAGGGAATTAGTTCTGCATTCCAGATCAGTACAGTGGTCAAGTGTATCAGAACCATAAACATTCCAAGGGTGCACGAACTCATAAGATCCAATTCCTGGAAGAGAGTAAATTTTAAAAAATCACCGATTTCGCATTTATGTCACATTTTAGTATAATTTTCGCATTTTTAGTCGATTTCACTATTTATCGTACTTTCAAAACACATTAAAATGTGATTTAGAAGTCCTGAAAAATGAAAATACAAGAGTACAAGACTTTATGAACATTTCGAGCTGTATCGATTTACGAAAAATCACTACTCCTATATATGACGTATCTTCTATATAATAAAGTGTATTAATTTTGAAGTGTGTGTGGGTTATAGAATTTCAGACTGATAACATCTACTTTAAAACATGTTTTTTCCATGGATGTTCATTACTTAGGTTAGTATTTTAAACACTTTTAAATTTCGATAGTATAATAAATAATTACGAATTTCCTCAGGAGGCGTTGCCGCTTTCTCTCGATATGCAGTTATTTAGCAGACCAGGCTAATAAAATCGATTATAATATAAATTCGAAGTAAGTAAACCAAAATTTTCGTTCATGACGGTTAGTAGATGATTTTAGAAACCAGAAACTTCACTGCATCTATAGAATTAGAACAATAGCTATCAGAGGCTTTTACTGTTTACTGGTTTGTTAACTGAAGAGTTACATAACGATTGTGTAATAAGTTTTATTGCAAGGAATTCTGTACAGCAATTATACTCTATGGAGTAACATCAATTATTTTCTAGTCCATGGCATTCTCAACTAAAAGTCAAGGTCTTCCTCTAAGCACGCTCTTTTATATCTCCAATTGTTCATATCCGAGTGCAATGACTTTGTAAGTAGCTTTTAATCTTTTAGTAAATTATGAAACAAAATTAGAAGTTTTAAAACCCCATGTCCATTAGAACAAATTGGGTTTTTCAATTGAGAAATAACTATCAAAATCGTTTGAGTGTTTTTATTTTTATTTTCTCTACACGCATTATGTACGTAGTGTATAGAGAAGGTATTGCATTCCACCCAAAAATTCGATACCGAGATTTAACCGGAAATACATGAATCCATAAAAAGCGTTTTTAGAAAAAGGTCCGTGTGTGCGCGTCTGTGTGTGTATATGTGTCTGTGGACAGCATAGCTCAAAAAATCGATAAGACCGTTGAATACCAAACTTGGTATTTAACTACCCTTTACATGGAACTTTTTTTCGAAAATTTTGATTTTCTGATATGCTCTGTTGTTGGTTTTAAGTTTAAGGCACTTAAAATTTTCTCAAACAGCAAAGTTCTTGTCCGTTTCATCCTTCTTTTGTTTTACCCTTGGCTTAGAAAGACAATTGCATAGCGATAGCTTTTAAAACACTTGACTGGCGATATAGTATACTGTATCTCTATTTACCTTCTACTTACAAGAAAACAGTAATAAGACAATTTCTGCGCTTGGTTTTCTCGATTAGCATGAGATAAAAAAAATAATCTTTTGTGAGAATAGCATTTTTAGATAAATGTCCGTGTGTGTGTGTGTGTGTGTGTGTGTGTGAGTGTGTATGTGCGTATGTGTGTATGTGTATGTCTGTAACAGCATAGTTTAAAAAGGAAGAAAAAAAAACAAACACTAATTTGGTATTTAAGTTTAGAATCTTTTAAGAATGGGACATAAAGATTTTCAAGAACCCCCCTCCAAATTGCCCTATATATGGATTTTTTATTTATTTATTTTTTTTTTTTTTTTCAAATATAGCTCCTTCCAGTTTGGTTTGAAGACTGTGCATTAAAGATATTTATTGACAAATAAAATGTACATCATGCCCGCCTGGGTAGTGTGGTGGTAGCGTGTCTGCATCACATTTGAAAGGTCGTGAGTTCGAACCTCGCTAAGGGTGAGTTACCCGGATAAGGTTTTTTTCGGGGTTTTCCCTTATCCTTTGAAGACGAATGTCGAGTAACTTTAAGCTCCATGGACCCCGAGAACATTTGAGCATTATTTCACCCATTTCATTCATCGTCCGATATGACCAACCAGGTTAAAGGACGTTAAGCTAACATAAAAAAACAGTGTATATCCTGAATTTTCTGGAAAGAGCCTCTGAAGACCTTTCCATTGTGGATGAATTTTGCATAACTGGTAAACCGTAAAACAGAAAAAAACTTATTACACAAAAATTGTAGACGGTTTATGTCATACATTTTTTTCAATTTAACCTGTTTAAACTTTTCTCAAACAGGAGGTCATCTTCATTTCATCGCTCTTTTGTTTTACTCCTTACCGTGTGAACCGAACCGAATAACAATTGTTTCATATAGCGTCCGACTTTTACAAATATTTTCCTAATGATTTAGCCTATAAAAATCTATTACAACAATTTCTGCTAATATTTATTTTATGACCACGATGGAGATAAAGGAATAATCTTTACTAACAATAGTTTGTAGAGAAATTCATCTGAATAGAACACATAATATTTTATTAGTGAAATTAGAATGAAAGTAAACACATTGTTGTCTTCGATTTCTCTCCCATAGTTCTAAGTTTAAGAATACAAACCTATTTTGAAATTAGAATCATTCGCCATTAACAACTAACTCCTTCTATACATCAGTGTTTAATATTATTATTAAGCCAAATAATTTACATAAATGTGCAATTCTCTTCCATGTCTTTCTTGAAGGCACCCACCACTAGGAACAAAATGAAAATAATTGTGGCTGATTTTGTCTTCGCAACATGAAGTTTTGGTTGTAAAAGTTGTAAAAATCTGATGTTCTCTATGTACACCTCTGTAACAAACCATTGTTAAAAGCTTATTCTTCTATTTCATGAGGGAATACAATAGGCTAAACCAATAGTCAAATTTTTTAAACTGTGGTTGTTATGGGATTGAAATCCGTTTCTTTGCATGGCAAAGCGTTGACATGTACTCGTATGAGAAAAGTATTAAGTATTTTAAAACTGAAATCAATAACAAGGAATATTTCGAAAATGGCCAACTCCACGAAAAAAAAAGTATATGACATAAATTGTGTATTTTATCGTGATCAACATTTTTGTGTAATAAGTTTTTGTCTCTCTCTTGCGGTTTAGCAGTTAAGCAAAATTTGGCAAAATTCAGCAAGAATATAGAGGCCTTCAGAGGCTAATTCCAGAAAATTCAAGATATACATTTTCTTTTTCATATAAATATCTTAAATATAAGAGATTTTAATACAAAATCGTTAGAGCCATTTTTTAGAAAATCAAAAATGTTCAACATTTTTCCACGTAAAGGGTAGTTTGGGGTGGGGGATATTTGTCAAAATCTTCGTGTCGCATCCTTGAAAGATACCAAACTTAAATACCAAGTTTGGTATTTACGGTCACAGACACAGGACAAATATGGACCTCTTTCTGAAAATAGTTTTTTTGAATATAGAGGACCCTAAAACGTGTATTTCCGGTGAAATTTCGGTATCGAATTTTTGGGTGCATACCTTCTCTATACACTATGCACATAGTACGTGTAGAGAAAGTAAAAATATGAATCCAAAGTAATAATTTGAAATTGTAGATGGCAAAAGCTTCGGGATAAGAACTGGGGCAGGATCCAAACCCCCGCATCCTCATACCAGGCACGTCCGTGAGAAATACATTTATTTCGCTGAAAATGAGTTTATGTTGCTACATTTGCAATCACCGAGCAGAATGTCTCAGGAATGCCTTTCGACGGTCCCGATTTCAAACCTCGAGGTGACCGGCTCTCCTGACCAAGGTTTACCCGTGGGTTTTCTTGACCCACTGGGATAGAATATTAGGTATCATGGATTATACGTCCCTAAGTCCCTCTCGTTTTACTTCTTCGAACTTTCAAAGACGCAATCTAAGGGCAACATTGATGCACAGCTTATGGCGAAGGATGTACTTGAGAGATTGATCTCCACAATAGCATCAGAACTTTCAGCTCCAACTTCTCCATGTGGTCATGGCCACGCCGTGGCCGAGTGGTTAGACCACTCAATCTGTATCCAGAAAAAGCACTTTTAGAAACATGTCCGTGTGTGTGTGGGTGGGTGTCTGTGGACAGCATAGCTCAAAAACGAAAAGACCGTTAAATACCGAACTCGGTATTTGAGTTTGGTACCTTCCAAGGATGCGACACGACGATTTTCAAGAACCCCCCCCAAATACCCTTTACATGGAGCTTTTTTCGAATTTTTTTATTTTCTCAAAAGTGGCTCCAACGATTTTGATTAAAATATCGTATATTCATGATATTTACTTCACAAATAAAATGTATATCTTGAATTTTCTGGGAATAGCCTCTGAATACTACTTTATTCTGGATGAATTTTACAGAATTTTTGCATAACTGCTAATCCGTAAGAGATACAAATAACTTACCACACAAAAAATGTAGAGCATATTAAACACACACAATTTATGTTATGTAATTTTTTTCGTGGAGTTGATTTTCCTTGTTTTTGTTTTAAACTTTTAAAAGCCGTTTACTTTTCTCATACAGGAATTTGTCAACTCCTGTCCATACAGACAAAAGAACTTCAGTCACATAGCAACCAGCTTTTGATTATCCTTTAGCCTATGGTACTCCCTTATTTCGTTTCTACTTACTAGGAAGCAAATAATAAGACTATTTCTGCTATTTTTTTCTCAATTAACATTAAGTAAATAGAACAGTAAGCTTTTTAACAATAATTTATCGTAGAGATGTAGACAAAGTTCATGTGAATGGAATACATCAGATTGTTTTTCAATGCTTTTGTAACAATTCTGCCATATAATTTCTTTTCGACGTGTATTCCACTGAAAACTAAACTCTGGTCAGGGTTTCTTTCCGCTTTTTATACCTATTGATTAAGTGACAGGAAATTTCCAAAAACAGTCGCGCGTGCAAAACCATCGCAGATGTCACACACTCACTCAGGCGTAACAATGCGGACTTCGACTTCAAATAACTTTGCAACACACGTGTCCACTCGCATTGGTATAATATTCACAGCCTCCATGTCAAAATAACTTGGCGCTGGCACATGTGTCCGCTAACACACAGGTGTAACAATGGATGCCAACAATCAGCTATGAACTACGAAGCAAACGGCACACGTTCTGCGATTACGGCCTCATGGTGTTGTCACAAAGTATATAGAACAATTCTGATGTCTTACACTTACATGACTTTCTGTAGCTGCTCTGCAAATTTCTTACAAAAGATTATTCCTCTTTCTACACAATGCTAATTGAGATAAACATTAGCAGAATGTTCTCATTACTTAGTTCCTTATAAGTAGAATGGAACTAAAGGAATGCGCTATGCTAAAGTGATAATCAAATATTTTAAACTATTGTTATGCAATTGTCGATACAAATCGCATCTTTGCTTGGCCAGGATTAGAGCAAAAGAAAAGCGGCGCTTCATGTCTGAGAAAAGTATAAATACTTTACAATTGGAAATAATAACAATGAATATTTTGAAGATGGTAGACTCCACGAAAAAAATGTATATGACATAAATTGTGTATTTTAACGAGTTATATATGTTTGTGAAGTAAGTTTTTCTCTACCTCTTACGGTTAAATAGTTATGCAAAATTCAGCAAAATTCATCCTGAATAAACAGGGCTTCAGAAGCTATTCCTATAAAATTCAAGATATACATATTATTTGTGATGGAAATGCCTTTAATATGTGGTATTTTAATCAAAATCGTTAGAGCCATTTTTAAGAAAAACTAAATTTTCGAAAAGTTTTCCATTTAAAGGATATTAGAGTTGGGGGATTTTCTTGAAAATCTTCGTGTTGCATCCTCGGAGGATACCAAACTTAAATACCAAATTAGGTATTTAACAGCCTTTTCGTTTGTGAGCTATGCTATCCCCACAGACACACACACACACACACACACACACACACACACACACAACACACAAATATGGACCTTATTCTGAAAATGCTTTTTTTTTTTTTTTTTTATTCAGGGCGCCCTAAAACATGTATTTCCGGTGAAATTTCGACATTGAATTTTTGGGTAGAATGCAATACTTCTCTATCCCTATGCATATTGTATATATGGGGTTAGAGAAAGTAAAAAAAAAATCTGATGCGTTACACTCACATGACTTTCTCTAGCTACTCTACAAACAAACTTCTCACAAAAGATAATTCTTCTTTCAACACAATGCTAATCGAGATAAACATTAGCAGAATTTTATTACTTAGTTCCTTATAAGTAGAATAGAACTAAGGAAGCGCACTAGGCTAAAGTGATAGTCAAATGTTTTAAAAGCTATCGTTATGCGATTGTCATTGCAAATCACTTCTTTGCTTGGCCAGGAGCAGAACAAAAGAAAAACGAACACTTCCGTCTGACGAAAGTATAAGTACTTCACGATTGAAACTAATAACAAGGAATACCTCAAAAAAACGGTAAGCTCCACGAAAAAAAAATTATATGATGTATTTTAACAAGATGTACAGTTTTTGTAAAGTAGTTATTGTCTATCTCTTACGGTTTACTAGTTATACCAAATTAAGGAAAATTCATCCAGAATAAACAATGCTTTAGAAGCTATTTCCAGAAATTTCAAGATATGCGTTTTATTTATGATATATATGGCTTTAATATGTGGTATTTTAATCAAAATCGTTAGAGTCAGTTTTAAGAAAAACAAAATGTTCGAATTTTTTTTTCATGTAAAGGGTAGTTAGGGGTAGGGGGATTTTCTTGAAAATCTTCAAGTTTGGTATTTCACCGACTTTTCGTTTTTGAGTTATCGTGTTCACAGACACACACATGGACATTTTTCTAAAAATGCTTTTTTTGGATTCAGGGGTCCTAAAACATGTATTTCCGGTGAAATCTCGAAATCGAATTTATGGTGGAATACAATACCTTCTCTATACACTATGTACATAGTACGTGTAGAGATAGTAAAAAAATATATAGTTGGTTTTGACCAAATAAACACGCTCACATACACATACGCGCGCGCGCGGCAGAACTAGAAAGCTGAGGAAAAGTTTTGAAGTTGTGCTTAGAGCGGAAATGTGCACATATTGAAACTGAACGCCTGGCAACCAAGGTGAGGAATAGAGATTTAATAAGGAAGCGGGAAGCGAACTGAGGAAGATGAAGCATGGTCTATTTGGGATGATGAAGACGGTTTTAATCGAAATAGCCTTTCTTAGAAACATCAACTTATATCAAGTTTTAGTTTAAATGTTTGATTCTCTGATAAACGAGGGCCGTTTTTTTTTTTTGTTTTTTTTTTTCAACCTTTCTTAAGCTTTAAATTACAGACAAGTTGGTAGAATACAATTATTTTATTACTAAAAGTTTTGTACACTTACGGTTACTTTTCAACATAATCACCGAAAAGATTGCGACATTTATCGTACCTGTGCACAAGCTTTGCAATACCCGCTTTAAAAAATGTTGCCGCCAATGATTTCAAATGAGCATTGACGTTGTTTTGAAGATCTTCGTTGGTTTGAAAGTGTACGGCGGATGATCGAAAATGTCCCATTGAAATTGTTCAAGGAGCAGATGGGTTCTGCCAGCAGTGTGTGGACGAGCGTTGTCATGGATCAACACAATTCCTGAAGTCAGCAATCATCTTCGTTTGTTTTGAATGGCTCTGCGCAAACGTCGTAAAACAAACGAAGCGGAATGCTCAAAGCTTGTGCTCAGGTGTGATAAATGTCTCAATCTTTTCGGTGATTATGTTGAAAAGTAACCATAAGTGTACAAAACTTTCAGTATTAAAATAATTGTTTTCTATGAACTTGTCTTTTATTTATAGCCTATCGGAGGTAGAAAAAAAAAACGGCCGTCGTATGAGGGTTGTACAGCAATAGTAGCATCATATAAGCAATCTGGACTACGTCAGAACAAAAAGTAATTTTTGGCTATATTCATAAATGTTAATCAGGAGGGAGAGATATAGTTTCCGGGAAACATGCGAGTGGGTTAGGGAATTTAATGCTATGTTGGCATCTTGCCATGGTAGCTAAGTGGTTAGAGCAACCTGCTAGAAACCAGAAGATCCCAGACTCAAATCCCGACTATGGTATTGAATTCTTCAGTCTGACTCTACCTAGCCAATCGCAGTATTCTTTTGCAGTTAATAAAGCGCACAGTCAAATACCTTAAATTCAATGCAATACTTTTATTGCAGTATTTTTTGTGTTATCAATTTTATAATTTTTGGAATGTTGTACTAAGTTTGTTAGGCTATTTATGTGCGATATTTAAAAACTATCATTTTTTTCTGAATTTTATATAGTAGCTCAATTTCTTGACCTTATTACTTTTTTTACACGTACTAGGTATATTGCGGTGTTATCGTTTGCACCACATCTGGGACACCTTATGCGCTGAGCTCAGACGTTGGGTGCCCTGGGCGGTGGCCTTATCCCCACACTCAAAACACCAGATGCTGAGTTCTCTGCTTCGAGCCCAGATTGAAGACCCACGTACCTGGTGAGGTGAATCTACTACCGTTGAATTTGCCTCGGTGTTGCTCAGCCTGCACTCTCTCGGGGTGGTACAGCTAATGGGGGTAGTTCAGGGAGTGATCTTATAATAATTAAAACTTACGTAACTTTCCTGTAGTTTATTTCTTACTAGGAGAAGCGAGATAAGCACTTTTGCTTTACAATTATGCTAACTTGTGCACTAGTTTTGAACTTGAACAATTGGCTGATCACACGTAATTATAGTTCCTTCTTCTTCCTTAATTCTGCTTATACAATATACTTTAACACACGTCACTAACTTTAAAGATACTTAGAGCACTGGAGACTACTAAGTTTTCGTTACACGTTACGGTGTTTAACTTTGTGTGAAGAAGTTACGTTCAGCCCGACAACCGACAGCATGAGAGCGACAGACAGATATCAACAGACAGCAATATACATTAGCAGAGATTGTCTTATTATCTTATTACTTGCTTCCTTGTAAGCAGAAGGGAAATAAGAGTACACTAGGCCAACGTGATAGGTAGTCAAATCTTTTAAAAACTATTATTATGTGAAACAATTGAAATTCAGTTCTCTTTGTGTTTAGGAGTAAAACAAAAGAGAGAAGAAACGAAAGATGACTTCCATTTTGAGAAGAGATTAAGTAATTCAAAATTGAAACCTATAACATGGAATATCTTGGAAACGGCTGACTCTAAAAATGAATATGACACATTGTGTGTTTTAATGAGATCTATAATTTTTGTGTAGTTTTCATCTATCTCTTAGGTTTACCAGTTACACAAAATTCATTCAGAAGAGGTTTTCAGAAGCTCTACCCAGTAAATGCAAGATATACATTTCGATTTTCTTTAAAATGTCTTAAATGTATTGTGTTTTAATTTAATTCGTTAGAGCCATTGTTAAGAAAATCGTATTGCATCCCTGGAAGACACTGAATTTAAATACCTACCTTGGTATTTAACGGACTTTTTATTTTTAAGATATGCTGCCCCCCCCTACACACGCCACGGACATTTTTCTAAATGTCTCAAAACATGTATTTCCGGTGAAATCTCGGTATCGAATTTTATATGGTATACAATATCTTCGCAACTATGTACGCTGTACATAGAGAAAGTAAAAATATCGTACAAAGGAAATTTATACGCAATTTATGTATAGCAAATATATTATATTTATGCGTACCAAAACTTTGTTAAGTATTTGTTTCTATAAAAATTTGCCAGTTGGTTGGGTGAATATTCCATTTAACGTTTGCTAAACTGCATTTCTGAGTCTTTTGGTTTAACTTGCATTTCTTGGTTGTTTTATTGTTTTCTTTATATAGCCCCCTTTAACATCTATGGTCATATCGGGGGCTTTGCATTAGAAACAATTCATTTTATTTTCCTTAAACACATACACACATTCACTCTCACATACATATTTCTAGACTCTATGGGGGATAGGGAATAGTTCTGGTTAAAGAAAGCTTTCCCGCCCCAGCTGGGAATCGAACCCGGGACCTCCAGGTGATGAATCTTCTGTTGTTTTCTGTTAAAATGGGAAATATACGTAAGGAATGCGTACGAGTATATGTGGAATTAACTTTATTAATTAATTTTAATAACATCTCAGAAAGAGCAGGTTCATTATGCTTTGAAAGCATCGCTAATCTAAATGAAGACTCATAGAGTGATTAAGAGAAAGAGAAAGTGTGTATGAAAGAGAGAGAGAGAGAGAAATACAGAAGTCTCCACGCTAGGGAGTAGCGTGTTGTGCCATGTGATGATGGTGCGCATCATTATATCTTCTACAGTTTATCCTGCGCATAATAACGAGCCTTTTTCTTATACTACGAAGCGTACATTATACGATATTCTATAAATGGAATTATTTTATGACTCGCATTAACACCACATGGTGACAATGTTGCAGCATTAAACCTATTAAATTCCAAGCTCTTCATGTTCTCTAAGTGCCTTCTTTTGTGCTCTAACAGCATACTTTATGTTAATTATATCTGGCCTTGCCCAGCGAACAGGTGTTTCATCAAATTTAATTTTTATACAGAACAATAAAGTAATATCGTTCTCCGATGTTACCCGCTTAGGATCATTTGTAAACTACCGTCCTCTGTTCAGTAGACACGAAAAATGTTCGGTTACTATGATCTACGAAAACAAGCATGTTGTTGAAGCATCAAAACGACCTTCATCTGCATAACCACGGGAAAGAAAAAAATGACTGAAGCTATGAGATGCAGAACAGCTCAAGTCCACACAAGGCTCACACACATTCTCCTTTTAACTTTAGAATCTTACTATTTATAGGCCTTCGCTTACTGTAGCAGCAACAAGAATTATAATTGCTATAATCGAATTTATTAAATTTTCTTATGAACAGATTTAGGGTTATCATTGGATTTTTCTCCTCAGGCCTAGACATAAGAATCAAACGAAGGCACAAATCACCTTTTTATGTGTATATTGGTGCCAATTGAAATACTAGAATCACTAATCCTGAGCATTGAATTGTTGAAAATTGAATTAAACCATAAATTGCAAAGCTACAGGCGTAAACCAATATTATATTCCAATAAAGAAAGTTTATACATGTAGATGTATAAGGCTCTGATTGTCTTACGGTAATAAAATAATAACTAGTAATGTAAGCTACTTGAAAAGCTAAATTCATTCTGAATATACATTCAATTAATTAAATACCTTTACTAATAGTTTCCTTTAATTAATCGGTATTTTTACTTTCTCTATTGTTTACCTTGAATGAACAAAGGAAGTATTGTATTCCATTAAAAATTGGATACTTATATTTCACCGGAATATACGCTTTGAGACTCCCGGAGCGCATTTTTAGAAGAAAAAAAAAAAACACGTGTGCACGCGTGTGTATATGAGAGAGAGAGAGAGAGAGAGAGAGAGAGAGAGAGAGAGAGTACAGCATAATTCAAAACCGAAGATTTCGACGAAGTTACACATTATATGAGCAAATTTTCCAAACTTTTGATTACTCAAAAATGAATCTAAAATTATTAAAATACCCAGTTATTTAGTATTATTTTAGTATTTATTTCCTTCTGTCTTAAAGTACTCTACGGAATTTGATATATGATTAAAATTATTTGATTGCCTACTTTGTCAATTACAATTATGTATTTAATTCATAAGCTTTAAAATTTAAAAATTCTTGGATTGAATACAAAGGATTTGCAACCAACCATGCATAGATATGCTCTATACAGTTTTCTTTACTCGGCATTTAATATGTTCTGAGAGTTTATGAACAGTTAGAAACCTAAGTACATATAACTATTTTGAGTTCTTGATTATCTAAAATAGGTAATATTTACATTAGATGTTAAGCTTGTGCTATAGTTAATGTTAGGCTTTCAGAAGATTTGTGTACTTCAACTAAACTACCTAATATATAATTGTGTATAGTTAAAATACCTAGCTCAATAAAGAATGATCTAAAAGGGATTTATAGCAACATTTTTAATTCTCTTTATAATTTTCTTTTGTAAAATTAAGATTTCATGTTTTATTACTGACTTCCCAAAGGGTTAAACCATATTTTATGATTAACTCAAAAATTAAAAATCTGATGTGTTCCATTCACATGACTTTCTCTGCATCACTGTAACACATTATTGTTAAAAAGCATATTCTTCTATATAATATATGATAATAGAGATTAGCATTAGCAGAAATGGTCTTAATTATTTACTTCCTTGTGAGTAGAAGGAAAACGATAGTCAAATCTTTTAAAATCTCGTTGCCATGTGGTTGAAATCCGTTTCTATGCATGATCAGGAGAAAAGTGTGAGAAAAGTTTAAGTATTTTAAATCTGAAACAAATAACTTGAAATATCTCAGAAATGGTCAATTCTACGAAAAATACGTATATGACATAAATTGTATGTTTTAACGAGATCTACATTATTCATGTCGTAAGTCTTTGTCTATCTGCTACGGTTTACCAGTTATACAACATTCAGCAAAATTCGTTCAGAATTCAGAGCCTATTCCCATAAAATCCAAGTCGCCCTCCATGGTGTAATGGTTACCACGTTAACTTTATATACCCAAGGTCGCGTGTTCAAACCCGGCGGAGGACGGTGGATTTTTTCGGAAGGGAAATAAAGCCATTGGTGTTGTGTCGTAGATTTACGGCACGTAAAAGAACCTCAAGCCTGATAGAGAGGCCTCTGAGCAAAATTAAACGGTCTTTAACGCCCAATTTAGAATGGGACACTGAGAACCACAGTAGTTAAAGAAACACGCCATTTGCATTTACATAAAATTCAAGATATACATTTTATTTGTCATGTAAATAGCTTTAATATAGGTAATTTAATTAAAATCGTTAGAGCCATTTTTGAGAAAATTACAATTTTCGAAATTTTTTCCATGTAAAGGGTAGTTTTGGTTGGGGTATTTTTCTCAAAAGCTTCATATCGCATCCCTGAAAGATACCACACTTAAATACCAAGTTTGGTATTTTACTCACCTTTCGTTTTTGAGTTATCGTGTTCACTGACACACGGTCACAGAACACACTGATAGACACACACACACATACATGGATCTTTTTTCCAAAAGTACTACTTTTTATATATGGGACCCTAAAACGTATATTTCCAGTGAAATTTCGGTATTGAATTTTTGGGTGGAATGTAATACCTACTCTATATACTATGTACATAGCACGTGTGGTGAAAGTAAAAATACACATTTCTGACACATTAGTGAGAAATACTCTCTCTCTCTCTCTCTCTCTCTCTCTCTCTCAGATTTCTTATTTAAAATATAATACTGGACAGTATTTTTGTCAGTATTCAATATGAGAGGTCAATATCAATATGAACTCCTAGAAATTTAATATTAGTCTGATGGAATTAGCTGAATCAATCTCTAATTGTTTAAAAGTAAAAAAGAACGGTAGCATTTTTATCTTTATTTAAGAGCATATTGTTATCTCCGAACTATTCAGATGCTTTTATCATGATAGCTTCACATTGTTTATTCAATCTATTTAGATTTCTACTAGTAACAAAAGTTATATCATCAGCAAACATTATAGTGCCAATAGGAATATTACTGGGTAAATCATTTACTGCAATAAAAATAAAAGTGGGCCCAAGACTGATCCCTGTGGAACACCACTATCAATGTCACGAAACGAAGAGAACTCACAATTCGCGTAAGCCACCTGTTTTCTTTTTAATAAATAAGATTTAAAAAGTTTTAATCTGATCGTTTCTAATACCGTGATAAGTAAGTTTATCCAGTAAAACATTATTATTTATATAGTCAAAGGCTTTACTTTCCTATCCCCCCACAGATTCTAGAAGTATGAATGTGGGAATGAATGTGTGTGTGTGTGTGTGTGTGTGTTTCAAAATGACATCAAACGAAGATAGCAGTCAATTAGCTTACACTTTGACTTGTCCGAAACTTGATGTCGCAATTTTCAAGCTCTTCTATTTAAAGTTTTATGTGTGTTTAAAAATCGCACACAGTTGGGATTAGGCAGCGAAGGAACAACGGGTACCATACGCCACACCCACATGCTACGTTTTCTATTGCTAAGGTGACCTGTCCCGACGTGTCTATCAAACCACGCCTACACCACGCGACTGGGACCTTCACTACCAACTGGCATCTCCCTTGGAGTGGGCCAGGAACGTGCCATCTGGTTATGTACGACTGCCTAATCCATGGTGATTTATGACAGTTTTTGTATGTACCGAATTTAGAGCTGAAAATTATATTCACGTATTACGGTATGAGCAACAAGGTCCACAACTTCGTTTGACATCGTTTTGAAACACCCTGTTTATATGTCACACACACACACACACACACACACACACACACACACATATCGGAAACGATTAGCTCCACAACAAAAATGTAAAGGTCGTAATTTGTGCGCTTTGACCAGATCTTCATGTTTTGTGTTGTAAGTTTTTGTCTGTCTTTTAAGGTTTACCAGTCATGCACAGGTCATTCAGAATGAAGAGGGCTTCAGAAGCTATGTCCAGGAAATTCGAGATATACATTTTATTTTTCATGTACATATCTTTAATATACAGTATTTCAATCAAATTCGTTACAGCAATTTTTAGGAAAATCAAAATTATCGAATGTTTTTTTCCATGCTAAGGGTAGTTTGGGGTGGCAGGATTTTCATGAAACATTTCAATCACTCACTGACCTTATTTTAAAAATGCTTTCATTTGGATTCAGAGCACATTAAAATACATAGGTATTTCCGGGAAATCTCAGGATCGATTTTTGGGTGGAATACAAATCCTTCTCTACTACTAATTTTGCATTCAAATTTCATTCAGGATCATTCTTATCTGATGAATTATAGCCTGCAAGTGTTGTCATAATACACTATCGATTCCTTTACCCTAAAATGGAACTAATTTGGCCCTTACTTTGACCCAACTTTGAAAACTATTATTTTATAAATATACGCATATTTTATTTTATACTGTATTCAATGTGAAAATTGAATTTATTGCTCTCAAATTACATAAAGAAGCTCAACCGTTGAAGAAATATATTAATTTTGGGATTATGCAAATTCAACAGCTTGAACAGCATAATTTTAGAAATACCAGATTTCCCCAAATTTATGCCCCCCTTTTATATGCAATTAATAATTTATTATATATAATTTTGGAAGAACTATAGAATAAAAAGGTATAGTTTCCAAATATACTTTACATGTGATTGTGCATCCAATATGAAATATACTACATGAATACTCTCATATAACAGGGGACTCAGAATTAGGGACATCTGGTATCTTTCAAATTATGGTGTTGCTCACGGTATTGAAATTTCATATTCCTAAAATTACTAGATTTCCCAAATTTGAGCACCTCTATATCAGAGCAATAATTCCGATTTTCTCATTGGATACAATATAAAATAAAAAAATATATAAATAAATGTATATTTATAAAATAATATATTTTCAAAAGCTCGGTCAAAGTAACCCTTTAAGGACCAAGTTACCTCTAGTTTATGGTAAAAGGTTTAACACTATATTATGGTAACTTTCCTAGCTATAATTTATCAGATAAGAATGATCCTGAATGAAAGTTGAAAAAAATATTCAAATTCGAAGGTTAATACAACTAAAAAGGTGTCCAGAGTTAGTGCCACTACTGTATATTGTGTTTACGTGATCGAGAAACTAATAAACATGAGATTATTTTCGAATTAAATAATTAATAATAATTATAATAATATGCAGCATTAATAGTATGTATCTTAAGACTTTAATCAGTGGACTTGTATTGTTTTTCAACTCATGGCTTCAATTGTCTTCCTGCTGACGTTGCTTAATGGGGCTGAAGCATGCAATACTAGTGACAGAGATACAGACAAAAATTCACCTTTACTAGCGTTACCAATTTCAACGAATTAAGCGTTTTGAAGGCCTTGTCATGTCAGTAAAACGAAGGCCGGAAACATAAAGTCACCTTCAGCACTATGGAGGAATATATAGGAGAGGGAGCTGCTGTCACGTAGACGACATGACTTTTTTAGCGATTTTTTGCAGTAAAATATGTTGGACATAGACTAGTTTTTGGCTTTGACCCGTATAGTGTAAAGTGTGGGTCTAAAATAAGGTGAAGGCCTAAAAGAGAGAGAGAATAAGAACTAAAAAGTGTTTTTCTGGTGTTCCACCAAGGTCATTTGAAATGGGCACTATAGCACTAATCCTTAATAGCATTCTGAGTCAAAAATATACTTATTTACTTCAGTTGACCTATTACTTGCTCTAGTTTTTATCGAATTAGAATGCTAATGAGTAGAGCTTGGATTCCAATGACCTTAAAGGTTTAAAATTTGCCTATAAAATTAATCTATAGCTTTAAAATGTCTAATGCGTTCCATTTACATGCATTTCTCTACATCTCTGTAACAAAATATTGTTAATAAGCTTATTCTTCTATCCACTTCAGGCTAATCGAGATAAACATTAGCAGAAACGGTCTTATTACTTATTTCCTTATATGTAGAAGGGAAATAAGAGAATACACTATACTAAACTGACAGTCACATGTTTTAAAGAGTGGTTGCTATGTAATTGAAATCTTTTTTTGTGTGACCATTAGTTTTAATTATTTTAAAACTGAATCCAATAACAGAATATCTCGAAAATGATCAACTCCAGGAAAAAAATGTATATGACATAAATTGTGTGTTTTAAGAAGATCTATACTTTCTGTGCAGTAAGTTTTTCTATACCTCTTACGGTTTACTAGTTATGCAAAATTCAAAAACATTCATCCAGAATAAAGAGATATTTAGAGGCTATTTCCAGAAAATTCAATATGCATATTTTATTTGTCATGTAAACATGTTAAATATAAGAAATTTTAATCCAAATCGCTAGAGCCATTTTTGAGAAAACCAACATTTTCGAAATTTTTTGCATGTAAAGGTAATTGGGGGTGGGGAAGTTTTCTTGAAAATATTTCTGTCGCAACCTTGGGAGATGCTGGACTTAAATATCAAGTTTGGTATTTAACGGACTTTTCGTTGTTGAGCTATGCTGCCCACAGACACATACACATACACACACGGAATTTTTTCCAAAAAGTGCCTTCTTTTGGATTCAAGGGGTCTTTAACATGTATTTCAGGTAAATTCTCGGTATCGGATTTTTGGATGCAATATAATACCTTCTTTATACACAATGTACATAGTTCGTATAGAGAAAGTAAAAATACAGTAGAGCACCCGTAATTCGAGTTAATTGGGGCTTAGGCTCCCTCGAATTTCAAAAAATTCGTATTAGTAAAGAATAAATAAAAATCTGATGCGTTACACTCACATGACTGTCTCCGACTGTTCTGCAAACAAACTTCTTACAAAGCATTGCTTTTCTTTCTACTCCATGTTAATCGAGTGAACATTGGCAGAATGTTCTTATTACTTAGTTCCTTTTAAGTAGAAGCGAACTAAAGAATGCGTTATACTAAAGCGTTAGTCAAATATTTTAAAAGTTATTGTATGCAATTGCTTCTTTGCTTGGCCAGGAGCACAAAAAAAAAAAAAAAAAAAAAACAAAGAGAGAGAGAGAAAAGTATTTTAAAATTGAAACGAATAATAAGGAATATCTTGGAAAAGATCATCTACAAAAAATGCATATGACATGAACTGTGTATTTTAACAAGATCTACACTTTTCATGTGGCAAGTTCTTGTCTATTTGTTACGGTTATAAGGTATGCAAAATTCAGAAAACTATATCCAGAGCGAATAAGTCTTCAGAAGCTAGTCCCAGAAAATTCAAGATATATTATTCGTGATGTAAATATGTATAATGTAAGGTATTTTAAACAAAATCATTACAGCTATTTTTGAGGAAATCAAAATTTTAAAAAATTATTCCATGTAAATGGTAGTTTGGGGTGGAGGTTTTCTTGAAAATCTTCGTGTCGCATCCTAAGAAGATAACAAACTTAAATACTAATGTATTTTAGTTTTTAAGCTATGCGGTCCACAGATGCACACATACACACGCACAGGGACCATTTTCTAAAAATGATTTTTTTGGCCTCGTGGGACCTCAGAACATATATTTCCGGTAAAATCTCGGTATCAAATTTCTGGGCAGAATACAATACCTTCTATATACCTAGGTACACAGTAGCTGTAGAGAAAGTAAAGAATGACCTAAAATTTATATTTAGTTAATTTAATAAATTACTACAGAACGTTATAAATTAATGTATACGTAGGTAAAACTGTTTTAAAACTATTACAGAAAGTAGATATAAAAAGTATGTTATTCTTTAAAAAAATAAATTAAAAAAAATCTGATGTGTTCCATTCACATGACTTTCTCTACATCTCTGCAACAAATTTTAGTTAAAAAGTTTTTGCTACTATTTACTTCATGCTAATCGAGAAATATTAGCAGAAATAGACTTATTATTTACTTCCTTGTAAGTAGAAACGAAATGAGGGAGTTCCATAGGTTAAAATGATAGCCAAAAGCTGGTTGTTATGTAACTGAAGTTTCTTTGTATGTATGGACAGGAGTTAACAAATTCCTGTATGAGAAAAGTATGTTCTTCAAAGCAGAAACAAAAAACCAAGAATATCTTAAAAATGATCAACTCCACGAAAAAAATGTATATGACATAAAGTGTGTGTTTTATTGCGAGCTACATTTTCTGTACAGTAAGCTTTTCTCCATCTTTTATGGTTTAGCAGTTATGCACAATTCCGTAAAATTCATCCAGAATAAAGCAAGTCTTCAGAGGCTATTCCCAGAAAATTCAAGATATACATTTTTTTTTTGTCAAGTAAATATCTTTAATATACATATTTTAATCAAAATCGTTAGAGCCATTTTTAAGAAAATCGACATTTTCGAATTTTTTTTCATGTAGGTATTTTGGGGTGGGGGGAATTTCTTGAAAATCTTCGTGTCGTATCCTTGGAAGATACTGAACTTAAATACCAAGTTTGGTGTTTAACGGTCTTTTCGTTTTTGAGCTATGCTGCCCACAGACACACAGACACACACACATACACAGAGACAGACAGACACACACACGGACATTTTTCTAAAAAAAAATTTTTTGGATTCAGGGAGTCTCAAAACATGTATTTCCGGTGAAATCTCGGTATCGAATTTTGGGTACAATATAATACCTTCTCTATACACTATGTGCATAGAAGATCTTAGGAAACCTTCGTATTAGCTGTTTTCAATTCTCATGTCATACACAATTAATTTCGAACCTTGCAACTTTACCATACAGACCGTGCCGTGGCCGAGTGGTTAGACTCTCACCGGGTTCGAGCCCAGGCGACCGTAGTGGGATTTTAGGTGAACAAAGCGGTTTTCTCGGGGTTCTTCGTTTCCCCCGCCATTGATTTCCACCGGTGCTCCATCTTCATTTCAAGTATCATCATTATCATCGCCTGCAATGTCATGTGAAGTAAAATCTGGCGTTAAACACTATCAAAAAATCATTTTACACACTCGTTAAGCAAAAAATGAAAACTGACCTGTCTTATTCCTAGTTTGGGCCATGAACTGTAATGACACCTCCTCCTGTGACAATAATATTTTCTCCAGCCACAAATAACTCTAACCCACCTCTGTGGTGGAGGTAGCGTATCTGTCTCACATTCAAGAGGTCCCGAGTTCAAATCTCGGTTAGGATAAGTTACCTAGATAAGGTTTTTTTTCGGGATTTCCCCCTTATTCTGAGAAGATAAATGCTCTTCGCAATTTGAATTCTCTAGATGGAAATGGCGTTTTATTTATGGGCGCTCTTTAACTGCTTTGGTTCTCAGCGTCCCATTCTATACTGGGCGTGAAAGACCGCTTAATTTTGCTCAGAGGCCTTTCTATCAGTGCCGTAAATCTGTGACACGGGACCAACGGCCTTACTTCCCATCCGAAGGAAGCCATGCCTAGGATTTATACGCCAGAAAAAAATCCATCGTCCTCCGCCGGGTTTGAACTCGAGGTTTCGTTTCTGTCTCAATTTCAAGAGATCCCGAGTTCGAATTGCGGTTAGGATAGCTTATCTAGATACGTTTTTTTTTTTTTTCGGGATTTCTCCCTTATCCTGAGAAGAGAAATGTTCTTCGCTACTTTAAGATCTAAAGACTCTAAATGAACTTCATTTCATCGATTTAATTGAATCATCGATTTATATGACCTACTCAGTTGAGTAGTGTCATATCTGTTTTCTGGAAAGCTATCCTTATGTGAAATATCACTGACATAATACTGTTTATATACCTAAAATAAATTACTAAATTAAGACCAAATTACAAAAAAATTACAAAATGTGACTTAGAATCATAAAAAAAAAACCTTAAAAATACAAAATGACATAAAATGACCAATAATAACCTAAGAACTACACATTTTCGCAATCTGGGACCCATGTAAGGATTTATGAACACGCAAGCGGTCATGTGACATACAATCATTAGAAGAGGCATCATCAGAATCCAGGATCTTCTAATGAGGAACTGCATCCAATTTTGATTTTTACTTTCTCTACATAGTACATGGTATATGGGTAGAGGAGGTATTGCACTCCACCCAAAAATAGATACAGAGATTTTACCGAAAATAGACGCTTTATGGTCCCCTGTATCAAGAACAAAAGCATTTTTAGAAAAAATATCCGTGTGTCCAGTCTGTGAACACGATAACTCAAAAACGAAAAGTCGATAAAATACCAAACTTTTTCCCTCTACATAGAAAAAATTACGAAAACTTTGATTTTCTCAAAAATAAAACATTGATTTTGATTAAAATATTGTATATTAAAGATATTTAATTGACAAATAATTTATAACCTGAATTTTCTGGGATTAGCCTCCAAAGATCTCGCAATGTTGGATGAATTTTGCTGAATTTACGTAACTAGTAAACTGCAAAAATAGGCAAAAATTTTCTGCACAAAGTGTAGACCTTGTTAAAACACATAAAATATGACTATACATTTTTTTAATGTAGTTAACTTTTTTTTTTTTTTTATAGATTTGCTGGTTATTATTTTCAGTTTTAAAATGCTTTAACTTTCCATATACGGGAATTTGTCAACTCCTGGCCATGCAAACAAACGGATTTTATTCATATGGCAACCAGTTTTTAAAAAAATTGACTATAACTTAGTCTAGTCCCTTCTACTTACCAGAAAATAAGTAATAAGACCACTTTCGCTGATGTTTATCTCGATTAGCATGGAGTAGATAGAAGAATAAGCTTTTTAAAAATAACTTGTTACCGAGTTTAGAGAAAGTCATGTGAATGAAACACATTTAGTACTAAATACTGAAAAAAATGTTTGTCTTAACTTTCTTAATGTGCAAAATAAGAATGAACATAATCCGGTAATAAAATTATAAGATAAGAAAATAACAAATATGGATACAGAATGATCTGAAATGAAACACATGTTGATTTTCTTGCAAGTAAATTAAATACAAACAAATTTGCCTTAGGAATGTTAGTACAAAATGCTAGCCTTGAAGTAGTAAAAATAGCTTATTTTGCTAACATACATTAAAAAAATCCTATGTGTTCCATTCACATGACTTTCTCTGCATCTCTGCAACAAATTATTGTTAAAAAGCTTATGCTTATATTTACCTCATGCTAATCGAGAAAAAATTAGCAGATATAGTCTTATTACTTGCTTCCAAGTAGGAGCGAAATAAGGGAGTACCATGGGCTAAAGTGATAGTCAAAAGCTGTTGCTATGAGACTGAAGTTCCTTTGTTTGTATGGACGGGAGCTGACAAATTCCTGTATGAGAAATGTATGTCTTTTAAAGCTGAAACCAATAATAAGCAATGTCTAAAAAACGATCAACTGCACGAAAAAAGTTCATATAACATAAATTATATATTTTAATGCGCTCTACATTTTTTATGTGGTATGTTTTTTTTTTTTTTTTTTTTTTTTTCCATCTCTTACGGTTTAGTAGTTGTACAAACTTCCGTAAAATGCATCCAGAATAAAGTACTCTTCAGAGGCTATTCCCAGAAAATTCAAGATATACATTTTATTTGTCAGTAAATATCTTTAATATACGATATTTTAATCAAAATTGTTGGAGCCATTTTTGAGAAAATCAAAATTTTCGAAAAAAGTTCCATATAAAAGGTAGTTTGGGGAGAGGGATTTCCTTGAAAATCTTCGTGTCGCATCCTTGCAATATAACAAGCTTAAATACCAAATTTGGTATTTAACGGTGCCACACACACACTTACACACACGCACGCACACTCGGACCTTTTTTCTAAAAATGCTTTTCTTGGATTCAGGGGGGCCCAAAACATGATTTTCCGGTGAAATCTCGGTATCGATTTTTTTAGGTGGAATGCAATGCCTTCTCTATACACTATGCACATAGTACGTGTAGAGAAAGTAATAAGGTATGACATAATATTTTGGGGTAATTCACCAGAGGCCAAAATGATATTTATTAAGCAAAAACAAGCTATCCGAGCAATGTGTGGTGAAAAAAGAGTATGCGCTTGCAGGCCACTATTCCAAAATCTGGATATACTTCCACTGGCATGTATGTATGTATTGGAATTAGTGCTATTTGTGAAAAAGAACGGTCATCACTTCCAAACAAACAATAATATACTTCACCGTCACACTAGAAATATGATTGATGTGCATTTAATTTCCTCCAGAACAAATATAAGTAAAAAAGGAGTTCAGCATTCCTTCATAAATATCTATAATTCCCTCACTAATTCTATAAAAGCAACAGAAAAATATAATATATTAAAATCAAAGGTGAAGCATTTCTTACAGGAACACTGCTTTTAGAGTGTAGATGAATTTTTAAAATTTAATAAATATCCGTTTGTGTAGCATATCAGCTTTATATTTGTGTATATGTGTTTAGTTTGTAAATATGTTCATTAACTTAATTGTGAATATATCTATATTAACTTGACGTATCCTGTATCAAAATACATTGTACAAAGTGATTGAAAGGATGAATAAAATTGATTTGAATTGCATGCGTGTACAAATATCAAGCAGATAAGCTGTCCATAGAATTCAGCCTCACGCTGCAAGCGAGAGAACAAAATGTGTCAAGCTATGACGTCACAGTTGCATGTTACCTCCGCCAACACAAACCTTGCTTTCCAGACTGCAGACTGCACTCATCTACAATACAACCAGCGAGAAACAACTCAACACGCAAACGTATCGGACCTGATTATGGCATCGTTTCCACTTTCAGAGGGCGTACAGTTCGTGGTTAATAAAATTAAAACTTAAAATACGAGGGCCGTTTTTTTTTTCAACCTCCGATAGGCTATAAATAAAAGACAAGTTCATAGAAAACAATTATCTTATTACTAAAATAATTTTAATTTTATTACACTTATGATTACTTTGCAACATAATCACCGAAAAGTTTGAGACATTTATCTATCGTACCTGTGCACAAGCTTTGCAATACCCGCTTCAAAAAATGTTGCCGTCAATGATTAATTTAAATGAGCATTGACGTTGTTTTGAAGATCTTGGTTGGTTTGAAAGTGCTGCCCTCCTAGCCATGTCTTCAGTTCAGGGAAAAGGTAAAAGTCGCTGGGTGCCAGGTCAGGACTGTACGGTGGATGATCTAAGATGTCCCAATGAAATTCTTCAAGGAGCCGATGGGTTTGCCAGCAGTGTGTGGACGAGCGTTATCATGGATCAACACAACTCCTGAAGTCAGCATTCCTCTTCGTTTGTTTTGAATGGCCCTCTGCAAACGTCGTACAGTTTCACAATAAACAGATGCATTGGTAGTGGTTCCGGGCTGCATCATTGGCGGCAACATTTTTTGAAGCGAGTATTGCAAATCTTGTGCACAGGTACGATAAATGTCTCAATCTTTTCGGTGATTATGTTGTAAAGTAACCGTAAGTGTACAAAACTTCTAGTAATAAAATAATTGTTTTCTATGAACTTATCTTTTATTTGTAGCCTACCGGGGGATGAAAAAAACTGCCCTCATATATTAATAATTCGGGAAACAAATATATTGCATATTTTAGGAATAAATATTTGGATAAATGCTTCACCAAAGCCGATGCTGCATCTGCTTCACATGAAGACTGAAGGAATATACCAAACATGTCGCGTCATTCCTAGTGCGTTTTACTTTGTCATCTTGTACCTATAGCAAGTAAAGTAAGTATTGTATTCCACTAAAAATCGATATCGAAATTTCACCGGAATCAATTTTATGCATACCTAAATGTAGTAATTATACGTTTGGATGTTGCACTTTCATGAAGCTCATTAAAATGAAGGCGCATATCACATAACGCTACCAGGCACCAATTGCTGAAAGCACAACATTCGATTATTGTCATGTGTTCAGTCGAAGAACAACTACACCAATGCGGCCCGAGTTCAATCCTAAGCGACCGCATGTGGTGGACAAAGTGGCGCAGGGGCGAGTTTTCTCCGGGTTCTGCAGTTTCCCCAGCCATCGCATTCCACCGGTGCTCCATTTTCATGTCATGTATAATCAGTGTCATTGCTTGTGATGCCTATGTAGTAAAAGCGAGCGTTAAACACAGGTGCAAAAAAAAAAAAAAAAAAAAAAAAAAAAAAAAAAAAAAAAAAAAACAGCTAGCGCAAGTTTAGAAAATTTGAGAGATGCAATTTACACTGCCGGAGATTTTGCAAAAGTACACGATGCACTAATATCGTTCTAGTAAATGTACCCTGCGTGAGGTAAGATCTATGCACTTATTGACTGTAAGCCTAGAATATTAAAAATAATTCAGAAATGTGTTAAATTTAGATACATGCTCGAGCATAAATATCAACTAGTATTAAACTTGAATATAATGACAATTAAGATGCTCGCACGAAAATTCTGAAACTTGTCGTAATTGCTACCATTAAACTCTGGTTGGATAAATGTATGGATGAAGTGAAAACAAACAAAGGCGTGTGGTTGTGTGTGTCTGTAAGCAGTATAACTCAAAAATACCCAACTTGGCATTTAAGTTCGGCATCTTTAAAAAATGCGGCACCAAAATCTTTAAAAAATATCCCTAACCAAAATTACATTTTACATGGAACAGGTTTCGTTACGTTTTATTTTCCCACATACATACACACACACACAGGACCTTTTTCTAGAATTTTTTTTTGGATTCAGGAGGTCCCAAAACATGTATTTCTAGTGAAATCTCGGTATCGAATTTTTGAGTGCAATACAATACCTTCTCTATACACTAAGTCCATAGTACGTGTAGAGCAAGTAAAATATAAATCTCGTATTTATAATATTCCATTTTTACTTTCTCTATACGTGCTATGTACATAGTGTATAGAGAAGGTATTGTAATGCATCCAAAAAGTCGATACCGAGATTTCACCGGAAATACATGTTTAGAAACCTCCTGAATCCAAAAAAAAAAAAGCATTTTTAGAAAAATGCCTGTGTGTGGGGGGGCAGCATAGCTCAAAAATGAAAAGTCCGTTAAAAACCAAACTTGGTATTTAGGTTTGGTATCTTCCAAGGATGCGACACGAAGAGTTTACAGAAACCCTCCACTCCCAACTACCCTTTACATGGAACTTTTTTTCGAAAATTTTGATTTTCTAAAAAATGGCTCTAACGATTTTGATTAAAATATCGTATATTAAAGATATTTATCTGACAAATAAAATGTATATCTTGAATTTTCTGGGAATAGCCTCTGAAAACTGCTTTATTCTGGATGAATTTTGCATAACTACTAAACCGTAAGAGATGGACAAAAACTTAACACACAAAAAATGTAGAGCACATTAAAACACACAATTTATGTTACATACATTTTTTTCGTGCAGTTGATCGTTTTTGAGATATTCCTTGTTCTTGGTTTCAGCTTTTAAAAACATACTTTTTGCATACAGGGATTTGTCAACTCCTGTCCATACAAACAAAGGAACTTCAGTCACATAGCAACCATGTTTTTCCTTTCACTTTAACCTGTGGTACTCCCTTATTTCGCTTCTACTTACAATAAAACAAGAAATAAGACCATTTCTGCTAATTTTTCTCGATTAGCATGAAATAAATAAAAATAAGCTTATTAACAATAGTTTGTTACAGAGATATAAAGTCATGTGAATGGAACACATCAGATTTTTATATGTGGAATTAGCCGAGCAATTCGTTGTTTGGGTTTCAATTTCCCAATATTTTTCTCAAATGTGAAGTCGTCATTGTTTTTAGAATCACACGGTGGGTGGAGCTGGTGGATTACAGAGACGGTTTAGTATTTCCTTACCAACGTATAAACCATCATGCATTTTATCCGCGCGATTTTATGCACTCGACAATACAAATGCAATGGTAGTTGAATGCAATAGGATGACAAATAAGGCACGATTTGTATAAACGCGGATATATTTGCTATAAACTGAAGAACTGTAACGAAGAAGCAATTATATTACTGTTAAAATGTTCTGCACGATATGCTTGTTAAAATGGTTTTATTTTGCTCACACTTCTCGGAAGATACGGCAAATTTTCTCTCAGTGTAGCTAGAATAGTTGAATATCTTCAGCGACATTGCAGATTGTAGTTCAGTTTGAGATTTGACTCTGCCATTGGTCGATTGACCAACATGGCTAAGCAGACAGGACCAACGGAAGACTATGCATTTCACATTGGAAAGCAGAACGGATTTTCAAGATGTCCATTGTTACCCCTTATTTCGATCCAGTTCATTTACATACACCTAACCTAACCTTGACAAAATCTCGAAACGTGTCGTTCACCTGTCACGTAGCCATATTGTCTCCGTAACCAATAGGAAAGGCTCAGGAAGGAGTCTTAGTCTAAAACTGAACTAGAATCTGCAATCTCCAGGAGGACGGGCATGCAGGTTTACAATATTCGAGGCTGTACAATTTTACTGTTTGACAATTATTGCGATTATACCATTATTAACCACCTCAGTCAATAATGAACTGCTCAGTTGTTAGCGAAAAGGGAATTGCTGAAGTTCTGTATTAAAAACATTCTGCTTGACGAGGATATGGTAGAAAATGATAGCAGTGATATTTATTCAATAATATTCTACGATTACCACCTTTTTATTTTTACACTTTTTTTTTTAAAGGGGATTGGATAGAGGGTGTAGGGAAGAACTATTTTTGTACACCGCTTAGTCATTCAAATGCCAGCTTAATTTTATAATATTCAGTAAAGTTTTAAAAATAATACACTATATTCTTATATTTACAAATTGTGTCTCTTATACTGCATATTTTCAAGTATAATCAACTGTATCCTTGATCATTGCAACTTCAATGCATATTTCTTGTTTGATTTTTCAGCCTTAACAAGCAAGAGTTTAGATAGAAGGTAGTCAGTCATAAAACCACAATATTTCATTGATTCGAAGTTGTCTTTACAGAGATTTTCTGCTTTAACCACATTTACATCCAGGTTATTACGATTGTCAGTCCAAACATTTCACATCATGGAAAACACTCGTTCTGTAAATGAATTATTCACAGGAATAGAAAGTATATACTAAACAGTAACAAACAAATTTGGTAAGGAATCAACTCCAGCTTTTGCAAATAAGAAGTTCTACTTTGAATCACTTGAATTATGTTTTTAATAAACTCTTGAAGAACTTCCTTTGTTCCGCTGTTTGCCAAAGCAACTGTGTAGTAACTGGTTATTGCTGTCCTCTGTTATGTAAAGTTTTACTACAGTATTTTCAAATATATAAATAACTAATTATTGTGGAGTTAAAAATATCATGGTGGAAAAATAAATCAGATTCCCGGGCATATTAAGCGTGGATCCGGACTCCGGAAAGATTTCTGGATACCCCAAACGGGTGGTAACCCTAATGCTTTCATTTGTAACGGTCGTGATTATGATATAAAATGTAATATTTGTAAGCATATGCATGCTGTCAGCTTAAAAGTATATTGCCATATTGTCTCCGTAACCAATAGGCAAGGCTCAGGAATGACCTTATTTTTTACTGAACTAGAATCTGCAATCTCGCATATCTACATTGGAAAAGAAACAAGTGTGCATGTACTTTATCGCGTCTTTCTTATCAACTCTTAGCAGAAACTGTGTTGTAGTGCTGCCTTATCAATGTAAATTCTTGCGACCTTCACCTGCTTTGAAATGCCGAACCAGGAACAAGGCAAACAAGGAAGTTATCACAACAGCACTTCGTCTTCCTTTTAATTCCAATATCAGGACATATCTACAACCATACTACCTGTTTCCCAATAATTCTTCGCAAGGAAAACTCATTGCGGAAAAAGGAAAAATGTTACAAAACGTTTTGAAAGATATAGTTTACCGCATATTTGTCAAACCTGTACAAGTGTATTCCACTTTCGACATTTTACGTCGGTCTGTGTGCATCGTGGGTTTTGCGCTGGCCTTCGGATCCCAAGGTCGAAGATCAAACCGACCTAGACTGACAATTTACCGATGATTTAGGTTTAGTAGTATGTAAAATAATTCCTGTAGGACGCTGATATGATCCTAACAATTGACAGCATTGTTAAAAATTCTTATGTGTTCCATTCACATGACTTTCTCTAAATCTCTGCAATAAATTATTGTTAAAAGCTTATTCTTCTATTTACTTAATGCTAATCAGGACTACCCTTTACATGGAAACATTTTCGAAAATTTAGATTTTCTCAAAAATGTCTATAATGATTTTGATTAAAATATCGTATATTAAGGATATTTACATTTAAAATACACAAATTTATGTAATATACACTATTTTCGTGGAGTTGACCGTTTCTGAGATATTCCTTATATTCCTTATACAGTTTTAAAAGATTTATACTTTTCTTATACGGTTACTTGTCAACTCCTGGCCACGCAAATAAACGAATTTCAATCCCATAGCAACCACTGTATAGCCTAGTGTATTCCCTTATTTCCCTTCCACTTATAAAGGAACTAAGTAATAAAATCGTTTCTGCTAGTGCTTATCTCTATTAGCATAAAGTAGATAGAAGAATATGCTTAGTAAAAATAATGTGTTAGAGAGAGAGTTAGAGAAAGTAATGTGAATGGAAATCATCAGATTTTTTCATACGGGGCTTTGTCAACTCCTTGCCAAACAAACAAAGGTATTTTAATCACCTGAAAACCACTTTTAAAAGATTTGATTATCACTTTAGCCTAGTGTGTTCTCTTATTTCCCTGCTAATTACAATGAAGCAAGTAAACAGACCATTTATGCTATTTTTTCTCGATAAGTATGAAAAAATCTGACGTGTTCCATTCGCATGTCTTTCTCTACATCTCTGCAACAAATTATTGTTAAAAAGCTTATTCTTCTATTTATTTCATGCTAATCGACAAAAAATTAGCAAAAATAGTCTTATTACCTGCTTCCCTGTAACTAGAAAAGAAATAAATGAGTACCATAGGTTAAAGTGATAGTCAAAAGCTGGTTGCTATGTGACTGATGTTCCTTTATTTGTATGGGCAGGAGTTTTAGAAGCTGAAACCAAAAACAAGGAATATCTCAAAAACGATCAACTCCACGATAAAAATGTATACAACAGAAATTGTGTGTTTTAATGTGCTCTACATTTTTGTTTAGTAAGTTTTTGTCCATTTCTTACGGTTTATCAGTTATGCAAAATTCCGTAAAATTCACTCAGAATAAAGTAGACTTAAGAGGCTATTCCCAGAAAATTCAAAATATACATTTTGTTTGTCAGGTAAATATCTTTAATATACGA
The DNA here is from genome assembly GCA_030762935.1 of Hymenopus coronatus. Taxonomy (NCBI): domain Eukaryota; kingdom Metazoa; phylum Arthropoda; class Insecta; order Mantodea; family Hymenopodidae; genus Hymenopus; species Hymenopus coronatus. The sequence continues at coordinate 31,502,691 of CM060885.1, read as the reverse complement.
TATTTTAATCAAAATCGTTAGAGCCATTTTTTAGAAAATCAAAATTTTCGAAAAAAAGTCCCATGTAAAGGGTAGATGGGGGTGGGAGGATTTTTCTCAAAATCTTCGTGTCACATCCCTGCAAGATACTAAACTTAAATACTAGGCTAAAACGATAGTCAAACCTTTTGAAAGCTGGTTGCTATGGGATTGAAATTAGTTTCTTTCAATACCAGTGATTGACGAGTTCGCGTATGAGAACAGTTTCAAGTATTTTAAAACTGAAATTAATAACAAGGAATATCTCGAATGTATATTGCATAAATTATGTGTTTTAACGAGATCTACAATTTTTTTTTTTTTTTTTTTTTTTTTTTTTGTAGCAAGGTTTGTCTATCTCTTACTGTTTACCAGTCACGCAAAATTCAGCAAAATTCATTCAGAATAAAGAGGTATTTAGAGGATTTTTCAAGATATACATTTTATTTTCCATATAAATATCTTTAATATATGGTATTTTAATCAAAATAGAGCCATTTTTGAGAAAATCAAAATTTTCGAAAAATTTTCTATAAAATGGGTAGTTTAGAGTGAGGTGATTTTGATAAAAATCTTCATGTCGCACCCCTGGAAGATACTAAACTTAAATACCAAGTTTGGTATTTTTCCGGTTTTTCGTTTTTGAGTTATTGTGTTCACAGACACACGGACACACACATACACGGACCTTTTTTCTGAAAATACTTTTTTTTGATACAGAGGACCCTAAAACGTGAATTTCTGGTGAGCTCTTGGTATAGAATTTTGGATGGAATGTAATACCTTCTCTATACACTATATACATAGTACGTTAGAGAAAGTAAAAACAACAAGATGTGGAATGAAAACTTAATGAGGATGAGTGATGAAAGGACACCAAGAAGAACCTTCCAATACAACAGGAATCAGAGGTGTTGACCGACCCTGAAAAGATTGACACCACAGACTACTTCGCCGGAACGGGCTATTTAACCGAAGTTACATGGAGGTAGAGAAAGGCACATTAGACTTTCTGTTACTTAGTTGACAGTCAACATGTTGCCCTAGGGGCCTTAGCAATCCGGATGTTAGTGATTCAGACTCGTGCTATTATGCCATCAGTTTTAGGAGGTTGAAGCATAGTTTCAGTTTATTGCTCTTCGTTCATCAATCATAGCTTGGCTCACTTCTCGATGATAAATGTTTCGCGTTTCCTATACTCATTTTTAGCAGCAGATGCCTAACATCCTTACACTACGCCATTGTTGGGAACCGTGCCTCGCCTAAGGTGTGACGCAGGGATCGTGGGTTCGAGTCTCAGATAGTAGGTGCATGTCGAGACACAGGAAGATATAAATTATAGCCAATACAAATTAAATAATATAAGAGGGGACAAATGTACATTGAAAATGACTAGGGAAGAAGGCAAGGACAAACAGCGTCACGAGCTTACAAGCGACCAGGTAGGATAGTACCGTTAAGGGAAGGACATTGAACTGAAGGGGTGAGGTTACACTGCCCGAAGGTGGACATAACAAGGAAAACAGAAACAATTCTCTTGCTGGTCAAGCGACAATTTTGGCACTTGGCATGGAACATCCACGGAGCTAAGATGTGGTATTTGGGTCCGTGGTGGAGCCGCATGGGCTATCTTTCGTTGTGACGGAAATAGTGTTAATTTAATGCGCCAAAATATGGACGAAATCACTGCACCAAAAGACGGTCAAAAGAAATAAGTAACGATAGACGCGGTCGAGTAAAGCGTAACTTAAGAGTAGAAAATTTAAGAGGAATGCGTGTGTGTTCGACGGCAGAAAAGCGCGAACAAAATGAATAAATTAGTTCAATTATAATCTGGAATTCGAAGAAAATTACTTGTGTCTTACCACACCTGAAAGAGATTCCACGCTAACAAAATCCTGAGTTAGGACAACCACATCTCCACACCATTCATTAATATCCGACACGTTTACGTGGGCTACGAACCGGCTGTACCCCTAGTTACCGCCGCAAGTCCGGCCTTGGGCATGGGTGTTTGTGTATGCCATAAAAACAGAAATCGAAACAAAGGAAATTTATGGAAAATGGAAAAAGAGAGGAATAAAAAAAAAGCAGTTCAGCGTAGGCAAGGCGATACTGTGGGGGTTTGTGTTTGTCTTCTGGAGTATAGAATCAGGTAACATCACACATATCACCACTGAAAAATCGCCCACCCCATTCGGGAAGACATCATGGTAGCATTGAAACCAGGCAGGAGCAATGACCACCACATTCCAACACAATATGACATTGTTTCCATCACAAAAAGACAAAACCAATATTAGGGTCGGCTGATAAGTCCCGGGCCTCTCAATGAAAACAGCATTTAATGTAATTTTTTTTTTTTTTTTTTTTGCTTTATTTCTACACATAATCTCCAGAAACGCTAATACATTTGTCATATCGGTGTTTTGATTTAATCAAATCTCTGTAGTGCGATTTATCAAGGTCCTCAAAATAGCTGTTTACCGCATCAATGACCTCCTCGTTGCTGTGAAATCTTCGTCCTCCAAGAATTTTTTTGTGGTTTAGGGTGGATTTTCAAGCAATTCCAACTTTAATTCGTACATTTTCTCCATTGCAATGACTAAACAATGGGACCGAGCATTGTCGTGATGAAACAAGATTTTTTTTGGTCAAATGAGGTCTCTTTCTTTTCACCTTATCACTCAAACGTTACAGTAAGCTTGCGTGGCAGTCACCACTGACCCTTTTACTTTTCCAATTAACCAATAAAAATAATTCCCTGTGCATCCCAATAAACACTCGCCATAACCTTGCTAACTTACAAAATTGACTTTGTCTTTTTTGGACTTGGTTCACCTGATGCAATCCACTGTTTTGACTGTGACTTTCTGGAGTGTAGTGATGTATCCAAGTTTCATCCATGGTAATAACCCGTCTCAAAAATTCATTGGGATTTTTGATGTAGACAGTTTTTTAGACAGTTTTTCTTTGCAACTTTTGATCAGGTGTCAAAACACGGACACCTATTTTGCACAGACTTTGTGAAAGCCCTAAACATTACTTAAAATATTACCTGCACGTTCTTTTGACATGTTTACAGCTTCTGCTATCTCAAACAACTTTAATCTGAAGTATTCCAGTACTAAACAATGATTTTTTTCAATGATCTCTGGAGTTGTCACTTCTACAGGGCGTCCAGAACGAGGCTCATCACTAGCGCTCGTACGTCCCATTTTAAACTGTGCAACACACCTTTTAATCATTGAATATGAAGGGGCAGAGTTTTTCAATGTACATATAGGGCGCAACGTGCCCGCCAGAGCGGCAACCAGCCAAGTCAGGGGACAAAGATGGTCGCTTTGAGCAACCTTTTTCCCTGCCACGCGGCCTGAGAGCCACCGCAGACGCTTCCAAACCAGAAGAAACCAATGGGATTAAGGATAAATAAAATGATAATGGAAACAAGATGGAGGGACAGGAAATTTGGAGGATGAAAGACACCTGCCCAGCACTCGGCTGCCGACCCGGCGAAACCCCAGAAAAAAAATCCGATGTGTTACACTCATATGACTTTCTCTAGCTACTCTATAAACAAACTTCTTCCAAAGGATTATTCTTCTTTCAAGACCATGCTAATCGAGATAAACATTAGCAGAATGTTCTTATTACTTAGTTTCTTATAAATAGAAGAGAACTAAAGGAATGCGCTATGCTAAAGTGCTAGTCAAATGTTTTAAAAGCTGTCATTGCAAATCGCTTCTTTGCTTGGTCAGGAGTAGATAAAAAAATCTGATGTGTTACACTCACATGACTTTCTCTAGCTATTCTACAAACTTCTTACATAAGGTTATTCTTCTTTCTCCACCTTGCTAATCGAGGTACTCGTCAGCACAATGTTCTTATTACTTAGTTCCTTATAACGTAGGAAGAAAATAAGGGAATACACAAGGCTAAACCTATTGTCAAATGTTTTAAAAACTATCGTTATGCGATTGTCATTACAAATCGCTTCTTTTCTTGGCCAGGAGTAAAAGAAAAGAAAAACGGACACTCCCGTCTGAGAAAAGTATAAGTACTTCACAACTGAAACTAATAACAATGAATATCTTGTAAACGGTAAGCTCCATAACTTGTGTATTTTAACAAGACCTACATTTTTTGTACAGTAAGTTTTTGTCTATCTCTTACGGTTTACCAGTTATGCCAAATTAAGCAAAATTCATTCAGAATAAACAGCTCTTTAGAAGCTATTCCCAGAAAATTCAAGAAATACATTTTATTTGTCAGGTAAATATCTTTAATATACGATATTTTAATCAAAATCGTTAGAGCCATTTTTAAGAAAATCAAAATTTACGAAAAAAAATTCCATGTAAAGGGTAGTTTGGGGTGGGGGACTTTTCCTCAAAATCCTTGTGTCGCATCCCTGGAAGATACTAAACTTAAATACCAAGTTTGGTATTTTAGCTACTTTTCGTTTTTGAGTTATCGTGTTCACAGACAAACGGGCACACACACACACGGACCTTTTTCTCAAAATGCTTTTTTTTGGATACAGGGGGTCCTAAAACATGTATTTCCGGTGAAATCTCGGTATCGAATTTTTGGGCGGCTTGCAATACTTCTCTATCCCTATGTACATTGTACATATGGGGCTAGAGAAAGTAAAACATCTGATGCGTTCCATTCACATGGCTTTCTCTATATCTCTGCCACAAATTATTGTTAAAAAGCTTATGCTTCTATTTACTTCTTACTAATCGAGAAAAAATCAGCAGAAATTGTCCTATTACTTGCTTCCTTGTAAGTAGAAGCGAAATAAGGGGGTACTATTGGTAAAGGTGATAGTCAAAAGTTGTTTGCTATGTTACTGTACTTCTTTTGTTTGTTTTGACAGGAATTGTTAAATTCCTGTGTGAGAAAAGTATGTGTTTTAAAGCTGAAACCAATAACAAGGAGTATCTCAAAAACATCAACTCCACGAAAAAAATGTATAAAGATAAATTGAGTGTTTTAAGGTACTCTACGTGTTTTGTGTTGTAAGTTTCTGTCAATTTCTTACGGTTTAGGAATTATGCAAAATTCCGTAAAATTCATCCAGAATAAAGTAATCTTCAAAGGCTATTCCCAGAGAATTCAAGATATACATTTTATTTGCGATGGAAATGGCTTTAATATGTAGCAGTATAATCAAAATCATTAGAGCCATTTTTAAGAAAAACAAAATGTTCGAAAATTTGTCTATGTAAAGGGTAGTTAGGGATGGGGGGAATTTCTTGAAATCTTCGTGTCGCATCTTTGGAAGATACTGAACTTAAATACCAAGTTTGGTATTTAACGGACTTTTCATTTTTGAACTATGCTGTCCACAGACACACATACAGACACATACACACAGGCACGGAACTTTTTCCAAAAATGCTTCTTTTGGATTCAGGGGGACCCAAAACACGTATTTCCGGTGAAATCTCGATATCGAATTTTTGGGTGGAATGCAATACCTTCTCTACACACTATGTACATAGTAAGTGTAGAGAAAGTAAAAAACAAAGAATGCATTTTACATACACAGTGTGTTTTAACGGGTCTCGTATCTTTTTATTTATTCTTGTAAAGTAAGTTCTGGCTATCTCTTACGGTTTATCAGTTATATGCAATACATTCAGAATAAAAAGGGCATCATAGGCTATTCCCCAAGAAATTCAAGATATGCACTTTATTTATTATAAACATTTCAAACGTATTGTATTTTAATCAAAAATCGTTAGTCATTTTTGAGAAAATCCAAATTTCCAAAACATTTTCTACACAAAAGGTATTTTGGGGTGTGGGATTTCCTAAAAAATCTTCCTGTCGCATTCTTGGAAGATGCTGAAAATTATATATTATCAAGTTGGTACGCTGTTCACACATACACATAAAAAGAGAGATAGATAGACACTGGATTTTTCCTAAAAATGTAATGCTTTTTTTATTCAGGGGCACACAAAGGATGTATTCCCAGTCATATCGGAATTATAATTAACTATTCTTAATTAATTCATCTGAGCTCTCACCGGGGATATGCTCCGCAGAATCGTGTGCGACTCACTTCCGGGTGAATCCGGGTTCAAACCACCGGAGTCGACAAACCTGATGGTATTCCTTCATCCACGCCATCTGTCCGGCACTGTCTCATGCCACGACACCTACCAATATAAGTAAAACATCAGAGGGAAACGGAATAAAGGAGAAATGAGAGAAAAGAAATCATAGAGGGAAAACTCGATAAGAGAAAACCAATAAAACCCTAATTTCAGGGTGGGCAGTCGATGGGAATCGAACCCAGGTCCTCTCATATTCCCGCGGAACAAACTCGCCAACTCACTCGCACATTCTAAAACGTGTACTGATTGCACCTTTCTTTGAGAGAACATAATTCATAGCGATATTGTTGCATGTTCCAGGCATTTATCCCTAGGTATCCATAAAAATGTCAACTTGTGCATATATAGTTTAGAAAAAATCCTGTCTTTCTATTGTCATTAATTTAGATTTTATTTGAGAGAACCTACCCTAAAATGTGCAAAATGGTTATGGTTCAATGGGTTCAATTTTTGGATCGATATAAAATGCAGTCGACTCTTTTTACTTTCTCTACACGTTCTATGTGTATAGATTATAGAGAAGATATTGTATTTCACTCAAAATCTAGATATCGAGATTTAACTGGAAATACACATTTTAGGGTCTCCTGTATCTAAAAAAAGTATTTTTGAAAAAGGTTCCTGTGTGTGTGTGTGTGTGTGTGTGTGTGTGTGTGTGTGTGTGTGTGTGTGTGTGTCCGTGTGTTTGTGAATACGATAACTCAAAAACGAAAAGTCAGTAAAATACCAAACTTGGTATTTAAGTTTAGTATCTTCCAGGGATGCGACATGAAGATTTTGAGAAAAATCCTTCCACACCAAACTACCCTTTACATGGAAAAAATTCGATAATTTTGACATTCTCAAAAATACTCCAACAATTTTGATTAAAATACCGTAGAATAAAGATATTTATATGACAAATAAAATGTATATTTCAAATTTTCTGGGAACAGCCTCTAAAGGCCTTTATTCTGAATGAATTTTGCTGAATTTTGCGTAACTCATAAACAGTAAGAGATAGAAGCTTACGAACAAAAAAATGAAGATCACGATAAGACGCACAATTTATGTCATATACGTTTTCTTTTCGTGGAAATGATCATTTCTGATATATTCCTTGTTATTTGTTAGAGATTTAAAATACTAAAACTTTTCTCATACGGAAAGCTATAAACTCCTAGCCCTGCACAGAAACGGATTCAACCACATGGCAGCCAGCTTTTAAAAGATCTAGCCTAGTGTATTCCCTTATTTTCCTTAAACTTACAAAGAAGAAAAAGAAATTTTCTGCTAATATTTATGTTGGTTATAAAATAGATAGAAGGATATGCTTTTTAACAATAATTTGTTACAGCGATGTAGAGAAACTCGTGGGAATGGAATACATCAGATGTTTTCTATCCATCTCTTTTTTTAAACTAAATAAAAATCTAGTATTGGTCGATGTTTATACGAAGGTTGGCTGATAAGTCCCGGGCCTCACACAGATATGGCGCCACTAGGCCAGTTAGACGGTAGCATCGCATAGTTTAACTCTAGATTAGCTCGTATCCATAGTTATAGGTCAACAGCTTGTTTGGTTTTCGAATGGCAGCATTTTAAACAAGACAACTTTAGAGTTTTCACGAAAATTGAGGATTTGGAAAAACGTGCAGTGATTAGATACTTCAATTTGAAAGGCTTAACGCCTAAAGAAATCAAGAAGGAAATGGATAGTACATTGAAAGACTCTGCCCTTTCATATGCAATGATTAAAAGGTGGGTTGCACGTACGAGCCCTAGTGATGAACCTCGCTCTGTAGAAGTGACAACTCCAGAGATCATTGAGAAAATGAATTGTTTAGTACTGGAAGACCGCAGATTAAAGTTGTTTGAGACAGCAAAGGCTGTGAACATATCAAAAGAACGTGCAGGTAATATTTTAAGTAATGTTTTGGACTTTCACAAGGTCTGTGCAAGATGGGTGCAGCGTTGTTGACTCTGATCAAAAGTTGCAAAGAAAAACTGTTTCTGTTAAGAATGTGGAGCTCCCGATGAACTTTTCAGACGGCTTATTTCCATGGATGAAACTTGGATACATCACTACACTCCAGAAAGTAAATCACAGTCAAAACAGTGGATTGTGCCAGGTGAACCAACTCCAAAAAAGGCAAAGTCAATTTTGTTAGCTAACAAGGTTATGGCGAATGTTTTCTGGGATGCACAGGGAATTATTTTTATTGATTACTTGGAAAAGGATAAAAGTATCACTGGTGACTACTACGCAAGCTTACTGCAACGTTTGAATGATGGGGTGAAAAAGAAAAAGACCCCATTTGGCAATGCTCGGTCCCATTGTTTAGTCATTGTAATGGAGAAAATGTACGAATTAAGTTGGAATTGCTTGAAAATCCACCCTATTTGCCAGATCTAGTACCCACCTATTCCCAAACCACAAAAAAAAAAAAATTCTTGGAGGACGAAGATTTCACTTCAACGAGGAGGTCATTTGATGCGGTAAACAGCTATTTTGAGGACTTTGATAAATCGTACCACAGAGATTTGATTAAATCAAAACACCGATATGACAAACGTACTAGCGTTTCTGGAGATTATGTTGAGAAATAAACCAAAAATATATACATTTTTACTTTCTCCATACGCACTATGTACATAGTGTATAGAGAAAATATTGCACTCCACCAAAAAATTCGATACCGAGATTTCACCGGAAATATATGTTTTAGGGTCCCCAATATCCAAAAAAAGCATTTTCACAAAAAGGTCCGTGTGTCCGTGTGTCTGTGAACACGATAACTCAAAAACGAAAAGTCGGTAAAATACCAAACTTGGTATTTAAGTTTAGTATCTTCCAGGGATGCGACAAAAAGATTTTGAGAAAAATCCCCCCACCCCCAACTATCCTTTACATCGAACTTTTTTCGAAAATTTTGATTTTCTCAAAAATGGCTCTAACGATTTTGATTAAAATTTCGTATATTAAACATATTTACCTGACAAATAAAATGTATATCTTGAATTTTCTGGGAATAGCCTCTGAAGAGTAGTTTATTCTGAATGAATTTTACTAAATTTTGAATAACTACTAAACCGTAAGAGATGGACAAAAACTTACTACACAAAAATGTAGAGCACATTAAAACACACAATTTATGTGATGTACATTTTTTCGTGGAGTTCGTCGTTTTTGTGACATTCCTTATTTTTGGTTTCTGCTATGAAAAACGTATACTTTTCTCATACAGGAACTTGTCAACTCCTATCCATATAGACAAAGGAACTTCATTGACATAGCAACCAGCTTTTGACTATCACTTTAACCTACAGTTGTCCCTTATTTCGCTTCTACTTACAAGGAAGCGAGTAATTAGACTATTTCTGCTATTTTTTTTTTCTGATTAGCATAAAGTAAATAAAAGTATAAGACATGTGAATGGTACACATCAGACTTTTTAAATGTTGTTTTAGTTGAGAGGCCCAGGACTTATCAGCCGACCTTAGTATAGCTCTATACAGGTCTATCGGGCCATATGGTTGTGATTGAACAGTAGCTAAGCATGTACACTTTATTAGAGAGTGTATCCTATTTCCAGGTAAAAGTAGTGAAACTTGCTGTGAAAGACATTATAACTATAATCACGATAATTTCCTTCCCGTAGTCATGGTTGTTAGTAACAGAAGGGAATTGTGGGTTTAATTCTGCAAAGTTGGCATATCCTACTTTGTGTTTCGCGTCATAGGCTTTGGTCATGCGTCATATTGAATATTATAATTGAATCCGGTACTTATGTAATTTATATCTGTATATTTTGTAAACAAAATTTTTCATAAATGTTATGCTTAAAATTTTAAAAAGTGTTATTCCTTTAAAGCTCTTATAATGGAGAAAATGTTTCGTGGCAAACAGTTGAATCATTGTGTAACAGAATTCAGGTTAAATATTTGAATCCAAGAACATTCTATGTTTGCATTTTGGAAAGATGCAGATGCAAGGCAATTGGCAACAATGCAAATGCTAGATTTATTAGAAAATTAAATGCCGAAATAAAAAATTATTATCGATTATCCAACTTTGAACTGGAATATGAAACCTCAGATTTTATGTTTCAATATCTCTCAAGTTCGCGATTACGAACATTTAAAATGGTGTATAATAGAAACTTCCATGACACTTTTTATTGTCAAGAGTTCTGGAAATACTTCCTGCAGTTTTCAGAGATTCTTAACATTTTCATGTCTTTACTTAAACAGCGAAAATTGGCACCGCAGGCGATGACACTGACAGTACATGAAATGAAGATGGAGCACCTGTGGAATGTGATGGCGGGGGTAACCGGAGGATCCGGAGAAAACCCGCGCCGCTTTGTCCACACAAATCCCACACGCGGTCGCCTGGGATCGAACTCGGGCCACCTAGTGGTCTAACCACTCGGCCACGGCGTGTCACGGCCAGAATCTTAAACAGTGAGAGATAATGGTCAACGAATTTAGCAAATTTAAGACTGGATGGTATAGAAGGAGTAGGAGGAGCTTCTAAATGGCAATAAGGCATCACAAGAAGGTTATAGTGGCCCTTTGAGCTTCTAACATGACCTTTAAATGGAAGGGATGAGAGGAGTGACCAGAGCTATCCGACGATAAGCGCTAGCGACTACAGGGTCCCTAACTATTCCAGATGGGCACATCTTGTCGCCGGCTAGTCATAACTTAGCCTCATGCCACTTGGGGTCACTGTACCTCTAGACACGCGCCCAAGAAGGGGACCCCAGCAGGCCAATCAAACGTCAGGGAGATACCTTTCAAAAGAGCTCCCCCGTTGAATTGCCCTTCACCTCTGAAATTATAGGAACAAGAAATTCGTGTTACAAGAAGAAACACCTCAGCTTTCGCCTACCGACCAAGGAAAACCACGAGAAATCTATGATCAAAGTGACTGACCCGTACGGGAATCAAACCGAATGCAAACTTCATACATTACCATGGAAGTATCTCACGTAGTTGTTGGAATAAGACTGTTCATATCCGTTTAATTACAAAATGAATATTACCGGACAATAATTAACAATTGAGCTGTTGTGTAGCTATACTAGCTTAAAAGAACAATTTTCTGTGTAAACGCAAACAATTTTCCGCAATCCTGTTGAAAGACGAATTAATTATCAATTACACTTCCTATTCCGCCTTCAAAAGACGGCATGTTTGCGTAATCTAAGCAGGAAATTAAATTTTATAATATGTAACGGTAGAGAAACAGGTAAATTTTGCCTTCCAATTCATATTTCCGTAATACCTACTGAAACAAAACGAATACAATTAGATAGTCTCCGCGGTCGAGTGGTCAACGTTCTGGCTTCTCGTTTAGAGGTCCTGGATTCGGGAATTTTTCTTTAATCAGAATTATTCCCTAACCCCACAGAGTCTGGAAGTGTAAATGTGCGTGTGCTTAATTACCATAGAAGCTATAGGGGGGCTATATAAATGATTGGAGCAAAAAAGCTTGAGATGTGTTCCGCTCACATGACTTTCTCTACATCTCTGGGATAAAATATTGTTAAAAACTTTGTTTGTTTTTTTTTTTGTTTTTTTTAGCTTAACGTCCTTTAACCTGGTTGGTCATATCGGACGATAAATGAAATTGGTGAAAAGCTACTCAAATGATTTCGGGGTCCATGAACATTAAAGTTACTCGATATTCGTCTTCTCCGGATAAGGGAAACCCCCGATAAAAACCTTATTCGGGTAACTCACCCTAAGCGAGATTCGAACTCACGACCTGTTGAATGTGAGGCAGACACGTTACCACCACACTTCCCAGGCGGGCTGCTTCTTTTTACTTCATGCTAATCGAAAAAAAAAATAGCAGAATAGTCTTATTATTTGCTTCCATGCAAGTAGAAGGGAAATAAGGTAGTAGCATAAGCTAAAGTTTTAATCAAAAGCTGGTTGCTATGTGACTGAAGTTCCTTTGTCTGTGGACAGGAGTTGGCAAATTTCTGTATGAGAAAAATTTGTTTTTTAAAGATGAAACCAATAACAAGGAATGCCTTAAAACCGATCACTCCACGAATAAAAGGTAAATGACATAAATTGTGTGTTTTATCGAGATCTATGTCTTTTGTGTAATAAGTTTTTGTCTATCTCTTACGGTTTAACAGTTATGCAAAATTCCATAAAATTCACCCAGAATAAAGCGGTCTTCAGAGACTATTCCCAGAAAATTCAAAATGTACATTTAATTTGTCAGGTAAATATCTTTAATATACGATATTTTATTCAAAATTATTAGAGCATTTTAGAAAAAATCAAAATTTTCGAGAAAAAAATTCCATGTAAAGAGTAGTTGGGTGGGGATTTTCTTAAAAATCTCGTGTCGAATCCTTGGAAGATACTGAACTTAAATACCAACTTGGTATTTAATGGTCTTTTCGTTTTTGAGCTATGCTGTCCACACACAAACACATACACAGACCTTTTTCCAAAAATAGTACAGAAATTAGAGAAAGTGAAAACAACAACGGCAACACAGAGAATCAGGAAACATTAAAACAACTGAGTGGCAGCTTCAAATATTAAATATAAGCTTACTCGATAACCTTTTTAAAATTTCTATAGAATATATTTTCAAGCATTTTAGCACAAGGTAAACTCCGTTTACAATTTCCTCCTTTTGGTAATTTAAAAGTACAAAATCAGCGCTTAAATGAAGGTACTCCTATATATGTGAAAGAAGATCGAGATTTTAAAATTTAATTAACTATTTACTTTCCCTAGCACGTATCTACATAGTAGATAGAGAAGGTATTGTATTCCACTCAAAAATTCTATACTTAGATTTCACCGGAAGTACACTGAAAGTCCCTGAATCCAAAAGCATTTTTAGAAAAACGTCCAAGTGTGTCTGTGGGCAACACAGCTCGAAAACGAAAAGCGAGTATTTAGGTATTTAGTTTCAGTATTTTTCAAGGAGACGATTTGAACATTTTCAAGCAATTTCTTCTACCTTCAACTACATGGAACATTTTTCGAAATTTTTGATTTTATCAAAAATGTTATAATGATTCAAAATCTTCTCGGGCTTCTAGCCAGGTAAAAACTTGGCTTGACACCAATGTTTCGAAGAAGTGCATCTTCCTCGTCTTCAGGGTGAACTGTCAAGCCAAGTTTTTACCTGGCTAGAAGCCCGAGAAGATTTTGAATTAACACGTCGCCAGGAAAGCTTCAGTTCTTATTTTATGTTATAATAATTTTGATTAAAATACCATATTATTTTCTCTACACGCACAATGTACATAATCTATAGAGAAGGTGTGGTATTCCATCTCAAAAATTCATAGCAAATGTGTTTTGAGGACCCCTGAGTCAAAAAAGCATTTTTAGAAGAGGATCTGTGTGTGTGTCTGTTGACATCATAGCTCAAAAACGAAAACACCATTAACTAGCAATCTTGGTATTTAAGTTTAGTATATTCTAAGGATGCGACACGATTTTAAAGAAAATGCGCTCACCCCAAACTCCCCTTACAGAGAAACATTTTCGAAAATGTTGTTATCTCTAAAATACCTTTAACTATTTTGATTAAAATACCGTATACTAAATATATTTACATCACATTTAAAATGTATATCTTGAATTATCTGGGAGTAGCTTCTGAATACCCCTTCATTTTGGATAAATTTTGCATAACTGCTAAACCGTAAGTGATAGACAAAAAGTTGCTACAGAAATAATCATATCGTCACAAACAAATAAAAAATAAATCAAAAAACACAAAAAAATGTATGGCATATACTTATCCTAAACGGGAATTTGTCATTCTGTGTACTCTTTTTTTTTTTTACTCCTCACCATGTAGGGAGAACCAAATTTCAATGTCAATAACAAGTGACAGTTTTTAAAAACATTTGACTGTCGGTTTAGCCTGGTGTATTCCCTTATTTCTCTTCTACTTACAAGGAACTAAGCAATAAGACCGTTTCTGCTAATATCTATATTGATTAATTTGAAATAGAAGAATTCTTTTGTAATAATTGTTTGTTTGCAGAATAGGTAGAGAAAATCATGTGAATAGGACACATTAGATTTTTACTTTCTCTACACGTACTATGTACATAGTGTATAGAGAAAGTATCGTAATACACCCAAAATTCGATACGATATTTCACCGGAAATACATGTTTTGGGTCCCCCTAATCCAAAAAAGTATTTCTGGAAAAAGATCCGTGTGTGTGCGTGTGTGTGTGTCTATGGACAGCATAGCTCAAAAACGAAATACCGTTAAATACCAAACTTGGTATTTAAGTTTGGTATCTTGCAAGGTCTCGACACAAAGATTTTCCATAAAACCCCCAACTACCCTTTACATGGAACCTTTTTCGAAAAAGTTTACTTTCTCAAAAATGGCTATAACAATTTTGATTAAAATATCGTATATTGAAGATATTTACCTGACAAATAATATGTATATCTTGAATATTCTGGGAATAGCCTCTGAAGACTACTTTATTCTGGATTCATTTTACGAAATTTTGCATAACTGCTAAACCGTAAGAGATGGACAAAACCTTACCACACAAAAAATGTACAGCACATTAAAATAATAATTTATGTTATGTACATTTCTTTCGTGAAGTTGGTCGTTTTTAAGATATTCCTGGTTTTTCGTTTCAGCTTTGAAAAACTTATACTTTTCTCATAGAGGAATTTGACAACTCCTGTGCATACAAACAATGGAACTTCAGTCACTTAGCAACCAGCTTTTGACTATCATTTTAATCTATGCTACTCCTATGCTTCTGCTTAGAAGGAAGCAAGTAATAAGACTGTTTCTTCTAATTTTTTCTCGATTAGCATGAAGTAAAGAGAAGTATTACCTTTTGACAATAATTTGTTGCAGAAATGTAAATGGAACACATCAGAGTTGTTTTAATAACGTAATGCATAATTGATTTTTCGAACTGCATAAACATAATCGTGTTAAGTATGGTATAGGGTATGGATCCACTATGATTGTGGAACAAATTCTTCCTGGTTATATTCCTAAAAGATTGGATTTTCCACATAATATACACGCCATTTTCTTGGGCGATAGTTTTACGGGCGGTGAGGACCGGGGAAAGAAGAGAGAGAGCTGGCCCGTCTGTCTTTTCGCAGTGTTGTCAACCAAAGAAAGTTTCTTTCTTTGAGGCCCTCGGCCTTCATGGTGAATGTGCTATCTAATTGACTGCGAACTAGCTGAATTATTAAATGCATGTGTATGAACTCTGGGACCTCCAGAGAGTATTGAAACAATAGATATCAGATTGTATAGGTACTTTATGTCTCAATATTATCGCTCTGCTCTGCTTCCCACATTTTGAATAGAGTTCAAAGGGAATTTCGACGAATGATATGCGTATCGTATCTAAATACGAGTTATAATTTGTGGTGTCGAGCATTTACAGAAACAGATTCTGTCACACACACACAAAGAAGAAGAAGAAAACACGTTTAGGAGGCCAAAGACGAAACCCAGTAAGAGAAGACTAAAGCTATGACAAGGAGTCTTACGAAACGCGCAGAAATGAACGTAAGGTCATGTCGGCGTATCTTCGAAAATACATACGTGGGCTGTCCCAGAAGTACCCGACCTAACAAAGAAAGCACAAACATTTTGGGAAAACATCTTTATTTCTCTACATAGTCTCCTTTCAGCTTGAGACACTTTTCCCAGCAATGTTCAATAGCTTTGATAACCTGTTTATAGTGAGTACTGTCGAGGTCTGCAAAGCAGCCATCAACTGTAGGATCCACCTCTTCATTGTTGGCAAATTTTCTACCACCAAGTAATTTCTTCAAGAATAGGGAGCATGAGGAAGCAATTCGAACTTCAGCTCATTGATTTTAGTCATGGTGATAATGGACGTGTGCATTGTCTTGATGGAAAAAAAAATCTTTCTTTTTCGCTAAATGCGACCATTTTTTCTCGATTTCATCACTTAAACGCTGTAGCAAGTTTGCAGAATATCTGCCATTGATTACTTTTCCTTTTTGAGATAATCAATGAAAATTATCCCACGTACGTACCAGAAAACTAACGCCATGGCCTTGCCTGAAGATGGAACTGTCTTTGCCTTCTTTGGAGCCGATTCTCCCCTTCCAATCTTCTGTTTTGATTGTTCCTTCTTCATAGGTGTGAAGTGGTGGACCAGGTTTCATCCATTGTTATGAATCGACGTAAAAACTCAGCTTTATTGCAGCGAAACATTGCCAAACATTCAACTGAAACATACCACGATTTTTGTTCTATTGTGAGCAAACGCGGCACCCACCTTTCTCATATCCAAATTTTCAATCAGTAACGATGTAAAGAACTTTTTGAATTGCCTGCAATGTCTGCTAGCTCGCGCACTTTCAGTCGACGGTCACCCAATGCCATTTTGTGGATTTTCTTTATAATGTTTGGATTCGTAACCTCATTTGGTAGACCACTGTATGAACCGTTTTGGCAGCCTCGTACGGCCGCGCTTAAACTATGCCACCCAATATTTCATCGTTGTAAGCAAAGAGTCAAGCTCCCCAAAACTGGAATCTAGCTCAGCTTTAATATTAGTCGGACTAAGACCTTTCAAATGAAAGTATTTTATCACATAATGATGATCAGTTTTATCCATGTTTACAATTTAATAATGATGGCTGCCAAACAAATGCTAAACAATGCAAAATCGTCAAACTTCAACCCTAATATTTCTAAGGCTGATACTTTTTACCATTATGAATCTATCTATACGTCAGGTCAGGTACCTACTGAAACTGTACCCATTTCACTTACAACGTCTACAAGTCTTACTCAATGAAATCATAAAGTTCATTTCAATGTTACTTTGATGATGTGCCAACGGATTAAAGAAGACCACTTCCTAAACAAATGAACATGTACAGACGAAGTTACTTTTCATATTAGAGGAAGAGTAAACACGGACAAGTGCACTATTTGGGCAAAACAAAATCCACACGTTTGGCTGCCTCCGTGTTCGAGTGGTCAGCGAGCTCACCTCTCATCCAGAGGTTTTAGGTTCGATTGCCGGCTGGAGCGCGAAATTGTTCTTTAACCAGATTTATTTCCTATCCCCTACAGAGTCTGTAAGTACGAAGGCCACTTTTTTTTTAACCTCCGATGGACTATAAATAAAAGACAAGTTCATAGAAAACAATTATTTTATTACTAAAAGTTTTGTACACTTATGGTTACTTTTCAACATAATCACCGAAAAGATTGAGACATTTATCGTACCTGTGCACAAGATTTGCAATACCGGCTTCAAAAAATGTTGCCGCCAAAGACTTCAAATGAGCATTCCTCTTCGTTTGTTTTACGACGTTTGCGGAGAGCCATTCAAAATAAACGAAGAGGAATGCTGACTTCAGGAATTGTGTTGATCCATGACAAAGCTCGTTCACACACTGCTGGCACAACCCATCAGCTCCTTGAACAATTTCAATGGGACATTTTCGATCATTCACCGTACAGTTCTGACCTGGCACCCAACGACTTTCACCTTTTCCCTGAACTGAAGACGTGGCTAGTATTTATAGCCTATCGGGGGTTGAAAAAAAACGGCCCTCGTATGTATGTGAGAGTGAATGTGTGTGTTAAAGGAAAATAAAAAAACAAAACAAAAACAAAAAATACTTGTCTCCTACAAGCTTGTTAATGCCTGGTGTGAGCCGCAATAAAGTGTAGAATCAGGGACGTAGCGTAGCAGTTTATCATAGTTCACAATTTTCACCTGTGATAATTCTGTTGAACAGTATGTTTTGAACAGCGGTTCTTGCATGAAATAATGTCTATCAACATATCACGCAAGTCATGGAAAATGATCAGATATGCATTTCCTTCACGACACACGCTAGTCTCGTCAAACGATGTGCGCGCCCAGTGCATGCAACAAGACAGAATACTTGCGAACTTACGGTGATTTACCACGGAAGACCATTTCCAACTTTTAACTTCTGGTGAACTTATTACAAGTAGGTTACGATAGGAAAGAAAAAAACAATCTACTGTGTTCAATTTACATGACCTTCTCTACATCTTTGCAACTTATTTTTCTATTTACTTAATGCTAAAAAAATTTGGCAGAAAGAGACTTCTAGCTGCTTCCTTGTAAGTAGGAAGGAAATAAGGCAGTACTATAGGTTAAATTGATAGTCAAATCTTTTAAAAGGTGGTTGCTATGTGATTGAAAAAACCCTTGTTTTATGGACAGGAGTTGACAAATTCCCATATGAGAAAAGTGTAAGCTTTTTAAAGCTGAAACAAATAATAAGGAATATCTCGAAAACGATCCACCCCACGAAAAAAACGCATATAGCATAAATGATGTGTTTTAACGTGATCTTAGCTTTTTATAGTAAATTTTTGTCTATCTCTTACCGTTTACCAGTTACGGAAAATTCATTCAGAATAAAGAGGTCTTTAGAGGCCATTCCCAATAAAATTTAAGATATACATTTTATTTTCAGTGTAAATATCTTAAATATACATTATTTTAATAAAAATCGTTAGAAAATAACTTATATAACATAAATTGTGTGTCTTAACGTGATCTACATTTTCGGATAATGAAGTTTTTGTCTGTTTCTTACGGTTTGCTAGTTATGCAAAATTCCGTATACCTAATAATCGAGAAAAAATTTGGCAGATAGGGACTTATTAGCTGCTTCCTTGTAAGTAAACGGGAAATAATGCAGTACCACAGGTTAAATAGCTAGTTAAATCTTTTAAAAGTTGGTTGCTATATAATTGAAGTACCTTTGTTTGTATGGACAGGAGTTCACAAATTCCTGTATGAGAAGATTATGTTTTTAAAGCTGAAATTAATAACAAGGAATACCTCAAAAACGATCAACTCCACCCAAAAATGTATCTGACATAAATTCTATATTTTAACTAGCTCTACCTTTTTATGTGATAAGTGTTTGTTTATCCCTTATGATTTACCAAAATTCATCCAGAATAAACATGTCTTCGGAGGCTGTTCCCAGAAAACTGGAGATAAACATTTTATTCGTCGCATACATATCTTAAAATATAAGAGATTTTAATCAAAATCGTTAGAACCACTTATGAGAAAATCAAAATGTTCTAAAATGTTCCATGTAAAGGGTAGTTGGGGGTGGGGGGATTTTCTTGAAAATCTTCGTGTCATATCCTTGGAAGATACCAAGCTTACATACCAAGTTTGACATTTAACGGTCTTTTCGTTTTTGAGCTATGTTGTCCACATACACAGACAGGCAGACACGCACACACGGACCTTTTTTTTGAAAGTGCTTTTTATTTTCTCTACACCTATGTACTTGGAGTATAGAGAAGGTATTGTATTGCACCCAAAAATTCGATACCGAGATTTTACCGGAAATACATGTTTTGGGTCCCCCTGAAGCCAAAAAAAAAGATTTTTGGAAAAAGGTCCGTGTGTGTGAGTGTGTCTGTGTGTCTGTGGACAGTAGCTCAAAAACGAAAAGACCGTTAAATTTCAAATTTAGTATTTAAGTTTGGTATCTTCTAAGGATGCGATACGAAGATTTTCAAGAAAATCCCCCCACCCCCAACTACCCTTTACATGGAACTTTTTTCGAAAATTTTGATTTTCTCAAAAATGGCTCTAACGATTTTGATTAAAATATCGTATATTAAATATATTTACTAGACAAATAATAAGTATATCTTGAATTTTCTGGGAATAGAGTCTGAAGACTGGATGAATTTTACGAAATTTTGCATAACTGCTAAACCGTAAGAAATGGACAAAAACGTACCACACAAAAAATGTAGAGCACATTAAAACACACAATTTATGTTATATACATTTTTTTTCGAGGAGTTGATCGTTTATGAGATATTCCTTATTTTTGATTTCAGGTTATAATGACAGCATAACATGTAGGTAAGGTAGAAAAACCTGTTATGTTCCATTCACATGACTTTCTCTACATCGCTGTAACAATTTATTGTTAAAATGCAATTCTTCTATCTACTTTGTGATAATCGAGATAAACATTAGCAGAAATTGTCTTAATTACTTGCGCCCTTGTAAGTAGAAGGAAGATAAGGGAATGCACTAGGCTCAAACGAATGTCAAATCTCTTAAAAGCCGGTTGCAATGTGGATGAAATTCGTTTCTATGCAGGGCGTGTATTAAAAAAGTTAAGTATTTTAAATCTGAAGACAATAACAAGGCATATCTCAGAAATGGTGAATTCCACGAAAAAAACGATATAACATACATTGTGAGTTTTATCGTGATCTACATTTTTGTGTAGTAAGTTTCTGTATATATCTTACAGATTACCAGTTACACAAAATTCATTCAGAATAAAGAGGTCTTTAGAGGCTTTTCTCAGAAAATTCAAGATATAATAATATTTGACATATAAATATATTTAATATAGGGTATTTTAATAAAAATCGTTAGTTATTTGGACACACACACGAACATTCAGGATTTTTTCATGCATTTTCCGGTGAAATCTCGGTATCGAATTTTTCGGTGGAATGCAATATCTTCTCTATACACTATGTACATAGTACATGTAGAGAAATTTAAAAAGCTGAGCAACGCTGGCTTATTTCATACAAAGGCAGGGGTGGACAAGGGCTTGTATTTCGTGCCCACATTGAGTGTGCTGAATCATCTAAAAGAGGGAATTTCATTGAATAACGAAATATGACGTGTGTCAAAGACTACTGGAAAAGCCCACTTCATTTCGTGCTACCTCGCGATATACAAAACGACCTAATCTCCACATAAACAGCAAAATTAGAAAAGCGGTTTCTGAAACATGTTTTGTTTCTCTGGTATTAGAGGAGAAGTTGCAACTGCCAGAACTATCTGCGGCAATGTGACCACCTAGGGAACTATTGAGGAACGATTTATTGGTGATAAGGATGTTACACTGGACGCAGATAGATTCATTCTCTACACGTACTAAGTACATACTGTATAGAGAACGTATTCTATTCCACCCAAAACTTCTTTTCAGGTAATAGGTTTAATGCTAATCTATTTTCTAAATTTTCGTATAAATTTATGGAGTAATTTATATTGATATAATAAATCTTGTAAGGATAATTGGAAAAGAAATTATGGTTAATAAAATTTTATTGGAATAAAAAAATATTTCATTTGAGGCTACTAAACCAATGGCTGATATAGCTCAAATTATTCCATAATTTCCAAACGCTTCTTTTTTTCCCTCTTTCATGGGGCAGGTTAGATCTCTTAAATATATCAAGAAACCATGTTTTAATAAACAGGTGAGCAAAATATTTACCTAATTCTTCATATTTATATATGAATAATTCGATACCTAAATTTTACCGGAAATAGGCGTTTTAGGGTCTCTTGTATCCAAAAATAATATTTTTAGAAAAAGGTCCGTGTGTACGTGTGCGTAGTATGTAAACACGATAACTCAAAAACTAAAAGTCGGTAAAATACCAAACTAAATATTTAAATTTAGTTTCTTCCAGGGATGCGACACGTATATTTTGAGAACCCCCCCCCCAAACTACCCTTTACATGGAAAAAAATTAGAAATGTTTTATATTCTCAAAAATACCGTATGTTAAACATATTTATATGGCAAATAAAATGTATATCTGGAATTTTCTGAGAATGAATTTTGCTGAATTTTGCATAACTGGTAAACCGTAAGAGATTCACAAAAACTTACTACACTAAAAATGTAGAGCACGTTAAAACACACAATTTGTGTCATATATCTACATTGTTTTTTCTGAGGTATTCCTTGTTATTTGTTTCATATTTAAAATACTCTTTTTCACACGGAAAGTTGTAAACTCCTGGCTCTGCACGGAAACAGACATCAACCACCAGCTTTTAAAAGATTTAACCTTATTATCTAAGATTGCCGGGCTTGCTGACCGTGGTCTAGTTGTTTACATAACCGACGTTTCGCCGAAAGCTGCGTTCGGCATCATCAGGGTGAGAATATACCTCCTTTTAAAAGATTTCACTATCGTTTTAGCCTAGTGTGCTCGCTTATTCCCCTTCTACTTACAAAGAAGCAAGTAATTAAGACCAGTTATGCTAGTGTTTATCTCGATTACCATAAATAAATAGAAGAATAAGCTGTTTAACAATTTTTACAGTGATGTAGAGAAAGGCATCTGAACGGAACACAGCGGATTTTTGCTACATTGTATTTGTTTATTTCTATTGTTTGAATTAATGAAATCGCTGTCTTTTTCTTTCTCTCGCACTCTTATTCCTTTATTACTTTCTCTATACGTACTATGTACATAGTAGAAGGTATTACAATCTACCCAAAATTTCGATACCGAGATTTCACCGGAAATACACTGCTTAGGATCCCCTGTATCCAAAAATAATCAATTTCAAAAAAAGGTCCGTGACGATGTGTGTGTGTGTGTGCCCGTGTATCAGAGTGCCCATAAACATAACTTAAAAACGAAAAATAGTTAAAATACCAAATTTGACATTTAAGATTATTATTTTCAAGGACACGACACAAAATTGCTGAGGAAAATCCCCCCACCCCAAATTTAACTTTTACATGGAAAAAATGTCGTACAATTTTATTTTCTCAACAATGTTTCTAATGATTTTGATTAAAATGCCATATATTAAACATATTTATGTAGAAAATAAAATGTATATTTTGAATTTTCTGGGAATAGTCTCTGAAGACCTTTTTATTCTAGAAGAATTTTGCTGAATTTTGCTAATCTGGTAAACCGAAAGGGATAGACAAAAACTTACTAAAACACACTTTCGTGGCATTGGCCATTTGCAAGATACTCATTGTTATTGCTTTCAGTTTTAAAACACTTAAACTTTTCTCACACAGGAATTTGTCAATATCGGTCACGTAAAGAATGAATTTCGATAACATAGCAACCGGCTTTAAAAAGATTTGACTATCGCTTAGTAGTGTAACCCCTTATATCCCTTCTAGTTGCAAGGAAACAAGTAATAAGCTCATTTCTGCTAATATTCATCTCGATTAGCATGAATAAGCTTTTCAACAATAATTTGTTAGCGAGATGTAGAGAAAGTCATTGGAATTCGATATACCACGCTACGCCACATGAACCATTCTTTTTTGTGAATGGTCATGAATCTTATTTGGATATGTTACAATTATTTTTGTTGCCATAACTTGAGTAAGCAACAATATGAACGGAGAATTCAAGCAAGATGGCCCACCCTCTCACTGAGCAAGGGAGATTCGCAGTTTTCTAAATGTCATTTTCATTGGTATTTGGTGTGATAGTGGTGAACCCATTGTTTGGCCCCCAAATTTACCAAATCGACCTCTCCTGAGTGTGGTGTGGATTTTGTTAAACACGCTATCTATGCACAGAAAACCAGGAACATTGATGATCTAAAAGTAAAACTTAAACTTTACAAGTTTGTGTTACAAAGGACGTTGGATGAATTGCCTGCAGAATGCGCAATGGAGTTCATGTTCAGCACTGAGAAATCTCCCATATTTCAGTATTGTACACACACACACAGACACACACAGACTCACACACATACACACAGACACACACAGACACAACATACATACATACACACACACACACTCACACACACTTTTAACACCTAAAATCCATTGGTAAATGTTTTACACTATTATTATTATTATTATTTTATTCATATCCAAACAAAACACCCTGTAATATTTCATAAAAAAGTGTGTTCCATTCCAATGATTTTCTCTAGCTGTTCCACAAACAATTTTTCCTTACAAAAGGCTATTCTTTTATGTACATCATGCTAATCGAGATAAACATTGGCAGAGTTGGTTGTTACTTAATTATTTCTAAGTATAAGGGAAATAAGGAAATACATTAGGCTAAGGCGAGAGTTAATTCCTTTAAAAGCCGGTCCCTATGTGAAACAATAGAAATTCTATTTTCTTTGCTTCCCAAGAGTAAACAAAAGACAAACGAAAGAAAGATGACCTACCGTTTGAAAAAAGCTTAAACTAGCTTAAAATTTAAACCAATAACACTGAATATCTCGAAAAAGATCAACTCCACAATAAACATGTATATGACATAAATTGTGTGTTTTGACGAGATCTACATTTTTGGTGTGAAGCTTTTGTCTATTTCTTACGGTTTAGAAGTTATGTAAAATTTAGCAAAATACATGCAGAATAAAGAGGCCTTCAGAGACTCTTCCCAGAAAACCAAAGATGCACATTTTATTTTTCATGTAAATATCTTTAATATACTAGGGCATTTTAATCAAACTCTTTAGAATTATTTTTGAGAAAAACAGAATTTTCAATTTTTTCCCATGTAAAGGGCGCGCGCTTGTGGATCTTTTTCTAAAAATGTTTTTTTCGGACTCAGTGGATCTCAAACATGTATATGTTTACGTTACGTAGCCGTTACCCTCCCGTATGTAGGACTAACATCCCTCCTAGGACTTACAAGCGGGTGCCTAAGAGTCAGAAGCCTGTCGGGGAGCCAACAGTAAGTAACCACAAAATGAAGAACCTGGAACGAGTGGTCGGCCCGAAGCCAGGCATGAGCATGAGGAAGTGGATGATATGAAATGAAAGCGAAATGGATAATAGGAAAGGTGATGATGGAGCAATTGTTGGAATGAGCGGCGAGTAAAACCGGAGGACCCAGGAGAAAATCCGCCCAGACGCCACAAATCCCATTGCGGGCGCTTGGGATCGGATCGAACACCGGCCGCCCAGGTGGGAAGCGAGCGGTAATAAAAATGCAATTTTTGGGAGTCTCAAAAAGTGTATTTCCAGTATCTAATTTTTCGGTGGAAGGCAATGTTTCCCCTTCTTACTGTACGTAGAATAAAAATCACAGAAAAATTGTAAATATGTTTTAATCAATAAAGTACATAAATGTTTGCAAAAATTCTTTAATTATTTTTACTTTCTCTACACTAATGTGCACATAGTCTATAGAGAAGGTATTGTATTGCACCCAAAAATTCGATACCGAAATTTCACCCTGAATCCAAAAAAAAAAAAAAAAAAAGCATATTTAGAAAAATGTCCGTGTGTATCTGTCTGTGTGAGGTGTCTGCGTGTGTCTGTGCCAGTGCCTGTGTCTGTGGGCAGCATAGCCCAAAAACGAAAAGACTGTTAAATACCTAACTTGGTATTTGAGTTCGATATCTTCCAAGGATGCGACACAAAGATTTTGAAAAAAATCCCCCAACCCCAACTACCATTTACGTAGAAAAAAATTCAAAAATTTTAATTTTCTCAAAAATGACTCGTAACAATTTTGATTAAAATCTCTTATATTTAAGGTATTTACATGACAAATAAAATGTATATATTCATTTTGCTGGGAATAAACTCTTAAGACATCTTTGTTCTAGATACATTTTTCAGGAGTTTGCATAACTGGTAAATTATAAGAGGTAGACAAAAACTTACTTAAGAGAAACTATATCTTGTTTAAACACATAATTTATGTAATATACATTTTTTCGTGGAGTTGATCATTTTTACTTTCTGTATACGAACTAGTGTACCCAAAAATTCGATACCGAGATTCCACCGGAAATACATGTTTTGAGTCTCCCTGAATCCAAAAAAAGCTTTTTTAGAAAAATGTCCGTGTGTGTGTCTGTCTGTCTTTGTGTATGTGTGTGAGTGTGTGTGTGTCTGTGGGCAGCATAGCGCAAAAACGAAAGGACCGTTAAAGCCCAAACTTGGTATTTAAGTTTGATATCTTCCAAGGATGCGATACGAAGATTTACAAGAAATTCCCCCCTCCCCAAACTACCCTTTACATGGAAAAATTTTCGAAACTTTTGATTTTCTTAAAACTGACTAACGATTTGGATAAACATATCGTATATTAAAGATATTTACCTGACAAATAAAATGTATATTTTGAATTTTCTGGGAATAGCCTCTGAAGACTACTTTATTCTGGATGAATTTCACGGAATTGTGCATAACTGCTAAACTGTAAGAGATGGACAAAAACTTACTGCACAGAAAATCTTGCTCACGATAAAACACACAATTTATGTCATATACATTTTTTTCGTAGAGTTGATCATTTTTAAGATATTCCTGGTTTTTCGTTTCAGCTTTGAAAAACATACTTTTCTCATACAGGAATGTGTTAACTCCTGTCCATACAAACAAAGGAACTTCGGTTGCATAGCAACCACCTTTTGGCTATCATTTTAACCTATGGTACTCCCTCATTTCGCTTCTACTTACAAGGAAGCAAATAATAAGACTATTTCTCTAAATTTTTTCGCTTAGTATGAAGTAAATAGAGGCATAAGCTTTTTAACTACAATTTGTTGCAGAGATGTAGAGAAAGTCATGTGAATGGTACACATCAGAGTTGTTTTTCTGAAGTACAAATGTGTTATTCATATGAATTGTATAGTAATTCCATCATAATGCATGTAAATAGGAGGCAAGTTCGGTTGAGACTGACTTGCGATGCTTTGGTGATATTTTATTACCGAGATGGATTTTAAACGGCAGCCATGTTCCTCGGGTCTCACCAACTGGCAGCAACGTGATCAAGTCCTAGTATCCGGAAACAGGTTCACTGTCCCAAGATTGTCCTTGGAGCTAGCTGACAGTTACAGCATCCAGCTTAAAGTGTTACACAAATACTGTAACCCGTCTCCCAGTAAATAGGTAACCTTAAGGCTGATTTATATCTCCCCATTGCCCAAGAACCCGTCCAGCGGCGCTCTTAATTCCTTTCATGTGACACTTACAACTGATAACTGCTGCATCTCACATTCATTCTGCTACAAATGATGGCTTTAGTTTAGATGGTATAACAAAACGAAACTGAGCTAGACTATAAGACTCATACTGTAAATTAACTTCTCCACAGCGACATAAACTCAGACTGGAATCTCTCGCTCATTTTGGTATAACTTTCATAGAGTACTTTAATTGTAAATAGTTTAAAGTATTGTTGAAAATAATCCTCCATAGTAGTTTTTACTTTCTCTATACGTACTATGCACATAGTGTATAGAGAAGGTACTGCACTCCATCCAACAATTCAATACCGAGATTTCACCGGAAGTATATATTTTAGGGTTCCCTGTATCCAAAAAAATTTCATGTGTTCCATTCACATGACTTTCTCCACATCTCTGCAACAAATTATTTTTTAAAAAACTTATGCTTCCATTTACTTCCTGCTAATCGAGAAAAAATTAGCAGAAATATTCTTATTACATTCTTTCTTGTAAGTAGAAGCGAAATAATGGAGTACCATAGGTTAAAGTGATAGTCAAAAGC
This sequence comes from Hymenopus coronatus, assembly GCA_030762935.1. Classification (NCBI taxonomy): domain Eukaryota; kingdom Metazoa; phylum Arthropoda; class Insecta; order Mantodea; family Hymenopodidae; genus Hymenopus; species Hymenopus coronatus. Next base: position 31,475,248 of record CM060885.1, on the reverse strand, counting down.
TGGTTGCTATGTGACTGAAGTTTCTTTGTTTGTATGGACACGAGTTTACAAAATCCTGTATGAGAAAAGTATGTTTTTTATAGCTGAAACCAAAACAAGGAATATCTCAAAAACAATCAACTCCACGAAAAAAATGTATATAACATAAATTGTGTGTTTTGAAGTGCTCTACATTTGATGTGTGGTAAGGTTTTGTGTATCCCTTGCAGTTTAGCAGTTATTCAAAATTCCGTAAAATTTACCCAGAATAAAGTAGTCTTCAAAGGCTATTCTCAGAAAATTCAAAATATACATTTTATTTGTCAGGTAAATATCTTTAACAGACAATATTTTAATCAAAATCCATAAAGAAATTTTTTAGAAGATCAAAATATTCAGAAAAGTTCCATGTAAAGAGTAGTTGGGGTTGGCGGGATTTTTCTCAAAATCTTCGTGTCGCATCCCTGGAAGATACTAAACTTAAATACCAAGTTTGGTAATTTACCAACTTTTCTTTTTTGAGGTATCGTGTTCACAGACACATGGACACACGGACACACACACACGCGGACCTTTTCGTGAAAAAGCCTTTTTTGGATACAAGGGACCGTAAAACATATATTTCCGGTGAAATCTCGGTATCAAATTTTTGGGTGGAGTGCAATACCTTCTCTATACACTATGCACATAGTGCGTGTAGAGAAAGTAAAAAAGCAATTTCACAAAAAGGTCCGTGTATCTATGATATAACTTGGTATTTAAGTTTAGCATCTTCCAGGGATGCGACACGAAGCTTTTGAGAAAAATCTCCCCACCCCAAACTACCATTTACATGGAACATTTTTCGAAAATTTTGATTTTCTCAAAAATTACTCTAACAATTTTGATTAAAATATCTTATATTAAAGATATTTACCTGAAAAGTAAAATGTATTTCTTAAATTTTCTGGGAATACCCTCTAAAGTCTACTTTATTCTGGATGAATTTTACGGAATTTTGCATAACTGCTAAACCGTAAGAGATGTACAAAAACTTGCCATACAAAAATGTAGAGCACGCTAAAACGCACAATTTATGTTATACACATTTTTTTCGTGGAGTTGATCGTTTTTGAGTTATTCCTTGTTTTTGATTTCGCCTTTAAAAAGCATACTTTTCTCTAACAGGAATTTGTCAACTCCTGTCCATACAAACAAATGAACTCCAGTCTCATAGCAACCTGCTTTTGACTATCACTTTAACCTTCTACTCCCTTATTTCGTTGCTACTTATAATGAAGCAAGTAATAAGACTATTCCTGCTAATTTGTTCTCGATTAACAATAATTTGTTGCAGAGATGTAGAGAAAGTCATGTGAATGAAACATATCAGATTTTTCTCTGATATTATTTGAAATACATAATCACACTTTTACATGATTGTTCTTAGTATAATCAGCTATCTTCTGAACCTCAATTATTTAGCTATGATACAATTTTAGTAGAAATTAAGAAATTTATATATATTTGCAAATTCAAAAAAGTAAAAATGTAGAAAATTTGTACTGTTTTTGTTTTCTTAATATGATCAATATATACTAAAAATCACGATTGTGGTTCAGAAAGTTCAACTATGTGTTGAATATATGTGCTGAAAATTTCAGATTTCCAACTCTCATTCTTTCTGAGAAAAAGGCACATAAGTATACAAATATTCTGTTTTGAGAAAACTGAATTTAAAGATACAAATGTTCTAAAAAGGGTCATTTCACAACAGCTTTAAAGTAATGTAGGCTAGCGTTTAAATTATATTTAAATTGATTAAGATCTCTTACCCCCCCCCCTAGTATATATTTTCTGAAACTAGAAATAATAGAAATTGTATTAGTGTCTAGCCAACTATTATTAACTAGCATTTGCCTGGCATCCCGGGGAAACTCCCGAAAAAAGGACGTTTAACCGTACATAATTTGTATCTTAGGCCTGCGATGACATTGGATTTACAGTGTTTCCTATACAACCGATTTACTATATTTACGTAAATAAAATGTAGATCCGCCTTTCCTCAGCGTGGGCTGCTCTGCTCCTTGAACGTAATTTCTGGTCACTGGACTGGCAGTGTACCGTGATACCTTCACTCCTCCAAAATATGGCCCAACTACCTAGGATTTACATTACAAACTTCTTGAGCATGTTCTCACAACGATTCGTTGACGTATATGATATACAAATGAAAACATAGAAATAAAATGTAAAACATTTTCTCTTATTTCCATCTCGCTGATAATAGCTCTTATACTATAAATGTCATATCTTTCGTTCAGTTTAATGACTCAAGCAAATAATTCCTGTAGAAGGACTAATGAATTAAGTTGTATTGGTCTAATATTTCTTTTGTACTAATAGTAGCGAAAGTTTTAGAGGCGGTATCCGAACCACCTCTTCATTTCACTTAGAGTATAACATCATTCATTAGTTATCTTTTGTGTCTGGACTTTTTCAGGCCACTCACATAGAGCACCAGTCAAAGGTTGGCTACCTGATGGTGGAAACTTCACGGGGCTGGGGAGACACTGTTGCGATCTAGGAGAGTGGACCACTTTTTATGCCCGTTAGTGTTCATTATTAATTATAAAGAAAAGTTTGTCTGAAACACAGTACTTATACACTTCTGTTATGTAGCATTTAAAAAATGAGTAGGTAACAGTATATATATATATATGTATATATATATATATATATATATATATATATATGTACAAGTGCAGAGACAGAGAGTGTGTGTGTGAGTGTGTGTGTGTGTGTGTGTGTGTGTGTGTGTTCAGTATCTTCCAAACATGTGACGTGAAGCTTTTGGAGAACATCTCCCCACCCCATCCCACTTTACATGAAAATGTTCGTTATTTTTATTTTGTAAAAATGATTTATGCGTTTTTTGGTTAAAGTAATATATGCTGAAGATATTTGCTTGTCCAATAAAATGCATATCTTGAGTTTATATGACGTCATTTATATGAGTGTATACTTCTAAAGTGTTGTGAAAGTGGTGAATCATAGTGGAGAGATGAAAACTTATTTTGTGAAAAATGTAGATCTCATTAAAACAAACACTTTACTGTGTGAAATGCCCTATTCTAAACTTAAGTATTTCTAAAATATTCGTTGCTATTGATTTGAATGTCTTAACACTTTTATGTATTATATAGTTTTTAAGTGTTTAAAGGATATTATCACTGTACTCATGTCTCAAACGTTTTTATGTGCCGTTTATGTGGCTTAAAAGCTCATGTTCCAAATATAAGCTGCTGTTTTGAACCTAAATACCCTCAAATGAGTTGAAAATACCTTGGAACACATAGGAGGCATAACATAGCACTGTTAACGTGTAAAAAAGACTCTGCACAGGACGTGATTATCTGTTGTGCATGGAGCCAATTGACTTGTATTTCAATCACTACATCAACACCAGTCAACACTGCTTGGCTTTCGTTTCTGCAAGACGCTAACCAGGACGGTCGTCTTTGCACATCCCGAACGCCGTCCTGCAGGTAAAGGATAGGCATCTTCTGATATTTCACTGCTTTGACCCAACATTTTCCAAGTTAAAAGCAGCAGGTCATACTTGAAGCATACCCTTATTTACCACTTAAGTGCCATAGAAAAAATTGTTCAGGTATTTGCAATATGAGTATAGTGATAGATTCCTTATAAGCAAGAATTCTGTAACCCCTCCTCCCTTTTTGGGTTCTTTTTTTTGAAGTCATACATAGAATGAAGTTTCAAAACTAAATAATTATATAGCCATTCGCCTATAAACATTTGACTAACGTATCAGCCTCCTGTATCATCCTTATACCTTCCACGTATTGAAACCATTTCTCCAAATATTTATCTATCTCTATTAACATAAAATAGTCACAACAATCAGATTTTGTAGGAATAACTTTTAGAAGAGATATAAAAATAAAATCTGATGTGCTCCATTCACATGACTTTCTCTACATCTCTGTAACAAATTATTGTTAGTAAGCTTATTCGTCTATATATTTAATGCTAAAATATTAGCAAATGATCTTATTACTTAGTTCCTTTATAGGGAATACACTAGGCAAAACCAACAGTCAAATGTTTTAAAATGTGGTTGCTATGGGTTTGAAATCCGTTTCTTTGCATGGTCTTACGTTAACAAGTTCCCGTAAAAAAAAAAAAAAGGTTTTAAAACTGAATCAATAACAAGGAATATCTCGAAAACGGCCATTTCCACGAAGAATAGGTATATGACATAAATCATGTGTTTTGTCGTGATCTACATGTTTTGTATAATAAGTTTCTGTCTATCCCTTACTGTTTACTAGTTATGCAAAATTCCGTAAAATCCATCCAGAATAAAATAGTTTTCAGAGGCTATTCCCAGAAAATTCAAGATATTCATTCTATTTGTCAGGTAAATATCTTTAATATACGATATTTTAATCAAAATCGTTAGAGCCATTTTTGAGAAAATCATAATTTTTAAAATTTTTCCCACGTCAAAGGTAGTTGAGGGTGGGGAAATGTTCTTGAAAATCTTCGTGTCGCATTCTTGGAAGATACCAAACTTAAATACCAAGTTTGATATTTAACGGACTTTTCGTTTTTGAGCTTTGCTGTCCAGAGACACACACATGCACACACGCTAAATCGTAAAAGTTGGAAAAAAATTAACACGCATAAATGTAGAGCGAGTTAAAACACACAATTTATGTTATACACATTTTTTTCGTGAAGTTGACCGTTTTTGAGATATTCCTTGTTTTAGGTTTCAGCTTTAAAAATCATACTTTTCTCATACAGTCACATAGCAACCAACTTTTGACTATCACTTTAATCTATAGTACTCCCTTCTACTTATAAGGAAGCAAGTAATAAGACTATTTCTGTTATTTTATCTCAATTAGCATGAAGTATTAGGACCTTTTTTTTTTTTTTTTTTTTTTTTTTTTTTGCCAAATTCCGATAGGCTATAAATAAAAGACAAGTTCATAGAAAACAATTATTTTATTACTAAAAGTTTTGTACACTTATGGTTACTTTTCAACATAATCACCGAAAAGATTGAGACATTTATCGTACCTGTGCACAAGCTTTGCAATACCCGCTTCAAAAATGTTGCCGCGAATGTTTTCAGTTCAGGGAAAAGGTGAAAGACGCTGGATGCTAGGTCAGGACTCTACGGCGGATGATCGAAAATGTTCCATTGAAATTGTTCAAGGAGCCGATGGGTTGTTCCAGAAGTGTGTGGACGAGCGTTGTAATGGATCAACACAATTCCTGAAGTCAGTATTCCTCTTCGTTTGTTTTGAATTGCTCTCCGCAAACGTCGTAAAGTTTCACAATAAACAGCTGCATTGATAGTGGTTCCGGGCTGCATCATTGGCGGCAAAAATTTTTGAAGCGGGTATTGCAAAACTTGTGCACAGGTACGATAAATGTCTCAATCTTTTCGGTGATTATGTTGAAAAGTAACCATAAGTGTGCAAAAAGGTTTAGTAATAAAGTAATTGTTTTCTATGAACTTATCTTTTATTTATAGCCTATTGGAGGTTGAAAATAAACGGCCCTCGTAAATAGAAGAATAAGCTTTTTAACAATAATTTGTTACAGAGATGTAGAGAAAGTCATGTGAATGGAACACATCAGATTTTTTTTTTTATTCCGGGGGACCTAAAACATATATTTCCGGTGAAATATCGCTATAGAATGTTTGGGTGCATTACAATAGGTACCTTCTCTGCACACTATGTACGCAGTACATGTAGAGAAAGTAATAAGACACTGGAAGAGCAGATTATATGATTGTAACACATCAGATTTGTAGTAATGTTCACCAATTAAATGGGAGAAATAAAATCATTCCTGGCCATGCCACGTTATTGCTATATCCAGGGTGAAGTTTCTGGGATGAGCTGGAGAAATTTGTCCTCGATATGTCCGGTGTCCGGATAAATTTGTTGTTATGCTTGTTGTGCGTGTTCCGGTTATTAAATTAACCAGTTAGCTAATCTCAAGAGTGCAACTGAGTTGAAGCTGGAACACGCATTTCATAGTCATTCAATTTAATTATATTATAAAATGCTCTAACATATTCCCTAGGAAGCATTAGTAGGTTCATAGGTAGATGCACTCCACCCAAAAATTCGATGTCTAGGGCCACCTCTATTATGGTTAGTTTTCAAATACGAGGTACGTCCAGAAAATAAGTTCCGTTTGGTAATAAAATTAAATTGTGTACAGATACAGAATAATTATTTATTGCACAAAATTCTACAACTCTTAAACTACTTTTCCATATAACTGCCGAAATTTTGCAGGCATTTGTCATAGCGTGGCACAAGTGTTTGTATACCTTCTTCATAGAAGTTTGCCACCTGTGTCTTCAGTTTTTCGGTAACAATTTCATGAATTAGTGATCGTGAGCTTTGGGGAAATTCCATAGCGAGAGCACTAATTGTAAACTTGCGGTTTTCCTGGATCTTGTCATCAATCGCGTGAACCAGTTCTTCTGTAACCAAAGATGGACGCCCACTATGTTCTTCATCGTGCACTTCACTACGTCCTTCATTGAACTGTCGGACCCATCTTCTCACCATTGAATCACTCATCGTTAACTTCGCAAATTTGCCGATAAATTTCAATTGGTTTCACTTTCCTAGCATTCAGAAAACAAATCACAGATCTGATTTCACAAGCAGCGGGATTTTCAATCAACACCGACATAGTAAACAAGCACAACAAAGCGTATGTGGCTGACAGCAATCTCAAAATGGCGCACGTTTCTTCTCCTTGATACAGAGCGTCTACCGCGCATATGCGGAACTGCGATCGCAGCGCTGCAGCGGAGATAAATTGAAACGGAACTTACTTTCTGGACGTACCTCGTATAAACTGCACCAGTAAAACTAAGATTTTCAACAATTTACTTGGATAGCACACTAACGTTTGATGTATAAAACAATTGATAAATTGTACAGTCATTACAAAATAGTTATTCATTAACTAGTGTATAATCTGACTGGTGGTGACACGAGATTTCGCAGGAAATACATGTTTTACGACCTCCTGAATCAAAAAAGCATTGTCAGAAAAAGGTCCGTGTGTGTCTGTATGCCTGTCTGTCTATCTGGGTGAGTGTCTTTGGAAAGCATAGCTCAAAAATGAAAGGACTGTCAAATTCCAAACTTGCTATTTAAGTTCAGTATCTTCCAAGGATACGAAACGAAGTTTTTCAAGAAAATCTCCCCACCCAAAACTACCATTTACATGGAAAATTTCCTAACATTTTGTTTTTTCTAAAAAAAAATGGCTCTAACGATTTTTATTAAAATATTCATATATTAAAGATATTTATATGGCAAATAAAATATATATCTTGAATTTTCTGGTAATAGCCTCTAAAGACCTCTTCATTCTGAATAAATTTTGCTGAATTTTGCGTAACTCGTAAACCGTAAGAGATAGACAAAAACGTACTACACAAAAATGTTGCTCACGTTAATACACACAATTGTATCATATGCAATTTTTCGTTGAATTGGTAATTTCTGAGATATTCCTTGTTTTTTGTTTCAGAATCAAAATACTTAAACTTATTTCACACGGAAAGTTGTAAACTCCTGGCCCTGCATAGAAACTGATTTTAACCACATGGCAACCAGCTTTTAAACGATTTGGCTATTGTTTGAGGTAATGTATTTCATTATTCCCTTCTACAAGAAAGCAATTTCTGCTAATGTTTAACTCGATTATCATAAAGTAGATAGAAGAATATGCTTTTTAACAATAATTTGTTACAACGATGTAGAGAAAGTCAAGTGAATGGAACATATCAGCTTTTTAAATACAAACTGCACCAGTAAAACTAGGAAATTCACCAATTTACTTGGTTAGCATAGCAACGTTTGTTGTATAAAACAATTGATAAATTGTACAGTCATTACAAAATAGTTATTTACTAATTAATGTATAATCTGACTGATGGTAACACGCTAATTTACGCGCTAATTTTTACGAGTATTACGATGAGATTATACACGTATTTACATACAACGTTTAATGCAATTTTAGCACTAAAATAGTAGAAATAATTAATATTTTTGTTGAATTATAATGTATCAAAAATGTATGACGTAATATGGTTGCTAAGGAGACATTATTTAATTTGTTGAGGAAAATGGAAGTAAATGATAACACTATTGAAGATGTTGATTGTATTCTGTTTGACATCTTGAACGAAGCCAAGAGTGCTGAGAGTTTGTTCATTACAGAAAAGTCAATGTATATTGTTTGTTTTGGTTTTAAAATAAATTTAATGAGGTGATTCTTGTGTTTGAAAGTTGCTACATTTGCGAGAGTGACAATCTCAGGTTTTCTTATAGGCACATTGGAGAAAAGTATGCTGTGGCGGTGATGACGTCATTGTAGTTTTGTTGCCATGGTAATTATGTCATCCATTATCTGGCACTAGTGCCAGAAATAGGTAATTTATGCTGTTATAATAAGCCTAGTATTGCATAATAATAGTTTTGAGATCACCTGAAACCAATGACAAGCAATATCTCAATATCTCAAAAATGATCAACTCCACGAAAAAAATGTATATGACATAAATTGTGTGTTTAATCGTGATCTACAGTTTTTGTGCAGTAAGTTTTTGTCTATCTCTTACGGTGTACCAGCTATGCAAAATTCAATAAAAAGCATCCAGAATAAAGAGTTCTTTAGAGGGTATTCCCAGAAAATTCAAGATATACATTTTATTTGGCATGTAAATATCTTAAATATAAGATATTTTAATCAAAATCGTTAGAGCCATTTTTGAGAAAATCAAAATTTTCGAACTTTTTTCCATGTAAAGAATAGTTTGGTGTGGGGGATTTTCCTTGGAAGATATCAAATTTAAATACTAAGTTTGGTTTTTAACGGCCTTTTCAATTTTGAGCTACGCTGTCCACAGACACACACATACACACGCAGACACATACGGAAATTTTTCTAAAAATGCCTTTTTTGGATTCAGGGGGCCCGGAAACATGTATTTCCGGTGAAATCTCGGTATCGAATTGCTGAGTGGAATACAATATCTACCTTCTCTATACACTATGTACATAGCACGTGTAGAGAAAGTAATAAGATGCCATTTCAAAATATTTCCAATGACGTTACAACTAGCAGAACAATGATTGAGAATGCTATTGTTGTTGTTATTATTATTGTTAACTTTTAAGGTTTCTTTGTCCTTTATCTCGTTAGTCATATCCGATGATGAATGAATGAAATGGGTGAAATTCTCCTCAAATGAGCCCAGAATACCTAATGCTTCGAGTAACATGGCATTTTTTTTTTTTTTTTTTTATTTTATTAAAATACAGCTCTGGAGTCTGATCAGGACTGCGGCGCTGTATGCCCTACTTTTATTTACCTAATTTGTTTACTGTGATTACTGTGTGATCATTGAATTTCTGTTTTACCTTTTACACACACATACACAAACATATAACACCCATGCCCAAGGCGGACTCGAACCCACGATCCCCTGCGCCGCGAAACACCAAAGCGAGTGGCATTCGTCTCCCCAGGATTAAGAAAACCCCGGAAAAAAGTTTAACCGGGTAACTCGCCCTAACAACCGAGATTCGAACTCGAAAGCTCTTGAATGTATGGCAGGGAGGCCACCACCACACCATAGAGGCGTGTCCGAGTTTTTACTTTCTGTACACGTATCTACTATGTACATAGTGTATAGAGAAGGTATTGCACTCCACTAAAATATTCGATACCGAGATTTATATATGCTTTAGGGTCCCCTGTACCAGAAAAAGGTCCACGTGTGTGTGTCCATGTGTGTGTGTGTCTGTGAACACAATAACTCAAAAACGAAAAGTCGGTAAAATACCAAACTTGGTATTTAAGTTTAGTATCTTCCAGGGATGCGACACGAAGATTTTGAGAAAAATTCCCCCACCTCCAACTACCCTTTACATGGAACCTTTTTCGAATATTTTGATTTTCTAAAAAATGGCTCTATGAATTTTGATTAAAATATCGTATATTAAAGATATTTACCTGACAAATAAAATGTATATTTTGAATTTCTTTGAATAGCTACTTTACTAGACTACTTTATTCTGGGTGAATTTTACGGAATTTTACATAAATGCTAAACCGCAAGAAATGGACAAAAACTTACCACACAAAAGATGTAGAGTACATTAAAACACACAATTTATGTTGTATACATTTTTTTCTTGGAGTTGATCGATTTTGAGATATTCCTTGTTTTTGGTTTCAGCTTTGAAAAACTTATACTTTTCTCACACAGGAATTTGTAAACTCCTGTCCATACAAACAAAGGAACTTCAGTCACATAGCAACCAACTTTTGACTCTCACTTTAAACTATGGTACGCTCTTATTTCGCTTCTACTTAAAGTAACAATAAGACTATTTCTGATAATTTTCTCTCGATTAGCATGAAATAAATAGAAGCATAAGCTTTTTAACAATAATTTGTTGCCGAGATGTAGAGAAAGTCATGTGAATGGAACACATCGGATTTTTCTGCTTCTTCTTTCATTTCCATTTAGTTGTAACAGAAGATTTGCGGAACTGTTAATATATGTCACTTCCTTACTGGAATAAAATAGACCAATTTTATACTGCCTATAATTGTCGATGTTATAGTGAGTCTTTTCGAAGTTATTGGCCAATTATAGCCTTTTGGTGTAATGAGAACTTATATTACGTTATTTGCATATCCTAAGTGCATTGTTTATTCAAAATCTTCTCGGGCTTCCAGCCAGGCTAGTTCTTCAGGCTTCTAGCCAGCTTCAGTTCTTATTTTGCATTGTTTATGTTTTTGTGATTATTTATTAACTTTATTTATTAGCGTAATGCTAACCTTAATATTGCAATTAATATTCTGTGCTCTTAAGCCAATTAGTCATTGTTTACAGCATGCCTGAGGAAGTTTGTTAATACCAGATTCTTTTCCTAATAGCAGAGCACAATAAAGCATGTGTTAATTGGCAATCTACAAAAAGCTAGGAAATCGATTATTTTTACTTTCTTTACGCGTTCTATGTACATATTGTATAAAGAAGGTATTGCATTCCACTTAAAAATTGGTACCGAGATTTCATCGGAAATACGCGTTTTAGGGCCCCTGAAAACAGTCCATGTGTGTCCGTGTGTCTATAAACATGATAACTCGAAAACGAAAAGTACGTAAAATACCAAATTTGGTATTTAAGTTTAGTATCTTTCAAGGATACGACACGAAGTTTTTTAACAAAATCCCCCCTCCACAAATTATTCTTTACATAGAACAAATTTTGAAAATTTTGATTTTCTCAAAAATGACTATAACGATTTTGGTTAAAATACCACATATTAAAGATATTTACATGACAGTCAAAATGTATATCTTGAATTTTCGGAAACAGCCTCTGAAGATCTCTATATTTTAATGAATTTAGCTAAACCGTAAGAGGTAGACAAAAACTTAATATAGATATCGTTAAAACACATAACTTGTCATATAGGTTTTCTGTTCGAGCTGATCGTTTCTGAGATGTTCCTTGTTACTGATTTCAGCTTTAAAATATTTATGCTTTTCTAATATGGGAATGTAGATCTTAAATTAAATTTGTACACTTTTGTACATAAGGATGTAAGCACTGTGTAGTGACATCGGCTGTAAAATCCAAGTTATATAACTTTTAATGTTTAATACCTTTCTTAGGTTTTTATGCACTGAAAGTTTAGGTTTTTACTATTAACTGTAATGCGAAAACTTTAAATGTTAAATGCGGTGTATTTAATGTTGTATGTTTTGACATGTTCTATGTTCATGGCCTGCTTGGCCATCGTGAAACGCAATCTAATGTAATCTAATCCACCGTTAAGGTGACCCTCCTCTGACATAATATGATAATTATTATATATGAGGTAGGGATATTTTATGTTTCTATATTGTTCCATTATGTAAGACTGTGTTTTACTGGAAACTAAATAAATAGCTGTGCCTATTTCATCACTTATCATTACTGGTAGTGCCTATGTAGTGCCTATTTTACTGGTTATTTTAAATTTTTAGTGCTTATTGAACCAAGTTTAGAGATAACCAATTTGAAAGTGAGCAGTAAGACAGAGATACACAAAGAGGAGACAAATATCTCAAACCTTGTCCGGAGCAAATCCGGTTCATCCTGTCCACATACACTGGGACTATAACATGGTGTTCCGGAATCAGATAACCACAATGTAAATCAATTCCGGCTCCCCTGGCAAGTGACATATATGTAATAAACTTCTTAAAGCTTTAAAATGCATTTGCTAAACACTTATGCGTATAACACGCTTCCATATATGAAACACAGTGGCATGCACCAGTTCTGAAACAGAATGGCATTCCAGAATAATAAATTAATAAATCAGCAATGCTATACACGAATGAGTACAAGGTGACGGTTCAGAGTTTCGAGTTATAATAAATCGTATTATTGTAGGATATCCACCCCTACACTGTGCATACTAGTCTCGCCAACCGTTCTCCAGCTCTGACACTTCTCAAGAGGGAAAACGCGATGTTGCCAGTTCTTAATTTCAAGCAGAGGAACACACGCGCATTTAAAACATTGTACATATAATTTGAAGATCGATTCGCTACTTCTTAAAACGTATGTGGACAATATGAGTATGTATATTATACATTATTTCAGAATAGTATAACATGGAGACAATTTGTATACCATATACCACAGCAAGAATGTTTATTGGTGCTATCAGACAGTTTTAACATCCCGGGCGATGGTCGCTCCCAATATTGCCAATGTAACAGTTTCTGTGTGCAACAGATGTAAAAATATTATCCAAACAGAATGGTGTTATGGACGACCTTGCTTGACAATAGAACCAGAAACCTGGTTTTAAATTTTTAAAGGTAATATATGTCAATCCCATCATTACTTTGATAATCTGTTTCAATTACACTCATTAGTACGTTGGCAATTTTAACCACCTCCTTTAACGCCCTTTTGCCGCAAAACGTCAGGTCCGGAGAACGCCTGGCGAGACTGTAGGGAGTGGTAGCTTCAGGGGTAGAGCTGTTCGCGCATGCGAGAGGGAAGCGGCTGGCCTCAGGGTTTAATGTGCAGGAGGGTGTCCTTTCGGTTAGAACGATCAAAAGCCATAAATAAATACGAAGGATGCTAGGAGAGACAGGGCTGTTACTGTAAAAAAGATAAGTATGGTTTTGGACTAAGGAAACCCAAGGTTTATCCAAACTACATTCTGCATTCATCTGTACATTATGACTCATTAAAATAAAACTATGCCGTCGGTCCTTCTGACCTAGTTACTGAGCTTTTAGAGTAAACCCGTGCTTATGCCAGTATTGCTTTAGGAGGGCACATCTATGTCAGCATTTCGACAACTTGCCACTAATATCGATTGTTGAAACTGGTGGAACATTGCTTCTTGCTAAACGAAATATAATTTACTCAAAATGGCAATATCAGATACCATACAGTATAAACGAGACCAACTTTTTACTTTCTCTGCTAAGTACATAGGTAGAGAAAGTGTTGCATTCCACTCAAAAATTCAATACCAAAATACTGTTTTAAGCTCCCCTGTTCCTAAAATAGCATTTTTTAAAAAAATGTGCGTGTATGTGTGTGTATCCTGAAACATAACTCGCAAATGAAAAGTCGATTGAATGCCACACTAATAATTAAGTTCAGTATCTTCCAAAGATGCGACACGAAGATTTTCAAGAAAGTCTCCCCACTCCAAACTACCTTTTACATGGAAAATATTTCGAAAATCTTGATTTTCTCTAAAATTGATGTTGATTAAAATACCATTTTCTCACAAATAAAATGCATATATTGAGTTTCTGAGGATAATCTCTGAAATTCTCTTCATTCTGGATGACTTTTGCATAGCTGGATAGACGAAACCGTAGATATCGTTAAAACACACAATTTATGTTATATGCAATTTTTGTGGAGTTAACCATTTCTGAAGTATTCCTTGGAAGATACTTAAATACTAAGTTTGGTATTATAATACCACCTTTCGTTTTCTTTTTTTTTTGGGGGGGGCCACAGACACACACAACACACACGCACACACACAGAACTTGTCTAAAAAAAAAAAAGTTATATTCGGGGACCTCAAAACATGTATTTCAGCCAAATCTCGATATCGAATTTTTGGGTGAAATATTATACTTTCTCTACCTACTATGTACCTTGTGCATATGTGCTAGAGAAAGTAAGCGGATAGAAAAAGCTTCTTTCTTACTTCTCGTTAAACTTTCAGGTAAATGTGTTCAATAGCATTTTGTGTGACTACATAAAATTACTCAGGATGCAAGTATGTAAGCTATGTAGCATATTTTGAATACTCTTTGTACGGCCTAGTGAGAAATAAAACAGCGGGCCAAACATTTCACAGATCTGTAACTTCAAATATTTGAAAATGCCACCAACAATATGAAACATCACATAAACTGCCATAGCTACGAAAAGGTAACTAAAACAAACTGTATATCAGAAATCTCTCCAGTCTCTACATTTTTATTTTTCCCACCACATACAATGTTCATAGTTCAATTCACTGAAAATGCATTTTTGAGGACATCTAAATCCAAAACAAATCTGATGTGTTCCATTCCATCTCTGCAATAATTATTGTTAAAATGCTTATGCTTATATTTACCTACTTCATGCTAATCGAGAAAAAAATGGCAGAACTAGTCTTATTAATTGCTTCTTTGTAAGTAGAAGCGAAATAAGGGAGTACCATAGGTTAAAGTGATAGTCAAAAGCTGGTTACTAAGTGACTGAAGTTCCTTTGTTTGTATGGATAGGAGTTGACAAGTTCCCTTATGAGAAAAGTATGGTTTTAAAGCTGAAACCAATAACAAAGGAATTTCTCAAAACGACCAACTCCACGAAAAAAAATTATATGACATACACTGTGTGTTTTATTATGATGTGCATGTTTTGTGTAGTAAGTTTTTGTCTATCTCTTATGGTTACCAGTTATGCAAAATTCAATAAAAATCGTCCAGAATAAGGAGGTACTTAGAGACTATTTCCAAAAAATTCAAGATATACAATTTATTTGGCATGTAAATATCTTAAATATAAAAGATTTAATCAAAATCGTTTAAGCCATTTTTGAGAAAATGAAAATTTTCAAAATTCTTTCCATGTATAGGTTTTGTTGAGGGTGGGGGAATTTTCTTGAAAAGCTTCGTGTCGCATCCTTGGAAGATACCAAGCTTAAATACCAAGTTTGTACCGGTGAAATCTCGGTATCGAAGTTTGGGTGGAATCCAATACTTTCTCTATACACTATGTATATAGTGCAGAGAAAGTAAAAATATTTTAGAAAAAGGTTGGGCGTGGGTGTGTGTGAGAAAAGGAGAGAGTGTCTATGAACAGCATAACTTAGAAACGAAAAATCGATATGCTTACCAGTGATATTTGGTGTTTAAGTTAAGTATCATTCAAGGATGCGTTGCAGATAATTTTATGAAATTTCGCCGCCAAACTACCCTTTAGATGGAGGATTTTACGGGATTTTAAAATTTCCCATAAATGCCTAATGATTTTTATTAAAGTGTCATATATTAAAGATGTAATGTACATCTTAAACCGTAAGGGTAGACAAAATCGCCTTACATAAAAATTTAGATCTCCTTAAAACACAATTTATGTCAAATACATTTTTTATGGCTTAACAATTTCCGAGATACTCTTGGTTTTGGTTTAAATTTCCTAATACTTATCCTCTTCAAAAATGAGGAGGCTTCATTATTTTTTCTTTCCTGTTTTCTTTTCCTTCTTTTTTCATCCTGGTCATGTAAGGAGAACGGCATTTTAATACCGTCACATAATGACCAGCTCTTGAGAATGAATAAATGAATAAGTGTATTTATTAATATACAATATCATACATAGAATTTCAACAGTCGCACGGACCGTACGTGCTTTTGTAATACACATTACAAGCAATATTAAAACAAGAACCACAACAAAGAATTAAAAGAGTAAACACGAAAATAAAAAGACAAAGGAAATACACAGTCAAAAGCAATATTAAACAACAATAAAAATTAAGAGTGAATCCGAAAATAAAGATACAAAAATATTCAAATATAGCAATTTAAATTTACAGCACAGAGTACACCTTCATAAATGCACCCTCTTATAATAGATAATTACACTTAAAATACATATATACACATAATATATATACAACCCTAGCACAACAGTGACCTAAGTATGACATAATATATATATGTATGTAAAACATTGTAGTCACTTTTGTTTAGTTGATCTTATTCCCCCCCCCCCCCCCTTCTCTATTGGCAGCCTCCTCAGATCTCAGCTGTCTTCCCTTAAGTATAAATTTACCTAGCCCGTCCATGTTTTCCGTGCCTGCCAGTAGCTCCAACATGCTTCTATCCCTACATTCGCAGTGGTAAAAAATCGCGGCAAATATTTTTCCCGCCATTCCTCCGTACCCCTACATCTTGCCAAGATGTGAGTCCACGACTCTTCCTCCTCGCAAATGGGACAGATTCTCGTACCATTCTCGTCAGAAATTTTCGTGCTCCTCCATGCTCCTAGTCTAATGCACGCGAGCCCCTCTCTAATGAGTTTGGTACCTGTTTTGATGTATTGCTCCATACCCCACTCCGATTTCAGCCGAGACTGTACTTCTAATGACACCTTCTCTGTGCATTGCGCAATTATTTGCTGTCTGTCAATATCACAGAGACGTTTCTTAATTTTTCTCCAAATATTTCGCCTGTTTTCCTGCCCCGCCATCCAAATATCTCCCATCCCAATGGTTTCCAACCCTTTCTTTAATTTTGATGCCCACGTCAAATTACCTTCCATTCGCAACTGTTCACGGTAGCAGACTGCCCTAATTAGAGATTGGTTTCCGTGAACGATTCTCATCCAATATTTAACTGCTCTGATTTTGCACTCTATCGTTTCACTATGTGCCCCGAATTCCCTCATTATTCCGCAGTTTGCCGTACCCCTCCCTACACCCAGAATTCCTTTCAAAAATTGGGTCCTCACTTGATCCAGATTCCCTGTTTGTTCCCACCCCCATATTTCTCCTCCGTATATCATCGTGGATCTAACTGTCGCTCCGTATACAGTTTCCATTAAGATTATGGAGATATTCGGAATTCTGCAGCGTATCCGGAGAGCTTCCGCCGCTTTCACCCTTGCCTTGTGTTTCGTAATGTCAATGTGTTTTGTCCATTTTCCGTTCATTGTAAATGTGAGTCCTAAGTGCACAAAAGATTTAACATTGTCCAGTATCTGTCCTGCATATGTCCAGGTCTCCTCCCTGCTATAAACACAACCCTTTTTGAAAGTCATTGCCTTAGTCTTATTCACATTAACTGTAAGTAGCCATTCATCGCAATAGTTCTTAAGTTTGTCCAGTCCTCGTTGCAATCCGTTTACTGTCGTAGAGCACAATACTAAATCGTCTGCGTATAAAAGTGTTGGGATCTGCAAATCCGCTACTACTGGTGCTTGAATATTCTCTGCTATCATTGTATCAGTAATATCATCCACAAAGAGATTAAATAGCAAGGGAGATAAAATACAACCCTGCCTCACTCCCCTATAGCTTCGGCAGCTCTCGGACACTCTATTTCTGTCGTACTTCACACAGAATTCGACATTTTGATACATTGCCTGAAATGCTCTAACCATTTTACTTGATAACCCCTTTCTGCCTAGTTTGTACCATAATGCATTTCGATTGATAGAGTCAAATGCCTTCTTAAAGTCCACAAAAGCACAATGAAGCTTTCCCCGCTTAACTAACAGTTGCTTCGTCCTTAAAGTGTTTAATATAAAAGCGGCATCTATGGTACTGTGTCCTTCTCTGAAACCCATTTGAAATTTTGAAAGTTTGCCAAATTTAGATTCCCAGACCTTTATCCGGTTATATAACACTCTACAATAAATTTTCTCCATAATTGGCAACAGAGTAACCCTCCTATAGTTATCCGGATTTCCAATAGTTCCTTTCCCTTTATAAATGGGATGAATAATGCCCTTTCCCCAAAAGGTAGGGTAATTCCCCTCAATAAACAATCTGTTACATATCTGGAGCATACTCCTACCAAACTCATTAACATTGGCTGCGGCTTTAAAAACTTCCGGGGGCAGCCCATCCAACCCTGGAGCTTTGCCTTCCTTCAGACTCCTCAGCGCCTGTGCTATTTCTCGTGCTGATATTTCTTCGTCCAGTATTGGGATCTCAAGATTTCCCAAAATTTGCACTTCCTTTATAAAAATTCCTTCCCTTTCACCTTTCCCGAATATTCCCATAAAATGCATTGCCCATTTTCTGGGAGAAATTTCGTTGGGTGCCTGACGGTTGCCTCTTAAATGTTTTACTACTTGCCACATCTCAGCGTTATCCCCCCGTGTTAACATATTACTAATTTTCTGAATAATTTCGTCTTGCCACGTAGTTCTCTTTTCCCGTAAGAGCTGTTAATACTCCCTTCGCTTTTTTGTAAACATTTTCCTAATGTCATCCCTTCTGAATTTTGACAGAGCCTCCTCTGCTTGTTTCTTTACAGCTTTGCATTGCTGGTCATACCAACCATTGAATCGTTTTGCCTTACCATGCATTTGGACTTTCATTGTCCCCGCAGCCGTTGCTATTATATGCGTTAGTTCCTCCGCTGTGCCTGCGTTCCTTTCCCCTAATCTTCTTTCTAATTTATCAACAAATACTTCTTTTTCTATCGGTTTCCATATAAATTTACTAATGAATTTCCCTTCGTCCCCCTGCTCCTCTTCAGGTGCATGCGCCACCATGGCCGTCTCTATATTCAGTTCCAGGACAACCGGACAGTGATGTGACTCGATACGATCCCCCACCCAAAAATTTCTAATTCTGCCAATTAAACCCTGACTTATTAAAATAAAAATCTATTACACTACCCCCATTTTCATTTATGAAAGTGAGGTCTCCCTCTCGATCCTCACCGTACTTGCCATTCATTATTTCTAAAGAGAAGGCATCGCAGAAAGCAAGTATTTGTCTGCCCTCCCCATTAATAAAACTATCCTTGCTCTGTCGTTGACCTTCGCGGAATTCCTCCCCCTATTGATGACCCCCCCGTTAGAGAAATATTCTCCCCTCCTAATCTCGCATTAAAATCTCCTAAGAGAATTAATTCAGTTCCTGGAAACTTTTCCTGTAACTGCACTAACGTTTCGGTTAAGTCACTGAAGAAATTCCTGTTTGCATACTTGGACGTTGCTGGCTGGTTGTATAATCCTATAACTATTATTTGTACTCCCCCCTGTGCCAAAGATACAGCAATCACCCCTTCCAAACTGATTTCTAATTTAGTTATCTCAGCCTCCAGCTCAGACCAGAATGAAACTGATACCCCTCCTGGCCACCTTCCCCTCCTTCCCCGTGTCTCCCTTCCCCTACTAAAACTATGGAAATTAGCAAGTGTTACATTTTCTCCGTTTTTCAACCAAGTTTCTGTTAAACATACAACGTCAAAATCACTAAGGAAATCAAGAAATTCTCGCTACCCAACCTTTTTTTGAAGCCTTCGATGTTCCATGTGACAATCCTTGTTTCCTTGCTGTTGGTCTTCCTACAACTTGGCTGACCCTTTGTCGAGCTGTTGTCAGCCTAAGGGTACGGAGGGGCGTTGTTGTTGGCTTTTCCGGCGAAGACTGTCTCACCCTCCTCTCCTCTTTGCCCCTCCCTGTCGACATAACTTGAGGCACCTGATGTTCTGCTGAGGGACCTGCTACCTGCTGGGCTGATGCACTGGCTACCTGCTCTAGCTGCCCTGTCCTGGGTTCGGTTTTCGCACTACTTTTAGGCTGTTCCATGCGCTCCAGCTCCTGTCGGTTCCAGTCCGTTAATGAAGAGCTTGTCATAGCGCAATACGGCATGACAGCCCCTGCCTCCTGGCCTCGAACATGTGTCCCTTTAAGAATTCTCTCTCTTCTCTTACACGCTGGCTGAAGTCCTCGCTAATGCTTATTCCCGTTCCCCGTAAATAACGAGCATCTCGAAGGATGGCAACCTTGAGTTTATAATGGGCCAGTTTACACACAATAGGTCGCCTTACATTGCCACGTCGACCTACACGATGGGCTATCTCCACATAAAACTCGCGGAGTTCGATTCCTATTTGTGAGATGACCCTTTTCACTATTTCCTCCGTCATCTCCCAACTCTCTCCCGCTTCTTCCGTCACACCATATACCACAATATTGTTTCTACGAGATTGGTTCTCTAAATAATCCATTTTCTCTTCCAGAGCACGCATTCGAACTGTCACATTCTCCACGGCACTTTCCAGCGATTTTAGGCTGCACTTCTCAAATCCTACACGCATTTCCTGCCTAATTCAGATTCCCCTTCAGCAAAATCAAATGGTCTACGATTTGTTTCAGCAAGACAAGAAACAAACCATGTTCAATGAGATCTCGTACGCTTTCCATTGTCGAACTTCTTCCAGGTAGCTACGAGCAAGACACAAAACACGACCGTCCTCTTTCACACTCGGACTGCAACTCATGACCAGCTCTTAACAGTTTTGACCATCGCTTTAGCTTAGTGTAGTGCTTAACTTCCCTTGTATCTACAAGACAATACGTATTAATGTTTATCTTATTTAACATGAGGTAGATAGAATACTATTTTTTTAAGGAAAGCTTGTTACAGAATAATTATGTAAAGAAAATCATGTGAATGTAACATCACATTTTTTCTAAAGTACCTTCTTGCGTATATCCTTCAGTTTCATTGTTTTGTAGAATTCACTCAAAATTAAGGTCTTCACAAATATTAAAGAAATTTTAAGATATATGTACACATATTTATTCCCTATCTCAGCATGTTTAACACATGATGCTTCAATGAAAATCGTTAGGGCTATATTTAAGAAAGCAAAATATACCGTTAGCCCGCCTGGGTAGTGTGGGGTTAGCGTGTCTGCCTCACATTCAACAAGTCACGAGTTCGAATCTCGCTTAGGCTGACTTACCCGGCTAAGGGTTTTTTCCCTTATCCTGAGAAGACGAATGTCGAGTAACTTTAAGCTCCATGGACCCCGAGATCATTTGAGTATCACCAGTTCCATTCATCGTCCGATATGACCAAATAGCTTAAAGGACGTTAAGTTAAAGAAAGAAAAAACATACGATTTTTCACATGTAAAGGATACTAAAGGTTGGGGGGGGATACTTGAAAACGTTCATGCCTTTCCTTGGCACCAAACACAAAATTTGGTAACCATTAGACATTTTGTTTTTGAGTGATGCAGTTCACGCATAAATACACACATAGAAACACACAGACAAACACGCACGCATACAAGTGCGCGGTCGTTTCCTTAAATTAATTTTTTTAGGGAAGCCGGGTATTCACAATACATGCTCGTATGCGTGTTACTAACATGGGTGCTTCCGCGGAACCCGTCCGTTTCTTTCTCTCTCCAAACACGCGATTCTTCAATTCAAGTGTTTACACGCAGTAACAAAGTCAACCTCCCTAGTCTGCATTATTCGTTTACCAATTGTATGCGCATGGGAAGGCCATACCTCTGAGGATGACCATCAACTGAAATTTTACGTGTAAATGGTAGTTAGGGGTGAGAGGATTTTCTTGAAAATCTTCATGTCGCATCTTTTGAAGATTCTGAAGTAAATACCATATTTGACATTTCGTTTAGAGTTATGATATTAACAGACATACACACACATGCACACATACACACTCACACACACACATACACACAGGCTGACTGACACACAGACACACACACGGAACTTTTTCTAAAAATACTTTTATTGGAATTAGTGGCTTCGAAACGTGTAGTTCCAATGAAATAATATCAAATGGGTGTAAGGAATACCTTCTATACTTTACTGTGTAAAGACAGTTAAACTAAAACGAATGTGTTTAATTCACATTACTTTTTCCACCTATTCTGCTACAAACTATTCTTACAAATACTTCATGCTAATCGAGATAAACATTAGCAAAAATTATTTTATTATACATTCTCTTGTGGGTAAATGGGGAATAAGGGAATACACTAGGTTAAAGCGATATGCAATTATTTTAAGAGCCTGTCGCTACGTGATAACTTTGAAATTTTGCATAGTAGAAGAAGAAAATAACTGAAAAACACTTCCCATTTGAGAAAAGTATACGTATTAGAAAATTTGAGTAATAAAAATGATCTCGTTAAGAGGCATCAAAATATACATTTACGGTGAAATATTGACATCGAATTTTTGGGTGAAATATAATATTTTCCCTAGTTACACGTAGTGGAGAAAGTAAAATTCTAATTACGAGGGTCAGTCAATAACTAATGCCTCCTATTTTTTTTATCCTTAACTAAGTTAGCGATGTGAACAATTTGAATTTGAGTCAATTCCTTTAACCTTCTTCTCTAATCCACTGCAGTAGAAACTTCCTAAGTCAACAAGTGGCAGCACTGCTGCCTTTTGCAAAATGGCTGACATCGATGTGCGTATTAGGCAGCGTTCCGTAATTGAATTCTTGCATTTATGACAGGATAAAAAATGTATATGGTGATGCAACAATGGATGTCAGCACTGTTAGAAAATGGGTCCATCTCTCTAATGAAGCAGAAGGGCAAACACCGTTGGCTGATGAAATTCGGAGCGGTAGACCGGTGACTGCAGTGACTCCACGCAACATTAAACGAGTGGATGAGCTCATTCGTACTGACCGTCGGATAACAACGGATGAATTGTGTTGCATTATGTCCCTCAGAAAAGGCAGTGTGATGACGATTAATCAACAACTAGGTTACTCAAAATTTTGTTCACGGTGGGTACCAAGAATATTAACCGACGAGAATAAGGAGATAAGAAAAACAATAGCCGCCGAACTCTTGCAGCGCTTCAATTTGGAGGAAGAGGAGTTTCTATAAAACATTGTGACTGGAGATGAAACATGAATTCATTTTTTTTTAACCTGAATCAAAAAGACAGTCAATGGAATGGCATCGCACAACCTCACCGAAGAAGAAAAAAATCAAAACTGTGACATCGGCAGGGAAAGTGATGGCGACAGTGTTTTGGGAAGCACAGGTTGTGATTCTGGTTGAATTTTTGGAGCACGGATGCACAAAAATTCTGTCCGATACGTCTACACCCTCGAAAAAACTTAAATCACGTCTTCGGCGAGTTTACCCAACAAAAGCCATGGTGGATGTTCTTCTTTTGCTTGACAAAAGGTCTTTGCCCTGTCCTAGCACCATCAGACTATCATCTGTTTGAGACGCTAAAGGAAGCTCATTGTGGGATTTGCTTTGAAGTTGCAGAGGCCGTGAAAACAGCTGTGCGTCAATGGCTTCGGATGCAAGACCGTGAATTTTACCACTGAAATACATGCTCTTGTTAAAAATTGGACCAAAACTGTGGAAAAGGACAAGGATTACATTGAGAAGTGACAATTTAATCCTCAATGTTGTGACTTTCATGCTGTGTAATCAAAGTTTAATTTTCTTACAAATTAAGAGAGAGAGAAAATTAGTTTTTGACCGACCCTCGTAATATAGTGTAATTGGTAAACATATTAATCGCATATTACTGTTGAGAGCTTGACTGCAATTACACACATTAGGTCAGCACACCGGAAGCTAAATTTAAAATAGACCTAAAATTACTTATCCTCACCTTGATGCACGCTCCATGGCAATTAACTGATATTTAATTTTGTCTTAACAGGTCTAATGTGTCCTCGGAACGATTTTCCTTCACACGAAGGACATAATTGCTATCACATAATCGTTCGCTTTACCTAAAATATCTGCAGAACCACGACATTTCTTGAAGCCTCTACATATAAAAGCGGACATTTTATTTAGACGAATAATAATGTTCTATTGTATGTCCCGGCACCAGGAGGTATAGTCGTATTATATTATACACACATTTATTTCTAAAAATATCTAGTTAGATGTCACATTTTCTTTACATTTCATTTTCAAATATCAACTAATAAATAACTTAATGTTAAACTACATTTTAGCTAATATAGGTTATACCTACACGAATTTCACTACTGTTCTAAAATTATATTTTTCTATTGGAATCAGCAATGTCTTTTATTACTAGTACTCCGTAATTCTTCTAACTTCTAACATTCCCTATCGAAATCACCACTTTTATTACCTTCTCACTATCCTTTCCTATATATTACATACGCATCACGTGTGGGGCCACAGATCGTGTAGTTCACTTCACTGCAGTGATACTGGTATTTTTCCGTCGCGCACTAGTAGTGAATGACACGTTCAAGGCCACGATTATCATTTGTGTTACCTTCTGTTGTGCTGTAAAAATTGGGGTTTGTGGCATCAAAGGTGAATGTTTATTCAAGACATCAGTTGGGTGAGATTTGCCTGAGTGGTCTTGTCATTGTTTTTCCTGTTAGTATACGAAAATTTCTACTTGGGCACAATAGGCCATTTCGAGCTTTGGCTTCCTCTATTGGTTTCTTGAACAATGGAGGTTTTAGTTCGCGAGTTCGCCACTATGCACTAATGGTGACGAGGGATCAACTAATCGCCTTTAATGGCACCACAGGACGCAATCACAACTTCCAGACGTTAAACTGAGAATTTAGCTCGGGGACCTTTTCTTTCAAGGTATTGGGTTCTTTTCGTACAAATAAATATTAAGGGGAATACAATGGGATTTTCGTCTTTTTTTTTGTTTTTTTTTTTTTCCCCCATTTCCATGCTTTAATTGCACATGAACATTTCGAGTCTCCCGCTCATTTTGGTACAACTTTTATAGAGGCACGCTAATTGCAAACAGTTTAAAATATTGCTGAAAATAATCCTGCATAATAGCTTTATAGAACATTTTGTTACACTCTCTTAGTAAAATATCAATAAATTAGTAAATACTGGTGTTACAGAAGATTTTTTTTTTATTTTGATCGGAAAGTTTTTCTTTACTATAAGCAGCAGTGGCATCCCGTTCATATTGCCTTCACGTGTGAGTTTCAAGGTACTGCAAAGTTGTGTTTGGAAAGTTAGGTTACATTTCTTTTTATTTTCTCTACACGTAATTATGTACATAATGTATAGAGAAGATATTGTATTGCACCCAAAATTTTCGATACCGAGATTTCATCGGAAATATACGATGGTTACTATGTACTGAAGTTGCTTTGTTTATATGGACAGGAGTTGACAAATTCCTTTATGAGAAAAGTATAGTTTTTCATAGCTGAAACCAAAAACAAGGAATGTGTCAAAAACGACCAACACCACGAAAAAAATGTGTGTAACAATTGGTGGTTTAATGTGCTCTACATTTTTTGTGTGTTAAGTTTTTGTTTATCCCTTAAGGTTTAGCAGTTATGCAAACTTCCGTGAAATTTATTCAGAATAAAGTAGTCTTCAGAGGCTATTCGCAGGAAATTCAAGATATACATTTTATTTGTCAGGTAAATATCTTTAATATTTGACATTTTAATCAAAATCGTTAGAGTCATTTGTGAGAAATCAAAATGTTCGAAAAAAGTTCCATGTAAAGGGTAGTTGGGGGTGGGGGATTTTCTTGAAAAGCTTCGTGTCGCAACCTTGGAAGATACCAAACTTAAATACCAGGTTTATTATTTAACGGTCTTTTCGTTTTTTGAGCTATGCTGTCCACAGACACCACACACACACACACACACACACACACAGACACACCCACAGACACACATAGACACCTCTTTATAAAAATGTTTTTCTTTTTATTCAGGGGGACCCTAAACGTGTATTTCCGGTGAAATCTCGGTATCGATTTTTTGGTGGAATGCAATACCTTCTCTATACACTATGTACATAGTACGTGTAGAGAAAGTAAAAAGGAAACTAAAGGAATGCACTAAAGTGATAGTCATATTCAAGAAAATCCCCCCCACACCCAACTACCCTTTATATGGAAATTTTTTCGAAAATTTTGATTTTCTTAAAAATTGCTCTAACGAGTTTGATTAAAAATCGTATATTAAAGATATTTACCTGACAAATAAAATGTATTTCCTGACTTTTCTGGAAATAGCCTCTGAAGATTACTTTATTCTGGACGAATTTTACAGAATTTGGCATAACTGCTAAACCGTAAGAAATGGACAAAAACTTACCACACAGAAAACGTAGAGCACGTTAAAACACACAATTTATGTAACATACATTTTTTCGTGGAGTTGATCGGTTTTTAGATATTCCTTGTTTTTGGTTTCAGCTTTGAAAAAGTTATACTTTTCTTATACAGGAATGTGTCAACTCCTGTCCATACAAACAAAGGAACTTCAGTCACATAGCAACCAGCTTTTGACTGTCACTTTAACCTATGGTACTCCCTTATTTCGCTTCTACTTACAAGGAAGCAAGTAATAAGATTACTTCTGCTACTTTTTTCTCGATTAGCATAAAGTAAATAAAAGCATAAGCTTTTTAACAATAATTTGTTACAGAGATGTAGAGAAAGTCATGTGAATGGAACTCATCAGACTTTTTGGATTCAGGGGGCCCAAAACAGGTATTTCTGGTGAAATTTCGATATCGAATTTTTTGGTGCATTACAATACCTTCTCTATATACTATGCACTTAGTACGATTAGAGAATGTAAAAATTAGCTCATTATGTTAAATAGTTGCTGAGATAATGGGTCAAGTCTTATTACTTGCGAAATAAGAGAGTACCATAGGTTAAAGTTATGGTCAAAAAGCTGGTTGCTATGTGACTGAAGTTCCTTTGTTTGTACAGACAAGAGTTGACAAATTCCTGTATGAGAAAAGTATAAGTTTTTCAAAGCTGAAACTAATAACAAGGAATGTCTTAAAACCGATCAATTCCACGAAAAAAATGTATATAAATTATATTGTGAGTTTTAATGTGCTCTACATTTTATGTATGTTAAGTTTTTGTCCATCTCTTACGGTTTAGCAGTTATGCAAAATTCGGCAAAATTCATCCAGAATAAAGAGGTCTTCAATATTTATTTCCAGAAAATTCAAGATATAAATTTTATTCGGGGTGCAAATAGCTTTAATATACGTGATTTTAATCAAAACCGTTAGAGCCATTTTTAAGAAAATCAAAATTTTCGACAATTTTTCCATGTAAAGGGTAGTTTGTAGTGGGGGGATTTTCTTGAAAATATTTGTGTTGAATCCTTGGAAGATACTATGCCTAAATACTAAATTTGGTATTTGACGATCTTTTCGTTTTTGAGCTATATTGCCCACAGACACATACACACACACCCACACCCACACACGGACCTTTCTCTAAAAATGCTTTTTTTGGGTTCAGGGGATCCTAAAACATGTATTTCCGGTGAAATCTCGGTATCGAATTTTTGGGTGGAATACAATACTTCCTCTATACACTATATACATAGTACATGTAGAGAAATTAATAAAATTAAGTATAATTCTGTTATCAATTCAAATAAAGTATAATTTCATCTCCTAAATCCATCACGCTTGAATAACGATTTTGTACAGTACAGGCGTATAAAACCAAAGAGAACAGTCCCCACACCACAGACGAACTTAAGGACAGAAATTATAGAAACTATGCGAGATAAATCTAATGTGTTCCTTTCACTACACGCTGCATTAACTAGGCTAAAACGATAGTCAATCTTTTAAAAGCCGGCTGTCATTTGGTTGAAATCAGTTTCTATGCAGGGCCAGGAGTTTACAACTTTTCATGTGAAAATATCTGATGCGCTCCATTCATACGAGTTTTTCTACATCTCTGCAACAAATTATTGTTAAAACGCTTATGCTTCTATTTACTTCCTGTTAATCGAGAAAAAATTAGCAGAAATAGTTTTGTTACTTCCTTTCTTGCAAGTAGAAGCGAAATAAGGGAGTACCGTAAGTTAAAGTGATAGTCAAAAGTTGGTTGCTATGTGACTGACTGTGACTGTATGGACATGAATTGACAAATTTCTGTATGAGAAAAGCATTTTTTTAAAGCTGAAACCAAAAACAAGGAGCATCTCAAAAACGATCAACTTCACGAAAAAAGATATATAACATAAATTGTGTTTTAATGAGCTCTACATTTTTTGTGTGGTAAGTTTTTGTCCATCTCTTACGGTTTAGCAATTATGCAAAATTCCATAAAATTCATCCAGAATAAAGTAGTTTGCAGAGGCTATTCCCAAAAAATTCAAGATATGCATATTATTTGTCAGGTAAATGTATTTAATATACGATATTTTAATCAAAATCGTTAGTCATTTTTGAGAAAATTAAAATTTTCGAAAAAAGTTCCATGTAAAGGGTAGTTGGGGGTGGGGGATTTTCTGGAAAATCTTTGTGTCGCATCCTTACAAGATACCAAACTTAAGTACCAGGTTTGGTATTTAACGGCCTTTTATTTTTTGAGCTATGATTTCACAGACACACACATACACACACAAGTGCGCGCGCGCATGCACGCATGCACACAATGACCTTTTTCCAGAAATGCTTTTTCTGGATTCAGGGGGACCCAAAACATGTAAATCTCGATATCGAATTTTTGGGTGCATTACAATACCTTCTCTGTACACTATGTGTATAAGTACGTGAAGAGAAGTAAAAAGTTGAAGTATTTTAAATCTGAAACGAATAACAAGGAAGATCTCAGAAATGGCCAATTCAACGAAAAAAAAAAACGTATATGACATAAATTGTATGTTTTAACGTGATCTACATTTTTGCATAGTAAGTTTTTGTCTATCTCTTACAGTTTTCCAAGTACGCAAGATTTAGCAAAATTTACTCAGAATAAAGAGGCCTTTAGAGGCTATATGTAGAAAATTCAATATATACCTATATTTTATTCCCCATATATTAGTATATGATATTTTAATTAAAATTGCTAGAGCCATTTTTAAGAAAATCAAAATTTTTCTAAATTTTTTCCATGTAAAGGATAGTTTGGAGTGAGGGATTTTTCTCAAAATCTTCGTGTCGCAGTTCTGGAAGGTACTAAGCTTAAATACCAAGTTTGGTATTTTAGCTACTTTTCGTTTTTGAGTTATCATGTTCACAGACACACGGACACACTGACACACACACACACACACCTATATACATAGAGACCTTTTTCTGAAAATACTGTTTTGGAAACAGGGGACCCTAAAAGGTCTATTTCCGGTGAAATTTCGGTATTGTATTTTTGGGTGGAATGTAATACCTTCTCTCACGATGTACATAGCGTATAGAGAAAGTAAAAATGTATGCTTGTGAATGAAAAACAACCGAAGAAAGTTATTTTAGACGCCAGTAAATCTACTGACAGCGGCTGTCGTTTTTAAACAGACTTAAAAAGCATGGGTCTGAGCCGGGTTTGAACCCGCGGCCTTGGCAGCAGAAGGCCACGCCTAACCACCTGAGTCACCAGACTGACTCTCAATGCCGATGGACATTATTTTCAACACCAGTTATAGCAAGGTTAGTGCCCCTTACTATCTCTCATGAGTATGCACCACGAAAGAGCTAGAACGTGTACCCCCCCCCCCAGTGTAGACTATTCTTGGGTGTTTTAAATATAGACACTTATTACATTTACTATCTATAATAATAATAATAATGAGACCGGATTATATGCAACATAAAAAACTCGAAATATGCATGCAAATATGCATGATAAAATGCCTAAAATATGCATGAAAAGTGTCAAAATATGCAACATCAAACTATACAAACAAACTAATGATTAGTTATATATATATATATATTATTTCAAAAAACAATACACAATTGGCAGTCTTTATTTACCTCAACAAAAAAAAAATCTGACGTGTTTCATTCACATAACTTTCTCTACTTCTCTGTAACAAATTATTGTTAATAAGCTTATTCTTCTATTTACTTCATACTAATCGAGAAAAAATTAGCAGAAATAGTCTTATTACTCGCTTCCTTGTAAGTAGAAGCGAAATAAGGGAGTATCATAGGTTAAAGTGATAGTCAAAAGCTGGTTACTAAGTGACTGAAGTTCCTTTGTTTGTATGGACACGAGTTGACAAATTCCTGTATGAGAAAAGTACAAGCTTTTTAAATCTGAAAACAAAAACAAGGACTATCTCAAAAACAATCAACATAAATTGTATGTTTTAATGTGCTCTACATTTTTGTGTAGTAAGTTTTTATCCATTTCTTACGGTTTAGTAGTTATGCAAAATAAAGTAATCTTCAGAGGCTATTCCCAGAAAATTCAAGATATACATTTTATTTGTCAGGTAAATATCTTTAATATACGATATTTTAATCAAAATCGTTAGACCCATTTTTGAGAAAATCAAAATGTTCGAAAAAAGTTCCATGTAAAAGGTAGTTGGGGGTGGGAGGATTTTCTTGAAAATCTTCGTGTCGCATCCTTGGAAGATACCAAACTTAAATGCCAGACACACACACACACACACACACACACACACACATACGCACACATACGGACCTTTTTCCAAAAATGCTTTTTTTGGATTCAGGGGGACCCAAAACATACATTTCCGGTGAAATCTCGGTATCGAATTTTTGGGTGCATTACAATACTTTCTCTATACACTATGTACATAGTACGTGTAGAGAAAGTAAAAATAATGTTTACAAATTCGTTTACATTTTGTTACTATGCTAAACAGAAATGATAAGATAAAATTGTGTCGTCGATCGCTCAAAACATTTTATAAGCAGAAAAGAGCCGTTCTACATTAATTGAGGTCACTGGACAGTATTTGAATTTGGGTGCTGTATTGGTACTTATTGTTTCTGGTAAAAGATCACCCGTTTTCAGGCTTGAGGTTCTTTTACGTGCCGTAAATCTACAACACGGGATCAACGGCTTTACTTTTCTTCCGAAGGAAGCCATGCTAAGGATTTTTACGCCCGAGTTTGAACCTGCCGTCACTATAAAATATCAAAACGAGAACAAGCTTGTGCCCGACCTTTTAAATTTCTAAAATATTGTAAATATAGCCCTGAATATGCCTCATCAGCAATTTTTGGTTAAAATATGCAATAACCGGTGAAATGAATATGCAACATGCAAACGCATATAATCCGGTCTCTAATAATAATAATAATAATAATAATAATAATAATAATAATAATAATAATGGCAACGAAATAAATAAAGTATAAAAAAGTGAATAATTACCAGCTTATGATGGATATATAAATATCCTTTCTTAGTTGAAATTAACTAAGAAACAAATGGTTAATAATCGGAAAGTACATAATAAAAGTGAACTACGACATAATAAATATCATGAAGGATAAGCATCATGAATTTAAGTCTAACCGTTACTGATGGTCAGTGGCTATTCACTATATCTCTTTATTTTCACCTTTAATTTCTCTTTGATTCTTTCTTAACGCATCACATTTTTACCTCTCTATACAGGTACAGGTGTGTGCATAGTGTATAGAGAAGGTAGGTATTGTATTCCACCCCAAAAATTCGATACCGAAATTTCACCGGAAATACATGTTTTGAGACTCCCTGAATCCAAAAAAATTATTTTTAGAAAATGTCCTTGTTTGTGTGTGTGTGTCTGTGGACAGCATAGCTAAAAACGAAAAGACTTTAAATACCAAACTTGGTATCTAGGTTTCGTATCTTTCAAGTAGATACGCAACACGACGATTTTCAAGAAAATCCCCCCACCCCAAACTGCCCTTTACATGGAACATTTATCGAAATTGTTTATTTTCTCAAAAATGACTGTAACGATTTTGATTAAAATACCTTTAAGATATTTTTATGAAAAACTAAATTTATATCTTGAATTTTCTGGGAATAATCTCCGAAGACGTCTTTATTCTGGATGACTTTTGTGTAAATGGCAAACTGTAAGAGATATACAAAGGCTTACTACACAAAAAAAAATGTAGATCTCATTAAAACACACAATTTATATTATATACATTTTTAGTAGAGCTAACCGTTTTTGAGATATTATTGGTTTCAATTTTAAACCACTTAAACGTTTCTCAAACGGAAAGATATCTTTCTTCTGGTTTCTCTCTGCCTAGCAAAGAGACTGAAATTTCAATTGTTTCACATAGCGACTGGCTTTTAAACGACGAGACTACCTCTTTAGCATTTTCGTATTCCCCTTCTAGTTACAAGGAAGGTAGTAATAAGATTAATTCTACTTATGTTTATCTTGATTAGCATGATGTAGATAACAGATTAATTTTTCAATAAAAGGTTTGTTTACCGAACAGCTAGAGGACATCATGTGAATGGAACACTTTACGTTTTTTTCTCCTCTACTTACAGGGAACCAAGTAATAAGGGCAGACTCTGCCAATGTTTATTTCGATTATCATGAAGTAGATAGAACAATAAGTTTTTTGACACTAATTTGTTACAGAGCTGTAGAGAAAGTCATGTGATGGAATACATAAGATTTTTCTTTAAATGTTCGATATACTTTTCTTAAATTTAAACAAACTTTTTTGGTCTTACAGAATTATCCTTTTAGTCATTTAAATAACATTTTATCTATATACGCCTATATAACACCTAAATGATATACCTAAATAACAACTATATCTATAAAGCTTCCTACTAGTAAGTATTACGAGGATCACTCCAAAAGTTTTGAAAATAGACAAGAATGAGTTGTGGTAAGCTAAAGCAGCGCTTCCTAACCTCACATTCTTGGGCGTACACCAGCAATATCCATTAACAGCTCCGCGTGTGTATGTATAGCAGATGGACCTCTAGCGAAAATATTTCCGTGCTATGATATTCTATGATTTTAATGTCAGTTTAAGGGAGAAAGAATGGCCTGAAAGACTGCAATATGCATTTGGTGATATTTGCCCTTCGCAATCCACTATTTATGGATGCTATGCAGAGTTTAGAAGAGAAAGGTTGCCTCAAAGTGAAGACTGAGCAGAACGGCCGGCTACAATTGATGAAAATATGGTGAAAGTAGAGTGCATTCTGAGGGAAATGGTTGCATGTATGGTCAGATTCAAAATATTGCATCGGCAGCAATATAAACAATCCTGCAAGAAAGACATGACGTCACAAAGCTCTGCAGTCGTTGGATCCCATACCACCTCACAAATGAGCAGAAACAAGCACGTGTGCCAGGAAATGATTGAAGAATTCAATGGAGGAAGATCCAAAAAGGTATTTAACATTTTAACAGGTGACGAAAGTTGAATTTAACCGTATGATCCAGAAAATAAATGATGGTCATTGGTTTGGATCTTCCGAGAAGATTGCAGAGATAATCTGCTCCTTCTTGTCAGCAAGTGGCCATATTTTGACGATTCTACTTAAAGGACGAAGGACAAGAAATACACGTTTTAGGGTCCCCTGAAAGCAGACATTTTTATTGCGATATTATTTCCTTGAAATACGATAAGCTAAAGCGATTGTCAACTAAAAAAGCCGGTCACTATATGGTGGTATTCAAACTCCGTTCTCTTTGCTTGACCAGAATAAAAAATATAAAAAAAAAAACAAATTTCCATTTGAGAAAAGTATAAGTATTGGAAAATTTAAACCTATAATATGTATTATCTCAGATATGGTTAGCTCCACAACAAAAAATGTATAATATTGAACAATTCGAACCATTAATAACGTGTATCTCGGAAATAGTTAATGCCACAAAAATCGTATATGAGGTAATTGTGTGCTTTGAAGATATTTTTATGTAATACCAGTTATACAAGATTCCTTTCCAAAAAAAGTGAACTTCATAGGCGATTCTTAGAAAAAGTCAAAATATACATTTCATTTCTCATGTAAAAATTTAAAATATGGTATTTTAATCAAAGTAATTTTTCATAAAAGTGGAAAGAAAATATGTATGTAATTCAATCGATTCCATGTTAATTTATACAACTAAATGGCATCAATAAAACTAGGAGATTCAATTATATGTGTGCTAAAATGTTTGAGATGCTATGGGGGAAAAAATAATCATATGGTGTAATTTAAACATGAATTCGATGGAGTCACAAGTTGCACAACAATGATATATAAAATGATAATATTTCTGCGAATAAGTGTCTTTTAAAATATGCTGTTTGACCTGTTCAAACTTTTATTTTATTTATTTATTGTAACATTTCCATTTAGCTGTAATAGAAAATATGCGACTTTTAAAACGCAGTATCTACAAGCAGAGTCGAATAAGATTCTTGTGCTCCTTAAACACAATTTACAGGATTTAAATAGTGTATAGAGAAGGTATTGCATTGTACCCAAAAATTCGATACCGAGATTTCACCTGAAATACATGTTTTGAGACCACCTGAATGCAAAAAAAGCATTTTTAGAGAAGTGTCAGTGTGTGTGTCTGTGTGTCTGTGGGCAGCATAGCTGAAAAACGAAAAGACCGTTAAATACTAAACTTGGTATTTAAGTTCAGTATCTTCCAAGGATGCAACACGAAGATTTTCAAGAAGACCCCCCCCCGCCACCTCCAACTACCCTTCACGTGGAAAAATGCTCGAAAATTTTGATTTTCTAAAAAATGACGCTAGCGATTTTGATTAAATTATCATATATTAAAGATATATACTTGGCAAATAACATGTATATCTTGAATTTTCTGGGAATAGCCTCTGAAGACTACTTTATTCTGGACGAATTTTACGGAATTTGGCATAACTGCTAAACTGTAAGAGATGGACAAAAACTTACCACACAAACAATGTAGAGCACATTAAAACACACAATTTATGTTATATACATTTTTTTCTTGAAGTTGATCGTGTTTAGATATTCCTTGTTTTTTGTTTCAGCCTTAAAAAACATACTTTTCTCATACAGGAATTTGTCAACTTTTGTCCATACAAACAAAGGAACTTCAGTCACATAGCAACCGTCTTTTGCTATCACTTTAACCTATGTTACTCCCTTATTTCGCTTCTACTTACAGGGAAGCAAGTAATAAGACTATTTATGCTAATTTTTTCTCACTTAGCATGAAGTAAATAGCAGCATAAACTTTTTAACAAAAATTTGTTGCAAAGACATAGAGAAAGTCATGTGAATAGATTAAATCATTTTTTTATAAAGTAGCTTGGTCATATCGCACGATGAATGAATGAAATTGGTGAAATGATCTCGACATTCGGCTTTGCAGGATAAGGGAAAACCCCGAAAAAAAAAAAACCTCATCCGAGAAACTCACCCTAAGTGAGATTCGAACTCACGGCCTTTTGAATGTGAAGCAGACACGCTACCACCACACTATCCTGGCGGACATAAAAAATTGATTTATTCGCCAAACAAGGATACCATAGGAACGTACAGATTGGGTATATGAGAAATATATCATTTATAATCTTTTCAAATTACTTTTTTTAAAAATCCCCATTAATCGTTTCAATTAGTGGTGTTTGTGTTGAATATTCGACATACATTCTCTGTAATTTCGCGATAATTTTCTAGTAGAATTAATGACTAATGGCCTGACAGAAATGAAAATTGTTGGTAACTAAAGTAACATTAATGTTAAAATCCCTTATTTCCAAATTCAAACCATTTTATTTCAAAACAATATCATTAATAGAATAAAATATTACATTTAGACATCACCAAATTACTACATAAAACAAGTTCTGCATTTGCCATCACTAGACAAAGGCATTGAAGGAACTTTCACAGAAAACGTGCTAAGATTCACCTTTGGTATTCAATGCCAAGACTGCTGTTAGTACATCTTCTTTTAGGTGCAAAATAAAAAAATCTTATGTGTTACACTCACATGACTTTCTCTAGCTCTTCTACAAACTTCTTACATAAGCTTATTCTTCTTTCTGCACCTTGTTAATGCAGATAAACATAAGCAGAATGTTTGTTATTCAGTTCCTTATAAGTAGGAAGAAAATAAGGGAATACACGAGGCTAAATCAATAGTCAAATGTTTAAAAAGCTATCGTTATGCGATTGTCATTGCAAATCGCTTCTTGTTTGGCCAGGAGTAGAACAAAAGAAAAGCAGGCACAATGTCTGAGAAAAATATAAATACTTCAGAACTGAAACCAATAACAAGGAGTGTCTTGGAAACGGTTACCCCCACAACAAAAGTGTAGAGCACATAAATTGTGTGTTTTGACGAGATCTACATTTTTTGTGTTGTAAGTTTTTGTCTGTGTCTTACGGTTTAGCAGTTAGGCAAAATTCCGTAAAATTCATCCAGAATAAAGTACCTTCAGGGGCTATTTGTCGGATAAATATCTTTAATATACGACAATTTAATTAAAATCATTAGGGCCATTTTTGAACAAACCAAAATTTTGAAAAAATTTCCATGTAAAGGGACGTTTGGGGTGGGGGATTTTTCTCAAAATCTTCGTCACGCATCCCTGGAAGATACTAAACTTAAATACTAAGTTTGGCATTTTACCGACTTTTCGTTTTTGATTTATCGTGTTCACGCCCACTTTTTAGGCTCCCCTGTATTAAAAAAATTCAGAAAAAGGACCGCGTGCGT
This sequence comes from Hymenopus coronatus, assembly GCA_030762935.1. Lineage (NCBI taxonomy): Eukaryota > Metazoa > Arthropoda > Insecta > Mantodea > Hymenopodidae > Hymenopus > Hymenopus coronatus. The sequence goes on along the minus strand of CM060885.1, from coordinate 31,438,685 downwards.
GCGCGCGCGCGCGTGTGTGTGTCCGTGTGTCTGTGAACACGATAACTCAAAATGAAAAGTGGTAAAATCTTAGAAGTTGAGTTTATTATCTCCGAAGATACGAAGATTTTGTTAAAATCCCCCCCACCCCAAACTACCCTTTACATGGAACATTTTTGAAAAATTTGATTGTCTGAAAAATTGCCTTACGATTTTGATTAAAATACCGTTTCATGGCCTATAAAATGTACATCTTGACTTTTTTGACAATAACCTTGAAGATATCTATTGTGGATGAATTTTGCATAATTGGTAAGCCTTAAAAGATATACAAAAACTTATTACAAAAAAAAAAAAATGTAGATCTCGTTAAAACACACAATTTATGTAATATACATTGTTTTCGTGTAGTTTACTTTTTTTTTTTTTTTTTTTTTTGGATACAGGGGACCCTAAAACGTCTATTTCCGGTGAAATCTTGGTATCGAATTCTTGGGTGGAATATAATACCTTCTCTATAACTATATACATAGCACGTGTAGAGAAAGTAAAAACGATTTCTGCTAATATTTATCTCGATTAGCATGAAGTAGAGAGAAGAATAAGCTTTTTAACAATAGTTTGTTACAGAGATATAGAGAAAGTCGTGTGAATAGAACACATTGGGTATATTTTTTGTAATTCAACAGCTTTCTCGTTTGTCGTTAAAACATACGTTCTTTTAACTGCCTGTAAGTTTTATTGTAATATTTTAAAAGTGCGGCTTCATAATCTTGATATAGACTAAACGAAACTAGAATTGTGTGATAAAGTGTGCTGTATGACTCGTCCTCTGATTCACCACCTATATAACTTTTAGTTTCGGCCATTATTACTGAAGTGTACGCCCATGAACAGATACTAGGAACAGTTCTGGAGAAACTCGTGCCGCGACGCGTCACACCTCTACCAGCAGAGCAACTGGCTGTCAGGCAGGTAGACCCGATAAGCCAAGCCAGTCGACCTAGAGGCAGCCAGCCAACCAGCCGCATACCCTTGCTGTCTGCGGTGTACTCGACAACAATGTTTTTTCTGATTGTGTTGTGAAGTGTATGTGTGAGACCAACGAGAACCAATATCGTGTGGACTAATGCAGATTCAAGACTAAAGGTGGGTAATGATATTTCTTTTTCCAGAACGGATTCTTCTTACGTCTGGAAGGAGCACTTCACTGGCGCCGCTAATCTCGGCCACCTAGCCTGTGCTACTGCCTTAAATTCTCTGGGCACGGCACTTTGTGGAAAATGCTTTGGTCCATGAGAAAAACGAAGCAATTAATAGAGTAACCTATAATCTGAATAGACGCCATTTTATGTTAGAGGAATACGGAACCTTCCACAAATTATTTTATCTTGTCATCCTGCGCTATCTTTAAAACTTCAACTGCTATAATCTAGCCAATAAGGGACCCTTCTGCCGGTAGAATTGCTTTTCCCACAATATATTTACAAAATATTTTACTTCAGCTGAAGTTTCCAAGGTTTTAAAGCAAGAGATTCGCATTAGCTCTCTAACTGTGTGAAGAAACATAAAAGCACATGGAGAAGACATTTTTTGCTCCTCTTGTGCCATGACCCGAATGCCTAAGGCCCTCTCCTAATGAGAATACCGAAATAAACATTTCTTGATTTGACAACTTGACACTTTTCATGTTCATTATTCGTGTTTTGGTCCTAATACTTTTAAAGAGATTAGACGCAGAGATCTGGACGTATAAGATGAACTCGTGACCTCCAACTACAGCAATAACCAGTAGGTGTCAACATACATAGGTAGCTATCCAATAAATAGCAATTTATTACTTGCTGTCAGTTACGTAACGGTATCCCACGCGATTGTTGTCAGAGAAGCCGTATTCTGAAAATATTAAGATTGTTTTACTTTTTCTTTGTTTTTTGTTTTTTTTAATGTCTTGTCTGCGGTTCCAGGGTAGCTCATAAAAGCATGGATGCTGCTGAGCATGGCACAAGAGAGTAGGCAGACGGGAAAGCTGCAGTTTTCAAAGATCATAATTCTGACACTCTCTCATACAATCGGAAACATCTGTTGTATTTTCACCATTTTTAATGGTTAAAAATAGCAGCCGCAATTGTGGCATTTATGTCAGAACATTTTCCCTGCGTTCATAAAATAGAAATAAATAAACACACATGATCTGAAAGGACATAAAAATGTCTTCAGATTTAGTTAACCCTCTCCAGAAGAAATGTTAATACATATAAGTTAAAGCCAAAGGATGGTAGGCGCCGTTCTTTTTCTTCTTCATTTTAACCGATGCTACTGAAAAGTGAGAAGGATAGCCATTCATGGATCGAACAAAGGTCTTTGACCGAGATTAGCTCTTCCTTTTTTTTTTTTTTTTTTTTTTTTTTAATCTGTTTTTATACCCTGCCTTTAATTGCACGATCCAAACTCGTGTTAAGGATATATTAACTCGTGCATTGTAGTCGTGTGGTCTCTATTTATCTTCAGTTTTAATCATAGATGATACACATTCACACTCTCATTCATACTTACAGAATTTGGGGAGGATAGGGAATAATCTGGGCTAGAGAAAAATCCTTACCCCCCGAGGAATCGAACCCGGGACCCATCATACTGCAGGCACAATTTTATGTGTTTCTCTCCAATAACTTTATGAAACTGAAAGGGACCCACTATGTGTTGGATAGAAGAGCAGTTTGAAGATCTGCAACCATCATAAAGGCTGTATGAACATGTTAAAACCTCTTTTATATGTTCGACATGTTCGGTAAAACATTAAAATAGACCCAGCTTGGGGGGAGTAGGGATTTTTCTTTTCATGGTACTTCTGAAAAATCAGTCAAAATTGAATGCAAAAACGTTTGTGTTTTATTTGTTTACTTACCATTGTTCACGTTGAACATTATGCCACACAAATATTTGAAGCAAAGGTAAAAAGATATGGAGGTTCATATTTTAGATTTTTTTTCCCTTTTGCATTCCATTTTATGTATAATAATGAACTAAACCTCTAATCTTTCAATTAAAACTGGCCAGTAATGAAAGCACAGCATCGGTCTTAAAATATGTATAGGCATCAAAAATATCTTCAGTAGACTATGGTTGATATCTTGGGGATCATTATTTCTCTTTTAGTGAAGGATGTCTAAATCATCTTATGAGTCAAAATTCATTAATATGTTTTGATGGTTTTTGGCAGTTATCTTTCTCAAAATTTTAATTGTGTAGGTCTTGTTTGTTTTAGTAGTTTTGTGAGCATAGCAGCCTATTTTTGGATTGAAAGACAAAATGGGTTTTGGGCAGAGGAAAGACTGAAATCCTAATAATGGTCATGGTAAAATACTGATAGAAGAAATATTATTCTAAATCTCTCTGAAGAATTCTGATAAGTGCAAAGTTTAATTAAATTGTGATTATGTTTTATTCAACTATTGGTTTTAATTGAACTTCACTCTGTTATTCTGACCAAATTGGTTATAGTCCATCTTAAACTAACTACATTTTCTTGGACTTCAAGGCAGGTAAGTAAGATTGACTCCCAAAGATGTGTATCATCTTCAAAATGTTGAAGTCAATCCATGTACTTACCTGGCTAGAAGTCTGAGAAAATTTAAAGTAAATACGTTGTCAGGTAAGCTTCAGCTCTTATTTCATCTTAAACCACTTTGCAGAACCTTTGTATGTAGTAGTTCTATTGCATTTCTTAATTGCAGTATTTTGTCAATGCCATTTCTGAAAAGGTTATTTTGGATAAAAACATAAACAAATGTTGCAAATATATAATTAATGTAGGGTTTATGAATTATGATGATTATAAGAGTGGTCCTTTCTTTACTCAGCATTTCTTGTCTTGTTTCCCTTCAGTTTTCTGTTGTCTGAATATTATAATTATCTTAAGAATAAGATACTTACCTTAAGATAAACATAATAATTCAGATTCAAAAAATGATAATACAACTCAATATAATTCAATAGCTCAGTAATGCAGGAGTGGTTAATATGTACATGAATATATTGACAGCAAGGTTAAAACTATTTGGACCAATTGGTTACAGATGAATAGGAGGAGTCACTGATATTTTGTACTACTGTATTTCTTTGCATATCAGAAGCTTATTGTATTATTAAGTGAAACTAAATTCAATTATATTCATCTACATTAATGCCAAGTTTATTATAAGCAATTTATATTATGAAGTATTTTATATCAATATTGCTTTGAATTGAACAGATACTTTATTGTGAAATCAACAGAGTCACTTTCAATCTAAAATGTATGTTGATGTTGATTTTAAATCAAAATAATTTGAGTCTGTGGTAACACAAACATCACTTATTGGGACTGGTTTCTGGAACACTTGTTCATTGGCGTCAATGATGAGGATGATGGTGTGTCACTTGTGGAGGCATCTGGTGCTGGATCTATGAACTTCCATCCAAAAGTTGCTCTATGGTGGTAAATCAAAATGCATGATATGGCTCTTTTTCTTCATGATGTAGTTCTTCTCCCAGACATCTAATTCTGTGGGTTTATATGCTGATTTTAACAGCTGTATATTAGGTGTGAAAACCAGCGTATAAACCCACAGAATTAGATGTCTGGGAGAAGATCTACATCATGAAGAAAACGAATGATATATGAATTTTGATTTACCACCTTACAGCAACCTTTGGAAGCTCAAAGATCCAGCACCATATACCTCCACAAGTGATACATCACCACACTCATCATTAATGCCAACGAAGCAAGATTTAGTTGGCATTAAGAGTTGAAAATGGGAATAATTGTTCCCGAAACCAGTCCCAGTAAGTAATTACTAACTGGTGTTACAAAAGCCAACCCAATTTCTTTTGATTTTCTTTTAATCACATCACTGTTACAAGCTTATTTGCATATTTGCAAGATTTCAAAGTGATGTTCATCTGAAGGCTTGAGGAAATAACTTTTAGAACAGCTTCTTTGAATCAATGAAGAGTAAAGCTAATCATCAAACAACTTTCCCAGCAATCATTCCCACATTTTAAACAGTAAAATATTTCTGCAGAAATACTGGTGTGTGCTGATATCATCTCTAACATAAAAAAATCTTCAACAATGGGTTCAGAGGATATCAACACTGAAGAAAAACAACTTGTCAAAATAACAGCTTTGAGAGAACGCATTAAGAAGCTCCTTACTAATAGTAACAAAGTGTTGTGGAGCTTGCAGCCAGAAGTCATAAGCAATGGCTTACTAGGTAAGTGAAACATATATGGGCATTTTTAGATTATTTTGCCAGATAATAAATGTTTATAATATAAAAAACATTTTAAACAATAGTTTCTCAGTGGGCTGTAACATTCTTTTTCCTCTCAGCATTAATTTGTGACATGCACAGTTATTTTTAACCAATTGCAATGAAGTTAGAATGAATTGTGTACTTAGTAAATATTGCCAGGACTATACATTAATGATAAATGAGAGAGAAATCCAGAGTATTATGTTCAGCAAGAAGGAATTAACTTCAATTATATATTTCATTATGTAATTATTTCACTAAAATAATTTTAAACATCAACATAGCAAGCAACGTAGATAATCACTAAAGGGTTAGTTCAGTAAAAATAAGTTGTTATAAATATTTATTATTAACCATTTGGCTTAGATCTTTGAATAATTTTTAAATATTCAGATCCCTCTTTTACTGCTTTTATAAATAATTCATCTGATAATGTTATGTCAAAGGTAAATGAATGTTTTCTTGAATTACCTCTTTTCAAGCTTGAGTATTGCTTTTAGAGGAATCTTGTGAACAACATGAGTCTTACGCATTATAAAATTTATTCTGCAATTTCTTGGCACCTTGTCTCACCTTCTTGACAGGGGATTTTATGAATGGCCTTCATAATGATTGTAAATTCCAGAATAATTGAGAAAAATTACAGTTAGGTATCTTTTCTGAAAAAGATTTTTTATTTGAACTCTTTTACTGAAATCTGTTATTTATTAAAATATTCATTATGTAGAGTATATTATTCACATTTTGATTTTAATTTTGCAAAAGTACAAGAGTTAAACTCTTAATTTAAATTTAAATATGTATACAGTAAAGTTTCTCAGCAATGTTTCTTGAAGTTTCCCTAATTCAGTAACTCAACATGAAAATATTCTTATTTCATTCTATTTTCATTAATCATTTAGGTGGCAGTAATATTTGCAACATAGTAAAAATATCTAATGACTCTTGTGACAAGTGATATACTTGTAGTTTGGAGAAATAATTCTTGTCTACCCCCTAGGCAGCAACTTTAGAAAGTGAGACAGTTACTCATTGCACTCTGTTGTGTTTCTGCTGGTCATTAGTAGACTTTTCCATTGAAAAAAAGACTGGCCTGCAGCTTTACAGTACACCCATTCACAATGCATTTCATTACACATTTTCATTTCTTAACATGTACAGGAATATTTACAAGTCAAGTGTTTAATTGTGACAAAAATATTGAGTTTGCAGAGAAAGAAACTAAACAGTGTAGTAATGAAAATAGTTTAGACAAATAGAGCAGTGTGAATAAAATCATGATGGGCTTAGGTACTGGCACTATATGGCAATAATATCAGAGAAAACTAGAGGCCAGAAGTTTAATTTTTGCTTGTAAAAAGCAATGTGACAGCAAGGGTGTTATTGTTAAAAAACTTATGTTTCTATTTATGTCATGCTAATCAAGAAAAAAGTAGCAGAATTAATCTTATTACTTACCTCCATGCAAGTAGAAGAGTTATAAGGGACTACCATAGGTTAAAGTGTTGATTGCTATGTGACTGAAGTTCCTTTGTTTGTATGGACAAGAGTTGACAAAGTCCTGTATGAGAAAAGTAGAAGTTTTTAAAGCTGAAACTAAATCAAAAACAATCAACTCCTTGAAAAAAAATGTACATGCCATAAACTATGTATTTTATCATGATCTACATTGAGAGAATGTGAGAATGTAGAGAAAGTTATGTGAATGGAACACATTACATTTTTTTATTTTAATATATGTACATCATGTAATCTACAAACAGTAATATATAACATAGATTATTTCCATTCTTGTGTAGATAAACTAAGTGAGCAAGATATACGATTGGAAGAACTGAAGTTTGCAGTGTTCTCCAGCGAAGTGGCATTCAACATGGAAATGACTGAACTTGTCAATTTGGCCAAGAGGTCCATCACTTGGATAGATCCTCTAGCCATAAGCACTAGGCGTGCAATAGCAAGAACTGTGGAGGGAGGTAAGTATTTTATTTGAAACTGTAACTGTTGGCAACTGTGTGTGCATTTTTTTAAGTTCATGTATGTTTGTTCTAGGAATCTACCAGAGTCCAAAGCAGTAAAATCAGGTGTATGTATAAGCTTTTCCATTCTCTCTTTTCCTTGCAAGTTTCAAGGATCAATTATTGTGCAAATATAACTGAAGCACATAAGGACATATCAAAGATAGTACTTCAAATTTATTTCATTACATTAAAAAAAAGTATGGAGTTGAATTTTCATGAATACTGCTAAGAAAAAGTATTGTGCATGTAACCTACAACACATTTTTTAAACCTGCTTTATAAACAGTTAATTATTTTTGTAAAGTTTAATGTCCACTAACAAGGTAGATTACATCAGTGGTGAACAAATGAAATGATAGAACACAGGAGCTATATTTGTAGCCAACATTCATTTATTTACGAAATTTCACTAACAGAATTTTGAAATGAATAATTTTATTGATAGTATGCAAAGTTTGCATTCAAGCCCCCAGATTTTCTTAGCTGCATATAATACAATATCACCAGATTGTATACTTTGAAGCATTAAAACTAGCAATAAAATTGAAAAGATGGGAGAAGAAACCTTTTTTTTTTTTTTTTTGTTAAATTTGAAAACATCTTCAATAAAGTAGATTTACAATAATCCAAGAACAGAAACCAGAATGGATATGGAAATGGGAAGCAAAATAGCATACAACATTTTGGTTACAGTCCCTCAAGAATAAAAATGAAATGCGTGTTAATGACCATATTGATAGTAAAGTGGATTGCACATAGGATGCCATTTGTTTGTAACTGACATGATATTTTTTTCACCCAGTTCCAATTTAGCAAATATAATGCACAGTAGGTTATGTCAAAATTGAATAAAGTACAAAAATGTTTAAATGTGGTTCCCTTACTACTCCCAATTTCTCTAGCTGTACCAAGTGTCATTCCTTTATTAATAGCATACGTTAAAGTTATTTATTGTTCTTAACTGTTCTCTCCTTATTTCTACCAGTTTTTCCATTCACTGTAGTTTTTGCTATTGTTTTTTGAGGCAATAGTCAGTTTTGATTGCATATAAATGAATTACAAGTAATGCGTTTGCTAGAAGAAAATGTTCAATGAATTTGAGAGGGTCAAGGCAAACATTTACCGAGTTTCATTTCCCAGCTTGCAACTAGAGAGAATTCTATGTCTGTTTCAAGTCACAACTGCCTTGAGCAATTTGTACTCTGAACAGTCTAATATATTTTCCCAGGAACGGGAATGAGAAAGTTAAAATTTGACCTTACCACTTCTGGGACTTGGAAAACTTCCTGTTAATTCTGAACCCTCAGTTTACAATACATGTATTTTAAATTTGTTGTTCTTGTTCTGATTTCTTTTGGAAATTTTTGTGAACAGGTTAACATTTTAATAGACAATGTTAAAAATAGTATATTTAAATGCTAATTAACAAAATTACTTAATGAATAAAACACCTCACAGTAAACAGAGAAGGAAAATTGGGGTTACTAAAAGAATAATTTGAATTTAATTGTATCAATTGTTGTTTGTGGTCGTCTCAGTGTGGTGGTAGCATGGCTGCTTACCAAGCGGGAAACCTGGGTTCGACTCCCAGTACCATAATGGGGATTTTTCCCCCACTGGGAGACCTGGCCCAAAGGGCACTCAGCCTCGTGAGGTCCCTGGGTGGTCAATTGAGGAGCAACTTGATGGAGAAGTAGCGGCTCCAGGTCATGAGGACCGCATTCACCAGCCAGGGGGGTTTGAGGCGCTGACCACATCTCACCCTCCAATACTGCTGTCATGGACCGAGATGGGGGATGCAGCGGCCGGTGGTAGGCAAAGGTTCCTTGTGCGCTGTCGTGCCATGGAGTTATTATATAATTGTTGTTTGCCACTTAGCTGTCAAGTAACTGTTTTTTGTTTGTTTAATCACAAAATCTTGTCTTCTAGTTTACTTGAGAAAAAGTAATTTTAATAACTACTGAGTGTCATATTCATGATACAGAGGTGCATGGTATTAAGTAACTAGGTAGTTAAGAAAATTTCTCTCGTCATCACTGAAGTTTTCTTTGAATTCTTTCCTGCTGATAATGTTTAAATAGCAATGTTTGCCAGCTATATCAGTTATACCATAATGTGTGAAAGCATGGGCAAGAAAGACTGAAAATAAATGAATGCTGGATACTTTATGCATTTGGTATTATGAATTTCTTTGCAAACCTATTCTTTCTATATTTTCTTACCAAGGCTCTTTGTTTATATTCTTATAAATGATCACCTGTCTTACGACAATGCCATAGCTACAAAATAATTTAGTTCATTTTTATAATCTGTTAGAATTGTATAGTTCTCTTAGAATTTAGTACATTTATTTCCTTTAAAGGTCAGCTGTTGCTCATAGTTTGTTGAAGATTGGTTAATTCTTTAGTATGTGTAATTTTTCAGCAATAAGGACTTAATATGTCTCTATTTCCTTTTATATATAAATACTGTTTTTTTATTTTTCAGTAAAGAGAACCTCCAACACTTTCCTTGGTCACTTGGAGAAGGAATGGGCAGAAAGTACAACAATCACAATGCAGAAGATCTATGAGGCACTATCAGATATGATTCCTCAGTTCCAGAACTATGTGACCTACTGCATGCATCTAGAGGAACTCAGATCAGTACTAGAAAATGCCATGTGAGTGACATTTTTAAATAGATTTCATATTGTAGCACATGTCAAACTAGTATTTTGAGGAACAATCAGCTAGAATCCAAAGTGAGTGCAAGGTTATGAAATTAGACTCCACTCTGCAGAAACCACTATTAGCTATCCAATCAGTATTTTCAACTGATTAAACCTTTTCCAGGAACATAGAACTAAACCATAGTTTCTCATCATTAAACAATATTTAGCTTAACAACAATTTTAATGAAAGGGTGTTTTGGAACAGTGATACGTATGAATAGAATATTTCGCTTGATCTAAATACTGATACAATGTCGCAAACAATTATGATCTGACGTAATGTCACAACTGACATAATATCACAAACAATTATGTCACAACTGCCACAATGAATAACAGTAGCTCCATTATCTTTATACTTCCTTTCCCAATGCTGATTCTTTAAATGAACTACATCTGTTGGTGCAAATTATGTTAAAAGATGTTACTGTCATGCACTGTGGTACATTGTATTGGAAGATTCGTAACAGGAAACTTCTCCCCCACCAAAGTCTGTCCATTATATTTAGCTGCACTTTAACAAAGCATTAAATACCTTCCTTCTGGTCAGAGAATTATGCTTCTGTGTTGTTTAAGGGTAGTTTGACACGTCTATAAAGATAATTATTTTAATCATGCAAATGATTAGGAAGAAAGTGTATGACTCTTTGCCACCATAAAACTTTACTTCATTCTACAGGGTGTTCATTTTTATTCATGATTTCCCATGCACTGCTTGAGTACGAATGACAACATAGTTGACTGGTGAGCCTATGTTGCAGCCACAGGCTCTCTACCAGGAGAAACAGTGATCATTTGCAGAACAAAAAGCAATCAATTTATCTATAAAGAGTGGTTATGGTCTGTGAAAGAGAAACCAAACCAGAGCATTCCGATGTGATTGCATTGCTAATTAGTATTGTCGCGAACAAGGTTCGGTGACGTGGGGCATAGCTATTTGAGGGTGGTGAAAGGAATGCAGACGATAGCGCAATAATGACAACAGGACTTAAGTTAAGCTAATTTACTGAGAAAGACTAAATACTTTGTTGGTTGGGAATGTTTGGTTTACAAATTTGGGGTATTGCAATCTATTTCATTAACCCTGGCTAATATCATTCTGATTGTGGGGCTACTAACAACAAAGCCTTACCTTAAGAAATATGTCATGGTGTATCTAGGCGAGGTGAGACATGAAGTGGTCAAGGTGGTTGAGCCTAGAGCGATTCCCCAAGACACACAAACCCAGCAGAGGTTCCCCAGCGGTCAAGACATGGTGCTTGGATCTGCAGTCACTTAAATAAGTTTAGCAGCATTCCGGAGGGGCTTTCCAACATGGTGGCCATACTTCTAATATGGAGAATCAATGCTCTGATAGTGGGTAGTCTTAACCAATCAGTATCGAATGTTTAAATGTTTTAGAATATCCGGTGTGATGTCAAAGTGCGAATGTGCACGTAGCCCAACGGAAGTTGGTGTCATCGAAAAAGTCCAGTAGGAGACCATCAGAGGAGGCTAGTCACTTACATCATTTTACTTAATCAGCTTATGATAAAGCTTGTATATTTCTAGAATATGTAAGAATCAAATCCCAATTAATTCAGATTAATTAATTAATTCTTAATTCATAAAATATTACTAAAACCATAGAAGTTAAACTCTCGCCAATGATATATGTGACACTAATACTAGCCTTCCTATGCCATCTGAGATCGCTGCATAACTTTCAAAGTTTGCTCTGTTAATTATGAACACAACATATCTTGTGATTGTGGATATGTTATTATCATCACCTAAATATAATTTATATCGCTGCATAGATACGATACTTAGCCTAATCATCAAGTATGAACACCTTCCACTAGAGGGCAATAATCAAGTTGCCTCCAATGTTGCTAAATGGCAGGAAGTGCTACCTTCTAATACCATGGCCACTCCATCAGAATGGCATCACCTAAGTGAGATCTCCTGCTGCTAGAGGGACAGTAATCCAACTTGCATCATCCTTGGCATCACAATAAGTATGATCTTTTGTCAGTAGCAGGACAGTACATACCTCGTTTCATCAACATGGCATTAATAACATTTCTTATGCAGACATCATGAACGAAAATGAACACCCAGTACACTGATTTTTTTGTTTCTTTAAAATCTACACTGAATGTTACCAATAGCAGCACTGAAATTCGGACTTTAAGTGTATTCAGTTATCAAATTCATTGTATCACAGATGTTTTCATCTTTCATATAACACATGAGAAAATCTACATTAGTAACCAAAAATGTTGTTTAGCTATTCCTCAATATTAATAAGTACTTGATTTTAATGTATAGCATTAGCTATTCAAAAACTTAATAATGCTTACATCTGAAAATATTTATTTCTGGCACACAATGTTACTCCTTGTGGTCATAAAAATGTTTTTTAACAATTCAAGTGTGTGATTCATTAGAATTAATACGATCCCTATATGCTTATAGGTTTAAGAAACAAAGTTTACTGAAAGCATCATTTAGTGAACGAATGAATGTGGAACGAGTATTGCTGCCTCTTCAAAGACTTCAGACACTGCGTCTACTGCTGCAAGAAATTCGTCATGAACTGATAGCAACAACTTATTCTAATGAGAACAATAGTTGCAAAAAGGCACTCTACAAAGTTACTGAGGTATGTAGTTCACAATGTATTTAATCTCTACCAAAATCTGCTAAATGGATAATCTTTGCAATCTATGACTTTTTTGTTTCATTTTAAAGCTTATGCTGAAGTATCACTGGTGTTTGAAATTTCTACCAATTGGAAGGAAAAATTTGAAATTTTTACCTTTCTTAGATCATAAGAACTTAAGTTTCAGCATTCTATCACATGTCTCTGAAACGTGTTTGAAAGTACTTTGACAATAAGTGAAGTTTGAGTGTTAAATTCATTATTATCCTTCAGTATTCTCTCACTGTTAATTTTGAAACAGAGGAAGCAAATTACTGAGGTAAAAATGTTTTAAAATTGTGCTCAAATTCCATTTTATGTTACAAAGTTTAAAAAGGAATATTGCCACTGATTTTAGGTTAAAAAAGATCTGATGTGTTCCATTCAGATACTTTCTCTACATTTTATAAACAAACTATTGAAGAGTATTCTTTTATCTGCACCATACTAATCCAGATAAACAGCAGAAATGGTTTTACTGCTTGGTTCCTTGTAGTAGAAGGGAAATAAATCATTTTAAAGTTGGTTGCTATGTGAACAATTGAAGTTTGATTCATTTTGCATTGCCAGCAGAAAACAAAAGAGAGATGAAACAAAAGATGACCTCATTTTAGAAAAGTTATGTAGTTTAAAATTGAAACCAATAACAATAATATCTGGAAACAGTCAAGTCTACATTAAAAATGTCTATGACATAAATTTTGTGTTTAATGAGATGTACATTTCTTGTGTAGAAAGTTTTTGTCTATTTCTTACGATTTACCAGTAATGCAAACTTCAGCAAAATTCATATAGAATGAACAAGTCTTCAAAAGCTGTTCCCAGAAAATTCAAGATATACATTTTATTTGTAATATAAATATCTTCAATACACAGTATTTTAATCAAAATCTTTAGAGCCATTTTTGAGAAAATCAACATTTTAAAAAAAAATTTCCTGAAAATCTTAGTATCGTATTCTTTAAAGATACTAAACTTAAATACCATGTTTGGTATTTAACAGTCTTTTGATTTTTGAGTTATGCTGCCCACAGACACACAAAGACCTTTTTTTAAAAATGCTTTTTTTGGACTCAGGGAATCTCAAAACATATATTTCTCAAAATCTTGATATAAAATTTGTATGGAATACAATACCTTCTCTAAACACTATGCACATAGTACTTTTATAAAAAAATTAGTTCACAATTAAACATTTTTCTTAATATTCAATATTTTTTACAAAAAAGTAATCAATATTATAACAATAAAGACAATTGTTAATATAATTATGGCTATAAGACTTAACATTTGTGTTATTGCTTTAGATAATGCTCACAATATTTCAGTTATAAGAAAATGAATGCATAATGAGAAAGCACATTAAATATATTTGTTTGTCAATCTTGTAAGAGTGGAATGGTAAAATATGTGTGCTTAAATGTTTTTTAATTTAAAAATAATTTTAGCAGTGAAAAGCTGCAATTCTTTTTTGTATATTTTCTGCACATTTTGTATTATTTTGGTTTTTTTTTCAGTTTTTGGATGAGTGCTACAAGCATTTGGCTTTATTACAAGGACCTGAATACACCAAAAAGCTTAATGATGCTCTGGAGAATAATGCATACCATTACGGCTTGGGTATAGCTGTAAAACCCGAAAATGGAAATGGCAGAATAGATAATCTGATTACTTTTCATGATAACTTGCAGGAGTATTACATTCCTCGTAAAATATCACGACATGGTTCACTTCTTCCAAGGGTGAAACAAGGAATCAATGCTGAGAAACTTAGGCACAGTTACGAAGGCTTTTCATCACCAGAGGCTCACAGATCAAATTCAAGTATCCAGGATGAATATCATGAGCAGCTAAATCTAGCTCCTATTTTCAAGGAGACATGCATAGAAAGTAATGAAAGTCATGGAAATGAAGTAAGAGATAATAGCAGTGTTTCACAGGATTCTGGTATTAGCTGTGACAGTTGGGCCCACATCCTAACACCACCTCAGAATTTCAACAAATTAAATAGCTACAAAATAGGAACATTCAGCAATCACAAGCTTAGCAATCAATATTTCAGCAATGAAGTAGATGAAAACAAATCACATATTGATGAATGCAATAACAGCGATTGTGTTTTTTGTCAGAATAATATAAATGAGTGTTTTAACTATATTTTAATTGGTGAAATAGAACATGCATTTAAGTACAATGGAGAAATGAAAAATGAGAATTTTAAACTTGAAGCATATAATAGTGATGCACAGAAAAACAAAGGTCAGACAAATGCTGTCCCAGCTTTAATATTGCAACAGTTGTTTATAGCACCTCCAAAACTTATGAGTGTAGTAAATAACCAACAAGTGCATAAACACTTTGCATTTTCTAAAATCATTGAGGAACCACTTGAAACTAAGATATCAAACGATGCATTTTTTGATGATATCAATAATTCGGAAAAAGATGTTCATAATTTGGAGAGAAACAACAATGTTCCAAAAGTTCAAAATATGAAGCATCAAGAACACTTTGTTAAGTTCCAAGAATCACATAAAAAACTGCATCTGCCTACGAATGCTAATATTTGCTTAATGCCAATCCAAACTTCAACCAATAAAATATGTCTCGCAGAAATAGCTATGAAGAAGTTAGAAAACAACCTTTGTTTGGAAGATAATGTGATGAGTACTGAAAAAGATAAACTCCTTGCACTATATCTGAACAATAAACTTGCAGTCAGTGAAACACCAAACTTTGTTACAGCAAAGCCATTAAATCACGGATATGATGAAGTGAATGAGGAAGATGAAGAACCAGAGGATCACATATATGCAGAACCCATGTACTGCTCATACAGCAGTTCCTTAAGTTCAAGCTTACAAAACATAACCTGTAGTGAAAGTTCTACACCAACAGAATCAGATGCACTTTCCATTAACAGCGAGTCACCTAACATCTATGACGTTCCTGCAGCCAATATGTCAACTCAAGGTTTTAAAAGATCAACTTTATCGCTGTGCCATCTTTCTGCTTCACTTGCTGAAGATTGCATCTCCCAGAAAACTCTTCTATCAGCCTGTGAGGATGTGCCTCTGTATCAGATCTTCACTTTGCAACAAGTAAGTATTTGCTTACTCATGTTTCAAACTAAATACATCTCATAAAGACTCCTTATATGAATTAATTTTTTCAAAATTTTAGTCACAAATAGCATCAGTCTAGCTCCACAATTTTTGAGTATCTCAGAAATAGAGCATAGGTTACCTAACCTGCAAATATTTTATTTTCAGATGTGTTCATTATTGATACATTCACTAATGTATTCATCCAGGCATGAAATAATTCATGAACTGCTTAAAATTTAAGATATACCTATATATTACTGATATATTGTGGACTTTGTGACAATAATGTGTTTTACAACTGAAATTAATTAGTTGAGTCAATTTTGTAACACTACATAATTTACTTTTATTATCGGAAAACATGTTTCAGAAGCCTTGCACTTACATTGTCAATTCCTTTAGTCGACTGCTGGCATTGCTTGCTGTGGTGGTAGTGATGAACCTTTGCATCAGTAGGTCACCTGGCGGGGTTTCAAAGTTGAAAACAAGGTTCTTGTTTTTCCAAATATATATGTTATTCCCATACTTTTAATTCTGTTTTCCTTGTGATATTTTTTGAGTATTTTTAAAAAATGTCAAGCTATCGCAGATTTGTCTTAAGTTTAATGTTTCTGTGGTGTTTTTTTTTTTGCTCTTGTTTTTATGCTTCTTTTTGTTTGGCCAATGTAGATTTTTTCACAGTCTTGCAGCTAAACTGATATATTCCTAGTTTGTTGTCGTGTGGGATATCATCTTTTAATTTAGAATTTAAAATGTTTTTTAAAGAATAATTGTTTTTTGGGACCAGAATGATGTGTCGTTTGAAGATCCTCTGGAATTTATAGAAAGTTGTAGGTTGGAATGTAAACTTCTTGTAGATCTTGTTTTCTGAAACATGTTTTCCAATAATAAAAGTAAGTGATGGAATGTTACAAAATTGACTCAACTAATTAATTTCAAAACCTATATGTGATGTTAGAAAAAAATCTGTTTATGCACTTTATGATTTGGTTAAAATTTTTACTAAAGTAATGGCACCTTACATTTGCATTGACGGTGCTGTAACTTTGTACATAAAGTTTTAAGTTGATATCTTTTGTTACTATTTAGTTATGCCAAATTGTTTGTCACTTTCTGGTTGGCCCTCATAGATAGCAATTATGTATCTCCATAGAGACAGGAACCTTTGCACAATAGCATTCTTTCTCTGAAACTAACATTCAATGATACAGACATGGTATCATTCTGTTGTCAAATAAATAATTTAATAGTGTAAAATTATGAGTCAATGTAATTTTTAAAAGAGTGTGCCACTGATAATATGGAACCCTATATTAGGGAAATCAGCAGAAAAAGTCTCAGATACCTAGGTTCATCTTTAACTGCAATTTATTTTGGTACTTTTATGTACAGGCAAGAAATTAAGCCCAAGGTACCTTATTTCAATTTATTTGATCTAATGCATATCCATATGAAAGAATTTTGTTCATAAACCGCTCATTTTAATTACTAATATCTCAATTTGATTTGCAGGAAAAATATCCATATGTTGACACAGAAGATGGTTATATTGAACCTATGCCACATATATATGAAGATATTGAGACAATTTTAACAGGGAGTCCAGAAGTAGATAGTCGTAAGGAGATGAATATATCGAGACCCACTGAACAGTGCCAAAGGCTGCGTTGGACAGAAACATCTGAAGTCATAAATTCTAGGTTGACAGGTGAGCATTTGTCAATGAATTTGCTACTTCTAAACTACAGTTAAGGGATTGTGGACTGTTTTAATTTCAAAGACCATTGCTGTTTGGCCTTCGATAGGATTACCAGAATTCTAGATCCAAAAATATAGGCATTTTTTTTTATGAAATTCCAAAAAATGATTTTTAGTAAACTCATGTTTGTGTTATCTGCATAATATGAATCATTTTTAAAACTAAATTTCTGAAGTTGCAAACTTAAATTATAATAAATTTAATTTAACACCAAAGTTGGGTTGGAAAATCTTTAAAGTAATAGGATTAACTTCCAAATCTAGCTTATTGAAAACGTCTATGTTTAGCAGTCAAGTTAGCAGCTGCAAGTTCAAGTTGTTTACAAATGCAACTATAATGTTAACTGCTTATGTTATAATTATTATTTTTCAACAATAGTTACACTTGGTTATCAATTTTGTCTTGTAGTTACCAGAATTGTAGCTCAATCCAAGCTATACAGAAGAAAAAAAAAAGAAAGTTATGCCAGTAAATCTACTGACATAAGGCTGTTGCTTTTAAGCACACTTATGGAAATGGCATGTTATTTATGGACACTCTTTAATTGCTGTGGTTCTCAGCGTCCCATTCTAAATTGGGCATGAAAGACCATTTAATTTTGATCAGAGGCCTATCAGGCTTGAGGTTCTTTTACGTGCCGTAAATCTACAACATGGAACCAACGGCTTTACTTCCCTTCTGAAGGAAGCCATGCTAAGGATTTTTACACCCAAAAAAATCCATCGTCCTCTGCCAGGTTTGAACCCACGACCTTGGGTATATGAAGTTAGCATAGTAACCATTACACCACGGAGGGCGACTACTTTTAAGCACACTTATGTGTTATGAGTGAATAGACCTCTCTCTTACAAAATTAAATGAATATCCATACAAATATTTCTGTACTATAGGTTCTTTGTTACTTTCAATTCCAGATAAATTGGATTCCACTGAAATAGCAATACGGGAAGCAAAGTTTGAAATTATCACTTCAGAAGTTTCATACTTTAAATCACTCTGCATTTTGGAAAGCATTTTTATGGATAGTCCACTGCTAGCAGATAGCGCCATTCTTTCACAAAAGGACTATGAAGCACTTTTTTCAACTGTCCAGAAAGGTAAGAATTGTGAACTACCATTAAATAAACGCCTAAATGTGCAGTTTTGTTGTAGCAATAAGCAAGGCCTATTATAACATAATGTTCTGCCTTAATCCTGAAAACAAAAATTCTTATAAGGGTTACAAGTTTTTAAGCCATTTTAAAGAATGAATATTGGATGTACTCAGTTTTAGTTTTAAATGTATTACTCATAAAAAAATAAGCTGAATTAAATTGAAAAATCCAAGGTCATGGCTAGGAATTGAAATACAGATCAGCAATTTTTTAAGCTGAAACTTAACTACTCAGTTATCTTAACAAGATGCCCATATTCACCTAAAATCTTCTAATCAGATCCAGGTATCTGAATAAATCTGTCAGGCATTGTGGGCATATATAGAACTTATGACAGACAACACCAAAATCATATATTTATCTTAAAGTCCTCAACTGTTTGGTAACATCTGTAGGCAGACTTAAAGAGTTCGTATAATTCTCAGAGGATTTGGACATACTTTCTTATAAATTTTAATTTATTTTTTTTTTATAAAAATAATTTCTGCAAATTCTGCCTGATTCAAAACACATACTTTCTAAATCATTTGATGCATTTATAAAACAAGTACTTAAAGTGAATGCACATCTCTTAAAGGATTAGCCTAGCCCTGTGTACTGAAATTCCTAGTATTTATATGATCTTAAGACATCATTGGAGCTAAGTTTTATTATTCTCTCTGGTCTCAATACTACTGGCATACCAATCTGAGGGAACAGAGGAGGTAGCTAATGAGTACTCTCTGAATTCATAAAAGGAATTTTAGACAGTTTACACAATTACAGCTACACTTTCCTAAAATATATACTTTTCCTCAAAGCCAAGTTTTTCCAAATGTATTAAATTTTAACCACAGCAATAAATTATTGATTTCTTGGAAGCAATAGATTTTAAACATTTTACACAAAAACTTCAGTTCCTTGGTTGACTTAGTCATTGGAAACAAAAAGGATACCTTAAACCTAGTTAGCAGGTAAAATCTTCTTAATCAAAGGCATGGACCAGCGTGTTTTAGTGTACACAAACAACTAACTTTATTTTTTTCTGAATAAAAGCCATTCAAAATAAAATATATATGCCATTTTTTTAGCAATATTTTTAGACAATTTATTGCAAAAATTGATGTGACAGGCTTGAAACATTACCTTTCCAAATTTCCATTCTTAGTTAACACTCCAATTCATCGGTTATCACTGTTCACTATGATTATATGTAGTAGGAATGAACACTAAAACATTATACAGTGAGAAAAATAAAATGATACTCCATTGGGAGATCATATTTTTGTAATTTGATTGTTTCATGTGTTCAATGCATGTGCATAAAGGAATATGAAACTGAATTCCTTAACTGTTTTACTTTAAATAAATGTGAACTATAAATCTAGCTGATGCTTTTCTGAATTTTACAGTAAACTCACATTTAATCTAAATTAGCAAATTATTGAGATGATAGTGGAGAAAGGAATTGTGAATTGCTTTTAATTGCACTTTAACCTAATGTAATTTTTTTTTAAACATAAGACAGTACCTACAAAAACATTTTCTAGCTTGTGTTTCTTTTTACAGTAAAGAAATGCTCACAGCAATTGTTGGCTGCGCTAACAGCCAGCTTCCAAGAGGATTTTTTGCTCAACAATCTCTGCAAAGTAGTTTCTGAATTTGTAACCTCTGGTGCACTCCAAGTATATGTAGATTACTGTAAGAATCACAGTCATATGGAAGAGACCATAAAACATCTCAGGTAAGCTGCAGCCTGAACTGGTTTTTGTTGCTCCTAAAATGTGCTTAGTAACCTTCAGTGACTATCATATTCAAAATCTTCTCATCCACCTGTGAGAACTCTGGTCAATTTTGTTTCGTTGATGAAATAGTCAATCACATTCTATTTTCTTTGTTCTTCCAATGGCTGAGGACACGGTTGAAAATTTTTGTGTGACATTCTTGGAAGATACTAAAACTAAATACAAAATTTTGTTTTTAACATGCACACACACCTTTTTCTAAAACATTTTTTCTTTTGGATTCAGAGGACCTCAAAACATATATTTCTGGCATCACATTTTTGAGTGGAATATAATACTCTCCCTTCCTGCATAGCATGTGTACAGAAAGTCAACATGGATCTATTTTTGTCCGTTGATAAATGTCAAGATGACCAGTTGTAGAATGTTAAAGAAAAACAAAATAAATAATGCTAATATTATTACACATTATCCTGATATATGGTGGACTTTTGTGACAGTGATGTGTTTTAACAATTGAAAGATGAGTCGATTTTGTAACACTACATCACTTACTTTTTATTTCGGAAAACATGTTTCAGAAGCCATCTGCTTCCATTGTCAATTCCTTTGGTCGACTGCCGGCATTACTTGCTGTGGTGGTTGTCTCTGTCCCTGGTTCATCAAACCACCACCAGGGATAGAGACAACCACCACAGCAAGCAATGCTGGCAGTCGACCAAAGGAATTGACAATGGAAGCACATAGCTTCTGAAACATGTTTTCCGAAATAAAAAGTAAGTGATGTAGTGTTACAAAATCGACTCAACTAATTTTCAATATGGTATTTTAATCAACATTGTTAGAACCAATTTTGAAAAAATCAAAATTTTCAAACAATATTCCATGAAAAGAGTAGTTGGGATGGGGTGATTTTCTTGAAAATCTTCATGTTGCATCCGTGAAAGTACACTGAACTTAAATACCAAGTTTGGTATTTAGCCAACTTTTAGTTTATAGGTGTCTCTCTCTCTCATCCACCCCCCCCCTCTCTCTCTCTCTCTCCCACACACGCACATGGACATGTTTCCCAAAATGTTTTTTCTGGATTCAGGGATGTCAAAACATGTATTACCAGTGAAATCTCAACATGAAATTTTTGGTTGTAACACAATTCCTTCTCTATCTGCTATGTACATTGTACATATGGGCTACAGAAAGTAAAAAGTAGGGACGATTACAGCAGAGTACAGAAAAATGTTATTTTCTCTACACGTACTATGTATATAATACGTGTAGAGAAGGTGTTGTATTGCACCCATAAATTCAATACCAAGATTTCATCAGAAATACACGTTTAAGGTCCCCGTGAATCCAAAAAAATCATTTTTAGAAAAATGTCCATGTATGTGCATGTGTGTCATGCGCACGCCCGTGTGTGTGTCTGTGGACAGCATACCCCAAAAACAAATAGACCGTTAAATACCAAAGTTGGTATTTAAGTTTGGTATCTTCCAAGTATGTGACACAAATATTTTCAAGAAAATCCCCCACCCCAAACTACCCTTTACATGGAACAAATTTTGGAAATTTTGATTTTCTCAAAAATGGCTCTAACGATTTTGATTAAAATCTCTTTAATTCGAAGATATTTACATGCCAAATAAAATTTACATCTTGAATTTCATGGAAATCGCCTCTAAAGACTGATTTATTCAGGATGATTTTTACTGAATTTTGCATAACTGGTAAACCGTAAGGGATAGACTTACTAAGCAAAAAATATAGATCATGATAAAACACATAAGTACTGCCATATATTTTTTTTTTTTTTTTTTTTTTGTGGAGTTGGCCATTTTTGAGATATTCCTTGTTATTGATTTGTTTTAAAATACTTTTCTCATACTGGAAATTGTCAACACTTGGCCATACAAAGAAACGGATTTCAATCCCATAGTAACCATATTTATGTGTACTTTAGCCTAGTGTATTCCGTATTTTCCTTCTACATGTAAAGGATCGTTTGTAAAGACGTTTTCTGCTAATGTTAAATAGATTGAAGAATAAGCTTAATAACAATAATTTGTTACAGAGATATAGGGAAAGTTATGCGGATGGAACACATCAGATTTTTATTGCATTTGTTCCAACAGTTTTTCATTGATTCTCATATTGGATATTCATGTTTGTGCAAGCAATGGCACTAATTGGACTCAATCAGAAAATGCCACATGCTATAAGTGATGTGCTAACTCTGACAGTTTCTAGCAAGACTAGAAGTTTGTTACAATGCTTGATTACAATGTATATTGAAATGAATTTGTTGGAATGCACACCCACTTAAAATCTTGGATGTGCTCAAACTATAAAGAAATCTATCATGAACTATTTGTGAAATTACTATGAAATCCTTGGTTATTCAATTTTTCATAAAAATGCAACTTTGTTAGTGCCATGGGTAGTAAGTATTTAATAAGAAATTCAACTTTACATTATTTAATTTAAGTTTTGATATAAATGTGAACATCATTGTCTTTAAGCCTGACGAATTATAACTTAAATGATGTTTGCAGGGAAACAAATCCAACATTCACAAATATTCTGAAGAGACTGGAAGAAGACAGTGCATGCCAGATGTGCTCTCTGCAGTCCTTTCTCACGTTACCCATGCAAAGGGTAACCCGTTTTCCACTACTCATCAAAGCAATCCTCAGATACTTGCCTGTTGGACATTCAGAGTCACACATTTGGAAGCTGGTCCTCTTCGAACTGAACAAGGTAACTGTCTCACGTAAAAAGCATGGGCTTGTTTTTTTTCATGTGGTTTTTGCTTACTACGCAATTCAGAATGGCAAACTGCAACATGAAGCGATTGACAGAGGAGATCTTAGGCAGCATTTCTGGAAATTCATAGTTATACTGACATTTCAATCCGTGACAGTAAAAGTTTTAAATAAATAATTTAATTTTTTACTATATGGGGTCTCATGGATTTTAATTGTGGAGAGTTCATTGTCCCTTTCTAGTCAAGATAAATGTGAGAAAACTAAAAGCAAATCACCATAAAGTGCTGAAAAAAAAAAAAAAAACATAGCTTATAACATGGAAAAGAAAGAACAATGTTTAAAGGGTTATTTTTTTGAAAATAAAATAGCTAATAAGGAATGATTATGAGACTGATATCACCTACAAACTCCCTTCATATAGAATTTTATTCAGAAAAATCTGATATAAGAAATTCTCATAAGAGAAATTCATGACTCTGAATACAAACTATTCTTACAAAAGCTTATTCTTCTAACTCCTTCATGTTAATAAACATGTTTGCAAAAATGCTTTTATTACAAATTTTGTTGTAGTACAAGGCCAAAATCTGATGTGAGCTAAAACAATTTGCACACGTAAATTACCAACAGCCACTAAGACCTGACTCATAGTGGTCGACTTTCACATTTAAATACTGTACAACTCATGCAACCGTAGTCATAAGTGTATAGCTCTAGCTGTGTATTTGGTGCATTTTTCCTGTTTACTTCGTTTTTCTCTGTGAGGTTGACCATTGTAATATGCTGTAAACAGAATAGTATGTCTGACGAAAGAGTGCAGGTGTTAGGGGAGGTCACTGGTGTAGCATGGCACAGTTTAGAGTGGTCAGAGAAGGCTGGAATATAGTGGAGTACAGTCCGACCATCAAAACATCAGCACAGCATACATAAATAGCAATAAACTACAAAATTCACAACAGGTTAAACTTGCAGTCAGTGTTTGCATTTTGCCTTGATTCAAACCCATTCACTGTAAGAGGCTCAATTGTTCCATTCCAGTATTGCCAAATTGTACAGGGCTTGCTTATCTGTTTGCGTTTATGCAAACTTCCACTGATTGCTGTTTGTTACATGTTGGGCTTGTTTTTTTTGTGTGTTTATTATTATTTCTTGTGGTTTTGCTTACTACACAGCTCAAAATGGCAACCTGGAACATGAAGCCATTGACGGAGGAGAAACTTAGGCAGCATTCCTGGAAATTGATAGTTATATTGACATTTCAATCCATGACAGTAACATTATTAAATAAATAATTTAAGTTTTTACTGTTTGAGAACTCAAGTCATATTCTTAATAGTGTCCATAAATGTGAACCAATGCTAAAAATTTCAACTCACAGCTTCAAAACTGAGTGGAAATCTCTATGTAAAACCTTACTTAGGACTATCATTTAAGCAATAGCATATCATTTGGCTTTGCAACATAAGGGATAAAGAATAGTAAGTTTAATTTAAAAGTGGGTCACTACAGCTTTGAAATTTTGTTTTCTTTGCATAACCAAGATAAAAAACGAACAGCAATTTACCAGTTGGATAGGTAGAGTCAAACAAAAATTCAATGCCACAGCTGGGATTGGAACCATGGATCTCCCGATCTCTACCCAGTTGCTCTACCACTGAACTACCATGGCAACATGCCGGCATAGCATTGAATTTCTCAACTGACTTGCACGTTTCCCGGTAAACCACAAGGTGATCTCAATTATTTCTCTACCTATCCAACTCCAGTCCTACACACAGTTTTTGTGAAAAAACATTTAAAATGACCACAATTGACCATGATAGTTGACTATACTATGAATCCTGGGACTTAAAGTACTTACAACATTGTAAGTTGCCATTGGGGTTAGACCACTCGCCTCTCACCTAGACGGCCAGGGTTCGATCCCAAGTGACCACATGTGAGATTTGTGGTGGACAAAGTGGCACTGGGGCAGGTTTTCTCCAGGTACTCCGGTTTCCCCCGCCATTGCATTCTACCGGTGATCCATCATCATTCATGTATCATCAGTGTCACCACATGTCACAGTAGTTGGTGACCTTAAATACTACAACAAAAAAATGTGTGGCTGTATTTATGGATGTAGATTTTTTCCCATGCTGATAATTGAAACAGATTCGAAAGTTCTTTCAATAATTTGATGTTCGGGTTGATTTCGTGGTGTGCTTCCCAAAAGTGATGTGCTACTGCAAATTTGTCCAGCTGTTTTGACTTGATGTGTCTTCTGTGTTCTTTATTGTGTGTTTTAAGATTTCTTATTGTCTTCCCAATGTTCTTGACATTCAATTGCACATATTCCTGGTTTTTTCTCTGTGGGTATTTTGTCTTTAAGAGAGGAGCCCAGAAGGTTTTTTACACTGTATTTTTTAATCGGTGCTAGTTTGATGTTGAATTTCTTTAATACTTTTTATAACCTGTTGTGGAGTTGTTGGTTGTATGTGATTTTGTGAAATTTGGGAGGTTTTTCTTTATGGGTTAAGGTGATAATTTCTTTGATGTATTTCTGTCTTTTGTATTTATTGATCTTTTTTGATGGTGGAGGTATTGAAACCATTGTCTACTGCTGTGCTCTTTTATATATTCAGTGGGATTGACTGGAACATTCATTAGTCTGAAAGCTAGACCACTGAACACTGCAAATTTGCGTGGAATGGAGTTGAAGCTATTTCCTTTTATTTAGTTGGTGTGTGTGTAGTTTTCATCTGTATTCCAAATTCTATTTTGTTGTTCTTTTTTAGTATATTTAGATCTAGAAATGGGATGCAGCCGTCATTTTCTTTTTCTATAGTAAATTTTATTTTGGGTTCCTGTAGGTTGTGGAGTTTTAAGGCGTCTAGTGCTAGTTTTCCTGGGATTATGGCAAAAATGTTGTCTACATATCTGTACCAAGTTTTGAAACTTTGTAGAAAGGCTTTGGTAATGTGCGTTTCAAATGCACCCATAAACAGTTAATTAATTTGATTATGCCTTCACTGTATGCAGCTTCAAAATTATACAACTTATTTCTGGTATCATGAAATGTCTCTCTCCCCCTTCTCATATACTTTATCTGCATTAGGTCTATTATTGTACCTTAGAGCACGTTTCCATCCAGCAACAGCTCCTGAAATATGTTCCAAGGTGAAAAAAAAAAAAACTTAATGTAGTTGAAGTATTGTGGGATCAAGTCCTTTTTTATTTGAATTATTTCATTACTAGTGCAGTTTAAATGTGTAATTAATAATGCTCTCTTTGTTACAGATAGTGGAGCGCTGCAATGAGGCTGCTGGGGAAATACACGAAGTGAATGAGGTAATTATTATGTTATTAGTACAGCAGTTGTTATACAAGATGATCAAACCTGAAAGCAATGCAAAACTGTATTATTATTTAAGAGTGAGTTTCTATTAAATCAATTAATGGGAATGCACAGTGAAGTAACTAATTAAATAGGAGTAAAAACATAGATTACACTCAAACTTCACTCTTGAAATAAGGTAACTTACTTCGGAGGCTTTTTCCACCATTTTTAACAAAGATTCACTCTTCGTCGTTGAAAATGGTGGAAAAAGCCACCGAAACATGTCCAAAGTAAGTTACCTTATTTCAAGAGTGAAGTTTGAGTGTAATCTATGTTTTTACTCCTATTTAGTGAGTTTCTACTTACTAAAAAATAATTAGTCAGCATCACTACTGTGAAATTTTTATAAGCAGCAACAGCACCTTTGATGGAAACAAAGGAGTGGGGGAAGTTTACTTCCATTTTGTACCCATTGAAAATAATAATATACATTTTCTGGCATCTGAGGACCTATAGTTTGATTCAGCTCTGGGGTATTAATTTTAAATCAGCCCTATCCTCTGACTAACTTATGTAGAGGATCTGGTCCATGGTAAAAATTGCAGGTCATCTTATTCTGCTGTCATTCTTATTATCAGCCTTCCATCGGAGGTAATGTCATTGTTAGCTGGGATGAGATGACTCCCAAAGGTCCAATGGATCACATGGAAAATATTGGAAAACTATTGAACTATTTTGTGGCACGAGGCATACACTTAATAAGAATTTCAGTGTTGGATTACAAAGACTTTAAATTTATTATACTCCTAAATTTGGTTTTATTTATTTATACAAAATTCTTGAGGAGGCTCTGCCCTGGTAGGCTCTTCCTTTTATTGTAACAGTCGTTTTAATAGGTATTAGCATTAAACTTAAACAAACAAGTGCACAAAAATGGAATTTTAATCAATTTTTACTTTCTTTAAATGTACAATGTACATAGTGCATAGAGAAGGTATTGTAATACACCCAAAAATGTGAAACCTAGATTTCACTGCAAATACATGTTTTGGTTCCCCCTGAATCCAAAAAAAGCATTTTTAGAAAAAGGTCTGTCTGTGGGTAGCATAGATAAAAACGAAGTCAGTTAAATACCAAACTTGGTATTTAAGTTTGGTATCTTCCAAGGATGCGACATGAAGATATTCAAGAAAATTCCCCCACCCCCAACTACCCTTTACATGGAACATTTTTTGAAAATTTTCATTTTTTTCAAAACTGGCTCTAATGATTTTTATTAAAATACCTTATGTATAAGATATTTTTATGACAAATGAAATGTATATCTTGAATTTTATGGGAATAGCCTCTGAATGACTTGTATATAATTGGCAAACCAAAAGAGAGATACAAAAACTTCAAACAATGTAGACTTCATTAAATACACAATTTATGTCATATACATTTTGTTTGTATAGTTTTCTATTTACTTCATGCTAATCGAGAAAAAATCAGCAGGAATAGTCTTAGTGCTTCCTTGCAAGTAGAAGTAAAATAAGGGAGTACCATAGGTTAAAGTGATAGTCAAATGCTGGTTGCTGTGTAACAAGTTTCTTTGTTTATATGGACAGGAGTTGACAAATTCCTGTATGAGTAAAGCATGTTTTTTAAAGCTGAAACCAAAATCAAGGAATATCTCAAAAATGATAAACTCCATGGACAAAATGTATATAACATAAATTGTGTGTTTTAATGTTCTCCTCAGTTTTTGTGTGGTAAGTTTTTGCCATCTCTTATGGTTTAGCAATTATGCAAAATTCTGTAAAATTCATCCAGAATAAAGTAGTCTTCAGAGGACATTCCCAAAAAAATTCAAGATATACATTTTATTTGTCAGGTAAATATCTTTAATATACAATATTTTAATCAAAATCCTTAGCCATTTTTGAGAAAATCAAAATTTTCAAAAAACGTTTCATGTAAACGGTAGTTTGGGGGGGGGGGAGTTCTCAAAATCTTTGTGTCGCATCCCTGGAGATACTAAACCTAAATACCAAGTTTGGTATTTTACCGACTTCGTTTTTGAGTTATCGTGTTCACAGAACACATAGACACATACACACAAATCTTTTTCTGAAAATGCTTTTTTTGGATACAGGGGACCCTAAAACATATTTCTGGAGAAATCTTGGTATCTAATTTTCATGTGGAGTGCAATACCTTCTCTATACACTATGTATATAGTACATGTAGAGAAAGTAAAAATGCACAAAAACTTACCTAAATCATATTTGAAAAAATCAGTAAGCCACCTGGGAAAAGATGTAAATTATTGGTTGCGAAACTAAATGTAGCATAAAAGATAGGACCAACAGAAGGCAATAAATCCCATGAAAGCATTACATGCACAAGCTAAATATACAATTTTACTACAAGGGTTTCACATGTTAGCTGTTATCTTTCCATTGTGAAGTTAGTTTTAAGTTCTATTCCACAATTTCTTGCTCTATTAGCATCTGACAAATGCCACTCATGGTTCTGTCTTCACACTCACGATATCTAATATGAATTTTTTTCTCCCTTACAGAGACTGATATCACTCACATTACGTCAGCAACCCATAGGAAAGAAGAAATCAAAACATTTTTGGAAGAAGTTCAAGACAAGGAAGAGTAAAATTTAACACACGCTAGTCATTGTATATATTTATGAGTACTGTGATATGTTTTTATATATTCTTATTTATGACCTTAAGACTGCACTAAGTTTGTTGTTTGTTATTGTCTTTATTCTTAATGTATAATTGTGATACAAAAATAATAAATCCTTGCCAAAATCAAGATGTTCATGCTTCCTTGGACAAATAACTTAATACAAATGTAAAACTCATAAATTAACTGATAAAATGATTAAAGAAAATAAAATGTATACTAGCAATCTCATTCTAAATGTTTTTTCTTTGATTCCTGCCATCAAATATTATATATTTTGTTTATATTCTGTAAATGGACATGCCAGAAGTCTTACATTGCGATACTAGTTGACTGTGACATGGGTGTGCTACGTGGGAAGAGGAAGTAAACATTAAACTAGTGGATGGGGGCATCAGAAATGCAGCCAAGTTGCATTTACTAATCAGGTGAGATTTGCACATGTACTGTTTTCATTGTACCTCTGTACCTTCCCACAATTCCTCTTGCCCCTTGCTCCTCTCAGATTGCAAGCCATGACAATGTCAACAAAACAGTGGCACCTTCTTCCAAATGCATTCATCATGGCCAACTATTAATATATTTGCAGTAAATGGGCACATTTAAAAAAATTATATCTTTCAATTATTAATAACAGACGTGCCATTAACTGTGAAATTACTTTAATTTAATTTACTTAAAATATTAAAGAGTCAATGGTCACACTTAAACTTCACTTATGTCAAGTTGTAAATTTTGGAATGCTTTTGAGATGTCTCCATCCTCAGCATGACATCTGAAGGTTATATATCTTACTCCTTCCTCAGCAAGAGCAACTAACTGCTGGTATTCTGATGGTTAACTCTAAACTGCTGACTGGCAAGATTTTGAAATTTAACAAAGTAAAGTTTAAGCATGAACATCACGTCATTAATAATTTAAAAGTAAATTAAATTAAAATGTAACCTCCTTATTTTATCTTAACACATGCAACAGTTTCATTCCTGGAAAGTTGACAAATTTAGTGCTATTTGGCTTTCTTCATGTTTTGCAATGACTAGGATTCAATGTATATGACAAAAAATTCGTAATATCTAAATAAACTCTTAATAACAAGAGTGATGCAGCAAGATGAAATGAGTCAAAAACTTTTGAAATGGATCGATTTGTGATGGCTTAGAGACTTAATCCTCTTTGCATAGCAAAAACAAATAATGAATAATTCAAATCAACACAAAAAAGATCTTATGGCTGATGCCACCAAGAATATATATTTGACAAAGTGTTTTTTTAACAAGCTTTACATTCTTAATGTTTTTGTCTATCTCTTATGGTTTGCAACATTCTTTTAAAGCCATTCAAAGATATTTCAAGGTATACATTTTCTTTGTCATGCAAATATCTTACAATAAACAGTTATTCAATCAAAACCATTAGCCATTTTTCAGTTAAAAAAAGAAAAGAATAAGAACATTTCTGTACAGTAGTTAGAGGTTGGGAGATTTTCCTTAAAATCTTTGTCACATCCTTGGAGGATTCCGAATGTAAATATTACGTTTGGTATTTAACTAACATTTTGCTTTTGAATTATCCTGTTCCCTCTCTTACACACAGACACACACACACACACACACACACACCACAGTCACCCTCCTGGTGTAATGGTTACCATGCTAACTTCATATACCCAAGGTCACGGGTTCAAACCCGGCAGAGGACGATGGATTTTTTCATGTGTAAAAATCCTTAGCATGGCTTCCTTCGGAAGGGAAGTAAAGCCGTTGGTCCCATCGTAGATTTACGGCATATAAAAGAACCTCAAGCCTGAAAGAGAGGCCTCTGAGCAAAATTAAGCAGCCTTTCAAGCCCAATATAGAATGGGACACTGAGAACCACAGTAGTTAAAGAGCATCCATAAATAACACACCATTTATTCTCTCTCTCTCTCTCTCTCTCTCTCACACACACACACACACACATGGATCTTCCTCAACAAATGCTCTTTTACTTTCTCTATATGTACTATGTAAATAGTGTATAGAGAAGGTATTGTAATGCACCAAAAAATTCCAATATTTCACCGGAAATACATGTTTTGGGTCCCCCTGAATCCCTAGAAAGCATTTTTGGAAAAAGGTCCATGTGTGTGTATGTGTCTGTGGACAGCATAGCTCAAACTTGGTATTTAAGTGTTCCAAGGATGCTACTCAATGATTTTCAAGAAACCCCCACCCCCAACTACGCTTTACATGGAAACATTTTCGAAAAAATTGATTTTATCAAAAATGGCTCTAACAATAAATAATTAAGTAATAATCAATTAAAATATTGTATATTAAAGATATTTACCTGACAAATAAAATGTTTATCTTGAATTTTCTGGGAATAGCCTTTGAAGACTATTCTGGATGAATTTTACAGAAATTTGTATAACTGGCAAACTGTAAGAGATAGACAAAAGCTTACTTAAAGGAAACCGTAGGGCTCATTAAAACACACAATATATGTTATATACATTTTTTTCGTGGAGTGGATCGATTTTGAGATATTCCTTGTTATTGGTTTCAGCTTTAAAAAACATACTTTCCTTAACTCCTGTCCATAGAAACAAAGGAACTTCAGTCACATAGCAACCAGCTTTTGACTAATACTTTAGCCTATACTACTCCTTTATTTCCCTTCTGCTTGCATGGAAGCAAGTAATAAAACTATTTCTGCTAATTTTTTTCTTGATTAGCATGAAGTAAAAACAAGCATAAGCTTTTTAGCAAGAATTGTTGCAAAGATATAGAGATGATTCAGTGAACCCAAATGCATATTTAAAGTGAAATCTTGGTAATGAATTTTTGTGGGCATGCAATACAACTGCCAAGTAATAGAGAAGGTAAAAAATTATGCATTTTGAAATGATACTGAACGCTTAATGACACAAAATTTGATAAAAATTAAGCCACCAATAATTTGCAATGCAAGGTGCTGACCAAATCCACAACTTTTAGTTTTGAAACACATGGAAAACATTGCCTGCCTTCTACCATTAAAGGATGGACTTTTGTATATCAATGCATAATTCAAAATACAAACAAGCACTCTGTTTTTTTATTGTGCAACTAATTTGAGTCATATATGGACACTATAGATTCACTTACTTATTTTTTCCTGAATGCATTTCAAAGACGTTCATCTTCATCTTTGGTAGGTGTTTGATTGGCTTCAGAAGGGAAGATTACATTCATAATTTCTTCTGTACTGCCATCTGGTTTCCTTGGAGGTAATCAATCTTAAGGTGTTGTCTGCTGGTGGTATTTCAAAATTCATAACTTACAAAAGTAAAGAAGCAAAAAAAAAAGATAAAAAATATCACCACACTAAGCACAGGAGCCAACCTAAACCAAAAATACAGTAAATTCACATTCCACCCACATTTGCAAAGTAAGTTCAAAAAGCTGGTCCAAGATCATAATATAGAGCTAGCACCTCAAAACAAATACAACCTCAGGAACCTATTAAACCACCCATTAAAAGACACTATACCAAACAAATCAAAATCTGGCATTTACCAAATAAATTGTGAGGTTTGCCCCAAAATTTATATTGGACAATCTAAGAGAAACCTCCAAACAAGATTAAAAGAACATATCAGGAACATGAAACTCAAGCAAACAGACAAATTAATTTCCTATACACTAATTAATAATTACTTCATCCAAGCTATAATTATCCTTTCTGCATTTATTGGGGCAATTGGAGGATTTAATCAAATTTCCATTCGGAAAATCCTATCCTTTTCATCAATTAATCATATTGGTTGAATATTAACTATCATAATTATAGGCATAAATTTATGATTAACCTATGCAGTATCACATCACTTCTGGACATCACAACAAACATCAAACCAGACATCAGTCTTATTAAACATGTAAAAACCACAACTAACAATTTGGAAAAATGCGCACAGAGTTATGAATTTTGAAATACCACCAGCAGACAACATCTTAAGCTTACCTCCAAGAAAACCAGAGGAAATTACAAATAGAATCTCCCCGTTTGAAGCCAGTCAAACACTCACTGACGATGAAGATGAACATCTTTGAAATGCATCCAGGAAAAAACTAAGTAAGTGAAACTATAGTGTCCATATTTGACTCAAATTAATCACATAATAAATTAAAAGTTTCACTGTATAAATCACTTCACATCATACCTTGTGATAAGCACTCTGTTGTTTTTCCTTCCTTAAAGAAATAAAGTGTTAAGGGTACAAAATTAACATATTGAAACCAAATAGCTACAACTCTTTCAATTTTTCTGTTAATAGACTATTCTATGTAAAATGTTTATAAATAGTGAAAACTCTCTTTCCTAGCAGACTCTGGAATGAAGCTCAAGTGATGTAGAGTAATAAATACATATATTGCCATATATGGCATTGAAAGTGTAATAATTACAAGCAACAATGAAAGTACATGTCCCTAGAAAGTCAGTGTGTCTTAAGCACCATTTTATAAAATTTACAGGAGACACAAAAACTTTATGTATTCATTTATAGAAGTTTTATTTCAATACTTTTCTGTATACCAACATAAATAAATATCATTTAACAGTAGGATACAATATGAGAAATATTCTCTCATGGTTTTTAGTCAAACATTGTAACATAATGTCAGAAATATTGCATACAATAATATTGCAAACCAAAAGGAATAAGTCTTTTCAAAATATTGTCATTTACATTAAAATATCTGGTACTTCCAATAATCTGATGGGAAGTTCCTGGAGCTAGAGACCTTAAAAGTTTTTAGATAGGTTTCTATAAGTAGGTCATGTGAATTTTTTCAAAGATTTTGGTAATCACACACATTAGTATACAAATAAAACATTTTACAGAAATATATTTTAAGCGAACCTTATTAAATAATTATTCAAATACAGCTATTCTATTCTTAGATATTATCTTCTAATCTCTGGTAGCTTATATTCAACATTGTGCTCTCTTGACAGACTCCTAAAACTTTTCATGATACATTTTTGGAGTATTTTATAAGCTCTAGAATAGACCTATATTACTACATTTAATACTAATAATTGTCATAAACCCACCAAAAACATCACTTCTTCCTCTTCACTTTACCTTTATGGGTGTCAAAATGAAACACATAAAAAAAATATTATGCCATGTTAACAATATGACATGCAAAAATATTTATTCTTTTCTCTTTGTGGAAGAAAGAAATTGTGAGAAATGCTCAAGGAGATATTTTGTTCAGTTAAGAGCAGTAGAATAGTGTATACAATTTCTGCAAGTGTTCTGCTATTAACTCTATCGCTTAGAATAATTGCAAGCATTTCTTATGATACTGTCACTTAAGATATTCTGGCAGTCCAAGAAAACATAATGGTGCTTATGCTACTTCTAGTTTTCTCTCATTTTAAGTGTCATATTTTTGTGGTGACTTAACGATACTTAGCCAGAATGAGCCCATCCATATATACATATGCTATTATACCATAACCTCAAGTTTCATCAAAGTGGCACTTACAACACACTGACTTTCCAGGGAGCCAGATTGCAGATTCTAGTTGTTTTAAACTAAGGCTCTTTCCTGAGCCTTTCCTATTGGTTACGGAGACAATATGGCTATGTGACAGGTGAACGACAGGTTTCAAGATTTCATCAAGGTTAAACTACGTTAGGTTAAGTGTATGTATATGAATTGGATCGAAGTAAGAGGTAAAACTGGACTTTCTGAGAATCGGTTCTTCTTTCCAATAAGAAATGCACAGTCTTCCATTCGTTCTGTCATGTTGGTCAATCGACCAAAGACAGAGTCAAATCTAAAACCGAACTAGAATCTGTAATGTCGCTTTCAGGGACAAAATAATACATTT
Organism: Hymenopus coronatus; assembly: GCA_030762935.1. Lineage (NCBI taxonomy): Eukaryota > Metazoa > Arthropoda > Insecta > Mantodea > Hymenopodidae > Hymenopus > Hymenopus coronatus. The sequence continues at coordinate 31,403,594 of CM060885.1, read as the reverse complement.
GGTATGACATTTTAAACAGAAACGTTTCTAAAATAAAATATTGCATAATTTCTTAATAAAAAGGATAATTAGGTGTATAAAAGACTTCATGATAAGTATTAATGATTTTAATTCTTATAATAAAGAGCATAACAGGAAACATTTGCTAACCTTCCATTAGATTGTTTGTCTTACAGTAAATAATGCAACTTTAGGAGAGTTTCTGTTGTTATTTTTATAAACTATTTGTTATGAGCTATTCTTTCAAACTTATCTGAATACATGCCTTGCTCTCTTTAGAATGTGAGATTCTTTACTGGTTTCAAATATTTTCCTACGTGGAACATGTTTCAGTGCATGGTTCCAATTATCTGTATGCTTTATGTCGAGCATTATTTTTATCATTTGATTCAATGTCAAGGATTTAGATGCCCCTGATCCCCACCTTAAATACCGATCCAAGGGTAACTTAGCCATTTTTAAATTATCCCTCTTTGCTTTGGCAAGTGATAATGGTTCATTGTTAACCTTATCTACCATTGCACCAATTATATAGATAGCATCATGATCAAAATACTTTAGCTCATCCTTGCAATGTGGAGTGAGGTATACCAATTTGTCTCTTTCAAATGTTTCTAAATAGCTTTTCTCTGTAACATTTAAGGGAAAACTGCTTTCATAAAGTGTTGGAATAAATTTTTCTAGAGTTCTTATAAGCACACTTTCACGAGAAATGTTGCAAAAATGAAGATCATATGGGTCGGGATGAAGTCTATTGTCAGCAAACATCATCATTAGCTGCTTTGCACAATTCTGTGCTTCACGCATAGTCATAAAACTATCATAACTGCAATCAACTACCAACTTCTGACCAAATGTCATTGCATGAATTAATTTAGTGTTGTGAAATTCAGTGATTGTAGCATCATATATTCGCATAAAAATGGAATTTCGTCCTAATCCATACTTAATCTGACCATCCTCAACATTCTCACTTTTTAACACTGCTAATTCTTTTTCTCGTTTCTGCCGTCTAGTCTCCTTTTTATTTTTGTCATTCTGTCTCTTCTTTTCCACTCCAAAGAGGTAACTCAAATATTTTTTTCTTCTTGACCTAGTTTCCAATTCCAGAAGTGATTTCCAGTGTTCAAGTTTCAGTACATCTGGAACTTTATTGCCATTCTGTCGAAGATATTCAACTTCTAGTTGAAGAACTTTCAGTTTTCTTTCAAGAATTGGGTCTCCACTTGTGATGTTGCTGAAATCCTCTTTTTCATCTTTGTCATATTGGGGTAAAGATTCATGTATTGCAGCTGTTGCGTATCCTGAGGTTTGTGATGCTTTCTTCAAAGCAGAAATATTTGCTGACAGTGGAGAAGTGTACCAACAACTTTGGAATGTGCACAAAGGTCGTACTACCAGAGGTGTACTTCCCATGCTGCGTATGATGAACTGCACAACAAATCTGCTTCCCATGGCTGTACCCTTAGCTAAAACAAAAAAGACATTTTGTAAGAAAAATCTAAACTCTTAAATGTTAATACATGCATTTTCATCACAGATAATATTTTAGCTTTTCAAAGAATTGCATTGGCATGGTTTGGATCATAATGACATCTCGACTTTTAATTGATATTTAATAGACACTATAAATTTTGATTACGGATTTCTGGCTCTGAAACCCACCAATTAGGTAGAAAAGGTATTGCATTCCACCCAAAAATGATATACAAGATTGCACTGAAATACACGTTTTAGGGTCCCCTGTATAAAAAAAGCATTATTGGAGGAGAGAGAAAGAGAGAGAAAGAGAGAGAAAGAGAGAGAGAGAGAGAGAGAGAGAGAGAGAGAGAGAGAGAGAGAGAGGGAGAGAGTGTGTGTGTGTGTGCATACGTGCGTGCATTCAAGAATATGATAACTCAAAATTGAAAAGCTGATTAAATACCAAACTTGATATTTAAATTCTGCATCTTCCAAAGATGAGGCACAAAGATTTTCAGGAAAATCCCTTCACCCCAAACTACCATTTACTTAGAAGACTTTTCGAAATGTTAAATTTTCTCACAAATGGTTCTAATGATTTTTATTAAAATACTATGTATTAAAGATATTTACATGGCAAATAAAATGTATATCCTGAACTTCATTCAGGATATCCCCTTCATTCTCTTTGATTTTGTATAACTGTTAAATCATAAAGATAGACAAAAAATTACTAGATAAAAATGCAGATCTTGTTAAAATACACAATTTATGTCGCATACAATTGAATCCGTCAGAGCTGAAAAACAAAGTCAAAATTGGGTGTTTTTTTTATTTTATGTAGTATTATGTGCTAGTTAAGTAAGACCTATCGTTTGGTGCAAGAAAGAATTATGGCAGCTTTCTCCTTGTACAAAAAAAAACAAACTAGCTATTGGTAAAGTACACGGAGGAGCAAAGCATTAAGTCATTGACTTGCTGCCATTCAGCGCCACAGCGCACAAGGTTAGAGGTTAACCACCCAGGTACTGTGTTCCCATTCCCACCAATTTACCAGATTATAAATGTCCTTCTTCAAGAAAACTGTTGTATCCAGGGAAAGTGAAAAACTCTCGCAGAATATGAAACAAGTGTTTTCTCCTTCAAGCAATTCTGATATAACAGCAACAAGATTGGAGAAGTTGAAGCATCTCGAAGCAGTAACTCTTCAATAAAACACACTTTTTTTCTAGGTAAACGTTCATTGTTAATAAACCCCACTATAGCTTTGGGAAAAGCATATAAGGACAAGATACCCCTAAAACTTACAAAAAGTTACAACATTGGAAAGGTCAAATATTACAGACGACTTCATGGGATAGCAACCAAGTTGAATTGGAATCAAAGAAATCCAAGCTTTCGACCACCTTGACTGTGTGGTCTTCGTCAAGATGGTCGAAAACTTGGATTTCTTTGATTTCAATTTAACTCGGTTGCTATCGTGTGAAGTCATCTGTAATATTCAACAACGAGAAAGATTAAAATCTTTAGTTGTCAAATATGATCCACATGATGCACTGCATTTTTATAACATTTTAAAATGGTCAACAAAACAAAAGGAAGGGGAATCCTTATAAGGTCAGCTGCCATAAGTGTTTTGTTACTCTGCTGTACCCCTATGTAACTTTAATTTTATTATATCACAAAGATTTGTTAGAATTTATAGCATTCTGTTTATTTAATAATTTTGATATGGCAAACCAACACAAACTGAAGGGGAAACCTTGTGATTTCAGCTGTGATAAGTAATTTGATGTTTGTAATTTACTATACATACCGTATGCAACTTGTAGTTTGCTAAAAATCTTTATATTGAACGAGGGTGGTTACAGACAAATAAAACAAGAGTGACATACAAAATTTAAATATCTAATCCATTTATGAAGTGTAAAGAGCGGCCACAGAGCTGAAAAATATTAAGTCAATTTGTCAAAATAGTTTTTCAAATATTCATAAGGTATTAAATTGGTCTCTCTATCAAGAAATACACAGGGAGTTATTCTATAGGTAAACATAAATAGTTAACCAATTTACTTGATTTTCTGGATGACATAATGTTTTTTCCTTATCCTGAAAAGTTAAAAATCTGACTTAATGCCTTTCAGCTCTGATCGATTCAATTATTTTGTACAATGAACTATTCTGATATTCCTTATTTATTTGTTTTAATTTTAAAATACTTATACTTTTCTCAAGCGGGAAGCTCCATTCATTTCATCTCACTTTTGTTTTACCCCCGCAAACAGAATCCAAAAGTAGAAGAATGGCATGTCTTCATTTATTGCTCTTCAGCTATTTTCATACTATAAACACATTCATGTTTGAATTGGCAACACTCAAGGTACTTTGGCTACTCTTGCTGCCAGTTTGCCAACTGTGGATAATTATCTTAGGCATACCATAATTTTGTTCTTTGTGGCAAGTAGCATAGTAATATTTCCATTATATTAGCCTAATTTTGTGATTTAATATTTTTCATGTTCCCCATTGTCTATAGAAAACAAAATGTGTTGGTGCCAATAATTCAGCTGGCCAAAGCTGATAGTTGGCTATCAACCTTGTCCGCAGGTGGCATTTATTGCTTTGTCTGCCTTTCTCTCCCTTTAAAGAAAGGAAAGAGGAGAAGCACTGACTGACTTTTTTCCAAACATATTTCCCTTATAGTAGATAGCTGCAGTTTGTTAGAATGTCTACTTGCCTAAAGGGATGAGAGTCCCTTGCAGTTGGCAGTATTATTTCCCTCCCTAACCACACAGGTTAGGAGCACAATACATAGCTATTCTAAGATACATGCCAGACATTCTTCAAACCCCTTTTCCCTAACTTTCAGTTATCCTGAACTAAGGCAAGGAAATGCCTATCTTCTAAAATGTTCATATACAGTTTACAATTTTTGAAAAACTATCTTTTAAAAGGATTTTGTAAATAAATGTGGAAGAGTAACCACATATTTATTTATTTTGGTTATTATAGAGAACTTCGGCCCCTCAAGAAATTAAACAAATTGTGGTTTGACTGTAAGTTTGGTTTATACTTGTTACGTTTTCACCAATGTTTTTTATCGGAAAAGCTCCATAATTAAGTTAAACGCTAATTTATTATGTGTGCGTAGCGATCCTTTTTTGAGAATATTTATTAAGTATGCTGCCTAGAAGGAGTAGAATATAAATAAAGAAGTCTTGTAGTACTTTTGCAATGTAAATATATAATAATACTACACACTAAAGTGCCTAAAACCTGAGTTTCATTGTCGGCGGCAAACATTGTGGAATGCAACACCGGCATATGTCGCTAGACACTGTGCTGTTGTATGACAAGTATGTTTCACTCAGATACAGCTGTTCAGTGAATTTTATTATGCAGAACTTCGGCCACTCTAAAATCGAATGAAACTAAGTGCGATTGATTGACTTTATATTTATGATGACAATTTCAAAGCCTGTGGATTTCAAATTTAGCGCGAGGTTAGGTTCCAATCCGTTTAGGTTAGTGTGTGTATATAAACAGGTAGCAACATTAGTTTTTAAACCATCTCCCACCCCTAATCCCCCTCTAATCACACCGGTCCCGTTAGAGTGCAAAACTGGTAAAAGTCGCAGCGGAGAGAGTTAGCCGCCCAACTTGTAAATAATTACCTTTATTTTTTTTTACATAAAATGTCCCAATGAGCATATTGCTCTAGGTAGGGACTGCCATTTAGCGAGGCGCTAAGCAAAATGCAAAGAATAAAATAAACACATATAAAAAAAAATATATATAAAATTTTAACCTATTTTGTGTGGGGGTGTGATTAAACTTAATGCAATATTTCAAAAAGCAGCATAGGGATTTTCTGTTGCCAAATTTTTAGGGATTACAGTATTGCTCAAGTAGGTATTTGAAGAGTTTGTTTTTAAATTGGAATAAGTTGAGTGATTTTTTGATGTTAAGTAGGAGACTTGTATGTTTTGGTGGCACTATGTAATACACTTTTTATTCCATATTGGTAGAGTTAACTGATATGTGATTGGCTGATCTTGTTTTGTAGGAGTGAATATCTCTTTTGTGCTTGATTATAGTGTAGGTACATATTTGCATTCTAAATATGTTGGTTAAATTATCACATAGTGATTCACTTTTAAAAAATACAACATCTGACTCACTTTAGCCTACTGTATTCCTCTTATACCTTCAAGAAAATATGTAAATGCATAATATAAGTTTATCTCGATTAACAAGAAGTTGACAGAAAAATGCTCTCTTCTAAGAATAGTTTGTAGAAGAGTAGAGAAAACCATGTTAAATACAACAGAAAGAGTTTTTGTTGTATTAGCATTATCAGACCATAGGCTTATAAGGTTCTTATTTATTTGCTTTATATTTAATACTTTTATAATTATATAAGCAACAATAAATAATGGAATAGTGCTTTATAGTTAAAAGAATTTTGTATGCATTAGAACATGGTAAAACAATGCCTGAAAATAAACAATACATAATGTTAATAATTTTCCTTTCACTTCCTTATGTGATCCAGATTTGGTATTTTTGTTATTCTACCATTAGAGACACTCTGTAGTTACTTCTCACTAGTCTTTTATAAAATTTTAGGGCCTAAACCATATAACGTAGCCAAGGGAATTTTTAATGAGTAGAGGAGTGGAGCATTGCAGCGAAGGTCGCGACTGTAGAGCGTACCCGAGGTATTTATGAAGCTAAAACTACAATGATCTGATGAAGGTAAAATCCTCGCTAAGATAGAGCTTTCAAATCTTAAAGTCTTAATATTTTCGATCGCCTGTGGCAATTTTACCTAATATGATATATTACTCGTGGCGCGTACGTATACGCGAATGGTTCAAATAAAACTTGTGATTTAGTGAACATTTCATGATTTTTGGAGTTTGGTAGCATAAATAAGCTGAATGGGATATGCAACACTGCTGACTGCTCCTAGCAGAGGGCTAGCCATTTTACATCATTACCCCGAGTTCATCTGTCTATAAAGTAGATGATGGAACCCCATATGGAAAGGAGAGAAACGGCTGACTAGTAAGGTAGGTCGTGTTGTAAAACATACGCTGTATTTATAAATATTTATGGCGTTGTTAATCCGCACATGTGTTTTATAGTCTTGTTTATACCAATGTCCTTTATAAGAACCCACTTTTGTTTAGCGTCTACGTTCTTCTGAAGTTGGTACTACATTTAGCGATCGCCAGAATTAAGTTGTCGCGAATAATCACCGTCTGGCACAAATACTATGCAAGCTTAACCTATTTATGGAGCTCATGCAGTAAAAAACTTTAGCCAAATGAAACCACAGGTCTTTAACATTACTATCTCTTTTAAATCTTCACTTGCGTTAGGTCAACACGTTTTAACGAAACTTACAACCAACACAAACATTATCAATTGCATAAAGCGATACATACTTCCTCAGCTACTGTTCCAGTATGCAAACTTATATTATTATTTTGAAATGTAATATATATTATTATAATTATTCAAACTAGATACAACAATCTTGTGCTGGAGTTCGTTCTTCGACATGGAAAACTGTTGGTATCACTGATAAGCGGTGAAACAGAAAAAGAACGGATGTGCGTTTAAACTAATACATTAGAAATTCGACGTACCGTTGTGTAACTCATCGCTGTGACCCATTAACTCCTTGCTTAGCCACCATTAAATTCACAAGAGACTAATGAACGCTACAGATGGACCCATAATCCAAATAAATTGTAAACTCTCGTACCGTTCTTAAATTGACGCACATATGGAGAGAGGAATGTTCCTGGTCAGATAATTCAGCGACATGCACAGCTATCTCTGATTTTACGGGTGCAATCATTGCCTTCTGAAATACCAGGACCAGGTAGCGTTGGTGCAATTCAGCAGTCTACAGTTACAAGCCGGAACGTGCATTTGGCAACGCTGTTCATAAATACTAACTTGAAGCCTATATCTATAAGCCTAATGGGGAAAAGCAATCTAACTTCTGTTTTCTTGGGATTTAAAAAATAAATACAAGTTATAAGGGCTGGGAAAATTGCGGGAATTACCTAATAGCATGAAGCTAAAGCCCACCGATTCCGTATGTCCTTACACACTTTCTCCAAATCTGCTCAATTTATTTAGCACTTTTCTGTTGTTGCTCTAGTGGAAAATTATCTGGACACTCCTCGTAGATTGTATTTGAAAAATTATAAATCTTGAAATAGATTTGTAGAAACGTCTTGTACCAATTTTTCACATTCTCTAGTCCCATAGGTACAATGTACATGTCGATAGAGAAGGTATTGTATTGCACCCAGAAATTCAATGTCGAGATTTCACTGTTGTTATATATGTTTTGGGATCTTCCGAGTCCGAAAAAAAGCATTTTTAGAAAAAATGTTCGTGTTTGTATGTGGACTGCATAGCTCAAAAACGAAAAGACCGTTAAGTATCAAATTTGGTATTTAGGTTTAATATCTTCCAAGGATGCGACAAGATTTTCGAAAAAATCTCCCCATCCTAAACTACCCTTCACATGGAAGAACTTTTGAAAATTTTGTTTTTCTCAAAAATGGCTCTAACGATTTTGATTAAAATGAGTATATTAATGATATTTACATCACAAATAAATTGTATATTTTGAATTTTCTTAAAATATACCCTGAAGACCCCTTTATTCTGGATGAGTTTTGAATAACTATTAAACCATAAGGGGTAGACAAAAACTTACTACACAAAAAATTTAAATTTCGTTATAACACACAATTTATGTCATGCATTTTTAATGTAGAGCCAACCGTTTCTGAGATATTCCTTGTTATTGGTTTCCATTTTAAACTACTTTGTTTTCTCAAATAGGAGGTGACGTGTTGATTCATCTCTCTTAAGAACAATTTTAATGAAAGGGTGTTTTGAAACAGTCATGCGTATGAATAGAATATTTTAATCAACAAATATTCATCTTTCTTGTTTTACAGCAGGCCATGCAAAGCAAACCAAAATTCTATTGTTTCTTATAAAACCAGCCTTTAAAAGATGTGACTATCAATTTAGCATAGTATATTCTCTGTCTCTTCTACATACAAGGAAGTAAGTAATAACACAATGTCTGCTAATGTTTATCTCGATTAACACATCATAGATAGAAGAGTAATCTTTTATAAGGAAGGAAATGTGCTACAGCTAGAGCTAGTATGTGAACAGAATACATCAGATTTTTTTTTTTTCAACAGGTGTGCACATAAAATAGGCTGACACTAAAGTAATTTGCTAATATTTTTCACATAACTTTGTTAATTTTATTGTAAATTGAGGGGCTCAGCGCCAGAGGGAGCTATCCCAAAAATAGCTAAATTTGAGAAAAAAGGAGTTTTATTAGAGTTGTTGATTGGGTGAAAAATGTAATATTGAGGTACAACTTTTTTAAATCCAGACTTGATTCACATTTTGAAATATCCTAGAAAATACATAAAAGTGATATTTAAGTGTTTTTATTTATTTATCATGCAAACTATTATTTACCAAAAATGTACTTATGCAGAGAGAGAAACTAAAATGATATTATTCATAAAACACAAACAACTGAACTACACAATTTCTTCAACCAATTCAGTTGATTCTACAGTGTTTGATCTCAAATCATCATAAAAAGATTGGTACACTGCTGGGATGTATTTTCTGATGGACTGTAGATCCCGTAGTTTCAGCACAGGAATATTCCTCCCCTCTGGATATAATAATAGTAGCTCTGCTATCACTCTAGACATGAAGGATGATTCTGCTACAAGTTGAGTACTATTTTGTAGTCTTCTCCCTGGTATCCTTTTGAAAAACCGAACTATTTTCCATTCTTCCAACGCTGAAAAAGTATCTTTGAAGAACAACGCAGTAGATCATTTTGTTACTTTCACAATAGAAACTTTCCAAATATGAAAGTTTTTGAAATTATCATTTTTTTTATTTACCTTTAGTAATGTTGTTATTCAGGAACTGGCAGTTTCTAAAGTCTTCTTTCTTCATTTCAATAACTGCATGTGGATTTGCAATTCTAGCCTTGCTGACCAACTCATACCACTGGCCTGGCGTATAAATGTGGCTTGTATGTCTTATCTTCTTCTCCACAACTCCAAAATCCCTGTCACTGGGTAGGAAGATGTGTCCTGGTATCAGAAAATAATGTTGAATCTCATCATACATACCCATGGAAACAAGGGTATAATAAAAGTTAAAAATAGTGTTATTCTTGTTTTGCACTGAGCATGAATCAGAGAAAAAAATTAGTCTCCTTTTATGAATCATGTTAGCTGGATTTTTCAAAAACAGTATATAAGCAAGGTGCCACTAGACGATCCTCTAGAAGCTATATTTTCTGGCCACATACACATAAAGGCATTGTCAGTGTTGCATACATGTACCCCAAGATTATACACCCACAGCTACCTAAGGTAAAATATTGTTTCTGTTGGGATTTTTGGTGTGGGTAGTGCTTGTAAATCATATGTTATCAAACAGTAGTCACAATCTTCATTCAGTGTTCCTGCTTTAAACTTCTTAAGAAGTGAATAAGCTTTATCAGCTTTACATTGATGTAATCTAACTTGCAGAGGAACACCTTCAGTTTCTGAAGCCACCCACTCATCACATGTTTTGCATGTATCAGAAAGAGGTAATTTAAATGCAATGTTGAATTCGGTAGAATAAATATGCTGTGAAGCAGGAGTTACTTCTTTCTGTGCACATTCTTTTTCATATAGTCGATACATTTCAGCTACAGAATGGACATTGCTTATATACACTTTATCTGGATTATCACGGCGAGAATAGTGACTTGTATATTTTGGAAATTTCTTTATATGTTCCCTAACAGATTTCAACTTTATTTCAGGTATTTTATTATGAACACTCCCATGTTTACCTCTCTGATCAAGGTGAGGCATTCCTAACATAACATGTGCTTCAATTTAACGATCATCTTCATCAACACTTCTCTCAGTTTGTTTTAACTTATCACCCCTAGCAGTACACAGTTGTTTTTTTTTTTTTTTTTTCCTTTTTTTGTTTTTTTTTTTTTTTGTTTTTTTTTTTTGAAATAGCAAAAATGTCACAGAAAGCTTTCATACACACTCTCTTGGATTCACCATTAGGTACTTTAACAGTATACTCAAAAGAATATTTACGCCTGGACACTGTTTCATCACCATGGTCATTCTTATAAACATGGGTGTACTCTCTTCGATGAATCAATCCAAACAAAAATGAGTTTTGAATATCATAATGACCCAAACTATAAACATTGTTACATATTTCTTCTTTTGTATCGTGGTCTAATGATGAGTAACTGGACCAGTTGAGATTAGAGTTCGTAGGAAAACTGCTATACATGCATCCAGCTCCTTGTGTGCGAGCAGAAATTTGTTTCTTTGTTGTATAGCTTTCACATTCCTCACCACTGTTTCTTTTTCATTTAGCAACAGCTTTTTTCCATGTGTTTTGCTTGCATAGTTCGTTTCTTTCCTTCACTAGCTATATATTTACTTCCATTTTGAAAAACAGAATAACCTACAGCATAGTCTAATGCCTAAAATTTCAGCTATTTACACAATATTAATAATAATCTTACATATTATTCTGTTTCATGTATTAAGGCCTAAAATGTTATTTGATTATAGAACTTGCAAAATCATTATTTCTTAGCCTATAGTTTAAATAAACAATACTATTGGAGTAGTTAAAGCTCTAAAAGGTTGGTGACATTGTTATTTAAATAGCAGACTTCATAGTGGGATATCCCCATCTGGCACAAACTTTCTCACTTTGGAAAATGACACAAGTTTCTGTAAGTTACTGTAGATAGCACTCTGATACAGTTAATATTACCAAGATTTCTACAGTAGATGAGAGACAGCAGAAACTGTCTAAAAAAAAAAGACATTTTTTCACAATGTGTGGGATAGCTCCCTCTGGCACTGAGCCCCTCAATTTATAAATATGAGCAACACACATGCACAAAAACAAATACCATAGTATTGGCTTACCTTCTTTTGGCGTAACACTGCAGAAGATTAGAATATCCACTTGATATTTCCAAGCAAGTTAGGTCAAGCTATCAAAATGCAATTTAAATACACAAACACATTCACCATTATCTTATTGGCAGCAGTTCATTTCGTTTTAGTGGTAGTGTAAGCAAATTACTGCAACTATCAGCTCTTTTTGAAGAAATGCTTAATGCACACTACTGAGTTTTTATTTGGCTCCCATTGATCCCGGTGGATGCCCCGTAACCACTTTTCTATCATCTCAGAATCAGTTGGAAACCTAAAAGTAGTTGAATAACCTATCATGTTACAATGCCTATTCAGTTCTTTTTGTGGATGACACAAGTATTATAATTAAAGAACACAGTGTCAGTCCACTCCTCGATTCATCTAATAAAATCTTCAACACACAATAATTGGTTTGGAAGTAACAAAATTCACATCAACTTTGAAAAAACTAACTAGATTTATTTTTGCCCAAAGCATAAAAATATAGCAGCCCTAAGGATAGAATATTAAAATAATCAGATTGCAGAAGCCTATAATACAAAATTCCTAGGTCTTATGATCGATTGTAACATGAATTGGAAACACTATATTCATTATATCTTACCCAAACTGAGCTTTGTAGGTTTTGCAATCCGATCTTTAATTCAGCTTATACTAAAACAACTTATTATGCATTTTCATTCACTGATGACCTATGGAATAATATTTTGTGAAAATTCTGTAAAAAAAAAATAATAAATAAATAAATAATAATAATATGTTCATTATGCAAAAAAAAAAAGTAATAAAAATAATGGCATGGGCAAGATGATCAACCCACTGCAAACAACTTTTCAAAATGTTTGGAATTTTACCATTAGCTTGTGAATATATTCTAGCTATATTGTCATTTGTAATAAATAACCCAGAAAAGTTTACAAAAATGCAGACATTCATAACAAAAAGACCCGACAAACAGAGGCAGGGCTTACATAGACCAACAAATAATTTGCAGTTACTCCAAAAAGAGGTTTATTACAAAGGAATAGTTTTGTCTAATTCACTTCCCTCTTCTATAAAAGAATTGCAAATGAACAAAAACAAGTTTAGATCAGAATTAAAAAGATATCTTATTACTCACACCTATTCAGAGGAGGATTTCATTAAATCAAAAAACACTTGTAATAATGTAACATTGTAAATATGATAAACACGAATATTCTAAGAATGCTGTGTACGAGTAGCTTTTTGAAACAGACATGTAATTGAAAATTTTGCAAAAACTGACACATTTGAAAATTCATTGTCAGAGTTATTATTTGTAAATAAATGTATTAATAAGTATGAATAAATGTAATTCTTGACATGATCTGAATCCTAGAGTTTCGGGGTAGAGTCTAATCTCATAATAGGATCTACAGAGAGAGAGAGAGAGAGAGAGAGAGAGTGTAACCCTCTTCTTTAGAATTGTCGATATTACTCCTACACATAGGAACTCAGCACTTCTCGGGCATCTGCAGGCAGATAAAGGATGCAATTAATTATTTCTGCTATAACTTTTTTATGTGCCATATTGATTACGGTAAAAAAGGGTGAGAAATGACACAAATTACTAAAAGAATTGAAAATAGCCAGAAATGCAGGAAGAAGAGCCTATATATGAGGTCTGCAGTTATACATGGATGGAATCCCCACTCATCAGCAAAATGCCGTAAGATTCTGATCAGCAGAGAAGAGTGGAGGGGAGAAGAGATGCACGCACCATGGAAAGGGAAAGTGGAAAGCAATTACTCACCCAAGGAAGGTCAGTCCATCCAAACAGCTGATTTACGATGCGAGAAGTGATGATTTGGTGGCCAAGCTGGTTTAGACGTATGGAAATATCAACATCAGGACGGAGCATCCTGGCAATCGACAACAGTGAGAGACAGTCACAATGGGAAGGGACGTTAACCAGGACAAGAGCAAAGCTGCAACAATTTAGACAAAATAGGATGGATTCGGTATAGGTTGGTCCAACCCTGGCAGTCTTATGTTATAATGTTCAAAATACATAAAGGTGAATTAACACAAGTGTTGAAGTGGGGCGATGTGATGCGATGTCAGCCAATCCTCCTCTCACTCTGTCACTAAGGCTTTCCAATGGAGTTCAATGGTTTTCATATATCTCTGTTGAGTTTGCTGTTTTCTTTAACGATTTCAATGATCTTTCTTATCATTCTATGTGAGTAACATCTGCATACTGCCTGTCCGGTTTTTTCTACGCGTTCTGCAAGGATGGATTTTTCCACTTATAAAACAATTGCAATTATGGTCATAAAGTTAACACTACAACATATAATTCTAGTGATGCAAAAGATGTGCACATTGTAGCATCAAAACATGACAAATGAATAGGCTCCTCCTTGTTTATGATCATTTTAGTCTGAGATAGAGTATTATACCTGACTAGTTTTCATAGGATGCACAACAGTGAACTTTGCTGCTAAACACAAACAGATTGTGGTTAGTCATAATTAGGGACACTCAAATTTCGCGACTCGCGAAACTCGCGAAAATTTTTAAAATGCTTAAAATTAGGGAATAAATGTATACGAAGACATATTTGATTAATTTAAATACTTTTTGACACACCATCTACTCGCAAAATTTTGAAATTCCCGCTCTATATACGAATTTTTAGGTTCACTCGCGAAATTTATCGCATATAGCAAAAAGATCACACATTCTTGTTATCAAATTTCGGTTAACGTTTTTTGCTTCCAGCTTAAGCTTTGTTAAGTGCTGTGGGAGTCTGTTAGCACGGTATTGGCTATCTTGTCAGCGTTCGATCGATAACAACAGCAGTATGCAGTATCGGCGGACCAGCGAAGCCGTTGAACCAGGAGATAGGAGCACTCATATCCGGTATGCGCTGCGCACGCATTCTGTTACTACCCTAAGTAACTTCTTCTACGCGTATCCCACTAGTTCCTGTTCACCCATGCGTTCAGTTCGTTTTAACTAGCAGTAGCGTAGTTCTGAAATATCGTACAGCATGCCACCGAAAGTGAGCTTAGATGAGCGGGTAAAGCAATTCTCGCAGGACGGAATGAAGAGGTCGGGAGAAATAATGCTTTGCAGCTTTTGCAATAAAAGAATTCCATATGAAACTTCGGATGCTGTAAAAAAACATATTGCTAGCCAGAAACATGTGGATGCAACGAAAACGCGTAAGCGACAAAGAACAATGTTCGAGGCAGCTGAATGTTCAAAAGGAGCAAAGGTATGTAATTTCCACATTTTCTGCATTTATCTACTTCAATTCTGTGACAATTTTTATTTTGTTACTTAGAGTTTGAAACTTGTGTGTAAAGAGGTAAAGGTGTATTACCTATTTAAAATTAAATGCCAGTTTACTTCCTTTTAAAGCACATGTTTTTAGAAATCAGAACATTATTTGGCTAATAGTAAAATATTGTGTGTAGTTGCACTCTTCGCTTAATCGCATATACTTATTTTGCTCAGTTATATGTTTTACATGATTTTATATCATATTTCAAATTTATTTTGGTTTATAACTTGACATCGGGTGTATAACACAACGCTGCTTTAGGTTCGCGGTGATTTAGCCGGTTGTATGACACACGTTGAGGGACATGCGAGCACGCTCTCACAGATATGAAGTGTAGCATACAAAATACGCGGGTAGGACATAATTTTTAGTTCTGTTAGGCCTGTTGCCGTTGAAAGTTAAAGCCTCCGATATCACCAAAGAAGTTAAAGGGGGCTATAAAAATGAAAAATAAGGCAACAAAAGACATGTTATAAAAAGGAACATAAAGTGCAGCATTTTAATCTCAAAGAATCAATCTTAGAGATTCGCTTTCAAGATTTAACACATTTAAAAAGACATTTTGCAAAAGTTCTGGTCTATGCTTATATGTTTTCTTTTCTACTTTTACCAGGCTGCCAAACTGGATTTTGTCACTTCCACGGTTGAAATGATGATTTCAACCAATATTCCATTGGAGAAGGCAGATCACCCAGCCTTCAAGGAATGGGTGAAGAAGAACGTTATTGGCGGTGGAGACCTTCCAGGAAGCAATGTTCTCCGTAGAGAATATTTACCTCTCTTGGCAAACTCCAGGAAGGAAAAAGTTGTTGCAGCCCTACAGAACAAGAAGGTTGCTGTTATGGCTGACGAAACAACAGACAAGATGGGCAGGGCAATTTTCGTTGTTCTGCTGTCTACAGTGGAGCCACATATTGCAGGAGCAATATGTGGCTGCTGTCACTTCACTGGAGGTAGTGAATGGACGGTCCTGTGCTCGAACAATTACCGAGGCACTACAGAACACAGGGGTAAACTTTGACCAAGTAGTGGCATTAGTAAGTGACTCAGCCAGTTATATGACCTCCTGTTATGCTGGGTTATCACTTCTCCTGCCAGATGAGTCCCTACATATTCAGTGCTGGGCACACAAAATAAATCTGATTGGTGTGGTGATGAAGGACTACTTGTAATCGCTAAATAAACTAGTCATTTCAGTCAAGCAGACTTTTCTGCATGCCCGGAAAAAAAGACATGCATTTCGGCAATTCATGCAGGAGAAAGGATCTGCAGCAGGAATGTTTCCAATTCCAGTGGCCACAAGATGGAATTCCTGGGTGGAAGCAGTTGAGTGGATGGCAGATAACTGGACCATTCTTTTTGATTTTTTTCGCTCCATTGGTGGCAGAGAGTCATTTACTGCAGCATCTTCACACCTGCAGAATATTACTGATTCTGAGCTACAGATGCTTTATGTGCAAGCTCTGTTTGTGAAATCTTTAGCTTCAGTGATGAACCAATTGTTGCTCAGCCTGGAAACAAATTCCAAACCGATGGCTGCAGAAGTGTATCCCAAACTTCAGAATTTGAAGAAGCGCTTACAAATAGTTGCTGCCGGAACTTTCAGTGACAGAGTTCAGGAGGAGCTTGATGCCCTAAAAGGAAATCTCAGGGGAAGTTCGATGCAGGACATAAAAATTGCAGCAGGCCATATGCACAGCAAGCTGGACAATCTTATGTTGGGGGACCCTGCCCGTGCATTTTTGGAGCCTGTGGCTGCACTCTTCTACAGGCAGAATGTGCTGTCACAGCCTGCTGCAGGAGACGAGCTGAAAACCCTTTTCCACAAAGTACCATCAATGAAGGGTATTCCCATCGATGAAGGACTGCATACTTACAGGGATCTTCAGGATATTCTGAAGAGCAATGTAAATATATCAGTAGAAGATGCTCTTCATGCAATGCGTGATGGTCATCAATTTTTTGTTGATGGTGCCTTAAGGGCGCTGTGGGTTCCTGTCTCAAACGTGTACTGTGAAAGGTTTTTTTCCAACTTTTCGTGTGTGTTGACGGACCTCAGAACAAATCTCACAATCACAAACTTGGAGATGCTATCAGCTTATAATTATGAAAGTAAACCATAAGAGTGTGTGTAAATTATGCTTGCTATTAGCGTTTTTATATTTTAGATTGTATAAATTAATTATGCATTTATTAATTATGCATTTATTTCTATTTTTGTAGGTGAGTAAGTTAATATCCAAGAATTACCGTATCCAAGAATTTTCCTTTCTAACTCAAGAATTTTACCTTCTCACTCAAGAATTTTCTCTCTTATTACTCAAGAATTTAGCAACATTTTATTCAAGAAATTTGAGTGTCCCTAGTCATAATCATAGGTATTAATCTTTATTTTGATTATGCTTTCATACTATAAATGCATTTCACAAAGACTAGAAAGGGCAAATCGCATTAGAAAACCTTAAGCTCAAATTCTAGCCATGCTCTCTTGCATCACTAACAATGGGTATTATAAAATTCAATTAGATAAATCGTAAAAGAAGGATTAAGATTCCAAATGCATATAATATATAAAGTTATATTATGTACAGTTATAATTTACAAAAGAATATACATTACTGTATTAATATATTGATTAATAAACTTCACAATATGAACAGCATCCTATATTGCTGTTGTCGAAACAATTAAAAAAGCAAAATAAATTAATGTCTCACATATTAACTAATTTAACTTCTAATTTCTTCTTCTACGAACTCTTGATATTCGCCAGGCATTTGGTTCTTCATATTTGTTATACAATGGTTCAAGACGTTGATTCTTCTTGAATTTGCTAAGTTTAGTTGGATCAGAGAATTTGAAGAATGCAGGTGCAAATTCCACCAGCCATTTTGGGTCAATAGTTGTTACTTCCCGCATGTACTCCTTAGTAGTTTGAACCAATTCATGATATATGACCCTGTAATGAAATAAATATTTATTAACTGGAATTCCGATGCAGAACTGCACAGTGAAATAACAGCTTATTATGGCTTTTACGTTACTACATGGGCTCTACTGAAATCATTTTCTCTCATTTATTCTATAATAGCATGAAGATTAAATTACCATATTTATAAATATATTTATCCAAATAAAAGGTAATGTTTTTCAGTTTTTTTCTTTTTTTTTTCCACAAATATTAATGTTTAGAACTGGGGGTCATCTTGCATTTGCAATATGTTTTCTGAATAACAAAAAAATGTCAGGGAAAAAATAAGTTTCAAATTTTACAGGTATAGCAGTGGCAAAGCCTTATTGCCAAGACTGTGATATAAGCAGTAAATTTCATGTGTTTCATATTGCACTTAAGTTAGCTGTTAACAGACAGAAGGATTATAGTCCTCATTGCAGAAACATTTCTCTCCACGACTAAAATGAAGATAAGAGGATTTCCTTTCACACTGATGGTTGCACCTAATGTTGTACTGAGACAATGGTCAAACATACAGAGAAAGCTTTAGCTATGCATTTCTCTTCCTTCTGCCCTTTACATGAATTTCCGCGGAATTTCAAATGAGGTAAAACTTGGTGTAAAAATGTGTTTTGTTTAGAATACTGTCTAAATTGAAAATTTTATCCACTGCTACTGCGAGCTTCTCCCACCGCACACATACCAATATATTTCAATCTCTGAATTAGATAAAACTTTTTATAATGATTTGTTATATTAGGGATGTAGTCTAATAGAAAAACTTATCCACTATCATCGAAACATCATTACAGCCATGCTACCACAGCTGCTGCCATTATCATCTTCTACACATACTCATACATTTCCATTCTACACTCTCCTGCCCTTTACATTCATATTCGAATTAGGTAATAAAAACAAAATAATAAATATATAAACAAGCAAAATTGGTTCAAGTATGTCCCTCAGTTTGTTCAAAATATATATGTAACACTTTACATTTTGTTTAAAAATTAAATCATATCTTCTTTTTATATAGATGATACGCTAAGTTCCAAAATTAAGTTCTGAAAAAAAGAAAGAAAAAAAAAAAAAAAAAAAACTAAACAAAAGGGGGTGATCTTGTATAGTGTATCTTGTATTCAGATAAATAAGTGGGAAGGTAACATACTAGTAAAATGGCAGACTAGGAAGTGAAGGTGGGAGACTAATGTGTTAATGAACTTACTTGACAGTTGAGACCGTTAGTTGACCTCGTCATTATCATTACGATCATTATTATTAATTATAGTTATATTTAATTTACAAATAAAATATTTCTCAATATGTGTAGAAAGCTAGCTTGAAGCAAGCGTAGATTAGGGTGTTTACGAAACTAGGTTGCTGCATAAAGGGAGATTCTTTTGTGAGGTTGAAAAGTTGATAAAAGTCACGTACTCCTTTATGCATGTGCATGCAACAGAGTAACAAATGAGAGCGAATTGGGGAAGTCTATAATGTTCAAGAAATGAGTATTTCTCCATTGTATAAGGGCAGTCACTAGGTGTTTATAGTGTGTTATGGATAGTGAGAAATGCATTATGGGATGCATAAATGCTAAGTTCACAGTCTTTTTGACCAATGGAAATGAAGCAACCATGACACCATATTTTGCTATATAAGTGGCAGCTTGAAGACAGTTTGTCACACAAGGTAATACTCGGTTGCTACACACAATGTCAAGTTTGGTTGCAACACACAATGTAATACTCAGTTGCTAGGCACACAAGGTGATGTTCAGTTGTTAGATATATAATGTAAATTACAGTTGCCAGAGATATAAAGTTTGAGGAAGTGCTAGTAAATAGAGTAGCTTAGTATGTTAGGCAAAGTGCTTGTCAGGATAGTTAAAAAAGTTCTAGTCACAAATAAATTAAGATGTTAAAGTGTGTTGTAATATTTAGATGTATACTATCCCCATTGTTACTCCAGCCTGAGTGAGTCAATTTTCATGTTTGCCAGCTGACAGCAGCGGAGATTGAACAAAGCTGAAGCAACAATTATAGCAGATGTCGTTACAAACAGGTACGTGGAGTGACCGGCTATAAGTGATTAGGTAGGGGAGTATATATATACACACACACAAATTTATTACACACAGTGTGGAACGAAGCATATGTGACACACACACTGAGGCACAGCAAGTAAAATAATAATGACTCAAATATTAATATAAAAATAATAGTTGCAACAAATCTTCACTTATCTTTTGGAATCCTTGCCTGGACTAGTTTCGCAACGATTTCATTGCATTATCAACATACCGTTTTGGTCTCTTTTTTGATGTTGTTTATTTACACTGTTATGGTTACTGCTACTAGGTGGATTGTGTACTAATGCATTGCTAACTACTGGAATCAAAACAAATTTGGTAAGAGTGTCAATTGGAGGTATATCAAAATTCATTGCATGATTTCTATACTTTAATATAAATATTTTCTCCCAAACCATTAAATCTA
Organism: Hymenopus coronatus; assembly: GCA_030762935.1. Taxonomy (NCBI): domain Eukaryota; kingdom Metazoa; phylum Arthropoda; class Insecta; order Mantodea; family Hymenopodidae; genus Hymenopus; species Hymenopus coronatus. Next base: position 31,383,305 of record CM060885.1, on the reverse strand, counting down.
TGGGCCCATTTAAGTGTTTTAATAATTTAACATCTGGATTTAATATTCCTAAAGTGTTCTTTTACTCTGGTTTCCAAATGACGTTTAGTTTTACCAATATAAACAAGGTCACAATTTAAACAGTTTAATTGATAAATGCCAGATTTTTTATTTTTTGAAATTTCATCCTTTTTAGAAAAGCCTAACAAATTTTTTATACTGTATTTATTTTGAGGAACCAATATTATGTCATGCTCTTTGAAAATATTTGTGAATTTTTTATTTGCCCAAGGGTGATAAGTAAATTTTTTAAAAATGTAATTATCTTTTATTTTCTTAAGCGTAGAAATATCTTTAATACCTTTTTGATATTTAAACTTCTCAATTTTTTTTATTTATAAAATCAGTATTAAAACCATTAATTAAAGCAGTGTTAATAATGTGTTTATATTCTTTATAGAATTCATCTTTATTAAGGGGTAAATTAATTAACCTATAAATTAAACTATTAAAAACAGCAAATTTATGTGAAAAAGGGTTAAAGCCATTATTTTTTATATAATTATCAGTGTGGGTTTGCTTTCTGTATATTCCAAAATTCAATTTATTGTCTTTTTTTATTATTTTTAAATCCAGGAAAGGGAGATAGCCATCACTTTCAGTTTCTAATGTGAATTTTATAGCCTTATCTTGTAAATTTAAAAGTTTTAAAGCATCATTTACATGTTTATCAGGAACAATAGCAAATATATCATCTACATATCTATACCAAGTTTTAAAAATTAGAGGGAATGCTTAAGTGACCTGTATGTCAAAATAGCTCATGAAAAGATCAGCAAGAAAAGGTGAAAGTGAACTACCCATTGCTAAACCAGAAGTTTGTTGATAGAATTTGTCATTAAAGCTGAAAAAATTTTGATCCAAACAAAGATTAGTAAGGATAACAAAATCATTTATTAAATTTTCATTCAGTTCTATAGAACTTAACCATTTTTTTAAAAATGTCAAAAGTTTTTCTCTAGGAATGCTTGGAAACAAAGCAGTTACATCAAAAGAAACAAGTTTATCATTAGTAGATAATGTAATATTGCTGATCCTTTCAACTAGCTCAAAAGAATTTTTAACACTTAAACTCTCAAATTTTTCAAAATTAGTGAATTTTTTATTTAACCATTTAGCTAGGCTGTAAGTAGGTGAATTCATGCAATTTACAATAGGTCTCATTTTATTTCCAGGTTTATGAATTTTGGGAAGAGCATATATTCTGGGTAAAATTGGATTACTGATTTTTATAATTTGCTTTTCTTTATTTGTAATACTTTTAATTTCATTAAGGGTCTTATTATAAATTGAAATGCAGGATTTTAAAGGGTTAATATCAATGCTTTTGTAATCTTCACCTTGAAGTAAGAGTTCCATTCTGTTAATGTAATATTACAATGCTGTTACCTTTATCAGCTTTAGTATAGATTACATCTTTTTCTTTTAATGATTTAATAATTTGTTTATTGTGATTTACTTTAGGGTGATTTTTATTCAAATTCTGTAATATTTTACTACATTTTTTCTTTAACCAATAATTTATTATTTTCATTTAAATCCTGACTAGCAATTTCTATATCTGCTACATAATCATCTATATTTTTTGAAAAATCTATGCAGGTTTTTAAACCTTTATTCAAAAAATTAATTTCCTTCTCATTGAAATTACAATTTGAAAGGTCATTTGGAAACCAGAGTAAAAGAACACTTTAGGAATATTAAATACAAACAAATTGATAAATCAGCTGTAGCAGAACATTTTTGGAAATTTAATCATGAAATAAATCCAGATGTTAAATTATTAAAACACTTAAATGGGCCCATAGATTTAATGGTTTGGGAGAAAATATTTATATTAAAGTATAGAAATCATGCAATGAATTTTGATATACCTCCAATTGACACTCTTACCAAATTTGTTTTGATTCCAGTAGTTAGCAATGCATTAGTACACAATCCACCTAGTAGCAGTAACCATAACAGTGTAAATAAACAACATCAAAAAAGAGACCAAAACGGTATGTTGATAATGCAATGAAATCGTTGCGAAACTAGTCCAGGCAAGGATTCCAAAAGATAAGTGAAGATTTGTTGCAACTATTATTTTTATATTAATATTTGTGTTATTCTTCACTGTTACTAGCTTCTTTTTACATTTATAAATAATAATGACTGTCATTCCAAGTTTGGCTTTACAATGATGTTTTCAGATTAATCCTTGGAATAGAAATTTTGGTATATTATATGCTACAATATGTCAAATTACTGCACTCTGCACAACTCATTGTAGCCCCCCCCCCACACATGCTGCAGCAATATGGAAGCCTTTACCATGCATTTGCACGTGTTATGCTGTCTAATTTTTCATTTCCAAATGGTAACATTATTTGCTGATAAAGATGAAGCGGTAGCTTACCATTCAGGCTGACGATTAAAGAGTGCACTTGATGGGTGGATGTATACCACCTGACTATCCACAAGAGTCCTATAGCCTTCCTGAGGATCCTTTTTAGCAGCATTTCGGAAGAAGCCAGAGCAAATAGTTTTCTGTATTCTAACTGTGTTTTTCCCAGCTGATACAACATCCAATTTGTGTCTGTAAATAAAAAGAAACATTTTTAAGATATGGAAGCAATTCATAAGTAAGCTATTTCAGACCTCTCTAGTACAAATGATTAAATAGCTCATTTTAAGTTAATTCAGGTGATATGGATAGTCCAAAAATAGTGCCATATTCACAGATGAGCATAAAAATGAAAGAAAGGAAGATAAGCAAAAGATTAGTGCTGACAATTACTCTCTCTGAATGGAACATTATTAAAATAAACATGAAAATTATTTTGCAATGTCATATTTGTTCCTTGTGCTACAAATGAAAAAATCTAATTTACACTAATCTATCTTTGATAAAGTAATCTAGGTTAAATCAGGGTTCTCATAAAATCTTTTGTCATTTTTTACTGTCACTGACCAAACTCTAAAGAATTTTCAACTTGCTTAATGTGTGTCTAAATCTTGCCAACTATATGTTAGACATAACTTAGTTTTTATTCATTGATTGAAGCATCTACCAATCCAATAGCTACCTAAAACTTGTCATTGTTAAATCCTTTAATATTTCTTTTATATATAATTTCAACTAAAGCACAATGCAATATTATCTTAATAGTATCAATAAGGATTAATTGTTAAAAATGTAATGTTCTGAAGTAGTATATAGCTGCCCCACAAAATGAAAAGTATAGAACACAAATAGGCAGACTACATCCTAAATTTTAAGCTTGATTTAATTGCACCTGTAGGAACTTATTTATGATGTTGCAGGCTCTCTAGTTAGCCAAGGTTGCTTAAGAGTGTGAAGGGCAGTTTACATCCTTCACTATGGGCAGCACAGTTATGCTCTAGTTTATCAGTGGTGGTGGAAATCAACATGCATATTTTGAACTTGTGATGGTTGCTATTATATTCTTGATTTCCCTGTTGAACTACAGTTAGAAATAATTGACTTACAAAATGATACTTAGTTATGGACATTAAGACAGGAAAAGTATAAAACATTTCTACACTTTCATTCCACGAGAAATGCTTTCTAAAGTCCACAAAATTGTACTCTGTGGACTAGGGATAAGATGCTAACTTCTGGTTCCCCAGGTCGCAGATTCAAACCCGGTAGATGGTGACGGATTTTTTTGGGCACAAAAATCCTTAACATTGTTTCCTTTACAAGGGAAGTAAAGCTGTTGGTCCCGTGTCATAGATTTACAGCATGTAAAAGAACTTCCAAGCCTGAAAAAAGGCTTCTGAAAAGCAGTCTTTCAAACCCAATTAGGTGCTAAGAACCGCAATCTCACTACAGGGATACTGTGCCTATTCGGGGATCGGTGGGTGGTTGGTAGGTTGCTGTTTTCCTTTAATGAAGCTTACAAAAGCATATCATAGAAGTGATGAACACTAGAAAGCTTTTGGATAGGTAGAGTCAGACTGAAAAATTCAATGCCATAGCCAGGATTTGTACCACAGATCTCTGGGTCTCTAGAAAGGTTTCTAGAGACTACACCGAGTTAACAAGAACATGGCAACATATCAGCATGGCATTAAATTCCACAACTGATTTGCATGCTTCCTGATACACAACAAGGTGGTCTCACATTATTTTGAGATGACATACACCAATGGCGACTTGTAATGTCATAAGCACTTCAAGCCCCAGTCTTCATAGTTTAGCCAATTTATAGGTCAATTTGTGTTAATTTTAATGTTTTTCACACAAGCCATGTGTAGGACAGGAGTTGGATTAAGGTAGAGTCAGACTGAAAACACACAAAGAGAACTGCAAGCTTTTAAAAGATTTTGCTATTGCTTTAACCTAGTGTATTCTGTTAACACTTAAAACATGTAGTTCTTACCTGTCCATTATACCCAGCAACTGCTTGCGAACATCCTGTGCTCTCTTAAGAGTACGAATCTGCACAAAATTCTCATAGCACCAGGCATTTGAAAATTTGTTGTTTTTCCATGAATTATATACTGATAATAGTGTAAGATGGTCGCCTTCTGGTTGGTTAAACTTTGCCTTCTTCTGATCTGCCAATGCTTGTTTGTCCTTAGGCCTGTGGTAAAATTAGAAGTGTGTTATAATTGAAGTCTATGTCAAGTCTATGACTACAAGGAACAAACAAATATAGTTACAAGGAACTTGTATTGCAAATACCTCCAAAGTTTTCTGTGTTACTTGTGTGGATTAAGAGGTCCATGCTCCAAATATAAGTTAGTCTGAGTGGCTCAGTTGGTAGCTGCTGCCTTCTGATCCCAAATTGCAGATTCAAATCTGGACCAGACTGGTAGTTTTTAAGAATGATTGAAAGTGAGAGCCTTGACTGGCATTAAAAGAAGCCCTATGGGACAAATTCCGACACTCTGACAGCACTGATATGATCCTGGCAATCGACAGCATTGTTAACAAAGTAATTTTTAGTTTTCCAAATATAAGCTGCAGTTTTCAACTTCAGGTACTCTCATGTGAGTTGCAAATATCTTGGGACATATAACATAGCACTGTTAAAATGTGAAGAAGACTGTGCACATCACACAAATATTTGTTACGCATGGTGCCAAACCAACTTGCATCACCAGTCCTTTTTGTTTTGTTTTCATCCTTGCCAGTCAGCACAGTCATCTCTATGCACCTGGAAATTTTTTATAGTGTTTAATGCCCGCTTTTACTACTATAGCACTGCAGGAGAGTGCATCTGGAATGCCAGTCTGAAAGTAAGGTATGTCCATTTTCTGACGTTTCACTGCTTCAACCTGACATTTTCCAGGTTCAATCTCTGGTGCTTTTAGTTGAAAACAGCACCTTATATTAGGAGTGTGGACTTCTTACACCACATAGATGACACAAGAAAACTTTTGAGGTATTTGCGATATGAGTATGGAAAGAAGATCCTTGTTAGTTTGATGCTAGTTTGCTAAAGCTCTTTAGATTATTTATTTAAAAAAATGTTTTGAGCAAAAATAATAGTAATTTTCCATTAATATATTCATATAACATTTTAAATTTACATTTTACTGGCTATTAAACAGAACACATTAATATTATGATGGGTGACTGATTCTGTATTTCTGTGCTTTGGAAAGTAACTTTCTCGAAAAATATATGGACCTTAAAGCATGTCTTTATTCTGGAATGTTGTAAGAGGAAATTTGTAGAGACCTGTTCTAAGGTGCATGAGGAATCTTCCAGGAAAAAATTACTTTATTAGAACCTCAGAAAGTGTTTTTTCTGTTTTTAATTGCTTTACAGATGTATGCAGTAGAACCTCGATTTATTTTCTTTTACTAAAAAAAAAAAAGAGTGAAAGTGGGTATACCATTAATATGGAATACTTATATACCACATACAAACATTACAGATTATCAAAACTGCAATGCCATAAAAGAATTCTCTGAATAAAACCAAACTTAGGGACATGTAGAACAGTGTGCAAGCAATACTTGCTTAGGATTGCAAAGTGATAGGATACACATAGGCCCAGCAGTATGTGCCTAACAAGGCCGGTGCTATGCCATGTGTAGTCATTGAAGAGTTGTCGAACAAGGAGGATATGTGGATATAGGTACCAGTATACTTTGCCAATGTCAAAGGGTGCAATATCAGCATATGAGCGAGTGTAGAATGACCGATCTCTGGAAGCAGATTTGTCATACCGCAACATTTAGGGTCATACAAAGTATGCTGCTATGATATTGATGCACGTGTGGAATTAAGAGGATTGTACACAGCGACAAGCAGGTACTGGACTGTGCAATATGACCACAGTAGGGGATGACCATCATCTTGTCCACATGCAATTGTACAGCACCACCAACATATTGGCTCAACCTTGGAGCACTGCAACAGGTGTGAACCTTTCTGTGTTGATGGCATGTCCTCTGTGGAACTAATTGAACATATGCCATTACAGTAGCTTCTACCTCAAAAACCTCAAGTGCCAACTGCAATGGGCATGTCGATGCTATCACTGGGGGGTATAATCTGCAGGCCCTTGTTTACAACTGATATCTCCTGTGAACTGAGGGCAATCTGAACAGCTTGAGGAAGATTTTGGAACCCAATGTATTCCCATTACTTTAGGCAACTCTACATGGCACATTACAAACTGATGTCTCCTATTAACTGAGGGCAATCTGACAGCTTGAGGAAGATTTTCGAACCCAATGTGAAGATTTTGGAACCCAATGTATTCCCATTACTTCAGGCAACTCTACATGGCACATTACAAAACTGATGTCTCCTATTAACTGAGGGCAATCAGACAGCTTGAGGAAGATTTTGGAACCTAACGTATTCCCATTACTTCAGGCAATTCTACATGGCACATTTCAGTGGCACAATTCCTGGCCACATGTTGCAAGAAATCTACAAGCCATTCTTTAAGAATGATCCATTGCTTTCCTGTCCTGCATGTTCTTTTGATATGTGATCCATTGAACATGTCTGGGGCATGTTTGGATGGCAACCTGTTCATCATGGTCCTCTAATAACCAGTGGGCTTACATACAAAATACAAACAGATTCCCCAGGAACATATCCAGAACCTCCTTGATTCCATGCCAGGCATTTAGCGGCTCAAATTGGAGCACATGGAAGTTACACAAAATACTGAATATTCAGGTTCCATGGTCATGTAGAGATTTGTCAACTTAACCATTTGTTTACTGCCAAGTGATATAAATCTGTGATATAAAATTCATTTCAATCAGGCATGTCCTTCTTGGTGTTGCAATTTTCATAAACAGAAGTGACAAAACTGCAGTTAGAAATCAATATGTTTTACAGCTTTTTTTCTCTCTTATAATATGAAAATCTAAGATTTACTGGAACAGGCCGCTTTATAAGGGTTGAAAATTACATATACCAGTATGAGTATAATGGGGTGCCATACTGCAACCTTTGCAGATCTATTGCACATCCTCAACTTTATTAGCATTGATACAGAAGTCTCACATATCCAAAGAACCAATCAAACTCTGATATTTGAAAGCTACTTGCTGGGCACTTGCACATTTACGTGAGAGTATTTCAATTATTTCAGTTTGAACACAGTCTTTCATAGGTCAATGGCTATGGTTTTTAACAAACAAGTTTTATAATGAACTATATAATAAATTTAGGAAAATAATAATTCCAGAAAGGTTCTACTGAATTAATGAGCAAAGAAAATGAAGTGCAATTAAACTTCTAAGGAGCAATAATTAAGCAACAATAAATGCTCTTCTAAGTAGCATTGCACTGCTCATCGTTACCTCTATACAACCAAAAGCTGAATTTAGTCTCTTAGGCCCTCATACACCTGAGTGCATCATACTCCAGTCTCCCTGACAAAAGAAAGATTTGTACCAGAAATAAGACATAAGCCTTGAGAAAGCAACAGCTTTGGAATGATTGATATCTTTTAATTATTATAATGCACTTTTGTGATAAGGAATAATAATTTGGCAATTTGAGTGGATTATTGCAACATTTTTGCCTTGCTTATGCTTTGTGAGACATGTTTCTAGAGCTTATGACTCCTGTCATTAATTCCAGGATACTGACAAGGTTCCTCCTGGTTGCAACCAAATGAACTTTGTATTAGGATGACCTTAGGTAGGATTTCAAAATTGAAAATATGGTCCTTGTTTTTCCTAATGTGTATAATTTCCCAAACATAAATAATTTTCCATTTCCAAAGTTCAGTTCCGCCTAAAATGTTTTTGATGTTTTGGGTTTCTGTTGAATGTTGCGTTCTTCTTTACAAGAGTGCCAGCTAAAGCTGATTTTCATTCTTGTTTGACATATTTGTTCTTGATGTGTTTTTTTTTTTTAAAGAGACTATCTGATGATTAATTCAGTAAAAGTGCAGAAATTAGCAGACGATGGCTGCTAAGCAAAAGAAGTTAACTCTTCAAGAAAAGTTGACCATTATTAAAGATGTAGAAATGCTTAAATTAAGATTTTTATTTACAGTTATGCTTATAATAGTAACAAATACTTGGATGCCATGAATTTTCTTTTCTTAATGCTGTCAATTGGTCATTATATTTTCATAATTTTATGATCCAAAGTGTATGTGATTTTCACAATAATGCCTCTTCCAAGACATGTTATAAACTACTAAAAGAAGCATTCAAAGTTTCCAGTTCAAAAATAACTCCTTCGCACAAAAGCTAGGTCAAAACCATGAAACAGATCCCTATAAGTTCTATGAAACCACTGTCCAGAGAGTTTTGCATACTACCATTACCTTGCATTTACATTTTAGAAACAGTTCTTTTCATCCATACAAATTTGCCATATTACAATAAGAATTCTGATTACCATTCCTACATTATCAGAGGATCACAAAACAGCAAATCACACCAAGGTTTGTCCCTTTACAACAAATTACCATAATTGGAGCTTACTAAACCATAAACAGCTCAAACATCAAGTCAAGCAACACTTATTAAAAAAATATATAAATATAAAAAATAAATGTAATTTATCATCTCTCTAGTTTAAAATTTCTATTTTGTAAATAGTGTACATATTAGTATAAGTTGTAGCATAACATATATAGTAAGTGTAATGTGAATGTTATTTGACGGAGCCTTTGAATTCTTCTAATTCTTTTGGTGAATAAAACATCTATCTAGGTATCTAATGTTTGAAGTATTCATTTTAAAAGATAAAAGATGTAGACAGAAGTCTATGAAGCTTGACAAGTTAAACTTTGTTGTAATGCTATTTGGTTCTTTCTATGGAAATAAGGTTGTGATGGCATTTACCCCAAATATGGAACATTCTGCTGAAGCAGAGTTAATTTTAGCAAAGATGTGGTCCCAGAAACAGGTGTGCAAGTATTGAAACAATTAACTCAAATTAAATAATGGTTGATAGATTACAGATGACTTCACAGGATGCAACCGAGTTATCTAACTTGGTTGCTATCCCGTGAAGTCATCTCCAATAATCAACACCGAGAAAGCTTCAAATCTTTAATGGTTGATATAGTTTGTATATATGTGTATTGCTACTTACCTATAGAAGACATTCTGCACAGAGAGCATTGAGACAATAGTGAGTACCTCATCTGAGCAGTTCAGATGGACTGACATGATCAGCATTTTTGAAAGATTGGGCTCCAAAGGGAATTCAGCCATCTACACAGAAAAAAAAATAAGCAAATATAAATTACAGTTAATTATTTTGTTTGTAATTCATAAGTCTGGCAATAAATTTGATAGACATTACAGGTTTTTGGCCACTCAGATAATTCACTTGTGCTAAACTCTACTTTAAACATTGTCGACCCCAACTGCAACTAAGTGAACATGCTATTTAAAGGTTTAGTCTTAGACAGGATGCTAGGATAGCTCTTCATATGGTTGGAAAATGGCACCCAATATTTTCCAGGTTCTTAATAAGCTGGAAATCAGCAGGATGTTTATATACTGGACTGTGTAATGAAATCAGAAACTTTTTGGTTTTGAGGGTTAGATTATTTTTACTAGCATGCCTTTGCATCAATATGTTTGGTTTGCATATTACCATTAATGATTTAGTATAGTTTAGAGTAAGTGATGTATGTTGAAAATTAGTTGAGTCGATTTTGTAACACTACATCACTTAAAATTTAGTTGAGTCGATTTTGTAACACTACATCACTTACTTTTTAATTTCGGAAAACATGTTTCAGAAGCCATGTGCTTCCATTGTCAATTCCTTTGGTCGACTACCGGTATTGCTTGCTGTGGTGGTTGTCTCTGTCCCTGGTGGTGGTTTGATGAACTTCTGTATGAGTAGATCGCCTGGCGGTATTTCAAAATTGAAAACCCGGTTCTTGTTTTTCCATATATATATGTTTTCCCAAACTTTTAATTCTGTCTTCCTTGTGATGTTTTTGAGGATTTTTGGGCTTCTATTTATAGTGTGTTTCTCTTTCCAAAAATGCCAAGCTACTGCAGATTTTTCTTCTTGTTTGAGTTTAATATTTCTGTGGTGTTCTTTTGCCCTGGTTTTTATATTTCTTTTTGTTTGGCCGATGTAGATTTTTTCACAGTCATTACAGCTGAACTGATATATTCCTGGTTTGTTTTCTTGTGGGATATCATCTTTTAATTTGGAATTTAAAATGTTTTTTATAGAGTAATTGTTTTTTGGGGCTAGAATGATGTTATGTCTTTTGAAGATCCTCTGGAATTTGTAGAAAGTTGTAGGGTGGTATGTAAACTTCTTGTAGATCTTGTTTTCTTTCTGGTTTTGAGTGAGTGTGCTGACTTCTTTAATTCTCTTTCTATTTTTGGCTTTATTAACTTTTTTGTACACCAGTTCTGCCCGAAATCCATTCTCTGTAGCTATGTCCAAAATTTTATCAAGTTCACATTGGTATTCTGTTTTTCCCATTGGTACATTTACCAATCTGTGTGTAAGGCTGTTGAGTAAAGCATGCTGATGGGGAATGGGATTGTAACTCTTTTGTTTTATATAGCTGTTGGTGTGGGTAGGTTTTCTGTAGATGCCAAATGTAAGGTGATTATTAGTTTTTATGATTTTTAGGTCGAGGAATGGTAGTTGTCCATCACATTCCTTCTCCATTGTGAAATTTATAGACTTTTCTTGCATATTTAGGAGTTTTAGTGCGTCTTCTAGGTGTCTTTCTGGGACTATTGCAAAGATGTCGTCTACATATCGGTACCATATTTTTTGACGCACTAAAACTCCTAAATATGCAAGAAAAGTCTATAAATTTCACAATGGAGAAGGAATGTGATGGACAACTACCATTCCTCGACCTAAAAATCATAAAAACTAATAACACCTTACATTTGGCATCTACAGAAAACCTACCCACACCAACAGCTATATAAAACAAAAGAGTTACAATCCCATTCCCCATCAGCATGCTTTACTCAACAGCCTTACACACAGATTGGTAAATGTACCAATGGGAAAAACAGAATACCAATGTGAACTTGATAAAATTTTGGACATAGCTACAGAGAATGGATTTCGGGCAGAACTGGTGTACAAAAGTTAATAAAGCCAAAAATAGAAAGAGAATTAAAGAAGTCAGCACACTCACTCAAAACCAGAAAGAAAACAAGATCTACAAGAAGTTTACATACCACCCTACAACTTTCTACAAATTCCAGAGGATCTTCAAAAGACATAACATCATTCTAGCCCCAAAAAACAATTACTCTATAAAAAACATTTTAAATTCCAAATTAAAAGATGATATCCCACAAGAAAACAAACCAGGAATATATCAGTTCAGCTGTAATGACTGTGAAAAAATCTACATCGGCCAAACAAAAAGAAATATAAAAACCAGGGCAAAAGAACACCACAGAAATATTAAACTCAAACAAGAAGAAAAATCTGCAGTAGCTTGGCATTTTTGGAAAGAGAAACACACTATAAATAGAAGCCCAAAAATCCTCAAAAACATCACAAGGAAGACAGAATTAAAAGTTTGGGAAAACATATATATATGGAAAAACAAGAACCGGGTTTTCAATTTTGAAATACCGCCAGGCGATCTACTCATACAGAAGTTCATCAAACCACCACCAGGGACAGAGACAACCACCACAGCAAGCAATACCGGTAGTCGACCAAAGGAATTGACAATGGAAGCACATGGCTTCTGAAACATGTTTTCCGAAATTAAAAAGTAAGTGATGTAGTGTTACAAAATCGACTCAACTAAATTTTAATTGTTAAAACACATCACTGTCTCAAAGTCCACCATATATCAGGATACTACATCACTTACTTTTTATTTTGGAAAACATGTTTCAGAAATATAAAAACAAGAGCAAAAGAACACCATAGAAATATTAAACTCAAACAAGAAGACAAATCTGTGGTAGCTTGGCATTTTTGGAAAGAGAAACATGACGCAGGATTTAATGTTAAACAAATCAAGTCAAGAGAAAATGAAACAATACTGCCCTAAAATAATGTTATAAAATAATAAAACATATTGTTTTGCAATGTAAGCTAAAGAATTGTATGTATAAAAATGGCAGCATGATGTCATCACCTCCCGATATGCATGGAAATAGCCTAAAATGGAGTGTTTTTACGAAAATAACACAGCCAAGGTTATGTAATGAATACAACACATAATGTATAGCTAAGAATTGATGTTTAGAAAAGCATATTAATAATAAAACAAAGTAGTAATATGAGAAAAGAAGAAGAAGAAAAGTGAAAGAGACACCAGATTCTATAAATTGTTTCTACCAGTAACAAAGCTTAAGAACAGAATTAAACAAATATTGTTTAAGAAATTTCAGCTATTTATAAGAACATATCCATGTAAATTATACAAATGTATTAACTTTAATTATTATGAGTATGTAAAAATGTATTGTAAATACGTATTTCACGAAATGTGGAGTAAGGAAATCTGTCGTTCCCATGGTGACGGACAGATTACAATGTTATAAAACATTGATCATCAACTTTTGCATATATGTAAAAATGTTTAAAAGCTTCCGGGACGCAGTCAGTAAGATAGAAGCCGGAGATACAGATGCCAAGAGATAATCTTGCAAATCGACACCTCTAATTTAGCAATTTAGTGTGAAATGTTGTATTGTACTGATTATCAACAAGAGATTTATTGTAAGTACAGTTTACAAAATATATATCTGGCACAGTTTTCTAAGAAAGAGTTCAGTTTAAATAGCATGCCTTAGTTCACCACATTGTTTCAATGATTTAAGAAATAAAAATTTATAACTAACAGAAATCTCCTAAATTAATTCTATATTGTATTAAATCCAACCGTTCAAGCAAGGAGGTTAAGATTCTCTTACTCACCGACTGAAGCTAGGAGACTTATAACAGAAAACATGGTTCAGCTGTGCATAAATAATTTAATTTGCTGCCGATAATAGCCTTGCAACTGCTCCAACAATCAAGTCTGGCGCAAATAGTTAATTCCAGTTTCGCCAACAGCAAGAGTTACCAACTTCATATACAGCGGCAAATTCAAACCCGTAAAAAGGTTTTAAAATAAATACCACACCATCCATAGCTCATACCAGGATGCCCAGCAACCAGCAGCCCTGAGATCCACAACACCAGAGGACCTCTTTTCAACCACCCCAAACATACCATAAATACAAGCCCAAAAATTCTCAAAAACATCACAAGGAAGACAGAATTAAAAGTTTGGGAAAACATATATTTGGAAAAACAAGAAATGCGTTTTCAATTTTGAAATCCCGCCAGGCGACCTACTGCTTCAGAGATTCATTAAACCACCACCGGGGACAGAGACAACCACCGCAGCAAGCAATGCTGGCAGTCGACCAAAGGAATTTACAATGGAAGCACATGGCTTCTGAAACATGTTTTACAAAATAAAAAGTAAGTGATGTAGTGTTACAAAATCAACTCAACTAATTTTCACTTGTTAAAACACTTCACTGTCACAAAGTCCACCCTATATCAGTAATAAGTGATGTATGTGTTTCAACTCCAACTCTCAACTTATGTAAAATTTAAATTCCACATTACTGTTATTAGCTTTTTCAAGTATTATGAAAATTAGTATGGTTTATTGAAAAATTATAAGCTTCAATACTTTTTTCGACACCCTAACTCTATCTCTCTCTCTTCTCTTGCTGATCCTGAGACCCCCATCGATTGGGTCTGATTGGCTAATGATAGCAGATTATGTGTTCAGTATTCACAGATGCAACGGAGTCCAGAGGAAGTTCAGCAGCCTTCTCCAGATGCTCAGAACACTTTTATGACCAGATTGTACAGGCGTATGCACCTATACCTAGCTGTCTGAAGCAACTAGTAAATACAGATGAATAATTAAACACTGATGCTAGTAAATGAAGCAACCCAAATAATCTTAGACGCAAAATAATTTTGCAAAAGCACTTGACTTATCTTTTTAAATATATTCAAATACAGAATATATCTATTTTGAATCCCTTTTAGATGCATTTTCATGTTTCCATGGCTGCTATTCAAATTCTGGTTTTAACATTTGTACCTGTATTCCCATCTATCAAAGATAAAACAAATTAGGTGACAGTGTCAATTGGCGGCAAATTAAAATTCTTGAAACAATTTCTATCTTCAAAATAAAGATTGTCTCCTAAAACATTAAATCTATGGGTCCATTTAATTGCTTTAATAATTTGATTGCTTTTGGATTTATTTTGTAGTTAAAAAACAAAATATGATCATGTGATCATGTCATGAACTTTGATGTACTGCCAATTGACTCTGTCATCAAATTTATTTTATAGATGGCAGTACAGGTACAAGCAGCAGTAACCTAACAACGTAATTGGATGCAAAATATGTTCATTTGAATATATTTAAGAAGATAAAAATACACATGAGTTTCATTTCATATCTGAGTGCCTGTGAAAGCAAACTAAACATACATAATCAATAAATCATTCTTACCCTTCGTCCCAATCGTGTAAGAAGGCCTTCATTATCCAATGCACTGAGAGAATGAAGTTGTTCTAAGGCCATTATAAGACTTTCTACTGGAGGAGCATCCATAAAATCGAAGTGCAGAAGATCATTGATCCCCATTGTCTTCAGCTGAAGAACAGTTGTTGCAAGATTGGTACGCTGAATCTCTGGAACAGGGGTTGGCAGCATTTCATCTCGATATGCTCGCTCAGTGTACAGCCTATAACACTTTCCTGGTCCTGTTCGGCCAGCTCGGCCAGCACGTTGCTTTGCCTGTGCCTAAAATTTAAGCAAATTGTTCACATTATTATCTCCAAGATTTTGTAAGTTCTTCTCTCCATTAACATATAACCTTAATGACTACTGAACAACTTAAATCTACTTAATGACAAATGCTTTACCTATTTAGAATCAATTACAACCTTCTTCTCTTCTGGCTCTACAGCCCTTGGTGAGCTTTGGCCTCCTGCAATTACAACCTTATTGTACCTTAAAAATTTTGCTTAAAAAGCCAGCACAATCAATAGTAATATCAATATTTGTGTTGAGTATGATGGAGAATCAGCCCAGACTCTAATTCTTCACATGTGCCAATGTAATTACATCTACACATATTTTATATTTTCCATAGCTATCAAGTGTCATTAATATAGAAAGTTATATCAACTATAATTTCCTTTTCTTAACTTGACCTAAGCTACTGCCATCCTTTCTAAAATTCTCCTTAATGGTGTTCTAGCCATCTTCTGCTCCAGGAATCCTATCCTCCATAGGTCCATCCCTTGGCATTCAAATACTATATCCTCCACATCTTCTTTTCCTCCATCAATTGGGCATTGATACTGTGGGATGCTTTTCCTTATCCCCTTAATCTCCAAAGGCCAGTTCTTAATCATGCTATTCCTTCCCCTTACTCATTATTTAGCTTATCAACATAAGTCTCCCTTTCACGTTTCCTTCATTGTTATACAACATACCATATAAGTTTCCATCCACCAAAAATCTTTTTAGTTTGTCTCTTATTTTCCAAAATATATGTTGATTATTCTCTCCTCTCCATTCCCTCATCCCATTCACTTATAGACTTGTTCAGATGCTACTATACACCCGCCGCTGAATCCCTGCACTTCACCGTTGGGAAATACGTTGGTACACCCATAAAAAAACAGATGAAAAGCTTTAGCCGTTTGACTTTCTGAACCAATCACAAAGCAGCATTCCAGTTGGTCAGTCAGACAACGGAAACGGATTTAGATGCCCGCCATTGCAATATCTGGTTATTTCCAACCATGTGATCAGTTTGTGAACTCCTAACACGTGCGTGTGCAAGCTACGTATTATTCATTGTTATTGGTGATAGTGTTGTTGATGTTTGTTTGTACGTGAGAGAACATAACAACATTTTCACAATTATAGAGGTGGATAGACTTTAGAGGGAAGGTATGGCAAGGGTGATGCAGCTTCATGAAAGAAGAAAGTGAATCATGTGCACAAAATAATACGAAAAGCAAAGGAATTAGATAGTGAATGTGAACCACTAATGATATGTCTTGGTGATGACGACGATGATGACAATGATAATGGTGCTTTCAAGAATATGACAATGGAGACTGGGATGAAATTGAGCCATTAAAATTCTAAACCGGTGAAAATCACTTTGTTATATTTTTCTTTCATTGTAATATGCTATTTTTCGTTAATTTGTTCATAAATACGTAATGTATACTACGTACGTTATAGTATGCAGTTATTTTCAATTAACATCAATAACAAATTAACATCAATAATAACGAATTAGTTTCATTTTTCATTTCATTTACTATGTAAACTGTTTATATTTATATTTACACACGATAGAGACATTTGTAATCAGCTGTTATTGTTTACTAGTTACTCTGGTAATGCCACAAAGACAGCATATCCAACATAACACGAAACCTCCAAACTGTCAAGTACAAGGATTCAGCAGTAGGGGTATAGCCCATCCAAAATTCTTAAGCCTCTTTTCTAATACTCTATACACTACCTTAAACAATTATTATCTAAACATGTATTTCAGTGCTCTTTATATAAGCATACCCCTCCTTGGTACTCTTCCCATCTCCAGCTGAGAATTCTTTTGCCAACACTTGACACTGTATTAAACAGCACACTGTATTTAAGAATGTTTCTTTACAGCATTTGATAATCCTTTTTGTTTTTTATAAACCTTTAATAAGTTATTTTTCAAGTGAACAGGATTGGAATGTCCAAAAAGAAATTGCATAACAGAAAACTGAACTAAATATAGGGTGGTTTACTTAGTATACACTTGGCATACTGGAGAAATATATGCAACTTCTTTAAGACAAATATAATCATAACACATTATTTTGTTTACCTGTGAAATAGGGGTTACTACAAGCGAGTCCATTCCAGTTTTTGAATTATAAACTTTCTGCTTTACAAAACCTGGGTCCACCACATAGTATATTCCATCAATTGTAAGTGAGGTTTCTGCAATATTTGTAGCAATGACAACCTGCAAGGACAATTTAATTGTAAATAAATGGAAATCAAAGACATGAAAATCAAATATAAAATAAGTTTTATTTAATGAAATATGCTAGCTACCTTACGAGAGCCCGGAGGAGCTGGCTCGAATATCCTAGTCTGCATCTCACTGGGAAGGGCAGAATACACTGGAAGAATGATCAGTTCTGGTACGTCAGGACCTAGCGACTTCATGCGTTCATACAGAATTTCACATGCCGTGTCAATCTCTTCTTGACCAGTAAGGAAAAGAAGAATGTCCCCTGAAAAAAATGTTTAAGTAAGCAAAAGATACCATTTTGTTTCAGTTCATTTCATTCATTTACTGTCTAAATGTAAGTGAAATTAATTAACTCTTTCTTTAAAGCAGAGCTGAAGCATTATTTTACCAGAATGTAAATTCTTATTGTACACAGACTTCTCTTTTAGATGTTAATACTTTGTGCTGCTTAGATAAAACAGCATAATGAGTATTAATAACTGATCAATCACTGCCCTTCTATATGAGTGATAATCTAACAAAGGTAATAATAATAATAATAATAATAATAATAACAATAATTTAAAAAAAAAAATAAGAGTCTGCCTTGGTAGTGTGCGGGGGTAGCGAGTCTGCCTCATGTTCAAGAGGTCACAAGTTCTATTCTCGTTTAGGGATTAACCCTTACCCGCATAAGGTTTTTCTTTTCCTGAAAAGACAATTGTCGTTAACTTTAAGTTCCATGGACCCTAAGATCATTTGAGCCTCATTTCACTGATTTCATTCATCGCTTGATATGACCAACAAGATTAAAGGATATTAAGCTATAAAAATAAGTAAATAAAAAAGTAATATCTTAGGTGCAACACATATGGCTTTTTCCGTTCATTTATCTTCATTGTTATTCCCCAAATTATTCACACAAGATGATGTTTTTCCCTGGCTACAGTAATGAATTTTTCAGTGAGTCTACCTGTCCCACTCTTGTCCAACACGTGGCTTGTGTGGAAAAAACAATTACACTAATTGACCTAATAGCTGGTTAAGATATGAAACCCAGAACTTAAAATGCTTATGACATTGAAAGTCACCATTGTTATGAAAGTTATCTCAAAATAATTTGAGATCTCCTTAAGATTTATCAGGAAAAACATAAGTCAGCTGGGGAATTTAATGTTGTAACTGTATGTTGCCATGATAGCTCAGGGGTTAGAACAACCTGACAGACAGGAGATCCATGGTTCAAATTCCAGTTACTAAATTATATTTTTCAGTCTGGCTCTACCTTTTTTATTTACATAAGCATTTATTTTAATGTTACAATCATTTTAAATGTTCTCAAATGAGTACATATAAACATATGCTCTAAAATCCTTCGTTTTCAAGCTATCAATTTATTAATGAAAGTTTATGTTCAAAGGGTTTCCAGGTCCAATCCAACAATTTCATTTATCTGTGTACTCATTCATAGAAGGCTTTGACCCATTTTACCATGCCTTTGGTCTTATGTTGTCATGGTTGCTTGTTTACATTTGTCACAAGTCAGTTGTGTAATATTTTCTGTCAGCATGCCTTACAGGTGCTGAACTACAGGGACTTCTTTCAGAACACTCTCCCAGACTTATTACAAGATATGCTCTGCAAGTAATAAGAAATATATGGTTTGTGCATTATGGGACTCCAGCACATTTTAGATTGTTCAAGATGCACTATCATGAAAGATGGATAGGTAGAGGAGCACCAGTATCAAGGCCTGCAGATTCCCCCGACCTCAATCCTTTGGATTTTTATCTTTGGGGGCACCTTAAACAATTAGTTTATGCAGCAGACATCCCAGATTAACAAACTCTTAATCTTTGTGCCATGAAAGCCTAAGAAATTACAAAACCTGATAGGGAGTATTTGACAACCCATGGTTTGATGAGTACATGCACCTCTAGATGTGAGCATTTCAAACACTTTCTGTCAGTTGAACCTCAATAAATTGAAAATGAAAGGTTTTCTGACCTATGTTTATATGAACATCTTTTGTTTTGATGTAAGGAATCAGTCCCCAATCTTTGTAAAAGTATTTTTGAGTGAGTGTGTGTGTGTGTGCGCACGCATGCATGCGTGTGTGTGTGTGTGTGTGTGTGTGTGTGAATGTGTGTGTGTATATATATATATTAAATAATTTGCATAGAGCCAGGAGACCTCCCCATATCTAATCAACTCAGACATGAATATGCCCCTCTGATTAAGTTTTATACTTTTTAGATGAATTAATAACACTAAACATATATTTGCTCATTTAGTTCCTCAAGGAAAACCAGCTATTTTAATACCCTTCATAGTATGTATTGAAACATTTCAGATCATTTAAGATTTTAAAGGTCAAACAGACCCAGTTCATGAACATCTACACCCAAAACTAATGTGGAGAAGAGATGGTTGCAAAAATAAAGGAATCTTTAGATGGTAAGCAAGATTTAGCCATAGTTTGCAATGAAATAGGTCATTGCATATATGCTGTCTTAGTCAAAGCACAAAATGCTTCATTTCATCAAGAAGTCTTTTAGACTGCACAGTTATAGACTCTGAAAATAGTAGGACCTGTTCTCAGACTATCCTAAAAACATTACAAGCATTTTCATTTGCTTATGAAAATGTCAAATACTTTGTGAAAGATTCAGCACCCTATATGATAAAATATTTTGAATTATTGAAAGGAATCATGGGGGATCATTTGATGTTACTTGTTGGGCTCATAAATTCAGTATTTTTGACAATAGTTTACAACAGAATTTAAATGAGCTTAACTCAAATGTAGCTAAAACCAAAACTTTTTTTCACCTGTCCTGAAAAATAAAACATTTGTACTGCTCTATCTAAATGAAAATCATGATGAAGAATATATTCCTTTGTATGCAGAAACTGTTCTAATTAGGTGCGGCAGTTGGTTTAAATCTGTAAATTATTTATAAATATTTTGATGTTCTGAAAACATATTTCAGCGGGTTGAATTTCAAAAGTGCCCCTGTAGCAAATTGGATGAAAGAGGTAGAATCTGTAGGATTTTGTAGCTTAGTAAAAGCACAGGTTGCTTTTGTTCAAGAAAATTGTGAATTTATTGCAAATGTAGTTTTAGAAGGGAGTGAATATCCTTACAGTTGCGTCCTTGTATCCAAAGTAAATGATCTGAAGGGTATGTAATTTCTGGCAATGTAGGAGAATCAGAAGGCGAAATTATTAACAACTTCAATTTGGATTTAAAGACTGAAATATAGGAATTGTGTTGCACACTGTGAAAAATTGCAGGAAGAAGACTTTATAAAGAAGTAGGCTCAAGACAAAATTAAGTTATAAACCTGCAGGAAACTGACACCAAATTAAGTGAGGGCAAGGAGGAGGAACAATACAAAGATGTCACGCTAGCAGTTCCACTATGATAAATTATTTCCAAAAATTTAGATACATTGTTTTCAGCAAATAAATACATTTAAAGGAAAATAAGCTAGAAGTAGGATGCCTTATTGTAATTCACTTAAGGTGAGTTGAAGGCTGTTCCCAAAATATGTTAAGTGATTAAAAATAAAGCAATGTTATTGTTCAACTCAGTTTAAATAAACAATTAATTATTGATTGTTCCAAATTAGAAGCCTCCTTTAACTGTGTAAGTTTTTGCTGCATAAATTTACATTCTCACAATTTGCGACACAACAAATGTTACTTTTCTTTTTCTCCCTCCCCACTTTCCTCGCTATGGCACATGATTTGGCAACAGCATAGTGACTGTAGCACACATTGGCTTAGCTCATTTACCATATAAAAAAACAATGGAATATAAGAATTTACTTCATGGTGCAAATGCCAATCTTTTAAAATACAAAGAAGCTTAACAGTTAATGAGAAAAAGAAATAAGATATATTTGGGTATAAATTTGCATATACTACTAGAAATAATACATTTAAAATATTTTGCTAATGAGACAATTACAGGCCCCACTTACAAAATAATAATGGTATTAGTGGTGATGCAGAATGCCAAGTCTTTTCTTTTCATAGGACATTTAACTTTAGATTCCACAAATTTTGATACTGATATTTTAGTGACCCTTCTCTGATTGCAAAAATCTTCTAAATTTAAGAGAGGTAAAATCAGACTGAAAAATTCAATGCCAAAGCCAGGATATGAACCATGGATGTTCGAATTTCCATCCAACTAAGCTACCATGGCAACATGCTGCCAGCAGAAGCATTGTTCTACACAAGGCAAGTGTCTAATAATGCAACAAAGCTTTAAGTTTTTCTATGTTGCAAAGAAAATTACAGAGAAATTCATGAACGTTTTAAACAGGAAAGAGAAAGCAAAAATGAGTGAAAATAGAGCTGCTGTGCCTCTTTTAGGTATCAAAACTTTGAAAAGTCGTTATGTAAGCAACAATTCAGTAACATTTATTACAGCTTAAAAGTAACAAAGTGAACACTTACCCGGAGGTTCTCGCAAATGAATCTGCATCACTGTTATGAGCGATGCATCTAAATAATCTGTTTCAGGTTCCTTGGTATAGAGCACTTCTACTGGGAATGTTCGTCCTGGAATGGTGAAGATTGGAGCTTCAAAAAAATACTGTGAAAACTTCACTGCATCTAAAGTTGCAGACGTCACAATCAATTTCAGTTCTGGTCTCTTCCTCACTGCTTGCTTCAATAAACCTATACAAAAGTAGAGTGACAAATTAGAAAGTATATCTGAAATTTTTCAGTAAAATACTTCATAAATATAAAAAAAAAATAATATTCAAACTTATAGAGTCAAAATAATGAAAATAATACTTATTACACATACCAAACAACACGTCTGTATGAATAGTTCTCTCATGGGCTTCATCCAACATGATAACTGAGTAATATTTAAGGTCCAGGTCTACTAGACATTCTCGCAACAGCATACCATCTGTCATGTACCTAGAAATCAAAGAATTTTATGTAAAAGTTCTGAGAGGTAAAATATTTGACATCTTCCCTATATAAAGAAATTTCATAACTAGACCAAAAAGCACATGAGAAATTCATACAAATTTCACGCCATTTCTGGCCAAACAACTATAACTCAAACCTACTTGCACTACCAAATACAGAATATTTTTTCCTTAAGGTAGAAAATATTTGTCTTGAAACCAGCTTAAATTTAAAGATTTTTTTATTTATTGCCAACAAGTCCACTTTGGAAGTAGATTTCAATTTCACAAGATGTCGCCACAATCAACAACAATCATAAAGGAACAATGTGAGGGGTCAGTAGGACAGTTTCTGACAATGAGAGTATCTGAGTATGATAGGGGGTGGGCAACACTACCCTGCACTGTGATCTTTGCAGATCTATTTTAATCGATCCAGAAGTCTGATAATGAACTGGATCTGCACCGTGTTTTAAAGCTCCTCCAATGTTGGAAACAGACTCTCAAAAATTACGGCTCTTTGCTGAGAAAGTGCTGAGTCTCTCACACAGTGGCTGTCTCATCTGCCTGTTGATATCTATAAGCAGGATTATTTGCTGCCCCATTCTGTGCAAGTGCCACTTAGGGGAACAGTGTCCTGTAAAGAGATCTATGAGAACTTATTTCTGCAGATTTTAGCAGTTCTTGCAACCTGCTCCTGTTCTCCAATCTCTGTATGAGAGTTTTGGAGTGTCTGAACCCTACAGGCAAGTTCCAGTATTTCTTGCGTTCCTGAGGAACCAGTTCCTTAACCAACTGGTTCAGATCCAGTAAGAGATTGCTCAGCTCCCCTCTTAGCAGGTTTATATGCCTTTTCATTGCTGAACTGAATTACAGCAGCCAATGCATGAGGGTCTCCTGGCATTCTTGACCATTAGTTATTTATTAACAAAATGTTAAGTCTTATAATATTGGAATATTGACTGCTTAGAAATGAAATATAAAAAATACATAAATATATTCAAATTTCTTAAAGAAACTACCTTTAAAATTATATCCTGGACTTGACTTAGTGGTTATTGTGAGCCTTCTATCTGAGGGTACAAGAATCCATCAATTATTATAGCATATTTTTACACTCTACCAATTACAAGCCTGAAAGATGTGGCATATTTGCCCAAGCTATACGACAGCTTGGCACCATTGCTATAGAGTCCAGCTCTGTCCCTAATCTGATTTAGAAGAATGAGTATACTAGAATGGGCCTTCATTCTCGTGATTTACCTTGTCCTTTCCATTCATTGTGTTTAGGGTAAAAAATAGTGAACATTCTGTCACACAAAATTCTTGGTTTTATAAAATCAGTTCTCATTCCGAATACTGTGAACAGTGTTTTCTCCCAAAGCAGTTTGAGGTGAAGTGCCCATTAAGGGGAATTTCAATTTGATGCTTTAACCACAAAATCCTCTTCCTCAAACCAGATGTGTAAGGGAGTGAGTTTCAGCAGCATTTCCATAACTCCAGTAGGGGATGTTCTCAAGTCCTCTTGTCGCGCTCCGTGGTATAATGGTTACCATGCTAACTTCATATACTCAAGGTTGCAGGTTCAAAACTGGAGGACTATGGATTTTTTTGACAAAAAAATCCTTAACATGGCTTCCTTCGGAAGGGAAGTAAAGCTGTGGACCCTGTACCGTGGATTAGCGGCATGTAAAAGAACCTCAAGCCTGATAGAGGCCTCTCAGCAAAATTAAGTGGTCTTTCATGCCCAATAAAGAATGGGACACTGAGAACCAAAGCACGTAAAAGAACCTCAAGTCTGATAGAGAGGCCTCTGAGCAAAATTAAGAGGTCTTTCACGCCCAATATAGAATGGGATGCTAAGAACTACAGCAGATAAAGAGCATACATATATAAAACTTCATTTACATTTCCAAGTCCTCTTAACCCATTTGCGTACCTTGACGGATTCACCTGTTATTGCTTAACTTGCGCATTCTGTATACAATGGTCTTTCCATCATCAGCATTTGCAAAATTTTATGCATGTTGCATTACCGATTGGATTGATTGTATCATCTGTTTTGTTCCTTTAAGTCTCCAAGAGATGTCACTGACTGAAAAAGCTATCATTGTTTTTTGTATTGAACTCATATCAGAAAAAGAAAGCTCCAAGTGATCATTTGTTCTAGAAGCCACCAAACTTTCGCAATTCTGCAAGCAGCAGAGCAGTAACAATGGCTGATCTGTATGAATTAGAAAACGCAAGGCTTTTGTAATTATTTTTTGAGGATAGTGATGTGCCTTCAGATAATATGTTTACTGGTGAATCATCAAAATCTGATGATAGAAAGGGGAAAATAAGAGTGCTTATATACCAGATTTATCTGACATTAGTATTAGTGTCGGCCTTTATAATAACTTATAAATTTGCGAGAGATTAAATATACCTATAATGCTCCATTTCAAGTACAATCCTCATCTGAAGGTGAAATATATTTTTCAACAGCTGGTCATCTTGGTGAAAATCCCAAAGAAGCTATGTTGTTAGTGAATAAAGAAAAAAAAGTATTTCCGGGCATAAGTTGTTCAATAAAAATCGCATATCAATGGGTTGATGACAATGCAAAATACCCCATGCAATTTACTAAGTTTAAATTTACATTAACTTGATTTAACTCATTGCCACCAGTAAAATGCAGTACAAGAGAAAAGGGTGTACATTTGTGGTGAATATTTAATAAATCTCTTTGGGTTTTAGTTCTGAAGTCATATTAAATAGACTTCTACTTATCCAAAAGACCCTGTGAGCCATGGCAACTGAAAGACCTAAATGGTCTTTTCAAGTCAGTTACTTGTCTAAGAGAAGACTAAGGTATTTTATATGGAAAGAGGTAGGTTCCTTTATGGTCCTGATATCCCTGTTTTACTTGGATTGACAAAGTTTGGATCTGTTGCACACAACAGAACAAAATGGATACAGCAAGAACCTTGTATACAAGAAACTCAACAAAGTAAAGCAGAAAAAAACATAAAAGAAATAACTACCCTAACAGCAGGAAAAGACAATATCAACACATTCAAAAAATTCACTTACCACCACCGAGCATTTAGAAAATTTAAAAAAATATTCCAAGAAATAAACAACCTGGCTCCAATAAAGCGATTTTCTGTCATAAAGTTACTAAATTCAAAAATCAAAGATAAAATTCCACCAGAAAATAGATCAGGAATATATCAAATTAAATGCACAAATTGTGATAAGTTCTACATAGGACAAACCAAAAGAAGTTTAAAATCAGATTCAAAGAGCACTTTAGAAACCTAAAACTAAAACAAGAAGATAAATCAGCAGCAGCATTTCACTTCTGGAAAGAAAACCATAATTTAGATCCAAATCCAAAATTGCTAAAAACCATACCAGGCCACAATGTACTCACAACCTGGGAAAACATCCTCATATTGAAAAACAAAGATCGCCTAATAAACTTTGAAATCCCACCCGTAGATAACTTAGTTAAGAAGTTCATCATTTTGCCATCAGAGAAGAGAACACAAGCAAACACAATCAGCAACGATAGTTGGACCCGTGAGGTTGAAAATGGAAGCATAGGCTTCCGAAACTAGTCCCTCATTATAAAATGTAAGTGACGTAGTGTTAAAAATACCAACTCAACAAATTAATACCACATATGATTATGTTAACCCACTTTATGAAGTATAAGAGCAATCCTGTGAGGCTGGAGTAGAACTTTATGGACTATTTCAACTCCTAAGGATGACCATCATGGTGGTACAATAGAATCTAATCTATCTACTTCATGCAAATCAAGAAAAATTAGCAGAATTAGTCTTATTACTTGCTTCCTTGTAAGTAAAAGCAAAATAAAGGAGTACCATAGGTTAAAAGCTCGTTGCTATAAGACTGAAATTCCGTGGTTTATATGGACAGGAGTTGACAAATCCCTGTACGAAAAAAGTATGTTTTTTAAAGCTGAAACCAATAACAAGGAATATCTCAAAAATGGTCAATTCTACAAAAAAAATGTACATGACAAATTGTGTGATACAATGAGATCTACATTTTTTTATGTAGTAAGTTTTTGTGTATCTCTTAGGGTTTACTAGTTATGCAAAATCCAGCAAAATTCATCAAGAATAAAGAGGTCTTTAGAGGCTATTCCCAGAAAATTCAAAATATATATTTTATTTGTCGTGTAAATATCTTTAATATACAATATTCTAATCAAAATCGTTAGAGCCATTTTTGAGAAAATCAAAATTTTTCAAATTTTTTCCATGTAAAGGGTAGTTTTGGTTGGGGGATTTTCCTCAAAATCGCATCCTTGGAAAATATTAAACTTATGTACCAAGTTTGGTTTTCATTGATATTTCGTTTTTGTCTTCACAGACACACTGACATACACACATACACAGATCTTTTTCTAAAAATGCTTTTTTTGGATACAGGGGACTCTAAAACATCTATTTCCAGTGAAATCTCTGTATCAAATTTTTGGGTAGAATGCAATATGTTCTCTATACACCATGTACATAGCACACGTAGAGAAAGTAAAAAGGGATAAATGTGGGAAAACCATACAAACAGAAAGTGCAGAAATCATAACAAAAAAAAATAAATAAATAAAATAACAAAATAAAAAAAAACACTATGTTTTGCATCAGTTTTAACATTATGCACATTTTAAGTTTGCCATTTTCTTTTTAAAAAGTTTTAATTTTTCGTATTTTGCTTCTTAGCTCCTTTTCTCATCAAACAACAAATTTTCCATGTTTGACACAACTCTGTTGCTTGCTTCTGACACTTTCACGAGCATAGATGAACACACATACTGTTTCATATGCACTCAAAGGTTCAGCAGAAGACCCCACTGTTTTTGCACTACTGGTGCTCTTTCATACTAAAGAAAATCTACTGGCATGAAACAGTCATTTTTAAGCACTTTTGAATGAAGTCTTCCTGGCCAGCATTGACTCTGCAATTTTGTGCATAGAAAACCTGCACTCCACCAACTAGGTCAACAAGAGCCCAGCTCTGTAGTGTGGGGCTAGCATTTCAGCCTCACTTTCAAGATGTCCGAAGTTTAAATCTTGGTTAGAACGAGTTACTCGATAAGTTTTTTCTGGAGTTTTCCCTTATCCAGAGAAGATAAATGTTGAATAACTTTAAACTCCCCATCGACTCATTTAAGCATCATGTCACAGATTCCATTCAAAGTCCTACTAAGTTAAAGGACATTAAACTACAAAACAGAGAGAAAGAGAAGGATAAAGGCTATATAATACTTACTTGATAACTGTTTCAGGACTAGTGCAGTCCTCAAAACGAATAGTATAGCCCACTTCCTGACCCAAGCGACATCCAAATTCTTCAGCTACACGTTTTGCTACTGACATGGCAGCTACTCTTCTAGGTTGGGTACAACCAATTTTTCCTCTACTTGTGAAGCCTGCTTCAGCTAAGTATTGTGTTATTTGGGTTGTTTTTCCTGAACCTGTCTCTCCAATAACAATCAGTATTTGATTATCTGTTACAGCCTGTAAGTATAACAATATTTTCAATTATCAACAATATGAAGTAATGTATTTGTGGTGCAGCGAATATTAGTTATACAATAAAATACATGTTTTAAAGCGTTCCAATTAGCTTTAACGGGATGTTTGCCAACTTCTGCATTTTATAAGTTCCTCAAAACTAATAATTTTCTATTAAAAATAAATAATCGACCCATTAACATAATTATAATCTTAACTGCATCATACTTATTCTTGACTTTAATCCTTCACAAACTGCTAAAGACAAAAAAAAAAAATATTGTTATATATAATTCTCTATTTATTTATAACATTTGCAAAGTAGTTTCAAATAATACCTTTGTGAGTTCATCTTTTAGTTTGTATATTGGCAAACTCTGTCTTTGTTCCAAAAGTGTCATGTCGGTCTTCCTTCCAAATGAGCTCTTTTTTCCTCCAATTACATGCTTCTTCCATTCTGGTAGATCTTGATTTGTTAAGCCAATACCGCGCATATTTGCTGCAAGAGTTCTTCCATCAGCTGGAAAGAAAAAAAAAAACCTTTGGCTTTAAGATACTGAGATACAGAACACAATGACAAAAATAGAATTAGTATCCTATCTTTCTCTGTCAGAGAAAATTAGTAAATTTTAAGTTTTTATTAAATAAATTTATAAAAGTATGGAGCTCAAATATTATTTCAATGTAAATTATAACTACATCAATAGTTTATTAAGGTCAAATGAAAATAATCTTGAAAAAGGAAATACAATATACTGCACAAAATGCCAATCTAATAAATTAAATATAATTATTCTAATTTTCCCATTGTGCAAACGCAAATCTAATGAAAATAATATGAATATTATGGATTTATGAAATACATACAAATTTTCTCCTAATTGAAGCATGAAATTTAAAAATACTCAGTTAAGCTGAATCAACACACAGATGTAGTAGTTAACATGTTTATTAATCTGATAGCATCAATATCTGATGATAAAGAATGCTGGATCTCTTCTGCCATCGCTTCATTGCAAGGCATTACTTTCTTGAAATATCTTGGTAAAATTTCAAACTATTAAACCAAAAGAATAAAATAAGAAAAAAAATATTCCTCTTACCTTCTGGCAGGGGGTCAATCCAATTTTTGTTCAATCCTGTGGGAATGGAATCCATTTCCTGTTCACGCTGAAGCATTTTTAATTCCCTTCGTTCCTTTGCTAAAGCACTTTGCATCATTGCAGCCTGAAAAATAAGCACTTATGTAAGTCCACCAAACAAACCCTTGAACCTTATATGTTTCCTATGGCATATAGAAATATCATGGTAAACCTTTATTTAACTATTTAAATTTATAATTTAAGAAGTACTTTGATAGAAAATGACATTTTCAGAAAGCTATTAGACACCACCCAATAATGTTGGAATGTTCTATACTATTGAGGTAATGTATGGTTGACTATGTGGCCTCAAGTAGTGACTTGAGTAGGCAGTAGTTTGTTATTAATTAAAACCAGTTAAATGTGTACTTAAGGCACGCATGTTCACATACACCAACAGTTGTCTAGCTCATTCAACAAAGCAATCATGCATTATATGGGAGAGGAATTTTCTTAAGTATCACCTGCTAGATTATAACTCTAAAACTTTGCACCTTTAGTAACAGCCCAGCTCCAACCATCACCACCTAAAGGTCGCCCTCCGTGGTGTAATGATTACCATGCTAACTTCATATACCCAAAGTCGTGGGTTCAAACCCGGCGGAGGACGATGGATTTTTTCGGGCGTAAAAATCCTTAGCATGGCTTCCTTCGGAAGGGAAGTAAAGCTGTGGGTCCCGTGTCGTAGATTTACGGCACGTAAAAGAACCTCAAGCCTGATAAGAGAGGCCTCTGAGCAAAATTAAGCGATCTTTCACGCCCAATATAGAATGGGACGCTGAGAACCAAAGCAGTTAAAGAGCGTACATAAATAACAGGCCATTTCATTTTTTTACCACCTAAAGAAAAATCTGATGTGTTACACTCACATGACTTTCTCTAGCTACTCTACAAACAAATGTCTTAAAAAGGATACTTCTTCTTTCAACACCACTCTAATCGAGATAAACATTAGCAGAATTTTGTTACTTAGTTCCCTAAGTAGACAGGAAGTAAGGGAATGCACTAGGCTAAAGTGATAGTCAAATGTTTTAAAAGCTGTCATTATGCGATTGTCATTGCAAATCGCCTCTTTGCTTGGCCAGGTGTAGAGCAAACACTCCCGTCTGTGAAAAGTTTATGTACTTCACAACTGAAACTAATAATAAGGATTACCTCTAAAACGCTAAGTTCCACGAAAATAATGTATATGACACAACTTGTGTATTTTAACGAGATCTACATTTTTTGTATAGTAAGTTTTTTCTATCTCTTATGGTTTACTAGTTATTCTAAATTAAGCAAACTTCATCCTGAATAAACAGGTCTTTAGAAGCTATTCTCAGAAAATTCAAGATATACATTTTATTTGTGATAGAAATAGCTTTAATATGCGATATTTTAATCAAAATTGTTAAGGCCATTTTTAAGAAAAACAAAATTTTCGAAAATTTTTCCATGTAAAGGGTAGTTAGGGGTGGGGGGATTTTCTTGAAATTTGTGTGTCCCATCCTTGGAATATACCAAACTTAAATACCAAGTTTGGTATTTAACAGTCTTTTCGTTTTGAGCCACGCACACACACACACACACACACACACAAAGACAGATACACAGACCTGTTTCTGAAAATGCGTTTTTTGAACTCAGGGGGTCCTAAGACATGTATTTCCAGTGAAATCTCGACATCAAATTTTTGGGTGGAATACAATACTTCTCTATCCCTATATACATTGTACATACTGGGCTAGAGAAAGTAAAAAACCTTACAATATGCAATACAATGTATTATGTCACACTTTCGGTTTTTAGTGGGTCTATAAACCATTATTGTATGAGAAAGTTCAGCGCTAGAACCAAAAGTGGCTGGAGTATAAGTTTAAGTTTAAATTCACAGATCATAGTTATATGAAGGAGGAGAATTAGTTGCTTAATGCCATAGTTGGCTCTGCACCTCTATATCAAGTCACATGTCAGGGATTGGCCCAATGAGTTTGAGATGTAGAATGGGATCAATGACTAGACCTTAGGCTCTGCAGTCAGACCCATGTTGTGGCTGGGTCCAACATTTAGACACACTGTCAGGCAACTTGATGAGCTCAATTGCTCACAACAATAGGTATACTGTATTTGAGTTAGGTTTGAATGAATTATGGACACACAGGTTGCACTGAAGTAGACAGGCTATGCCTAGTTAGTGGCAAGAGAGGTGCAGCCAACCCGAGTGCCATGAACTGACTGATTGGCCTTAGTCTCTCTTATTCTTGCATCCATAGCTAACTTCTCCATAGATTGCCATTCACGCTGTGGTGTCATCTGTTTTATTGAATTATGTATAATAGTGCCTCTGTGTGGAGATCTTAGAAATTATATTTAATGTGACCCTTTGGACTTTGTCACTAGGTTATCAGGGTTCACAACATAAATAAAGTGTAATAATCTTGATTTACGTGTAATTCACAAACCTATAGCATTTTCAATGGAAAAGGAATGACAACAAGAAGAGATTATGTTGCAGCACTTTCCAATAGTTTACTTAATGATTTGATATTTAGGAATAACTATGCAGTCCTAAAAATGTTAAAAAGGTGAAACAAATGTTAAATACCTTTGAGTTATCTTAATAACAAAATTGTTCTTATGAATAGCCCTAAACCATTAGGATTTCAGTTCATCTTCAGGAAACGAAAACACACTCAGTTTTGAATCATTCGCGTAATTACTGTTACAATTTGGTGCACTACTCTTTTGGGGCATTATACCTTTAACACTACAATTTAATTCCACTACTATGAAATAATACTCACACACGATATACATATCAAACATGTGCATTACTGTATCACAACCCCTAAAGAATGTGTCAATACCATGTTTGATGGAAGGTTTTTCTCTTTAGGTAGTGTTGCTCCAGCTCTTATGTCTACAATAATTTCACTGAATTTAGATTTACAGAACCCAAAGTTTTTATCCAAAATTCAAAAACTGTGTGTTCTTCATTCCAAAGAAAATCAATTTCTACATGAATGAATGAATATTTATTTCATGCTTTCACTGTATACAGGAATATTTTACATACATGGCTAAAAGAGGACCAGGTTTGTATAAAGGAGTTTGATTATGCAGGGATAAAAGGAGATACGGTAGCAAGAAAGGGGAGTACATCTGGAGGTATTGGCTTTTTTATAAGGAAATGTAGAGTAAAGGAGTTAATGAAACTTGGTCAAGGAGGAAAGCGATACTATGGGTTGTATTAGAGGATAAATAAGTAGTTGAAAATGTTATATGTGTAGAGATAGTATACAATCCCCTTCTAACCTCACGTTTTCATAATCTGGATCCCCTTAAACATCTAGAAATAGATATAGAAATTTTAAAGGAGAACTATGTTAATTCAGATGTTATATTAATGTGAGATTTTAACATTAGGATTGGTGAAAATGATGTTAATGGAGAGAATAGCTGGATGAATAATGATACATTGGAGAAACCTGAGAAGATTAGATACAGCAAAGACAAGATGGTTGATAAAGGATATGAGAAAATTATAGAATTCTGTGAATTGAATACCTTTTATATTTTGAATGCGGAAGATGTGAATGGGGAATATACATTTGTTAGTAAAAATGGGCAAAGCATGATTATGTATTATGGCCAATTAATATGGGGTATATTTTAAGCAATTTTAAGGTACTAAATATAAGTTCTAAGTGAACATTTTCCATTAATAGTGGACATAAAAACATACACAGCAAATGGTTTATAATTTAAGAGAGGAAAAGTGTAACATGGAAGAATACAGTAGATACAAATGGAAGGAAAAGTATTGCAATAAATTTAGACAGACATTAAATTCTAATTATGGCCAGATATGTCAGTATGGACTGTTTTATGATAAAGCAACAAGAAATTGAAAGTGCCATGAATATTCTAAATACCATTATGGTAAGAGCTGGGAAGGAAATGAAAAAGAAAAACCAGGTCTACAAAAGAGATGACGGCTGGCTTGATGAAGAATGTAGAGTAATTAAAAGAAAAGTCAAACAGTTGCTCATAAAGTGGAGGGAATTAGGATACATAAATTTAAAAGAAGAGTATATGCAAGGGAGGGATTTATATAATTTATTACTAGAACAAAAGAAAATAAGCTGGAAGAAAAAAGATGAAAGTAATTTGATGTGGGTCCTAAATGAAAATAATGTAAATGAGGTATGGAAGGCTATAAAATCAATCTATAATAAACATGTAACAAAATCCAGTGTACAACCAAGAGAATGGATGGAATATTTTAAACAACAGTATGGGGGAAAAACAGTAAAAATGAGTTAGGAAATTGGGAAATAGGTATGCTATGTAGATATACTGAATTATGTAATAAGAAATGAAGAAATAATTCAACAGGTGAAATTAATGAAGAGAAATAAAGCAACTGGAATGGATGGTATCCCGACAGAGTTCCTTAAGGAATGGTGAAGTGAAATAAATAGTTAAGGTTCTAGTAATTTATTTAATACAATTAAAGTGAAGGATTATATACCGGAAAGTGGAGGAAAGCAATCATATATCTAATATACAAAGGCAATAGTAGTATTGACAACCAAACAACTATAGAGGCATTGCATTACTATCAAATGTAGGCAAAATTTTTACTGGTTTTATGGTAAATAGGATACAAACATGGGTTGAATAATGTTATATTCTCTAGGAATTTCAGATGGGCTTTAGAAAAGGGAGGAGAACAGCTGATAATTTATCATAAAAACATTGGTAGATAAATACTTGAAAAACAAGAGAGGAAAGTTATACATGACTTTTGTGGATTTAGAGAAAGCACATATTGAGATAAGAGCTACAATTGTTGCGGCAGAAAATGTTGAGTAAAGGAGTGAGTAAACAAATGGGGCACACCCTTAGTGCATTATATAAGAAGAATACCTTTTAAAAAAATAAAAGAATTTGAGTCGACTTTTGTAACACAAACATCACTTATTTTTACTTAAAGTAAATGAAGGGGTTGTAACGAGAAATCCAATAAGAGAAATGCCTTAACAAGGATATAAGTTAAGTCTGGTCCTATTTAATTTATATATACATGCTGTCTGTATTAATGGAAATTGGGAAGAATAATAATACTATGCCAATAAATAATAATATGCAGATTCCCGGATAACTGTTTGCAGATGATTTAGGTGTAGGTGCAATTACAGTGAATGGTTTAAAACAATCCTGGCAAGTATTAATTAATTACTAAAGAATGTAGTTTAAAAGTGAACCAGAACAAGACATAGTTTATAGTGTTCAAAAGGGAGGGGGGGGGGTTAATTGAACAAATATGAAATAGGAGTTAAAATAAACAGTGGTACAGACAGAAAAACGAAAGAAATTTGCATTGGCAAAAGGAAAAGGAGCTTTATCAGCTATCAGAAGTTGAAACACGAAGTACCTAATATAAATGTTAGATGGTTAGGAAAAGTGTGCAATATGGTGGTTGAGGCAAAAATGTTATACAGGATAGCAGTATGGGGATTAGAAGGAGGATGAGAAGTCATAGATGATGTGCTTAAGAAATTTTGTAAAGAAATGCTTGGGTTACCAAATGGAACCGTTAGGCAAGTATCACAAATAGAGCTGAGTAGGGGTGCAAGTAAGGGAAACATTATGGAAAGGGTATTGACATTTTTGGTATAGAATATTGAACTTGGAAGGAAGGAATTTGTTAAAACAGTGTTTAGTATATGAAGAGAAAAGTTTAAAGAACAAGGGATGGGCAGATTGTCTCAGAAATAACTTGGAAAGTAGTGGAAAATGTGGAGAAGAAGAGAAAATAATGTGAATAATTTCTGGAAATCAACAAGGAAAAGATTTGAGGATACAAAAATACAAAGGTTAAAAGGTTTACGGAAGGATAGTCCACAAAATCAATGTCCTATATGTGGCAGAAATGATCACGAACATATATTATTTAAATGTAAAGGGACTGAAGTTAGGTGAAAAGAGTATATTAATAAGATAGATGGAAATTTAACAGTAGTTGAACTGTTTCAAAAAAGGCAGTAAGAAGATTGGACAATTTTTATATAAAGTGAAAAATAAATGGGTATGGACAGAAAATGGAGTCAAAAATTGTGTAACAAACTATAATTAAGAAACTATTGTAAAATATGAGTATGAACACTGATCATATTTGTCTGTATACAGCTTAGCAAATATTGCATACACTTATGAGATCTAATGTGTCCACAAACTAGCTCCCCCATAGTACAGGATAGAGACACTATGCTAACTCTCCCTTATCCAAGTTAGGCTCATTCTTTACCTCTTTCTTGGGCTCCTTGTCCACTCATCTCTTACCTTACCAAAACTGTCCCTATCATTTTAATATTTCCCTCCCTTGGGTTTGCTAGCATTTTAATTGCAATTATATATTTAATTAAATTAATCCACTTTTTATACATTATATAATATCTTCTTCTTTTGTAACTTCTGATTCCAGGGATGCAGGTTCAAACCTAGTCCAGACTGATGGACAGTGTACTTGAAAATGACAGTACCATGTTAGTAGATTTACTGGCATGTAAAAGAACTGAGGGATAAAATTCTGGCACACTGGCAATGCTGATATGTTTCTGGCAATTTATAGCATCATCAACTATTTGGGGAGGGGGGGGGGGAGTTCCATCTTTTGACCATTTGACAATCTATTAAAAATGAACTTTATCCTTAATTTTTTCACCATATTAATCTCACCTTTAAATTATTTCTTTGTGTTTTAAAAATAATACACCTTCATGTCCACACAAAACCTATTCTTTGAAATATTATTTTATGTCTAAATATTTCTTGAACCCCAAATTTCTTTGAACTATATTCTACAAAACTGAAGAACTTTTACCATCATAGCCATTCCTATTCTCCTGCTTCTCTACATATATCTTATACCCTTAGCTGTAACTTTCCAAAATACCCAGTCGTTTTTACCTATTAGTCAGATGTCCCTCATATCAATTTCTTTTAACACCTTTTCCCCACCTCTCTGAACTAACTTTCACTTTCTGCTACATTCCTTTGAAACTTACGCTTTCTTTTACTATATCATTATCGTTTGAATGTATACACTTGTACCAATACTTTAGAATGTTTTCCACTATTACACCTTTTCTCCCTACTCTTGCTAGCTCTGCCAGAATTACTTCCCTTGGGAACCAAAACATCCCTGAAAAACATTCTGTGCATTACATCAATCTATAAACATCTCTTTGCCACTCCCCAAATATCCATTCCAGGTAACATCTTTATATCAACTACTGCCTCAAAATATTTCCAACTATTTCATTGTCAACGTGGGATGTTTATACAAACATATTTATAGTTAGATATCCTTTCATTTGTACAATTTAAATTGTGTGTGTATCTTCCTACACAGAATGCATATGTACCTTTTCCTTTGTGTGCATATGCTTTTATTTGTTGCATTTTTCTGTACAAATTACTTCTTTTCTTCAATCTTTAAACATCATTTATTACACATAACTGTTCATTACCAGTTCTCTCTTTCAACCTTACCTGAGCCAAAGACCCATCTGGATTCTTCACTATTCGAACAGGACTTAGATCATGGAGCATGCGCCCATGGCCTTGCAAAAATGGAGGTTCGTCTTCCACCATTTCAATTTCTATGTCTTCTTCTTCATCCTCTTCTTTAGGTAATAATCCTGTTTCATCGTCAAAATCTGGTAGTTCTGATTTGTCTATGCATGCAGCAGATAACATCTGAAAATTAAACAGTGCATCAATGTGTTACAAATATGAATGCAATACGTGGGTATTGCATACAGTTCATTTTAAAGTACTTGATAAATTACTTGTGCTGGGGCACAAAGAAACTAATCTACAAAATCTACTCTCTCTTTAGTTATTGGATTTTTAAAGCTTTCCTATTCTATTAATTTACTTGTTTTTTTCAGAAAAGATATGTGTTTAGGATATATCTTCACCATATACCTCTTCTTACACATTGGAGGAAAATGGACAAGATGAGGTATATGGTGAAGATATTCTGAAAGAGAGAACGCTTGTTGAATTTAATAACTAAGCTAAAGCTATTGCTGATATATAACTAAGCTTCCATATAATAATAATAATAATAATAACAACAACAATAATGTTTATGCCCATCAAAGTATTATTAACAGGATGAAGATACCGGCAGTGATTTCCAATTTGCATCCAGTATCATAGACATTGGTCAGCAACAGAGAGAGAGAGTGAGAGAGTGAGTGTGTTTTTTACAACAGCAAAAGAGTTAAGTTCAATGATGAAAGCAGGCTATTTCAGGATAAGTGGGAGAAATGAATTCCTATTTAATGACAACAAACCACAATTACTGTGTGTTTACAAGATCTGCAAAACAGTGAATATTACTAAATCATCATAAAAACAAATTTATGTTGCTAGTAATATGTCACATAGTATTACGGTACTGAATTTGATGAGAAAGGTTAGTCCCAGAAATCTTTTACTAAATGATCTTCATTCCTGGCATTATACCATAAGAGCAGAGACTGGAAAAATAAAAAAGCAGTTATTTGATAGCAAAAACATTTGGCTCTGTTGTGTAAAGAGCAAGAGCATTCAGGGATAAGAAAAGGTCAAAGATGTTAATTACACCATCAAAACAGTCACCAGAAGGGTCAAGGAAATAGGTTCTCATGATGAAACTAAAGCACTATTGTCAATTTTGTCTATTTTTCACTGTCTGGATGAAATATATATATATATATATATATATTATTATTATTCTGAATAACTGCAAATTTGCATTCAAACTGTTTCTTTGCTATTAATGATTATAAAAATTTTTAATGCATGCCAACAATTTGTACACACCACTCGTTCAAACAGTTGATAAAGGAAAACCATTACATCTATTTCAAGTTTTGTACGCCACTATTGGATATGATTTTGAAGCAATTCAATAAGAACTTACTGACTTCTGGGATTTGTGGCAACAGCTTAAGTGATTTAATAATCCATTGCAGTGTGACATTTCAAAGCAGAAAGACAGTTTTGAATTTGACCCTGAAAAGCAATTCATTTCTTCAGTAGGTCGGAGATCAGGATTGACTTCTGGAACCTTGTACCACATGAAAAATATCCTAAAGTGAGAGCATTTAGCAGAAAATTTATTGCTTCCATATTTGGAAGCACATACTTGCGTGAATATATATTTTCCATTATAAAGGCAGTTAAATCTTTACAAAGAAACAGACTTTGCCATCTTCAGGACAATAGGTTACAAATAGACTGAAAATTTACATTTGAAATAACACACACTGGGCAATTTTAAAAGAATAGTACGCATTTCACCAATTTTAAGAATATCAATCACGAATCAGCAATTTTTTTAAAAGAAAATATTGTAAACGATATGTAGTGCTTTGTAGGAAGGAAATTGTCTACTCCGTATGTGCTCCATGGGTGAGCACATCTACAAATTATAACTTATATTAAAATTTGCTTAGTACTTTAATAAATAAATAAATATTAATATGGTTTATATGCAAGTGATAACATGACTCTAATATGCAAAGCATGTAACTGTAGAGTTTCTTGGGAAAGAAATATGTACATTAAGCATATTCAAACAGAAGACAAACTTCTCTGAGCAAAGCAAATGAGACAAAGCATCAGCATTAGTTGCTGCAAAATTTCAGCCACTGAAGAAGAAAAATTCTGATGTCCTCATTCACATATCTTTCTCCTCATCTCTGTAACAAATTATTTTTAATAATTGATTGATGTTTGGAGGAATTTATTAACAGTGACGGTCAAATTATATGTTATATTAATTTGTTGAGTTAGTGTTTTAACACTATGTCACTTACATTCTTATTATGAGGGACTAGTTTCGGAAGCCTATGCTTCCATTTTCAATCTCACGGGTCCAACTGCCGTTGCTGGTTGCATTTGCTTGTTTTCTTCTCTGGAGGTGAAATGATGAACTTCTTAACTAAGCTGTCTACTGGCGGGATTTCAAAGTTTATTAGGTGATCTTTGTTTTTCCATATGAGGATGTTTTCCCAGGTTGTGAGTTCATTGTGGCCTGACATGATTTTTAGCAATTTTGGATTTGGCTCTAGGTTATGGTTTTCTTTCCAGAAGTGAAATGCTATTGCCGATTTACCTTCTTTTTTCAATTTTAGGTTTCTAAAGTGTTCTTTGGATATGATTTTTAAACTTCTTTTTGTTTGTCCTATGTAGAACTTTTCACAATTTGTGCATTTAATTTAATATATTCCTGATTTATTTTCTGGTGGAATTTCATCTTTTATTTTTGAATTTAGTAACTTTATGACAGAAAACCTGTTTATTGGAGCCAGGTTTATTTCTTGGAAGATCTTTTAGAATTTTCTAAATGCTCGCGGGTGGTAAGTGAATTTTTTGAATGTGTTAATATTGTTTTTTCCTGCTGTTAGGTTAGTTATTTTTTTATGTTTTTTTTTTTTTTCACTTTGCTTTGTTGAGTTTCTTGTATACAAAGTTCTTGCTGTATCCATTTTGTTCTGCTGTTTGAATTATGGTTTTTAGCCCATGGAACTTTTTTCGAAAATTTTGATTTTCTCAAAAATGACTCTAACGATTTTGATTAAAATTTCGGATATTAAACATATTTACCTGACAAATAAAATGTATATCTTGAATTTTCTGGGAATATCCTCTGAAGAGTAGTTTATTCTAGATGAATTTTACTAAATTTTGAATAACTGCTAAACCGTAAGAGATGGACAAAAACTTACTACACAAAAAATGTAGAGCACATTAAAACACACAATTTATGTTATAAACATTTTTTTCGTGGAGTTCGTCGTTTTTGTGACATTCCTTCCTTATTTTTGGTTTCTGCTGTGAAAAACGTATACTTTTCTCATACAGGAACTTGTCAACTCCTATCCATATAAACAAAGGAACTTCATTGACATAGCAACCAGCTTTTGATTATCACTTTAACCTACGGTTGTCCCTTATTTCGTTTCTACTTACAAGGAAGCGAGTAATAAGACTATTTCTGCTAATATTTTCTGATTAGCATAAAGTAAATAGAAGTATAAGCTTTTTAAGAATTATTTGTTGCAGGGATATGGAGAAAGTCATGTGAATGGTACACATCAGATTTTTAATGTAGTTTTCTGATTAAGTCTATAAATATGGAAAAACAAATATTTGACATATGGGAATGCTTAAACATACAGAACAATTCTTAGTTTTGGTGGCATTTACAAAAGAAAAGGTGGCAATGCAAAAGAAAATCACTTTCTCTTAAGGCATGGAGATATACAGTAAAGTTTCTGCAGTAAGTGAGCTGCAAGGAAAGTATACATGGCATAAATAGTCTACTTGTCTTTTTGACACTAGATAAAATGCCACACCCAAGTTCTTTTTTCAGTTATTTTTAAACATACCTGTTTAATCTCCCACTTTTCTGGAGATGAAATTCTATGAACACGCTTGCGGCTGTGGGTCTCATCTTCTTCAACAAGAGAACCTTGGAGATCCAGCAACGATGTTGGCCGATCTGGATTTCTGTGCGCTTGTTCTTCATCTCTGAAATATGAGTAATGAAGGAATTAATATTCTAACTACCATGGCAAACCAAATTCTTCAACCATAATGCTGACATACAATATACTCAAAAAAGCATTAAAAGTCCATTAATAAGCAGGAAAAGGCAACTAACTTAAAGTAACTTGTTATCAACAGATCTACATGCGTCACATATAGTATATGTCTCATCTGAATGAAAATACTGTGTTACTACATAGCATTTTATCATTTTTTGGAAAATATACAAAATATACATTTACAATAACAAGAATTTTTACATGAATTTGAACATTTTTCAAAGAATAACAAGAATATTGCCCATTTCTAAGAACAATACAAATGATGAAAATTTGTTATGCATAATCTGCGAATGAATCAAATCAATTGCAAATAATACACATTGATTTCATGTATGGAAGGTCCAATGATCACTTTTTGACATTAGGAAACATGGTGCAGGAAGGAAGTTATCTGCCCAGCCTAGTTATGTGTGAGAACCTCTTCTGTTTTTGTATCACCATGCAGGCAAATCGCACAACAGATTTAAATACAAATCAACTGCAAAATTTTCTTTGTTCATTTTGCTATAACTTGTCTTGTAAACCTGTTGTGCTGTGATTGTATCAACATGTGAAAGTCCAGCGTAAATGTGAAAATAAATTAAAGAGAAGAAGACACTAACAAAGAACAAATAAAAACATTTACTGATATGATCTCAACTGAAGAACTGCAGGAAGCATTTAATGAAAGCTAAAACTGAAAAGCAACTGGAACCATATGGAATCAATATGGAATTGATATAACATGGCAATATGCCACTGTATTTGAATTACTACATCTGATAAACATAGTTATTTTTAGTTTTAAGAAAGAAGATGGCAGAGAATGCTAGTTTTATCGAGGCATAAGCCTTCTCAGCACAGTCTACAAAGTTACACAAGAATTGTAAATAAAGACTTAAAAGAAAGGTTGAAGTACTAATAGAAGATAAAACAGCTTCAGATCAGAATGAATTGGCCAGATATATTATCTGTATCACGAGCTATAAATTTGAAGTGACTGATACAGTAAAACTTTACCAAAGTAATTACAACAATTTGATTCAATTATGGACACTGTAGTTTCACTTAATTTTTTTCCCGGACGCACTTCAAAGATCTTCATCATGGGGGGGGGGGGGGGGGGTATCTGACAACTAGTGAGTGTGCTTGAATATATGGTTGTGTTAAAGGATGAACAAAATAAGTTAACTTACCTTTCTTTTCCTACAAGCAAATTGTTGCTGGTAGGATTTAGATCTTCACCGGTATCTTGATCAACATCCTTCATGGAAAGTGACACTTTTTGTCCAGTGAAGGAGAGCACTTTAACCTGCACCCAGAACAATACATTATTTTAGTTTACTACTCTTAACTATAAAGACTCTGTATTTAAAGACATAAACCTTGGAAAATACTTTATTTATTTTTACCTTCACTTTCTGTCCCCGGGTAACAA
This sequence comes from Hymenopus coronatus, assembly GCA_030762935.1. Classification (NCBI taxonomy): domain Eukaryota; kingdom Metazoa; phylum Arthropoda; class Insecta; order Mantodea; family Hymenopodidae; genus Hymenopus; species Hymenopus coronatus. Next base: position 31,341,093 of record CM060885.1, on the reverse strand, counting down.
CATCTGAAACATTCGTTACACGGCCTTCTCTTCTAAGCTGTGAAATGTGTACTAAACCTTCCCAACGTCTTCTAAGCCCTTCCAATTGGACAAAACAACCAAAAGGTACTATGTTAGCTACCTTTCCTGAATATATCTGAAATTAAAATAATTTAAGATTAACATGGATGCACAGACTGAAAAGTAAATGTCATAACCTGTGTTTTATCTTAATTTAAAGCCCATACATTGGCAGAATTTGTCACACAGCATTTTCTCAATCTGTTTATTGAATCTCTGCTAAAACTGAGAACTTACTCAAACAAACTTATTCAGATTTATTTTACATGCATTATTTATACATTTCTATTTGAATGAGTAAATGAATAAATTTAATTACCAACTTTTCAATACACATTTTAATTACAACATAAGTGTTACTTTTTCTAATATCCTTTATGTCCTTTTTTTATACTCCATTATAACAATATGTTGTTTATAATGGAGCTACAATGTATTGAATCCTGGAGTCTAAAGGTTTGGATAGTTTTGTATATCCAGTATTAATTCCATAAAGTATTATCAACATTGTCATTGGTGGAAATCTTCCATTCATAAGTTGTTTGTTTTACAATATTCAAGGTTTGGACCCTTAGGATCTGTACCATCCCCAACAGCCGATATTGTATCTGCATCTCTTTTAGAACTTAATCAGGTACTATTTTAGTGAATCTTTACTGTTAATCCTCTGTACAAGTTGTATCCAATTTATTTCTGTTCAATTCTTTCTATTAAATTAAATATGTTATTTCATTTCTTATCCCTTCATTTGTTTCATAATTTAACAAAGTATCCAGCCTCCAGCCGATCTTAAAACTTCATTTCTGTAAAATCAGAATCAATTATTTACACAAAAAAAAGTAAACTGTTTTCTTCTTCGTCTGTAAAATTTAAATTTGTAATCAGAATGTTTGTCATTCCACTCAACTGCTTTTTAGAAATGACAGAAATTATCCACTTAAATATAAATTGTGTGACTACAGTGCTATCTTTTTTTTGTTGAAACATGGTGAAATACAGATAAATTCTGAAATAAAATTTTAATGGATTATAATGATCCCTATAAGACCATTAATATCACTAAAAGCAGACATACTTATTGCAATGTAACATGCTATATTAAGTTGCAAATAATTTTAACATACTTTTCCTATTTCTGGTTCTGTAGGAGCTACTGGCTGCTCTGCATCTTTATCTCGACTTCTTGACCGCTTCCTCTTTCTGTCCCTACTGATGCTTCTATTTTTTCTGCGATCTCTGCTTCTACTACGACTTCGGCTGTATCTACTTTTATCCCGACTTTTGCTTCGCTTTCTTCTATGTCTGTCTTTGCTTCTGCTGTACCTATTTTTTCTGTCACGTCTATCCTGACTTCTGCTACGATGTCTCTCCCTGCTTCTACTTCTGTGCTTTTCCCGATTCTGCTTCAGTCCTTCCCTTTTCCATTCTGTCTTTTCTTTCTCTGGACTTTTTCTCTTAATCTCTATCTTTTCCTCTAGTTCTTCCTCAGAGACATCAGAACTCGAACTTGGTTCCCGTTTTATCCTGCCTGAGCTGAAAAAGCAAATTATCCACAATTACCGAATGTACAATAGTCATCAAAAACACATTAATTGTAACAAATTTGTACTGCTAAAGATTTTATATAGTTAAGGTACTGGTTTATACAATTATATGCTGTTGTGAATGTAGAACATTTTAAAATTCTATTGCAGAAATAGTACATCTGTACCTATTATAGATAACATACAATACAACAAAAGCCTCACATAAAAGCTTAAAGGTGTGGATAGTAAATGCATTTAAATACGGTTTCCTCTTACTTTACTCTGAATCAACACAAGCCTGTACTTCTAGTTTTCTCTTATTGGCTCTTGAAATGTATAACTGCTTATTGAAGGACAAAGAAAATATCTTTAAAATAGTTACTATCCTTATAATAATTGCAAGAACATTCTATTGTTAGCTACTAATCCAAAAAATAAACATGTGGTTGCACTGATTCAATAACCTGCAATCAGAAATGAGTATAGGAATCAAGACAGCATACTGATGAACATAATTTTAAGGGAACGTCAATTTTGGGCATTGAAATCTCCTTTGATTGTAACTAATCAGTGATATTTTTTTTCACCCGTTTCCAATTCAGACATCATAATTCCAGAGTAAACATTTTCTAAATGCAGATTTATTACTATTCCCCATTATTTTAGTTGTAACATGCTTCATTCTTTTTTTAATAGTGTACATCAATGCTGTTTATAATATTTCTCTGTTAATTTTAACTAGTTTTTAGTGCTTTATATACAATACAGTTTTGAGTTGCATAGAAGTCGATAAGAGATATACACAACCAAAGCCACCTCTGTAAGATCAAGAGAATTGAAAACACATCCTTCTCTACTGGGAAGCAAATTCATTAATTTTCTGTTTCTTTTGATCTGTTCCTTTTTCTTACTTCTCTTAGTGAACAAGCTTCAGTTGAAATCGTTACAAATTGAGAAAGTCTCTCTTCTCCAGTAGAATTCCGAGCAACTTTTGATTCTCTTCAGTGCTGAAAATAAACTTTCTATTAAAATGTACTCCCAGGAATTGTATACAGAATGACACTAACAATTTAAACCACGGAAAATTTTATTTTAGCATTGAATCAGAGCTCATTATTTCAAGTTCATTCATGGTTTTATTTCTTTACTCTTGTACTGTGCACTACATTTCTCTTCCCAATCGAATGCCATCAAAGTACTTTCAAAACGTATATAAGGAACTTTGAAAGCTGATTTTGGGGAACTGTCCATAGTTTTCATGTGAAAATAAGTTAAAAATTTTCATATAAACGTAAAAAGGAAGTTAGTAACAGTGAAGTAACAATTGTTACTAGCTTCCTTTTTACATTTATAAGTTTGTTTTGATTGTTACTTCACTGTTAGTAGCTTCCTTTTTACATTTATAAGTTTGTTTTGATTGTTACTGCACTGTTACTAGCTTCCTTTTTACATTTATAAGTTACTTCACTTTCATTAGCTTCCTTTTTACATTTATAAGTTAATTTGTTTTGAACATTGTAAATAAACAAGATCAAAAAGAAATTGAGCTGACGATGCAATAGACCATTTTATTGCAAAACTAGTCCTTGGATTCCAAAAGATAAGTGGAGAATTGTTATTATAATAATTATTATTATATTAATAAAAATTCTCAATTTAGAATAATCTTAAAATCTTACATTTAAACAGTTATCAGCGTTATCCAACACTTCAGAATAGAAAAGTTTACATTCAATATCTTCCTCCTCTAATTTACTGAAAAACCTGTTCTCTGTCATTATGTAATACTGTTATTGAAAGCATTTTGATTTTGAAGATGTTATACAACACAATGATGAAAATGAATATTTTGTCAAATATGTTTAAGAGAAAAACAAATTTGAAATATCCCACAGGTACTAAAATATCTGAATCAATTTCTTGAGAGTGTTGTAATACATCACAAAGCTTGAGTGATTTTCACTGTTCACAGTATTAACCAGCCTTGACAATTCCATTGAGTTGAACAAAAGGAATACCCACAATGTCATAAGTTGGCAAAACCACTGCAACTACTACAGCTTATATTATGCTTATAATTTTTAATTGTTATAAATTCCTTTAGAGATTTCTAAGTAGGTAGTATGCTAAAAGAGGATCATACTCTGCAGTGTATTTTAACAGTTCCACAAAATTGCCTTGATTAATAGAATTTGCCACTTGTCCATGTCCTCAAAAAGATCAATTCTTGTTTTCTTCAGAAAACTTCCTGCACTAATAAGGCTTTTGGAGATAACCCTGTTTCTACTTTTTTTTTTAATTGTGTATGCTTCATTTAAAGCTGGTCATCAAATGCAATTTTTATTCTACTTTCTCGAAAAGCAGATACAGATGATCTTAGATGATTATCAGACAGTACATGTTTGGCTGCTGAGCACTGAATTTCTCAAATACATTTACCCAAGCTGACACTATCTTATGCTATTACCTACTGTTAACATCTCTCCAAACCTAGCTTCGTTGGAGCACTGAAACATGCCTATGGCCCATGACTAGGGGTGGTGATTTTTAGCATTTTGAAGTCAGAAATTTAGCATTTTGATTTGTATATTTAGCATTTTATAGCATTTTGAAGAAAAACGTGCACCTTGAATTGATTCTGATAAACAGATATTGTCTCATGAAAAAGCTTTAATGTGAAATTAATAACACAATAATTGTAAACTGGAACTGAACTCTCAAATATTACAATGACACTGATACTCACAACAGTGACAAAATAATAAAATATTGACACACAGTAAGCATATAGATAAAAATCATGTGTCAATAATGTATACATATGGCCAGTGACCTCATTTGAAGACATGCTTTTTTATTCTCACTTTTTATATTCAATTTTATGCACAAATTCTTGTAAATGGTCCCTTTCTATAACATTTATAACAAGAAAATTTAATTATTTAAATTTGATTACTATGAAATTGATTTATTTCAGATTTATAATATGTATTTTACAAACAGATGAGGGAATTAGTTCTGCATTCCAGATTAGTACAGGGACAAGTGTGTCAGAATCATTACATTCCAAAGGTGCACAAACTCATCAGATGCAATTTCTGGAAGAAAATAAAGAAAGTAAATTTTAAAAACTGCCAATTTTACATTTATATCATATTTTAGTATAATTTTTGCATTTTATCACATGTGATTTAGAGGTGAAAAATGAAAATACAAGAGTTCAAGACTTTACGAACATTTCATGCTAAAGCACATTTGCGAAAAATCACCACCCCTACCCAAGACCTTAGAGGTGCGCACACGTCTGTCTCTTGCTGCTCAGTTGAACCTGTCGGTAATGTAACATATTAAACCTACGTGTCTAGGAAAAGCATTACAAATTTCTAGTTATTGTTCAGAAACTATGTGATTATGATGACATATATTATTAATAAATCTGGATGTTGTCTGCCTCTGTGTCGTTCGGTCGTGTTAGTATGTTAGCCTTCATACACAAGTTCCCGGTTCAATTCTCACACTTATTGCATTTGTTACTGAAGCATGCCGCAGTATTTTAACTATGTATTCTGGTTCCCATTCCCAGTTATTGTAAACCAGCCTTTAATTCCATTAAGTTGAAATAGATTATCCCTCAGTTTAAATTTGTCACACTGAGAACTCAATTTCTATTATTGCAAAGCTTATTCCTGGACCTCAACTACCTGTTAAACTGCAATGAATTAAATTTATATTATTCAAAACTACACAATTTTTTTTTAATATTGTGCATAGTTATGCAGAATCCACAACTTCTAAGCCATTACCGATACTTAGCTTTGTTGCTTCAACATAACAGCTGAACACACATATACTGTATGGTAAGTTTTAAGACTTTGTTTAAACAATTGTGCATATAAATGTACACAAGTTTTTCTTTAAAAAAAAATGGGATGTCTAAATTGTGCTTTAAGAGCAATAAATCAAGATCCAGAACTACCTAATTTCAGGAAAATTATTATACACTGCTTAACAAATGCACAATTTCAAATATTTATTTTGTAAAGCCCATGTTAAGTTGTGCACAGTTTTCTTTCTTTCCTTCTTCAAACATACACATTCACTCTCATACTTCCAGTCTCCATGGGGAATAGAAAATGATTCTAGTTAAAGAAAAATTCCCTGCCCCAGCCAGAATCAAACTCAGGACTCCCGGTTAAAAGTCAGCTCACTTACCATTCCTTTGGATTTATCATCTTAAGAATTCACAGTTTTAACTTTGCATGGCAACATAAAAGGACAATTAGCACTTGATGACATACTGAAACAGTATACCCAGCTTTACAGACTACTTAGACTTTGATATGGGTTACTCTATTACTAAATTCTTTAATAGCATTATACAAGCAAATTTTCTGACACCTCATTTGCATGAATGTATACTTGTTACATTTTGCATTATTCAGATTAAGAACTTTTATTGGACTTGCCTTAATCCCAACATCAATATAATTGAGGGTTTAATAACATTAAATGCTTGAACCACTTTTCTTATAAACATGTGCCAGGAAAAATAGTGAGACACCTTGGTGTGTCACATGCGAAATAAGCTTAGTAAAAGCAGAGTGGAGAGTAAAAGGGAGAGTAGGAAAGAGAAGCAAACAGTGCAGGATATTATTAGCTGATAATGCGGGCAACATGTTCTAGTTAAGACTAATGGAGCAAGTCAAGTCCTATTAAAAGTCAGATGTAATATTGAGAATCTTAATAACTTCACTGTGTGATAGTTTCCATGTAATTTAGTTTTTTAAATGTAGGATTAAGGCACACCTCTTAGTGCATGTGTAGCATGTCTGCTTCACACTTAAGAGGTCCAGAGTTCATTCATCAACCAATATGACATACCAGGTTAAAGGATGTTAAACTGAAAAAAATGCAAGATAAATTTTACAGAATGTGAAACTGATAGGATGTGACCTAGAAATACATAAAACTAGATAAATAAAAATAAAGTTGACTTGAAAGTTCAATGTAACCATGTACTAAAGCATGCAGTGCCTAGAGACTGAAATGCTTTTAAGCCCAAGCTATGAACTAGCACTGCCATGTGGGGCAATATTTCACCACTTACCCTTACTATTCAATTTATGTTGAATCGCATCAAAACAAAACGCAGGCAATTAGTACGCCATTATACTGTATACTTCTGCCATTTGCAGCAAAAATACTTTCACACCATGTGGCAGGTAAACACAGCATGTAGTGTATTAAACTCTAATTCCAACAAATTAAACAGCAACTAACATATTCTGTTATTGGCTAAAGGTGATAGTGTTGATAGTTACTACAAAATAACTAGATACACTTATAAGAACTGTAAAAGAAACCAACAAAATAAAAGTAGTAGTTATGTGATAAATTATATTTGTCTCTTTTGACAAATTAGAACCAAATTTCACATAGCATTTTATTAAATGTGGTTCTTCTGAAATTTGGTAAATCTGGATCAGCATTAATTTGCTGTAGCACTTCATCAACTTTTGGCAACTCATTTTTAAAAATGAAATTGTTAACTTTTATGCAAATTGCATTCTTCAAAAAATTGTCACGTTTCTGCATAGCATATTTTCACATGCTTTCTTTTTTCTTCCTCGGTGTAACCATTATTTCAGTTTTTTTCTTTACAAGCACTGAAACACTGGTGAAGACAGAATTTATTTCATCACTTCTTTTATGGGAAGTAAACAAAACTTATAATAAACGTTCAACACTACAATTTTTCCCCACTAATCAATGGTTTACCAGCCTTATGCTTTATGTAACTCAACGAAGATGCAAGAACCAATTCATGGCAAACATCCTCCATTATTCTAAACAGAAACAAACACAATTATTGTAAAGAATATTCTGGATATCAGGTGACTGATATGAGTTGCATATTGGGACTTCCAGCTCAGTTTAACTGTATAAATCAGTCATCAATTAAACTTCTAGCTGTTTATATCAAATATCATATCATTAAAAACAAAGTTGTTCTGAAATTTATATATTAGCAAGGGATTACTTTCCTGTGTGCATTCTCACTGTGTTGTATCATGGTTAACTGGAGAATGGGTCTGTTGTGGTATGGGTCAACCTTAGAGTGAATAGATAATAGGAATTTTAATACCCGTTTTAAAAAGAATTATGATCACTGCATTTGGGCAACTTTGTTTGGATATATATCATTTTCAGGAGATGCGGTTGATTCACTGGTGCTTTGCTAACCACTGCCCTGAATGATGCAAAATACTAAAACTTGGCTTTGTCAATGTGATGAGAAGTCCAAAAGTTAAGTTTCCAATGCTCAACTTTTTAAAAAAACAAATTTTCTTCTTTTGTTCCTCTTTGTGAGACACAAATGACAATAATGTCACTATTAAAATGCTGAGAGATCAAGAATTATGCAATTTTGTCAGTTTTCACTTGAATTCACAAACTTCTCTCATTTGCTTCCTCTTTCCAATAACAAGACTACAAAGATAAAGGGCAATTCTAATAGTACCTCATTTGGGTTCTCTAAGTACCTTTTTTATATGTTTAACACTCATCCTTACTACATAAGGTACCACACATGGTGAAAACTGGTGATATATGCACTGAAATCATATTGGAGAAAGCAAACTTAGGATGGAAAAATCCAGGCCTAAGTTTAGTGCACCTAAGATTTTATTTATAACTTTGAAGGATATTAGTTTACTTAACTTAAGTCTTAATATTTTATTTTGTTGTAACTATCAATGTTATCAATACCTAACAGAATATTCTAATCATTGTTTAAGTTGTCAGAATAAGAGCACTATTCTTTTTATATTACGTGCCACAAGTACTCTCCAAGTGATCCTGAAAGTATGAGTATTTCTGACATGTATGGCAGAAAGCTACATCGTAGCAGTGCACTGATTACCAAGGTTTTGTTTTGGTGTGGGTGAATAGATAGTCGCGAGCTGGAAAAATGAAATGAAATTCCAACAAATTTATGTCCTGGATACATATCCTCATTCTCTCTGATCTCTTGAGCTTTGGTCCTTCTAGCAAATGTAACATCTATAATTTAAAATAAGAACTAAAGCTTTCCTGGCGACGTGTTAATTCAAAATCTTCTCGGGCTAGAAGCCCGAGAAGATTTTGAATCTATAATTTGTTTATAAGTAACTCAAAAATAGCTATTGCCTCAAAAACAGTAGCAAAAAGTACAAAGAACATAAAATAACTGGTAGAAGTAAACAAAGAACAAACAACTTTAATGTATGGATAGGTAGAATCAGACTGAAAAATTCAATGCTATAGTCGGGATTTGAACCACAGATCTCCCGATCTCTAGCCGGTTGCTCCGCCACTGAGCTACCATGGCAACATGCCGGCATAGCACTGAATTTCTCAACTGACTCTCATGTTTCCCATTAAATCACAAGGTGTTCTCAAACTATTTTGAGATGACAACCCCAATGGTGATTTATAATGTTGCAAGTACTTAAGTCCCAGGATTCATAGTATAGCCAACTATTATGGCCATTTGGTACTGGATTAATTGTTTTTTTCACACAAGCCATGTGTAGGACAGAGTTGGATAGTCTGACTCTACCTATCACACACGGCTTGTGTGGGGGAAAAAAAAAAGAAAAAAAAATATCCATTACCAATTGACCATAACATTAATGTATGCTTAAATGAGTGAAGTTTGGTATGTCTGCAGGAATCAAAAATAATATGGATTGGCATTTAGAAAAAATGTTTATTGAATTTTGTCATTGGCTAACCTGCATTATGTTGGGTGAATTGGAAAAACATAAAAAAAAAATATCATTGATCAGTTACAAACAAATGATGTCCTAATGCACATCATCAACTTTCCACTTTGCTTTAATATGTTATTGATACACATTCCCACTGTTGCTACTGGGGATTGTGAACCAAAATGTTGTATACTGTTTTTCATTTTGTTCTGTTTTCATTCTTGGATTAATGCCAACCAGCTGTAACATGCAATTACGCAAATCTTTTGCCTAGATTCATTTTATGCTATTGTACTATATAATTACCTCAACTGAGAAGGGGCCAAAGCCTCCAACTCTGCCATAGCATCATTCACAACTGCATCTTCTTTAGATACTTTTTTTGACTTCTTTTCTTTCCCCTTCTTTTTGCTTCCAGTGCTGCTATCATCAATGGAGAACTTGACATCGTTTGGTATTGCCAAACCAGGAAATTTTTCAGCTAATCTATCCTTTTCACTCTTGACTTGTGATGGTTGGTTTTCTTTATCACGCTTTGGCTTCATGTGCTGAATAATGCGCAGAAGATTTGCAATGAATGAGTCCTGTATGGCAAACAGAGAAAAATCAGACTTTGCAGACAAATGAAGCTGCAAGAAATATATCTGGACATAAAATGAGTACTACCACAGCCATCTATAGTTACAAGCTGGTGGTAAGTTTGGCAATGTCTAGTTGAGGCATTTTTGGGGCAGTAAGCTTTCTACTTGAGGAGAAACTAATATTGGTTATTTACAGTGATAAAAGTGGAAACAACTTGAAATTTGTGTACTTTATAGTATCTATCATTATACATGTATTGAATAAGGTTTTGTTAAAGGTGTTTTGTTGTAATAATTACCACATGCTTCTCCATACAGCAAGGCAAGTACAAGTAACATATTCAATCTATAGTTTTATCATTTTTATGGCATGTTGTAAAAAAGTTATAGCGGAAATCATTAGTTCAACTTTTTTCTGCCTGCAGATGCACAGGAGGTTTCTGTGTGTAGGAGCAATTACGACAGCAGAGGGTTATGTAACTACTTATAGATTTCCAACTCATTCTGAGATGCAAGAAAAGTGATTACGAAGCATTCACTGGGATCAATGGGAGCCAAACAAAAACTCAATAGCGTGCATTGAGCATTTCTCCAAAGAGAGCTTTGCAACGGCTGAAGCATTCACTGATAGTCACGGTAATTTGATTGTACTACCACCAAAACGAAACGAACTGCTGCCAGATGCCTTACCAACTACCCACATATTTCACAAAACATGGAAGAATTAAAAGAAAAGACCTGAGCTAAGGATGGCAGAAATTGTAAATAGAGAAACAAGATCTGGCTATCAAGCATGCAAATTTAATAAATTCATTTTCAATATTACGTTGTATGTTAGTAATTATGTGGAGACTTCTGTGTGGCAGATAAGTGATAATGGTGAATGTGTTTGTGTGTTTAAATTACTTAAGTGCTTTATGTGCACACAACTTGAAATACTATAAAAGTAAACTGCTTCAAAATATATAAAATGCAGGTTACCTCTTTTTGTCACAGTAAATTTTAGGATAGATATCTCAGGATTTATAATTTCTTTAAAAGTATAAACTACAAAGAGTGTCCAGAAAAATTTCCTCTGAAGCAACAACAGAAAAGTGCATAAGGAAATATGGAATCGGTGTTTAGCTTTGTGGATTACTGAACTTTTGCTATTAGGTTATCCACACCTTCTTCCCAACCCATATAACTTGTATTTTCATGCAATTCTTTTTTAAATTGTAATAACATAGCTGTTAGATTCTTTTTCCCATTATACTAATAGATACCAAAGGCCTCCAGTTGACATTTCTGAACAGCATTGTCAAGTGTGCATCGGCTTGTAAACTATAGATGACTCTGGTAGTACATGTAACTACTAAGTACTATTCACATACCGTATTTATCCAAATACAAGACAATATTTTGTTTTTCCTCCCAAAAATATTAATGTTCAGAATAGGGGGTGGTCTTGTATTTGCAATATATATTTTCCAAATACCATGCGGGGAAAGAGTAAGTTTCAAACTTTAGGGGTACAGCAATGGCGAAGCTTGGGGAAATTAAAGAGATTAATGTCAAGGTCATGGAGATAAGCTGCAGATTTTGTATGTTCCATTTCCCGCCAAAAATGAGCTGTGAAATTGAGCATTCTCATTGGAACAAAAATTTCTTTTCGAGACACAAATAAATTAAGAGTTCTCACATCATTGGTTGCACATTATGTTATATTGGGAACTCATTACTGCAACCGCCGCTGTCTTATATCTAATCGCACAGGATTTGTACATCACTGTACTCCCCTCAAATCTCTCTTCCGCTCAAAACATGAATTTACATGCAAATTCAAATTAGGTAAAATGTTTTATCATATATATTATTAACTTTGTTGTCTTAATTGAAAATCCCCCACATATCGTCATTCAGCTATGCTGCCGCCACCGTCATGGTTATATCATTGCAAAAATTCTGTGTATCTCTCTCCTGCTGAAAATGAGAATTTACGTGCAAATTTGAATTAGGTAAAATGTTTCATGATATATTATAATAAGTATGTTGTCTTAATAGGAAATCACATCCATAATAGTCGTACACTAAGCTGGTGCCGTCACCACCGAGCACAGACATACCGGTACATCCATTCTCCCTTTCGCTCACATTGATAATTTCTGTGCAAATTCAAAGTGGGATAAAATGTTTATGATGTGTTATATTACGTATGTTGTCTAAATAGAAAATCATATCCAAAATCGTTGTTATAGCTACACTGCTGCTGTTGTCACGTTCTACCATCACACACGTACCGTACATTTCTGTACTCCCCTTTCCATCATTGTATCACTCAAAACGCAAATTTCTGCACAAATTCAGGTAATTAATTTTGGTAAAATATTTTATTAGGTATGTTGTGTAGATAGAAAATATTATCAACTATTATTGTTTCAGTTGCGCTGCCATTGACACTATCAACTTCTTTGATCACACACATATCAGTACATAATTCTGTTCTCCTCTCCCCCACTATCCTACTTACCATATTAATCCATGTACAAAATCAAATTAAAAAAAAAGGGGGGAACTTAATCACCTCATGTCCCTTAGTTTGTTCAAAATATATGGCAAAACTTTAAATTTCATTTAATAATTAAGTTACCATAATTTCTTTTTATAAAGCTGATATGCTAAATTCCAAAATTAAGTTCTGAAAAATTGGGGTATTCTTGCATTAGAGGTTGTCTTGTATTTGGTTAAACATGGTAGTTTTGAGAAATCATGCAGATTGTTTACACGTGTTTACAACTGTCTATAAATCGTACCTAATAAAGATTATATCACTAGTTAAAAATGATTAATTTATTATATATATTTTCCATCGTATACAAATTGCAGTAATGTTTTATCTTCACAACTTATCCATTTCTCCCCAATTTATTTGATACCAAGCAGAATTATTGTATTTCTCTACAATAAAGATGAACTCTAGACCACAAATAAATACATTATAAATAAACAGGAATAATTACATATTTTTAAAAGAATGAATTATAATATGTTAAAACAAATTATAAATACTTCATTCTAATTTTAAAATATCAATGAATCAATGCACATTTAAAATCCTGATGTGCTACATTCACATAACTTTTTCTACTTATTTTGCAATAAACTATTCCTACAAACACTTATTTGTCTACTAATTGATATAAATGAGAGCAAAAATGGACTATTTACTTATTTCTTTTTAGGTACAGTGGAAATAAGGAAATAGATAGCTAAAGTGATAGATAGCTTCATTAGAAGCTGGTCACTAAGTGATCACCTTGAAATTCTGTTTTCTTTGCATGGTCAAGAGATTTAAAAATAAAAAATGTAAACTAATAACAAGGAATACCTCACAAATGGTTAACTCTACAAAAACCTGTATCTGACATAAATTGTGTGATTTAACAAGATCCAAATTTTTTGTCTTTCTGTTACAGTTTACCAGTTATTGTGTGAAAGTTGTCGTGAATGAGTGGATTTCAGAGGTTATACCCAGAAAATTCAAGCTATAGATTTTATTTCTCATAAAAATACATTAAAACATATATGTTTTAACGAAAATTGTTACAGTCATTTTTGAGAAAATAAAATTTTCCCAAGGGCAATTTGGGGTGAGGGGATTTTCATTTAAAGTCTTCATGTCATATCCTTGAAAGATGCTGATGTGCTAAATTCACATTCTCTATCTATGCTGGAATAAATTATTCTTAACAAGCTTTCTACCTTTATCTACTTTATGCTTATCAAGATGAAGATTAGTAAAATAGTTTTATGTATTATTTTCTTGTACAAGAGGAATAAAGAAATACAGTAAGCTAAAGTGATTGTCAAATCTTTTAAAAGTTGGTCGCACAGTGATGGTTTAAAAATGCTGATCTGTTTGCTTGACCAGCAGAAAGAAAAATGATTGACTTCGCATTTGAGAAAAGTACTTTAAGTACTGCAAAATTGAAACCAATAATAAGGAATATCTCAAAGGTGATTAATCCCTCCTCCTACCAAAAAAACTCCATTACATAAATTGTGTATTTTAATGAGATCTACATTTTTTGTGTAGTTAAGCTTTATTCTATCTCTTACAATTTACCAATTATGCAAAGCACATCCAGAATGACGAGACTATTACCAGAAAATTCAAGATATATGTACAGTTTATTTGTGATGAAAATATTTTAAATATATGATACTTTAATAAAATAATATATATATATATATATATATATATATATATATATATATATATATATAAAAAAAAAAAATACAGCCATTAATCAAATTTTCAAACATTTTTCCAGATAAAGGGTAGTTTGGAGTGAGGAAATTTTCTTGAAAATGTTTGTGTCACATCCTTAAAACATGCTTATCTAACTTTTCGTTCCTGAATTATTCTGTTCACGTACATGAGCGCATGTCCACCAACCCACACACACATACACCACTGACTTTTTAAGAAAGCTTTTTGTTTTATTGAAATGTATTCATGTTGAAAGCTTAAAATCAAATACTTAGGTGGAATACAACACCTTTCCTTATCTACTATGCACAAAGTATGTGGTAGAAAATTAAAAAGTAATACTTAAAGTGTGTACATTAAGTATTTCAAATTTTAAAATTATCATGAAAATAACTTCACAGTTAACAATATTTCTTTTTCAACATTTATAAAACTTCATCGGTTATTTTCAGATATTTTGTCTATCTCAAGTATCCACAACTTAGACTGAAGGGATAAAAATCAAAAGAATTCTGTAGTTCTTTGATATCTCCCAATATATATATCAAGCAGTATTTGAATATTTAAGCCATAAAAATAGTGGAAATGCAACCAATTAAGAAGGGAAATAATATTTATGAATAATAAAGTTAAATAGATTATGGTAGTGGCAGAAATATATAACTACAGAGTTCTATGGGCTGCTTAACCCAGGAAGCATAGTTCTGATTTAAGCCTTTCACCCCAATTTCCATCTCGTTATTATTTAATGTAAAGAAGAAAGAATGTTAAAATGCTTGACTGCTTAGTAATCACAGATATTAATGTCCAGGATGTGTCTGGTATATTAGGATTAGATGACGCTAGTTTTGTTTCAAATTAGCACAAAATTATATACTCGTTATATTGAAGGTAACATTTACATAACTTTACATTCACTGTTCAATACAATATTCTAGCAGCTTCTTTATCTTCTCAATATACCTTATATTCATACTGATAAACATTTAATCATAGGTAAGACTGTCAATTTTTAAAAACAGTGATTAAGCAGTTTAAAAAGCAGGTATAAGCTTTTTAAGATTCAAACCAATAAGAAAATCTTTGGACTGGTTAACTCCACAAAAAATTGTATTTGCCATAAATTGTGTACCATTTCTGTGCAGTAAGATTTGGTCCCACTGATGGATTATCAACTATATGAAAGTCATTCAGAATAACCCAGACTACACAGACTATTTCCAGATCGTTCAAGATATACATATTATTTATCATACAAATATTAAAAACACATGGCATTCTAATCAAAACCATTATATCCACTTTAATAATTCCTTTATTTCCCAGGTGCGTGGTTTGGGGATTTTCTTGAAATACCTTAGTGTCCACATTCTTGAAAGAAAAACTTAAAAAAACTCTCTCTCCCTTCAGAAAACTGAAAACCCAATGTCTGTTAAATACCAAGTTTTGTATTTAGTTCTGCTATTTGCATGACTGTTCAAAGTGCATATCACAAGTTTTCAGTAAACAGTCTATGAATTCCTCCTCTTCTACAATTTTCTATAGCAAAACACAAACCTTACTGCACAAAAAAATATGCATTTCATTAAACATAAAATCATATAATTTATGAGAAACTTTTGTTGCATTAATATTTTCCAAGATGTTCTTTTATTACTCCTTTGAACTGACAAATGCTCTCAACTTCTTTTAACTGCTAGGTGCCAGGTTTATTCTTGTGGTAGTACAAAGAGAACAGAATTTCAAAACCTATAGTGACACATTTTTAAAAGATTTGACTTGGTTCAGCCTACTGCACTCTCCTTGTACCTACAACAAAATGTGTAATAAAACCACTTCAGCAAATCTTTTTTAATATGAAGCAAATAGAAGAATAAGCTTTCATAAGAATAATTTTTAGAAAGGTGATTAGAGAAAATCATTTGTATGTAACACTTTTTATATCAAAATGAAGTTTGAAAAATCTGTTGCTTAATTTAGAATAATTTATAAAAAATAATGATTAATGATAAAAGAATCACCTTTTATATGACTAATATACATAATATAAGGGTTTTAATGTGTAAGAGCATTGGAAGCAACAGTCATCAAAGAGCTGCACATCAATATTTTTGGCTTTTTTGTTAAAACATTAAAATTCAATTTCTGTTATCTTACACTACTTCACAAGTATTAATTTTAAAGCTTACAACAACTTAAAAACAAGATTTACAAAGCAGTGAAAAATTAATAATGATCAACAGTGTTTTTGTTGGTTTATATTAGTAATTTCAATTAAAATTGTGTGGTCTATTGAAATTAATCTCTTGGGAGATTTTCATAAAATAAAAACAAATTACTTATTTTTTTAATGCAAACTATCATAGAAAAAAAATTAATACTTATAAAAACTGAGCAAGAAACTTGAAATCCCCCCCCAAAAGGGAAAAGCATGCAAAAGCAGCACTTCCCTTGTGCAAAACATAAGAAAGTTTTCTAGCTATTTTGCATCAAGTTTTCATAGATATCTCGGTTTTAGAAAACTTAGATGCCATTAAGCTCACACACATAGCCTTTTGATCATTTCTTATTCTCCAGTGAGTGTTATAAAGGAATTCTTTTGCAGTCACATTGTTATATTAACAATTTTGAACATTCATGTTAGTAAAACTAAACAAAGTCAAAATATTATTTAGCATAAAACAATACTTCAAACATATAGGCAACTAAATATTAAAGTAATATGGTTTCAACAAATGGTGAAAGTATGCTACAGGAGCTTCAAATGTAAAGGTAACCCCTTTAGTTTAATAGTTCCTGTTCTTAATATAACTAGTTTTAACAACTTTGCAGTGTTTTTTTTTTTTTTGAGTCATTAAAAACAGGTTACTTACTGAAAATTCAGCCCCATTCTCCAACAATACTTTTTTGAAAGTATCAAGACTGTCATTTTTCTCTGCCAGAGCAATTATGAACTCCGCTGCAATAAAATAAAAATTGCACAATTAAAAGTAGATACATTATAATTTAACTATAATTTACAATATACTGAAACTCGCCTGCTATGGCCTGAACAATCATAAATTTTAGCACATGTTTTGAAATCACTTTTTCTTTATGCTAAGTCTGTAAGAAATATTCAAATATGTTTATGTATTCCACAATTCAAGATTTAACCAGAACAGGATTAACTTTATATGCCATATACTCAAACAAGAAGTAACTTGAGATACATATATGGGGAGAGGGGCTAGGGCACCTAGAAATCACTTGACTGAGGTCATAACCGTAAGTTTTAGATTTCTCATGATACAAGGATTTATGAGGTACAGATGTTAACAGTACATTACTATGATACTATACACAGACATCTGCTATATACATTCATGTCTTTCCACTCCTATATAAGCACTTACAGTTGTTGCCGCTGGCAATCTAGTTAGTGCAGCATATGCAGTGTTAGCAAGAAAGTGCATGTTTGTTCTCCTTATTGGTTTTTGGTGATATATTATTATAATATTCATTTCCTGCTTTCACAAGAATGTTAGCACCATATTTATAGACAGAATAAATAATGGCATTAATGTAAAATGCCATAATTGCATTAAAGAATATATTGGGGATATTTCCATGATTAACTGCTCCCTCTAAGACAGTTGAATGCTTTCAGGTTTTTGAGTTAAACAAAATTTTACTTTTCAACATTTCTTTGTACATTCACTTTTACTCAGTTCTTTCACATAATATCTGTTTATCTATAGCAACGGTTCCCAACCGGTGTGCCCCGGCACCCTAGGGTGCCGTGTGATTGGCTAAGGGGTGCCGCGAGATATTGAGATAAACAAAAAAAAAAAAAATACCTTCTATTGAAGCCTTAAGTCTTGTAAGGTCTTGAAATAAAATAAGTCAAATCAATTACTCTCATGCACGGCAGATGGTGGTAGTGGTCGATTCATTTCAATAATTCAGTTATACTAGTATCCCACAGATGGCATTACAGCTATACCCTGCCAAACATTCCCGAGACTACTCGCTTCCTCACGAACATTCCCGAGACTTCGACAGATGAATATATAAAAGTGTACGCCGCTTGGCACTTTCAGTTGTCTTCCTCGTGTTGATTCACAGTGTTTAGCTATGGATAAGTTCGCTGTTAAACGTAAACGCCAGGACAGTGAAAGTGAACAGTCGGCTCCTACTGCTTGCTTTAAGAAGCCAAATCTTACAGTTTCTCCCGGACCGTCGAATTCACCACATAAAGAAGACAAATGAAAGAAAAGAACATACTAGGACAGTTACTTAGCATATGGATTTAAGTGGAATAACAACGAGGAAAATCCTATCCCTGTGTGTTTAGTTTGTGGCGAAACACTTAGCAACGAGGCCATGGTACCTAGCAAACTGAAGCGGCATCTTACAACAAAGCATCCTAGTGTGTCACAGAAAAGTGTAATGTATTTTTCACATATATTAGAAGGGGAGAAGAAAACAGCTGTGCGAATGGTAAAGAGAATGACCATAGGTGATACTGCTCTTGAAGCCTCATTTAAAGTAGCAGAACTGATAGCTAAAAAAAAGAAACCTCATACTCTTGGAGAGGAAATCAGTGGCACTGCATGTCAAGTTATAGTTTCAACAATACTTGGCGAAGGAGCAGCTAATCAAATTTCGAAAGTTCCTCTGTCCAACAACACAATCAGCCGCAGGATATCTGAAATGTCATGCAATATCAACGAACAAGTCATGGAGAAAATAAAAACTTATAGAACATTTGCTTTGCAAGTAGATGAGAGTCTCGATATTGCTGACAAACCGCAACTCCTTGGTTTTATCAGATATATTGATGAAAAAGATATTAGTGAACAGTTTCTGTTCTGTAGATCGCTGGAGACAACCACAGGCCATGAGATTTTCGTTTCTATTAATTCCTATCTCAATGACCATGATCTTTCATGAAAAGACTGTTGTGGTATATGTACAGATGGTGCACCATCTATGTCTGGGAAAATTAAAGGTTTTACTGCCAGAGCTCTCAATGAAAATCCATCCATTATTATAACTCACTGTTTTCTGCATAGAGAGGCATTAGTCGTGAAAGCGTGTAATGAAGATTTTGCTTAAGTGTTTAACCAAGTTGTGAAAATGGTGAACTATATGAAGTCTCGACCTTTAAAGTGCAGAATTTTTGAACAGTTATGTCGCGCAACGGATGCAGCTCATACCTCTTTGTTACTTCACACAGAAGTAAAGTGGTTGTCGCGGGGTCGTGTATTGAACCGGTTTCTCGAACTTAAAGAACAGCTAAAAACTTTTTTTAAGGATGAAAATCAAGACACATTTCATGAGCTCTTACTAAGTGATTCTTGGTGTTTTGAACTGTCGTATCTAGCAGATATTTTTCTAAGCTGAATGAACTGAATGTTTTGATGCAGGGTCGACATGAAACAATAATCTCCATGAAAGGTTTTAAAAGAAAACTTAGTTCTTGGAAGTCTGCAGTTCAAAAAGGAGATTTGTCGAACTTTCCATCTCTTCTTAGTGTGGCAGGAGATAAAGATCTGGGTAAGCTGAAAGATCACATTTGTGATCACTTATCAAGATTGCAGATGCAGATGCGCACTTTCCAACTATTTCCACTACGAATCTCGACTGGGTTGTCTCACCATTTGATTTCGTAGATAGTGCAGAGGAAATAGATTTCACTGCTTGCGAACGAGATGAATTTATTGATCTTTGCGCTGATTCCACACTCAAAGGTAAGTTCACTAAGAGTGAGGCGTCGGTGGCTAGTTTTTGGCTTCAACGGAGAGAGGAGTACCCTAACCTAATGAAGAAAGCAATTAACGCACTGTTGCCCTTTTCAACATCCTATCTATGCGAGCAAGCCTTCTCAGCTATGGTGACAATAAAATGCAAAGCAAGAAATAGACTGAATAACCTTGAGGATGATTTGCGTGTTTCACTGTCAACTGTAAGACCCGACATCACATATCTGTGCTCTAAGCATCAATCACAAGTTTCACATTAATCAAACAAAATTTATTGATGTATTTTTACTCAGTGATTGTAGTAAAGTTTACTGTATTATGCAATGGTGTACGTTATTATTATATAATATTTCAATAAACATATAAACATATTAAGCTTAATTTTCTTTTAATTCAAGGAAGGGTGCCCCTAGTGCTTAATGTTATTCCCAAGCGTGCCGTGAACTTCAAAAGGTTGGGAAACACTGATCTATAGACCAAAGTATATATAGTCTGAGATTAATGCCTACATCTAAACTCTGACACTCCTCACTCAGCCCTAAAATTAAAGTGTATAATTTATGTAACCTTAGACTTAAGAAGGATAATAAAAGTGGGGAGGAAAATACCTGGCTTTAATTATATCTATGGTCAAATTTTGGATTGGGCATTTAAATGATTTTAATGCTTTTAATGGGGATAAATAATTATCACAAAGCAGTAAACAAATATATAAATGAAAAATAATAGTCACAGAGCAAAAAACACAAAGAAAGTTTAGCACCAGTAAAAATAACCACTGCAAAGCAATAAACAAGCACAACACAAATGAACAATAATACATGTAAAGCATGAAACATAAAGGAAATGTTGCTGGGACTCCTGCAGGCCTTCTTAAGCCCCAATTTTTGTTCACTAGTGCATCAATATGCAAAATATCTTGTTCCACAATGATGCATAGGTTGACAATGTTTATGCTGACAAATTCTCGCAAAAATAAATATCTGAATTGAGTAAATGTGTCAGTATACATAATCAAAAGCAATGTTTGTTTGTTTGGTCCCACCTTGAGCAATACTCAAGGACATTAAACATGTCATACAATTAAGATATGCATGATAATTAACTTTTAACATAACCAACTTTTTTATATATAACCTTATCATGTAATACAAAAATTTCAAACCATCACCATTGTAAGAGTGAACTTTACGACATATATGACCAACAATAATGCAAAATCATAAATACATGCAGTCTGCCCTATACACAGAACATTTAGCTGCAGGACATATTAAGAAATTCTTCTACAGTATATGGGGAGTGAGCATATAGGAATCTTTCTAGACACTTTTATGTTGACAAGGATTGCCTACAGTTTTAGGTAACATGGAAGGTTATTATAAAATTTTATTACAGAAAAATAACATCGTTTTTTGGAGCAGTTTTGCACTATTTGCTGCTGCCTTGTATTGTGGTCATGCACAGCAAGTTTTGTTGAAAAGTTACTGTAATTATTTGCAAGATAGCTAAAGAGAGAATATATGCATTCACCAGCAAAGATAAGAGTTTTTTTAGTTTTAAACAAGGGCCTACATGAATGGCAAGACCCAACGCCAACAGCTTCTATACATTTAAAAGGCATAATGACATACACCAGCAGATTTTTAGCAAGCCTCATGTGGCTACATTACCTCCTCTATAGTGGCAACTCCAGACAAAAGTCTAACTACAGGCAATTTAAGTATATTTATATTACAATATGCCTACATACTAGGATATGATGATTGTTCTGCTTTTATTAGCATGGCTATTAATAGATTCCATCAAATAAGAGTAGTCTCCCTGGCACGTAGGAATACTCATCCTTGATTTTAATACATGCTTAAATATATTTCACCACCTTACATGAGTTACATACTTAAAAAATACTTATTTCAATTGTAATGCACTATATAGTTAAAGGTATTGATTATCAGCCTTCACTACGCCAAGGTAAAACTCAATAAGTGTTGTGTGTTTGGATCTAATTGATAACAATACTGACATTACATTAAAATATCATATCGTATCCTAGTTTGCATCAAAAAACTGGGATAATTACAGATTATAGGAGCTCATATTAATTACCCTAAAGACTTTTCCACAAGATAAACAAACCAGAAAACACAATCTGCACTTACCCAAATCCTTATCATTCAATCCGATATGATTTTCCAGCTCAGTACAAATTTTAGACACCAAGGAAAGATGTTCTAGTTTCTCCACTTCATCCATGGCTTACCACTTTAACTCACAATACCTATTTTAAAAGTAACGCATTAGCTTTCAAAATAGCTTGAGTATTAAATCATTTTGTAAAAACATTCAATCTCATGCAACACCAATGCAAAACGATTAAACATTTCATTGATAATATTTAACACATTCACTACAAGCAATGCATAGCTAATTATATTGCCCTAATAACATTCCTCTAATTCACCAATGGCACTTTCTTCCAGCTTTCATTTCCACGACATATACCACTGCCTTCCTATTACGAAGGCATTGTATATACTAACGATTCTATCATCGCCATCTTACAGGTTGCCATGCCACAAGGTTGCCAACTGCTCCTAGCCAAAATACTTCAAATTCTAAATTAAAAGCTGCTAAATCAAAATATATAAGGTTAATTAAAAGTATTTTTAAACACTTCATTCTAATTTCAAATGTAAAATTAATGTCCATCTCCGGCTACACCTCGCCCATCTTCTCAACGGATGATGTAAAATGTTGCAATCTACAGCGAGTCTATACACCAAACAGCATACCAAAGTTATATGCAGCATTTTCTGAGAGTTCCTACGACTTAAACGCGTTTTCCTAAAATCCTAAGAACATTCTTACAACTCAACATGACATTTTTAGTTAAACCTTAGCACAGGTTCCTTAACTTAGTTTTGATCGTATTCAGCACACTTAAAGTCATAGATAACTTAAAATCCTCCACAATTTATTTGTTTGTTGTTAGTTTAACTACACGTATGTACTATGTATATACATAGTGTATAGAGAAAGTATTGCCGTCCATCCAAAAATTCGATACGGAGATTTCACCAGCAATACACGATTTAGGCTCCCCTGAACCCAAAGAAAGTATTTTTGGAAAAAAGTCCGTGTGAATGTGTGTGTGAGATAGAGAGAAAGAGAGAGTGAGAGCGAGAGAGAGAGAGAGAGAGAGAGAGAGAGAGAGAGAGAGTGTGTGTCTGTCGATACGATAACTCAAAAACGAAAAATCAGTAAAATACCAAACTTGATATTTAAGTTCAGTATCCTCCAGGGATGCCACACGAAGATTTTGAGAAAAATCCCCCACCCCAAACTACACTTTACACGGGAAAATTTTAGAACATTTAGATGATTAAAAAACCGTATATTAAAGATATTTATATGACAGGGAAAATGTATATCTTGAATTTTCTAGGAATAGGCTCTAAAAACCTCTTTATTCTGAATTAATTTTGTGTAACTGGTAAACCGTAAGAGTTAGGCAGAAACTTACTACAAAAAACATAGATCACGTTAAAACACGCAATTTATGTCATATACATTTTTTTCGTGGAATTTACCATTTATGAGATATTCCTTGTTATTTATTTCAAATTGAAAATACTTAAACTTTTCTCGCACGGAAAGTTGTAAACCCTGCATAGAAACGGATTTAATCACATGGCAACCAGCTTTTAAGAGACTTGACATTTGTTTTAGCCAAGTGTATTTTTCCTTCTACTTACAAGGGAACAAATAATAGCAAATTTCTGCAAAAGTGTATCTCGTATATATAAAGTAGACATAAGGGTATGCTTTTTAACAATAATTTGTTACAGCGATGTAGACAAAAACATATGAACATCTTAGATTTTTATTTGTTGCATTGTGGGTTTATTTATTTATCATTTAATTATTTAATTATTGTCATTATTTATTTGTTTATTTATTTATCATTTAATCATTTAATTATTTACTTATAAAGGTCCTAAAGAGCAAGAGGCTGAATTTAATGTCACTGTATTTAATAAAAAAAGAAGAAGAAGCAACTAACTAGCATCACTTTTATAATTATACATTAAACATTTTTTTCTATACGAAACATAAATTTAACACACACACATGAATATACCAAGATAATGCATAAAAAATCAAGCAACATAGTATATATCTATTTTATTTAATTGTGTCTTTGTTGAACTGTGGCATACAATGTTTATGTAATTAAAATGTGAGTAAATAAGAGAATATTAGACACATTTTATACGACAGGTGTAAGATTTAAGGATCTGAATCTCGACAAGATACCTACAATAGTCCTTTTTACTTTCTCTACACGCACTATGTAATAATGTATTGCAGTCCACCCAAAGAGTCGATACCGGATTTTACCGAAAATAGATGCTTTAGGGTCCCCTATATCCAGAACAAGCACTTTTAGAAAAGGGGCCGTGTGTCCATATATCAGTGTGTCCGTGTGTCTGTGAACACGATTACCCAAAAACGAAAAGTAGATAAAATACCAAACTTGGTATTTCAATTAAGTATCTTCCAGGAGTGCGGCACGAAGCTTTTGAGAAAAAGCAGCCCACCCCAAACTACCCTTTACATGGGAAAAAATTCGAAAATTTTTATTTTCTCAGAAGTGGCTCTAACGAATTTGATTACAATACTGTATATTAAAGATATTTACATGGCAAATAAAATTTCTATCTTGAATTTTCTGGGAATAGTCTGTAAAGACCTCTTTATTCTGGATGAATTTTGCAAAACTGGTAAACCGTAACGGATAGACAAAAACTTGTTACATAAACATCTGGTTAAAGCAAACAATTTGTCAAAAACGTCCCCCCCCTGAGGAATTGACTATTTCTGAGATATTTCAAGTTATTTGTTTCAGATTCAAAATACTTAAAAGTTTTGTCACACTTTTCTCCTGGAAATGCATAGAAATGGATTTCAACCACATAGCAAACAACTTTTAAAAGATTTGACTATCACTGTAGCCTACTGTATTCCTTTATTTTCCTTATACTTACAAATTAAGAAATAATTAAGACAATTTCTGCTAGTATTGATCTATAATATCATATAATAATAGAAGAATATGATTTCTAACAACAATGTGTTACAGCAATGTAGAGAAAGGCAAGTGAATAGACCACCACCGATTTTTGTATTATCTGTTCTATATGCAAATCCCAACTTAAGATTGATCTAAATAAGATAATGTGTTAACTTCTTCAATAGTTTAAGTGGGGTATGTCATTTGATAATATAACTTGATTTGTGAAAAACAAAAACAACAAAAACATATAACATAAAATGGAGTGAATAGAAAGACCGGAAATGCTGAAATTACTGAAACACATTGTGAGCGCATCCGCCATCTTGTGAAACTAAACATTACCATATACGCAGCATCTGTCAAATTAATCGCTTTTCCAAGTTTTTGAAGCACAAAACAAAAGACAATAGAAGGGAGAGATCTCTAGTTGAATATTTAATTCAATCACATTTTTCGTCAGAAGTTATTATTGATAAATTGGTATTATTTCAGTAAACATCGCGGCAATATCATAACTTAATTCTTTTCTAATTTCTTGGATTAAAACTGAAGGAGTGCAAAATATAAGTTTTGACCAAACATTATTCTTTGCCTCTCATGCTTATAGTCATTAATTCCACTACATGAACTTATAAATAAGTGCACACCAAAAAAACAAAACAAACAAACAAAAAAAATGTGAGAAATATTAGAGACTATCCCAAAGTTAATAGGTAATGACTTTCACTGCATTATTACATTCTGAGTCTGAGTAACACTTCCCCTATTCTCAAGGTTCCAGTATCATTAGCACATAATTTGAAACTTATTGTTTCTCGCGATAGCTGCTAAATGGGCGAATTAGCAAGAGGTTTGTTCAATTTTGTCTGCTTCTCAAAGGTCTTTCCGAGCTATAAATTTAACAATCAGAGTCGTTCTGTTGATAATGTATAACATATTTCACGAAGTATGCCACAGAAAATATCACGTACACTAGCCTATGTATTGAATCAAATTTCCTTTCCTTGTTTATGCTTCTGCTTTTCGAGAAACTACAACCAAACACCAGACGCATATTGACTATCATACTGTTTAAAACTTACACCCAAAATGCACTGCTTAATAGAACATTTAACACCAAACAACTTATTTTGGGTCCACATAGCGTACAAACGTTATATAGAAGTATAGTTTCAAAATATGGCGGCTCGGTTCTCCAACCACAGTGCATAAGGATAGGGCATTTCCTATTTATTCTCTCTGTATGTAGGTAGGTAGGTAGGTAGGTAGGTAGGTAGGTAGGTACGTACGTACGTATGTACGTATGTATGTATGTATGTAAATGGAAATGGCGTGTTAATTATGGACGCTCTTTAACTGCTGTGGTTCTCAGCATCCCATTCTATATTGGGTGTGAAAGACCGCTTAATTTTGCTCAGAGGCCTCTCTATCCGGTTTGAGGTTCTTTTACGCATGGTAACCATTACACCACGGAGGGCGACCTGTATGTACAGTGAGTACTTTGCATTGAAAATGTATTCTAGTTTAATTTGTGCTATTGGTAAAATTATTGATTTAGTAGTATTTTCGGCATGGCAGTTAACCTCAAATTGTTATTTTAGTAGGGATTTCTGTGGTGAATAAGATCACCATGCGAACAGTATCCTTATGCAATTTTCAATGAACATATTAGCATCAGAGCTGCAAGTAAACAATTTGGGATGCCATTTACAATGTTTCATAGACATTTGGAACATAACGTATGAAAACCAGGTGGTCAAATGGCACTGACGGAAGCAGAATAGAACGTTTTAGTTGATAAGCTAGTTCTGTGTGGTGAATTGTGTTATCCTTTAGATAATTATGGTCTACGTTTAATTGTAAAACGCTATTTGGATAGTTGTGGCAAGAGGGTCAAAATACATTGGGGAAAGCATACCTGGTAAGAATTTTTCCCGAAGCTTTTTGCAACGGCGTCGAGATACAGTTTCAGTTAGAGTATGCCAGGAAATCAAACGCGCAGGCATATCACTGTAGATCCTGCATGAATATTTCGACAACCTACAACAATCTTTAGTCACATCTTGATCTATGATGAAAACAACACATCTGATGAACCAGGCAAGAAGAAAGTCATTATCATACGGGGAACAAAGTATCCTGAACGAATAATGAACAGCTCGAAGACCTCCACCTCAGTAATGTTCTCTGCTACTGAGGATGGTGTTCTGCTACTTTGTTACGTTGTTTCCAAAGCAACCAATTTCTACACAACGTGGACTGGAGGTGATCCTAAAGGTACACGGCACAACAGATGCAAGAGCGGTTGGTTTGACACCTTCATGTACGATGACTGGACAACTACAACAGATGTCCCTTTATTCAAAAATCTGGATGTAAGGAAATTTCTATTAGGGAACTATCATTCTTCACACGTATTAATGGATTCCATAAAGACATTGAATCAGCATAATATATCATTTGTATTTCTTCCCAGTAATTTCACACACTTGAATTTTTTGGGCCCTTCAAAAGGGCTTGGATAAGCATCCACACATCTTGGAAACTGGGACCAAGAAGAAAGTAAGCATGGATGTCTATTTTCCCAAGACTATTACACAACTTGTTTGCAGTCATACAAGAGAAGGTATAAGACAACACAAGGAGAAGCTTTGCTAAATGCGGAATAATTCCGATTGAAAGGGTAAGGGTCATAACAATTTCGCCATGTGATGACAGCCAAGATAGCCGCGAGCAGGTTGCAGAGTAGATGGATAGGTTCTTCAAGACATTTCTGAGGAACATTAGATACGACGAAAAAACCGTGCAGAAACAGACGAAAATATTGGATGCGTCAGCATATATCAGCAGGTAAAAATGTAGCTTTCAATGAGAATGATTCTAGTGAAAGTGAATCCAATCATGATGTTCCTATAGATTTGACGACAATATCTCGGACCTTTCTCTTCAAGAAACGGTGTCAGAAGAGAAGTAAATTGCTCAAAGGAGGTTCCTGCAGAGTAAATTAGGAATGGAGAATGCCTATTTGTTTCTTTTCTGACAAACAAACCAACACTAGTGCTAATAAGAATCATTCATTCATTCATTGGACAAGTGGTAGAAATGCAGTACAACACTCAATATGTGGCCAAATTTGTCAGGCCGAAGGTTACCCGAGATTACAATGGCTACATTTACACTTTCTCTAATGTTGACGACATTTTTTAATTTTTCTATTCGCAGGCATTAGGAAACCTATAATTAGAAAGGGACAGTTAAAATTCAGTGACTATGTCATAGGAAGTTCCATCCGACAAAAAAAGGTGGATTTGTCTTTCAGAAATGTTCACATTTGCACTATGGTGCTTTGCTCCAACTACCACACTTGTTCGGTAATATATTATTATGAGAGAACTGTTGCTACTAGGATGTCCAATGATGTTTTCTATAAAATTCTACTTGTACCGCTATGTTTTATTGTCCAGCTAAAAAAAAAAAAAAAAAGTTTTTTTCTCTAAATTTTAATTAAAAATTCGTTTGTATGTTTAATCTTACTTACAACTTACTTATCCCTGTTACCCCAATTAATGTTTGAAACGAATAATGTACATATTCATATACCTAATTCTTTGACCCTATCCCAAGGGGAGAAGAGCAATACTGGTAAAAATAAATAAATAATGAAGAATTGAAAATGGGTGTGTGTGTGTGTGTGTGTGTGTGTGTGTGTGTGTGTGTGTGTGTGTGTGTGTGTGTGTGTGTGTGTGTGTGTGTGAGAGAGAGAGAGAGATCTTAAGCAATAGTTGAATGCGAAGTAGTGAAACACAATAGGACTCATAAGTTAAAACGAAGGGAAAGGATTTATAGTCATTTACTCGCCTGTTATAGTGAAAAGTGATCCTATTCACCCCATTTTATGGTACGTAATTTTAATGAGATTAAGTAATAGGTATTCAATTTAAACCATTTTATTAGGGTATTGACGTCCCTTTGTATTTGAACTATAATACATTTTTCTGCTTCTCCATGACAAGTAAGAGCCATGCCATCATCATGCGTAATTAGCTTTTCCATTAGAGTAAATTTGGCAATATCATTAAGTAAGACAGGACCAAGCACTGGTCCTTGAGGTACACATGTTGAAGAAGGATATCATATTTAATGTAACATACTGAGATATATCAGTTAAACCAATTCAGCGGAACACCCATACTTCTCCATTTTTAGAATAATAGATTGTGGTCTAATGTGTCAAAGGCATTGTTTAGATGGATAAATAAAGCTGCACTTAATTCATCTTTGTCAATTATATTTTTTAGTTATATAACAAAATCGGTAGTATCATTAGTGATACTGAATGCTTAAGAAGTCCGAACTGTAACTTTGTAATAACTTTATGTCTCGAACTATTTAAGGGCTGCTTAACAATCACTATTTTCTCTAAAATGTTAGACAGATCCGGCAATGTACTAATAGGACAATAATTTGATGCATCAGTTCTATCACCGGATTTAACTATAGGCATAATTTTGGCAACTCTACATATATTAGGCACTTGCGCTTGAGCCTTATATCATTTGTTTTGGCTACATATCACACTAAAAGTAAGCTACATGATTTTGGCACAACACTAGTTATTCTGTCATCTGCATTTATGTGTTTGATTATTTGATTTCATTATAATTTCACTCACATCCCTAACAGTCGCAAGTATTAAGTACATTGAGTTATGATTTGTTTCAATAAGACTTCGGTCAGGTTCATTTAGAGTAACTAATTTACTCTTTAAATCTCTTGGAACATTAAGAAAAAATCTATTAAAGACCCCATTTGTTTATCTGTTCAATCTCATAACTTTCCCTTTTGTTAATTATTAATTTCAAATTAAAATTCGGTTCTGATTTATTTTAACTCTAAAATATTGTTTGTTACCTTCTAGAATGTTTTAGGCTTCATACAGCCTTTAAATAAATTATTATAATACCCTTTTTCAATTTCTTAATGGTTTCTATAACTAATTTAGCTACATAATTATAATATTGTTTTGTATTTTCAGCTACATTTAATTACTTGTATTTATGAGAATAAAATATCCCTTCTTTTGATGTTTAATCTTTTAATTTAATTATTATTGGTTGCCTAAGGCCGAGGAAAATCTTGATTTTTATTACAGTTCTTAACTGTAGTTACATTTTAAGTGCATTTGATACACAATTTACGAAATCATTAAAACATATTGCTAATATCAGCTGAGCAAGTTTTAAGAAATGGCGCTGCAGTGAAGTAAAGTCCTAGAGCTTCGTAGCTCATGTACCCTGACTATTGGCAGGTTTAAAAACTAGAGAATCTCCATTATAACCCGCCTGTAACATTACAAGATCATCACAACTAACATTTTGGTATTTTATATTAAAAAAAATTGAATATCAGTACGAAAATAATAAATCAGAGTTTCTGAGCGAAAAACTATCCTCGTTAGTGAATTATTATATAGAAAAAGATTTTAAAGTATTACAAAGCTCATTAGAACGCCTTACTACACTATTTTCTTTTCCCGTCAAATTTATATTGCTATCCCCTATCAACATTGTTGTAGTATGAAAGTTACTTAATATATTCTCAAGATTGGTTATAAATTCTAGTGCCTTTCAAATACCAAGAATTGCAAACATTGATGAGCAGTTTTAATACTCACATAGGCTATACTGTTTCTCTTTCCAGTTTCCATTTATATGAATAGATTGATTGATTTCTTGTTCTGTGTAGCGCCTGATAATTGCTAATGCCAAATTATTTCAGATCCTCTTGTTTTAGTGATGTTTCACTAATTACCAAAACGTCTACAAACGCAATCTGTTGAGGTATTATATTTACATTTTTCAAGTTTTTGCCTTAAACTAGTTAAATTACCAAATAGTATTTTTAATCTTCATCCCAGCAGATTTCACTATCTTTGCCTCTTTCTTTTGCCTTTAAAACCTCACTGTTTCGGCTGTACTTTTGTCTCTGGCGTGTAGTAGTGTATCCATGTTTCATCCACAGTTATGTATCGACGTAGAAACTCGTCAGGATCGCGACAGAAAATGCCAAAGCAGCTTCTGAATTGATCACGAGATTGCGTTTATTGTTCATTGAGAGAAAACACAGCCCCCATCTTGCCGAGGCCTTTAACGCCTAATTTTTTGTGCAATATTGAGAACACTGTACCTTGTAATATGCCTGTGCCTTTTACTATTTCTCGAACTTTGATTCGTCGATCATCCATAACCACATCCTAGATTTTGTCCATAGTTTCGGAGGAAGTCACTTCTATTGGACGTTCGGAACGATGTTTATCATTTGTGGATGTACGACCAAGTTTAAAATCAGTTATACAAGTCTAAATTGTTGTTAACGCAGGAGAAGATGACATGAACTTCGTTCTACTCGGTTTTTATCTCTTACGGTGTTAGATCTTTTAAATAGAAGTGCTTAGTCGCCAGATGAATCTCGTTTTTTCCCCATCTTTCTAAATAGATGCAAGATTATTGAACCAATCGCATATGGCAACGAAACTACGCGATGGATATAGATGAAACGTTAACTGTCATCTATAGCATTTGTTATTTTTATGGCATGCTGAGCGATCTTTCTCTACCTTGCGCCATTTGGCTTTAATGCATATCCATCAATATATCGTGTCAAAAATGAACGTTAACATAGTACTGGAAAACTTCAGCAGGAAATAAAAGAAAACTATCGCTACTACAGGTATATTTTGCTATTTTCATATTAATCACCTTTGTATTAAACTTAAAGATACATATATTTCTTACTGCTATTGTTATACGTTGTTTGCTAATCCCAAATATGAAAATACGTTTCGCCCGTTTGACCCTTGTGCCAGAGTGTGAGAGTGAGAGAGAGAGAGAGAGAGAGAGAGAGAGAGAGAGAGAGAGAGAGAGAGAGAGAGAGAGAGAGAGAGAGAGAGAGAGAGAGAACGACGAGGGATAAGATTATCTATTTAGAAATGTTAGACAATACAACAAAACACATCGTTGTAAACAGTTTTACCTATTTATTGTAATCGACGGGAGAGCGGAAATGCGCCGCTTTGTGTGCGCCAGAAGGCGACTGTGGCAACGAGACACATTGCAACGATGGATAAGATTTTCTATTTCGACTGCATACTTTACATATATTTGTATAAGGTTTTACATTACTCGAATTTGTGCGGAGCTTCACATAAAAGTCAGATGGAGGAGCAATCACCGATGTGAAAGAAATTCCTCTTTTTTCTTTCTCCATACGCACTATGTACATAAGTGTATAGAGAAGGTATTGCACTCCACCCAAAAATTCGATACTGAGATTTCACGGAAATATATGTTTTAGGGTCCCCTTTATCTATAAAAAAAAAAAGCATTTTCGGAAAAAGGTCCGTGTGTATGTCCGTGAAAACGATAACTCAAAAACGAAAAGTAGGTAAAATACCAGACTTGGTATTTAAGTTTAGTATCTTCCAGGGATGCGACACGATTTTGAGAAAAATCCCCCCACCCCCACTACCCCTTACATGGAACTTTTTTCGAACATTTTGAATTTCTCAAAAATGTCTCTAAAGATTTTGATTAAAATTTCGTATATTAAAGATATTTACTTGACAAATAAAATGTATATCTTGAATTTTCTGGAAATAGCCTCTGAAGAGTAGTTTATTCAGGATGCATTTTACGGAATTTTGAATAACTGCTAAACCGTAAGAGATGGACAAAAACTTACTACACAAAAAATGTAGAGCACGTTAAAGCACACAATTTCTGTTATACACATTTTTTTCGTGGAGTTCGTTTTTGAGACATTCCTTATTTTTGGTTTCTGCTATGAAAAACTTATACTTTTCTCATACAGGAATTTGTCAATTGCTGCCCATACAAACAAAGGAACTTCAGTGACATAGCAACCAGCTATTGATTATGACTTTAACCTATGGTACTCCCTTATTTCGCTTCAACTTACAAGGAAGCAGGTAATATGGCTATTTCTGCTAATTTTTTTACTGATTAGCATGAAGTAAATAGAAGTATAAGCTTTTAAGAATAATTTGTAGCAGAGATGTACAGAAAGTCATGTGAATGTTACACATAAGATTTTTTTTTTATATTAGTCTCGGAGAGAAATCTTTTCCAGTCAGAATGCTTAAACTCCTAGGTCCTTAAAAGCTGCCATATTCGTCACGATAATCTTTTTCATTTCCTCATGCTTCGCACAGATATAAGTGGCCTCGCCACTGCTGCACCGCTGAAATTTGGAACTTACTTTTTACCTTGCATGATATTCGGAAGACGTTCATCGCAAAAGCAAGCCAAACCCCACTCCCGGTTCTCTGTATTTTTATAAATGCACTATTTTAAAACTTTCACGAATTTAGCTTTTACTCTGACTCTTTGGTGATTCTAGTGTGATCCCAATTTAGAAATATTACAAGTGATTTCATAGTGCCTAGTTTTTCCAAATAATATTCAGAGAGCTGCCATGAAATGTTACACCTATTGCTTTGAGTTATAGCATTTTCATTTAGAATAAATCATTCAAGGTCATGTAGTTTTGCTTACTATGCATATGCTCTACACCTTCTGTGTGACTGCCTTCCTCACTGTTCAAGCAAATACTCTAATGTATTTGGTTCAAGGCATAAACAAGGAAAGTGATGCAGAGGTCAGTGTTGCCAACTAATCAACGTAAAAGTCGCTAAACTACTTCGAAGACACAGCTAAAATTACAAATAAAAATAGCTAAAGAAAAGGCTGCATTAATTCACCTAATCAATGAAAAATATATTCTCCAAATCATCCTCTTGGTTTACAACAGCTCTCTTAGCACTATATTACAATTTGTTACACTGTAAGTTTCAGTTGTATATTTCATTTACTTTGCGTCATAATTCATTCCACATTATATCATCTGCGGTTTTAGATGAGCAGCTAACCGTTGGAATTAAGGATTTCCCAAATCCCACGTAATGGTTGCGTTGTTGACCTGTAATAATGCAATGCGTAGATACAGTACTCACTCGTGTGTCATTCGCAGTGGGATAGAAAAACACGGATCACTAAAAATGGTAATAAAATAAATGAAAACCAAAATAAGGTATGAAAAAGAAATTTATGGCTAAAAAATATAGCCAATAGTTCAACTAAATCTTTTTAGCAAATTACTTTTCAAAATAGCTAGAACTCGCTATAAAATGTCTAAATTGGCAACACAGGTGAGGTAAAGGCTTGTGTCCTATCTAAGAGGGGAATGTGACCTGTCTAATCTTAATGAACTTATAATAATTTTCTTTAAATTTGAATCCATGTGAGCAGGTTTTCAACTTCCAAAGATATGGAGAAATAAACTCAATAAAGTATTAAAATTATACAAGCGATTTTATTTAGTATCACTTAGATTTTACATGATATTCCATCTGTAGGAAAGTAGCTTCTTTCTATGGTTTTAACCTACAAAACTATAAACAATTCCATTTGAACAACCTTAATTAAGCATATTGTATTTGTCAATAGCTATCACCACTTTGAAACACAGCCATAACAGTGCTGAACTCCTAAAAACTATATAAAACATAAAGCAAGAAACATTTAGCAATTCAAGTTTAGGCTATTTTTCATTTCCCTAAATTACATCTGAAATATTTGCTAATTCTCTGCAACAAAGTACACAATTTCATTTCCCTAATGCCAGGCTACGTTTAATTGAATGGCTGCTTTTTCATAGAACAAAATAACACCTTTATTATGTTTCATATTAAAGATTTGAAAACACTAACTGGTTCACTGTAATATTATTTCTCATTGGTTGACAAATCAGCTTACTGTAGATGATCTGAATTAGTAATAGTAGGTTATATCATTTTTTTTTCTTTCAGATCTTATTTGGAAAAGTGTAATGTTTATCTGAAGCACATCAGCTTTATTTTATTTCAAACTGAAATCCAATGACTGTCACATTGTTGGCAAGAGTTTTGTACATTTTTTGTTCATGAAGCCCCACTTGATATTCAGTGTTTACCCCTTCTGGAAGCATTCTGTTAATGCAAACTATTATAAGGTTTCAGTTGTACATAACACGGAGAGGAAATACATACACTGTTAACACAATGCTTTCTTTTAAATTGGTGCATTCCCTACTGACAAATATTCATAATCAATTTTAATTAAAGGTTTTAAATTTGGAAATAAGGGATTTTAGCTTTAATGTTACTTTAGTTACCTGTCAATTTTCATTTCAGTTATGTAATTGTTCATTAATTGTCCCTGAAAATTAGCATGAAATTTATACAAAATATTAACCTAAACATCACTGATTAAAATTATTAGTGCATATTTTTAAAATAATTGTCATTGCAAATTCTTGCCTCTGGTTATACCATTTAGCCTAAAACAGCTATGGAAAAGGGATTAAAGCAAATATATATATATATATATATATATATATATATATATATATATATATATATATATATATATATATAATAACTCCATGGCACGACAGCTCACGGGGAACCTTGGCCTACCGCCCTGCCGCTGCGTCCCCCATCTTGGTCCACTACAGACGTCATGGATGGGGTGCAGTATTGGAGGGTGAGACGTGATCAGCGCCTCGAGCCCCCCTGGTCGGTTAGTGTGGTCCTCATGACCTGGAGCTGCTACTTCTCCATCAAGTAGCTCCACAATTGGCCCCCCAGGGACCTTACGAGGATGAGTGCACCCTGGGCCAGGTCTCCCAGCGGGGGAAAAATGGTACTGGGGATCAAACCCAGATCTCCCGCTTGGCAAGCAGCTGAGCTACCACTGCGCTAAGGAGACAACCTATATATGTATAAAAATAAATAACCACAGTGTTGCAAAAGAACATAGGACGAGTTGGATGTTTTAACATTTCTGCATAACCTTGCCATTTAAAATCTATGACAACAAAAGAAACTCATTAAGTCATCCTCTATAACAGAAAAAGAAATATTATTAATCAACAAGGAGAAGACTGACATAATAATGGATAATACAATAGTAAAAGAAAAAGTTCACAGGTTTCTGAGAGATGTCAATCAAAGCACAGCTTTGTTCTAAAAAACTGTGTAAATCCCTTAGTTTTTTTATATGACTACAAGAATCTTGGGCATTCTGCAAACAAGTAAAATGTATCAACTTATAAATACATTTATTTGATTTCACAGCCAAGATGGATCCAGAGGTTTATTAATTCTGGTTTTCTTGGTACCAGTTTTTTAAAAATCATCTATGATTTCTGTAATACACTTTGTGTAGCTTTCCTTTTGAAAATTCTTTTTTATTTTCAGGTTAGATCTTTGTTTATAATTAGTGCAATATTTAAGCTATTAACATTTTCTGAAATAGGCATAAAGCCAATGAAATGTTACACAAGTCTAAATTTGAAAAAAAATTCTACCCAATAGTTACTGAGATATGCATACATTATTATGGAGAAATAAATGTTCTAAGTCAAGGCTTCCAATTATCAGACAATGGCTATTTGCATGGGTAACTAAAATACAACACTCAAAAGCATGCATTCTTTTGCATATGTGGCCATCACAGTGACAGTGTAACATTGTGACCAACCTGATCTTCAGAAAAAGGGTTCATGGCATCACAGGTATATTTTACTATTTTTGTAGCATTTTCCTATAGAATTTAATGGAATTTGAAATGAAATTTTTAAAATATAAAAGAACATAATATAAAAAAATTGGATTTATAACCACTTTCATTACATCTTTCCTTAAACTTTGGAGCATGAAGCACAAGGTTTTGACATTACATTTCTCTTGCTCAAGTTAAATAATAACTACAAACTAAACACACACTAAAATCTCACACTTACAATTATTAAGAAACTATTAAACATAGAGAGCCAATTATAAAGTGAAGTACATGATATTATAAATAAAATTATAGTTTAAACAGTTTTCATTCAACTGCTGCATACAACATATACTCATTGTTCCATATAGCATACACAGAGACATATATGCCCATATGTGACATGCTCTATAATGATCTAGGTAGTCTGCTACAAGAAAACTAAGCAGAACAATTAGTGTTGTTGAAGATTAGAGCAACACTTTCTTCCATATTCCTCTTGATAAAGCAACCCTGAGCATTTATTGCTCTATATAGAAGTACAACTGCATATATCTTAAAAGGCTTATAAAATATATTACAATATTTTAGAGGAATTGACCAGTGAGTACAAAAAATTAAAAATACTGATTTTGTGAACATTTAAATCTATATATCTTAAGTCACTCCTGTTAATCCAAAATCTTCTAACTCCAGGAAACAATATTGTTTTGAAAAGGATAATTTTGTACATCTTTTATCATAAAAATCTGATGTGTTCCATTTACATGACTTTCTCTACATCTCTGCAACAAATTATCCTAAGAGCTTATGCTTCTATTTACTTCATGTTAATTGAGAAAAAAGTAGCAGAAAGTCTTTTTACTTGCTTCCTTGTAAGTAGAAGCAAGATAAGGGGGTACCATAGATTAAGGCGACAGTCAAAAGCTGGTTGCTATGTGACTGAAGTTCCTTTGTATGGACAGGAGTTGACACATTCCTGTATGAGAAAAGTATACATTTTTTAAAGCTGAAACCAATAACAAGGAATATCTCAAAAATGATCAACTCCATGAAAAAAATGTTTGTAACATAAATTGTGTGTTTTAATGTCCTCTACATTTTTTGTGTGGTTTTTGTCCATCTCTTACGGTTTGGCAGTTATGCAAAATTCCATAAAATTCACCCAGAATAAAGTAGTCTTCAAAGGCTATTCCCAGAAAATTCAAGATATATATTTTATTTCTCAGGTAAATATCTTTAATATACAATATTTTAATCAAAATCGTTAGAGCCATTTTTGAGAAAATAAAAATTTTCGAAAAAAGTTCCATGTAAAGGGTGGTTAGGGGTGGGGGCATTTTCTTGAAAATCTTTGTGTCGCATCCTTGGAAGATACCAAACTTAAATACCAAGTTTGGTATTCAAGTCTTTTTTTTTTTTTTTTTTTTTTGAGCTATGCTGTCCACAGACACACTCTCTCACACATACACCTTTTTCTAAAAAATTCTTTTTTTGATTCAGGGGGACCCAAAAATCTATTTCCGGCAAAATCTCAGGATTGAATTTTTGGGTGGAATGCAATACCTTCTCTATACACTATGTATATAGTACGTGTAGAGAAAGTAAAAATGATACACCAGACATAAGTTTAAAATCGAAACTTTATCTGTTTCTTTTTCTGTTTACTCTCCTTATAAGTAGAACTTATAATCCCCAGAGCATACAAATCAGCACTTGCCTCTTGAGGAGCAGACTAACAATGGATCAGAGAGGAGCCAGGATAACTGATCAGCCCAATGCCTGACATGAGAGTGAGGATGATATGAAATGTATGACAGAAAAGATGACTATGTAACAACTGATAGAATGATGCAGGATACCAGAGAGAACCTGCCTAGATGCTGCTTTGTCCACTACAAATCCCATTTGCAGTTCCCTAAGATTGAACACAGGCCACCTCAGTAAGAGGCGAGCAGTTAACCACCCTGCCACTAATAGCATATAATAGCTGCAACAAATAACAAAGATCTGTGGTTTTGCACTCCAGTAATTTCCTCTTCAGTTTATGATGCATTGCATTTAGTTTGGAAAATATTTTACCTTGTTAGTACTATATATTCCCTCTTAATTTCTTTACACAATATCCTTTAACCGGGTAGGTCATATTGGATGATGAATGGTGAAATGATGCTCAAATGAACCTGGGGTTCATAGAACTTAAAATTACACAATATTCATATTTTAAGGATATAGGTAGGTAAACCCCACAATAAACCTGTGTAACTCACCTAAGATTTCAAACTCCAGACCTCTTAAATGTGGGGCAGACATGCTACTACCAGAGAGTAAAACACTTTTTTGGAGTATTCAAAACCTCAATTTTAATGATGAGTGGATTTATGACATTTTGGAATAACCAGCAATAAAATGTAGTATCAAATGCATTGATGTGTATCAGCCACAGACAGGCTAGAATGATATGTATTACAATATATTTTGTAATGGTATTACATTTGAAAGTTTAACTCCAAGATACCGAAGCTCCTATGATTTCTCTCAACATATCTGATATTTAGTGACCACAAGATACTCATTCTAGATATGAAACACTATTGGTAAATACAGAACGAAAACACAAGATGATTTCCCAATATTTTTAATGGCCATATTATATAAGATGTTATAACATTTTTAAATCTTGTGTTAGAAAACAAGTATGTGCCAGTTTTAATTAAATTGCCTGGAGCCACATTTTTATGCTTAGAGACATGGCTTGCAATATGACAATCCAAAATTAAAAAAAACTTTCTTTAGGAAAATCCTATCAAAAACAAGATAAATTAGCCAATGTTGAAAAAAATACCAAGTACATTTTCTACTGTGATTCTCCATGTTGTAACAAAGTTTTTCTTAAGGCCACCCATACAAAACTAGCAATTGCAAACAAAATAAGAAGTTAATACACAAGCTTTGAACTTTACCAAAAGGTCTTTTATTAAAATCACATATTTTCTTTTTTCATTTATTGAAGACTAGAATACTGAAGCACGGGGTTCTAGTTACCAATCATAGAATGCGCCAGATTAAATCCACTCATGGGGTGTGCGGATTTAAGTCCCAGGTGCCCACTCAGCATTATATGGAAATTGAGCTGCAATAGGCTGTGATCTCGACCATGAAAGCTGAGGGATTATATTTTAGTCTCTCAAAAATAGCTCTACGGATTTTAATTGCATACCAGGTATGAATCATTAATGTAACAAATATAACATTTTTAATTTTCTGTGAATAGCCTAATTGGATGTGTACAGGAGACACCATAAAAGACAGAAATAAATTACTAAGAAAAGTGTATAAGTCATTAAAATGTGTTATTTGCAATTTTCAAATTATTCCTTGTTGTATTCTTATATTGTTGTCATTCTAACAGAGGTCACTATGTCCAAATTTGGCTGTTTTGAGATTAGTACACTATCTTATCAAGAAAAGAGTTCTCTATCAACTAGCAAAGGTCACTATGCGATATCTCTTTCCTTTTTTAAGTTATGTCTATTTTGGGTTTTCACTAAGTCCAAATTTCATATTTTTAGACAGGCAGAAGTCACTTTGGTTACTTCTGCTTGTCATACGTCAGAACTATATTATGCACTCATTGTCCAGCAGAATTCACTTAGAAAAGTGATAATGTTACAGTCCTTGGTATGTGTTCAAATCATGCTTGAAGCCAATGTCACACTGCAGCAACTTGTACTCCTAGCAGCTTTCATTTCAATCTAGGAAGTGTTATATCTCACAATGGAACTGAAGCTTAAAGTGCCTCAAAATGCTGTGCAGGAAATGTCAATTAGGTTTTCAAACCCGAGGCCAACTAATGTTACATCGTACTAAGCATAATAAATGAGGAAGAGTCTTTCAGCATATTGATAAGCTACTTAAATATAAGCAAATTCAACAATGGGAGAAACAAGGACATCTTTAATATTGTCACAGGAAATGGATTCTAGAAATACCATTACAATCCAGAAACAAAGCAGCAATCAGCAGAATTATGTTTTCCAGGTGTTGACCCACAAAAGTGCAGGGAAAAAGATGGTGGCTTCCTTAGCATTGGTTACCCCAAAAAAACAGTTGCTGCAGAGTGGTTTGAGAGTAACTGTCTGACTGTGGCATGGAAAATTAAGTATCCACAAGACTGCTCACCTATTCGTTCACCATAACAATGCTTCTGTGACCAACACTCTCTCGGAGATCAAAACATTAGAGTCCTATTTAATCCCCTTATTCTCTAAAGTTAGATATTTTCTTTTAAAAAAATAGCTCCAAGGCAGTCATTTCTCATCACATTAGAAACCATTGGGACTTATGTAAATGGAGGCTGTGAACAACCTTCCAAAAGCAGCAGCAGCTTTGTCTGATGCATTTTTAAAGTGGTTTGAATGGATGCAAAAGTATATTTCTCATAAGAAAGAATGCTTTGAAAAGTGTTCATAGTTACAGCTCAATTAAAAAATATTTATGGCTGCTGCTAAAAACTTTCAGAATGACCCTCATATGAATCAGCATGATCCATTTGCACATGATTTTCCTGGCATCTCCTTCTGGGACTGCAATACAAAAGATTGAGAAAATAAAGGAAAAAAAGTCTGCTGGTTATTCAGCATAAGCATAACTTTTAACAGGGGAAATATTGGATGATCTTGGCATTATTCTTAAACAATCACAAACAAAATCACTTCCAAAATTAGCACAAGTGAAGGTTTTAACAGTATCTGCACACATATTAACAAAGTTGTTAAAACTTACAAAGAGTATACATGTGACCACAATTGCTTAAAATAAGGTGATTCTATAGCACAAATGAATGGTTTCTTTCATCAATGAATTAAGGTTTAATCAACCCACAGCTTTTTTAGTTCCATCTAAACGTACGAATACTCATAATAATTGGTACTTAATTCTGAAAATTCACTTCATATAATTATAAGGAGCCCTTCATTATGAAGGAAAGTTGCGATTGGTGTACTCTTTGACACACCATTGGACTAACTTTTGAAGAGCAGAGAAATTCAGGGAGGTACCAAAATGGCATTTTGAATTCATTTTTTCAACACCTGATGGAAGAAGCAAAATAGTATGGATGGTTTGAATAAGATTCAGCCACTGCTCATATAGTTGAAGAGTCTATGAATGAAATTAGAGGATTGTTTCAAGATAGATTGTGATGGTGTGTGCTTCA
Source organism: Hymenopus coronatus (assembly GCA_030762935.1). Classification (NCBI taxonomy): domain Eukaryota; kingdom Metazoa; phylum Arthropoda; class Insecta; order Mantodea; family Hymenopodidae; genus Hymenopus; species Hymenopus coronatus. The sequence goes on along the minus strand of CM060885.1, from coordinate 31,299,257 downwards.
CTCTTTCACTAGATCAAGCCTGAAGCACAGTGTATAAGACAAACCTTCACATATTGCAACAACTGAAGAAAACATTGGGAATAAAGTCCAAAACATTAATGTGCCTGAACTTAATCATGTCAACGAGAATGTGTTTTGCTGTTTATATGAGGGAGGATGGCATTTCCAGCATCTTTTGTAAGGTAATGCTTTATACACACTTCAAGAAATGGAGTTTAAGTATGTGGAAGGCTAGCAACTGCTTTTCCAGTTGTTGCCAGTGAAGCATTACCAAGCAGCAAACTAATAATTCTAAAACCTTGTATCTCACTTGCCAGTGAATTGAACATTTACAGTTTTAAATTCAATAGAACTGCAAGTTCATTGAATGAAATTTTAATTTATTTAAGGTTTATTTACAGCTGAGGCTTATCAAAGTTGTTCTAGGTGATATAAATGCATATAGTCAACAGTATAATACATTATAAAGAATAATACAATGGATGGTTGTTTTACACTATATGCCCATTTATACACCAAATCATTGCAAAAAACTTGAATAAAATGTTATTTTGCATATTTTGTTTTTCATGCTGTTTTCGTTTCTCCTACCCAAGAGAGAATAGTAAAATTGAGTCAAATGATTTAACAAAATGAAAACTCAACTGTGTTTTAAATACTTAAGTAACTTAATTCACTAAACTGAAGTTTCATAACAGAGCCATCTAGCAGAATGTAACGAGGTACAATAAATAAATGAAGGATTAAGTGCAGAGTCTACACACATTACATTACCAGAAATTATTCGCACACACACGACTGGAAATCAGTCTGATAACTATATTACAAGAGAAATCAATGCTGTGTGTATTTAGTCAGAGGAGACAGATATGCATTATACTCCAAGCCTAACAACAATGAGATTATGATGACAAAGACAACAGCAACCACCATTACTTAACATTTCCCTGAAGAGAAATGTTTTATAAAAAGCCTGTAATAGGTATATTTCAATGCCAAAAATGTTATGGGCAATTTTACCATTCACAATGAGCTTCTATAACAAAGCTATTGCAAAATGCCTTCATTAAAATGTCCAAATAACCATAAGAGGGAGCATATCCTTGTCATATCTCTGAATTGTATTTTTTACAAATTGTGCTGCAGTAAGCATAGTTCTTATGGCAAATGTTAAAAGCACTTTGCACTTAACGCAGATACCAAATTTTACCGGCATTTCTTCTGGCATTCAATATGTTTTATCACTTGTGTATTATTGCTGCTTGTTATCTATCAGTAACTGAATCTCCCACCACCAAAATGACACAAAACAACAACATTCATTAATACTGCCGTACATCTTTCAGTCATGAAATTGCTCGCAGTACAGATCTACTGACATAAACTGCAGTGCGTGCATCAGGAGACAAAAGGGAAATAAAATTTAAATGAAATTCCAAATTTAATAACCTTACTAACATTTTATTTCATTGCATGTAAAACCTAATAAAAGTTATTATATTTGGTTTTGTTCTTCATGAAATTAAAAAATCAGTTTTAGTTTAAATTCACATAAATGGACAGTAAATCCTAAAATTTAATAATATATGAGACTTCACTTACTCAAAATATTGAGAAGTTTTACATGTCGTTAAAGGAGTAAGACTGAGTTAAATTGTCTCATCAATATTCTATTAATTTGTATGATTCAAACAGATTTTGAACAAATTATGTTATGGGGCCTGTTACACTTCAGCTCAAGTGGAAGCTTGAGAATTGCCTTCAAGATCAAGATTGTACTTGGCATTAATTATTTTTAGTTTGATTCACTTGTAAAATATAACACATATACGTGCAATCGGTTTGTTGAGTATCACTTTCTTTTCGATGAAGCCATGGATTCATTTTATTTCTTAAGGTGAATAAATTCTATTTCTACAGAAAACTTGTTCTTGGCAAGTGAGTGGGTGAATGAAATTGTGAGCTTTTGTTATTCAGAATGTGATCTACTTAACAGTAGTAAAGCTAGGAAAACTTAATTCATTTGCTTATCAATTTTTGTATAAATCTACTAGTGCATATAAACTCAAAACAAACTGTAAGCATCTAACAAACAAAACTAATCTTCTCAAAATAATAGTTTAAGTTAGGTAAGGCCAACCCTAGGCTTGCGGCAAGGTCAAGAATACTTTACTATATTTATATAATATTTTAGTATAGATTCAAAATAATTATTAATATTACTTTAGTTTGATGGCCTTTCAGGAAAGTTTTATAATTTACCAGTCCAAGCTCAAAAAGTTTGGCGACAAGTCGAAGTGGTTTTTTTTTTTTTTTTTTTTTTTCTTTCCCTTTTCTAATCAAAGAAGAGACAAATGAAGAGCCTGTTTTCAACAAGTACCAAATTTAAGGAGATAATTTAGTAAAGCAAAATAAAGCTACTTACTAAAGTCAAAGGAACTGTAATACATCATTATTTGATATCACATTTTCATTGTCTTGGAGGTTTTATTAACATTTTAAGGAGTCCCATGTTTTATTTTGAGGTAACTTTAACTTAGGTTTGGATTTAGTGCCTCATGACAAGCTGTTAAAAAAAGAATGAAATTTATGATAAAAACTTAGATAATATGCAGTGATGATACTCATTATAAATGTGTTCACCACAGCAGCATTTATTTGTTTATTTATCTTGATGTAGCAAGCAAATCATGAACTACTGTAATATATGATAATGGCTAATTATATATAAATAAAATATGCCATACAAAATAAGTAATAACAAAACTATAACAAGAAATAATTTTACTTTTATTTCGAAAGTTCTCTTTTTTTATATCATAATTTTCCTGAACCTTTTATCATAGTAGCCCAATAAAATAAGTGGTACTTATGGTTTTTATAACTGTGCAGCAAGAAATTTACAATAACCAAAGATGGGTATAAACAGGATTGTACAAGAGACCTTTTAAAATTTCACATAAGGGAGCTTGAAAGAATGGAGCTTACTTATAATTCAAAGTAAATCTGTCCATACATTACAAATTTGGTTTAAATTGATGCAAAATCAAGGTTAGTTTTTGCAGATCAAGATTTTCCTAAAATTCTTGTAGTTTATATAAACTGCCATGCATATGACTTATGAAAATTTCTCCACATATTTCAAGTTTGCTTGCTACTATTTTAAAAATTAAGGCTAGTTTGAGTATAAAAAATCTACTGAAAATATACAATATTACTATCACATAATTATACACTTTTTTTTTTTAAAAAAAAAAAGAACAAACATTACAAATACTTGATTACAAAAAGTGTGTAAAATACAATGTAGAGTAAAACAAAACTGAACTGTTTGGACTGCATTAAGAACGGAACTTCATGTATGAATGCACTAATAAATAATTTCTGTACATCTCAGAAGTTGATGAAATGTCATCTTTTTTCTGAGACATCACAGAAAATGCTGGGTGAAAAATAATTTTTTTGCCTACAGGTAATTTTATTTTATTTTCAGAATTTTATTATCTATCAGTCAAATTTTCATTCTGTTGTTGCATTTTTTTCCTCTTTCACCATTAGAACAAACTTCTTATCATTGCAGACCATGAGGCAATGTAATTTAGCTGATGTTATGTTAATTCAAAATCTTCTCGGGCTTCTAACCAGGTAAAAACTTGGCTTGATACCAACGTTTCGAAGAAGTGCATCTTCCTCATCTTCAGGGTGAAGATGCACTTCTTCGAAATGTTGGTATCAAGCCAAGTTTTTACCTGGTTAGAAGCCCGAGAAGATTTTGAATTAATATGTCACCAGGAAAGCTTCAGTTCTTATTTTGATGTTATGTTGATTCTAGCTGCATTATTCTGATTTTGGTACTCTTATACTATTCTGACAATTTTAATAGAGGCAAATTAGAGAATGACATTTTTGACATAAAAAGTGTTGACCAGCATTTGAGACATTGCACAGGAAAAACTGGGAAAGACAGATCAAGCAAGAAAATTAAAACTATGCTATAAAAGAATGGTGGTTACCATTGGATACATTTGTTAAAGGCAAATTTTCGCAAAATTTGATTCTTAAAAAAAAATTCAACACATTGGTTTGTTTAACAATGCTTCTAGTATTATTTTATAATTTACACAGATTCCATTTTTTCTCAAAAAAGTATAAAATCCATAAACTTTTGCAACATGAAGATTTTAACTTTGGTGTAACTGTGGAAGACTTTTTGTTAAGACACTATGCCTATTTCAAGTATGCACCCAGATCATCACTGAAGTGGAAAGAATTTTATCAATGTACAAAAATGTTCTTAAGGATAATAGGTGATTCTTCAAGTTTGAGACATTATGAATGTCTATGGTTCTTTAATGCAATACTGAATAAAGTATATCTATAGTTTTCAATGGTAATTTTTTCACATTTTATGCTATGTCTTAATAAATTTAATCATTTTATGCAACATTTTTAGGTTATATTTTCATAAATTTAAGGCCAATATATGTCATCTTTCAGTAATTTTTAAGTCAACAACCGAGCTCTACTTATCTGTCTGTCAAGATAATTGGTAACTTGGATATTTAGGATCAGATGGCAGAATTCTACAGTAATTACTATTTTATCTGATACATAAGATGTTTTAAGTTACTCTGAATGTAAGGAAATATTCATTGGGGAAAAAAAAAAATAAATAAAATTAAACATAGCCATATGACTTAAGTAACAACTCAGGAATATCAATAAAAAAAAAGTACACAACCTGGTACACTTCTGGGAAAAACATTACCAGATAAAAAAGAAACATATCTGCTTAAAGCAACAGCACCACTGAACAAAGCACCTGGGAAAAAATTTACATGGAGAAACTCAAAAGCCACTTTTTGAATTTTGATATACTGAAAAGATAACAGGCTAAGCAATTTGTAAAAGCTTCATTGGGCCTTCCAAAGACAGCGCTGGAAATTCTGCCAATCAACCATATATGAGGGTGCTATTAAGTGATGAAATATGTTCACCAAATAAACAAGATTTTTGAAGCATAAATGTTCAGATTGATTCAGTGTAAAATTGCTAATACAGTAAACTCCTCATTATCCACTATGCAGATTATATATAGCTCTTTTAGTTACTTTTTGATTCCATTACCAGTTTGTATTATATGCAATGGTTGGTACAAAGAACATGGCTTACATGAATCCATGAGGAATATTCCAAAATATTTATCATTCAGTAGCTCCTGAATGAACAGACAATTTACTAGATTACCTCAAACAACAAAAGAGTCCATTACTGTCTAACAAATTAATCCTTCGTAATTTAAGCAGTGGGATGTGTATAAAAGAATTTACTTCTTTAAAACGAAAGTTGGTTAAAGACTATTTCAGCAGTATTTGAAAGATCATACTTTGGTGTTTGTAAATAAATAGAGCAGAATACATTTCAAAGTTTTTATGAAGTATAAACTGCTTATTTTTGGTAAAACTATTGTTAAAAGCACTCTATGTGCAAAGTAGACACATGAGAGCATGCTTGTTAAATAGATTGTGCTAAGGGATATATTTTCTACAAAATGGGGAGCACTAAGCCAGCAGTGGCAGTGTTGATGTATGACAGCAGAGGTCAGCATATTTAAGGAAACTGGGCACAAGTGATATTCTAATTCATAGAGTATACATCAAAGAGCAAAGAATACCTAACAACGACCATGAAGATTCGGACACACTGATTCTAAATTAAATAATTGGCCACATCTGTCGTGCATTCAACCTTCCAAGCAACCAGGTCAGATACATCACTGAGCACTCTGCACCTTGCTAAAGGATTTGTCCTGTGATTCGCTGGAATCACACTTTGGCAGCAAAAGCCATGACAAACTCTGATTGTACCTTTGACAGTCACCTTATTAATCATATCTTAAAACCAGAATGACCAAAGTAGGCATGCAGTACCAAAAATACTATCTCACCCATGCCACACATTTTCACATTGTCCTCCCCATCCATGGCTCAAAACGTGAATTTTTGCACAAATTCAAATAAAAAAACAACAAAAATATAATTATTAAATAATTAATAAATAATAATAATAATAGCAATAAATGGACTTAATAAGCATAAGTGTCCAAGTTGGTTCAAAATATATAGCAAAGCTTTAAATTCATTTAAACATTAAGTTATGTCTTCTTTTTATATAATAATATGCTTATTTCCAAAATTAAGTTCTGAAAAATGGGGATTGTCTTATATTCAGATAAATATGGTAACTAGGGGTAGGGAAAGAAAAAGCAAAAGATGGACAGTATCTGAAGGATAAATTTGCAGGTAAACAATGAATTGAATAAAGTGAAGGAGAGATCAGAGGTTAGGAGATTTATGTGTCTCACTTCTTTTTATGGAAGTTTGTAAAAAGTGTTGTTATATTCATTTATTTGACGAGTCGATTAATTACACTAAACAACACTCTTGGGATTTTTGCCGGAAGGAAACTAGTCCTCGAAACATGTTAGAGCAAAAATCCCAAGTGTTGTTTAATGTAATTAATCAACTCGTCAAATAAAAGATTAATGTATGCTGATTAAAGAGTGGGGATTATGTCTAATTATATAATACCCTGCAAGGGGCTCAAAGTTTTATAACACAAACTTCCTGTGACAGAAGGGATATTAAATTAGATTAAAAATTATCACCATACAATTTATTGAGGTTGCATTAATAGAGGATTTTAATGCAAGAATTGGAGAGCTGGAAATAGGTGAATTAAAGGAATGGGGGGAAGGAAAAAGAGAAGAAAGTAAAAGGTTGACCAAGACAGAGTAAGGATAAAATTGTGAACAAAGAAGGTTTAAGTTTAATGGAGTTCTGTGAAAACAATGAGCTGACAATTTCCAGATAATGGCCAAAGCCACAAGTAATTGGTACCATTGTATTGAATTTAGCGCAAATTATTATCGTTATTACTGTAATATAAAAGGGTGAGCTTAATAGTAATTCCTAAATTGAATTTATCTTAATATAGAATATAATACATCTCTGATTAGAACATAGTTTATAAGAGTTATGACTACTTTTGGATTAAACACTGTTTTATTTTATCTACAGGGCATTCCCCTCCATACTGCAGATAATGAAGAATGTAATGTAGTATACATTGCTTCACAGTATTTATTTTGCAATTATATCAACTTGTCTGAAATTGTTTATAATGTTTTAAACAATTATAAACTAAATGGGGAATTTGATAAGTGAAAGTTATGTATTACATTAGAATAAAAAAAAACAAATCAATTATTCCAAATGTATGAATAATTTATCCATCAAATGTAATAAATGTGATTAAACAAACAAATAAACTTTGCTGTTGGTGCTACTTAAAGCTGATTTTCAAAATAATTAATGAATTTGCTACCTTTTGAAAACAAGATTACAGAATGCACAGTCTTATAATTTCCAACATCTTGGACAAAGCAGCATTATCTGTTTTGCCATATAAACCAGAATGTTATGTATATTAACTGGAGACAAAAAATACACATTTTTGAAATTCCTATATTTTACAAATAATGTAAAAAAGTTCAACTTGCATAAAAACAATTTTTTTTATCTCCTCATAGAGCATATATCTCATTCCTTTCATCTGTTGATATTCCAACATATTTTAAAAATATATTGCCTCTTAAGTATTAATACTGCTGTTCACATTTATATTCAAATTAAAAACTCTATTATAACCACTTATAAATTGAAATCTGCTAACACCCTCAGGATTATGTGGGATAAATAAGGAATAATGACAGTTCAAACAACGCCAGAAGTGCTCCTATACCATTTGGTACCTGTAAAGAAATTGAAAATCAGTACAAATTATATTTGTTTATTCTCCTTAACAATAAATAGATATGTACTACATTTGCATGCTTTAAGTACTAGTGTCATGCAAAATGTCCTCTGTGTTCAGTTCATGTTTGTCAAGTGTCACTACTACTGAAGTTTACTTTTTAGAGCGAGGCAAGCTACATTTGTTCGACTTCCCATCCTTTTTACTGGATGGACTTTCCTTTTTACAACATCTCAGGAGCTGCCATGCATATTTTTGTTTCTATATGTGGGAAATACAAATTATTAGGTTATCATTATGCACTATAAGCCATATGTCATTACTGGACATGCCAAAATGTATTTTATATGAAAAAATGCCTTAAGTAATGAAGGTACATTTATGAAAAATAATCGCTAGTTACAAATCCCAAAATAATTACATTGAAAATTATCAAGTCATTATAACCATAAATATAAATAAACATTTTAAAATAAGAACTATAGCTTTCCTGGCGACGTGTTAATTCAAGATCTTCTCGGGCTTCTAGCCAGGTAAAAACTTGGCTTGACACCAACGTTTCGAAGAAGTGCATCTTCCTCGTCTTCAGGGTGAACTGTCATCAGTTCACCCTGAAGACGAGGAAGATGCACTTCTTCGAAACGTTGGTGTCAAGCCAAGTTTTTACCTGGCTAGAAGCCCGAGAAGATCTTGAATAAACATTTTAAAATTAATAAAGCAAGCATTCTCCTTGCTTAGTATCATATAGAAAGTAAATAACTGTAATAGAATGGGAATGAATTACAAATTACTCATCATAATGTTATAAATTAATAAAAATCATTCACTTGGTCTGGGTTAAACCAATCCTACATTATTATGTGCCAACAAATTCCTGACCTTTCCTATATTTTCTAAAAAAGATTTTTTTTTTAGCTCTGCAAGAACTATATTGCTTGGAATGTCAATAAATCAAGCTAGGTCATCCAATCAGCAAATATCGCTTTAAATATGCCCCTTCAAATGAATTTGACCACAATGGTTGCTTAGGCAGCAAAGCTCATGTTACCCCGCCTTGGTTTTCTGTCTCAAGTTTGAACACTGCATGGCACTCGTAAATGCTAACAGAGAATATTAAACAATGGTGCTGATAGTGGATCAAATTGGGAGCAAAACTATGTTAGCTGTCATTCCCAATCCATTGATCAGCCTTCATGACATCAGCATTGTTTAGTGTGTAATTAGGGCTCAAATTGGGAAACAGAAACCAAAATAACATTCTAGTTTTCAGTTTATAAAAGCCCCTCCAAGGAAATGCTATTCAATATATTTTTGTTTTACATTCACATAGCTTACTCTGCACATAATTATTTATTTTTGTATCTCTTCCATAGTAATCATGTAAGTTAATTGAGATTAACATTTGCAAAAAACGTTTCATTATTAATTTCATTCATTAAGGGAATTTGGAGGCTTAACAAACATTTTTTAAATGCTGACTTTGAAATTCCATGCACTTTACAAGAAAATAAAGAATAGTGACATTAGCATGTTAAAAGGAAAATTTACACTAATAAAAACAAAAGTCTTGGAAATGGTTAATGCCACAAAAGTTAACTCATAAATTATGTTTTACAAGATCTACATTTTCAGCATTAAATTTTTGTATTGTCTATTGTAGTTTACAAAATTCATTCACAAGGAAGAGGACTTCGCAAAAAATTTAAGATATGCCACACTGAAGCAACATATGAAATGTTTATATTATATGCAAATACATAAACAGTGGTAGCACACCATTTCTGGTCCTCTAAATCATGACATCACAACCCAACATAAAACTTTTAGAACTGAAAGAACATCAATTGGGAGCTTGGGAGGAAATACATTTTTAAATATGAACCCTTTATTTTTGCCATTAGAAAAATTAATGGTGAAAATAAAGAGTTCTAATTAGCAATTTCAAACATATGTATCAAGAAAACAAAATAGTAATAATACTTTAGGTTTACTTAAAGTTTAAGGAAGCCTAAGAAAAACAGCTGAATTACCATCTTTAGAGCAAACAATGCATTTATAATGCGCAATTCAAGAAAGTGATTGACATGGAGAGGGATAGGCAATATTGCCACTTATCATGAACATTTGGAGAGCACACTACAATTAGGTGTGTACAAAGGTCAAGCTGTGCCTATTAATGAAATAACTGCATTGTAGAGTATTAGTATTATCATTTTTACTACTGTCATTATTTGCATGTAGCAGAATACAATCATATCAGATGTACACAAAGAAGAATAGGGAGAAGACAGACAAAGGATGAATTAAGCATGCAATTAGCAAACTAAAGCAGTATAATATGTTAACCAAAGATATGAGAAAAAACAGAGATTGGAATAAGCTGCCCCCAATTGATTTCTCCTCTTCAAGGTATTCTTTAACGCAGCATACTACCGTGTCTAGCTTTTAATTGGGATCTCAACACCAAACAATTTTTCTTTGGTTCCCAGAATGCTCTTTTTTTTTTCTTTCCTTTTTGACTATCTGAACTTCGTCATTATTATCAGACTGATAAAATATTTACTAAGCATTGATAAAATTGCACATGCGTGCATCCACCCATATAAATGAAACCTTTTTAAGGCAATAACTACATTGCAATTGCATTTCTTACTGCACGGAACTTCTAAGCAGATACAAGAATGTAGCAGAAGAAATACATTGAGTTTTTACTTATGGATGCTCTTTAACATCTGCAGTTCTCAGCACTCTTGAGGTTCCTCTATGTGCCGCAAATCTATGACACAGGGCCTGCTATACAGCAGAAGATATAAGGAAAGGGTATAGAGTTGCATCCTTTGCTATGATCACGATTAGGTTGGCAATTATGAAAGCATATCATTTGTCAAACATACTGGCACCTGTAACTCTTTGTTAGAACTTTGTATTATTTGTTAAAGAAACGTATTACGAAACATTGAGAGTTTAATGATTTAATATTGCGAAATTGTGTGAAGTTGTGCTTTAATAATTATTTTGGGTTGAGTAACACACTACCATCTGTAACTCTATGAAAGAATTTTGTATTATTTGTTAAATAAATATTGTGAAACATTTATATTTTAAGGTTAATTTAAAAGCACAAGGTCATGCTTTAATAATTACTTTGTGTTATGTGGCACACTGCCATTTGTAATCTATGATAGAACTTTGCACTGTTAGTTAAACAGATTATGAAACATTCAGGTTTTAAGGTTAATCTAATCCTTTCACAGGACATGGGCAAGGTTATGCTTTTAATAACTATTATTTTGGGTTATGGCACATTGCCACCTGTAACGGAACTTTGTAATTTTTAAACGTATCACAAAAGATCCCGATATGAAGGTTAAATTACTATTGCAGAAATCTTCGGGTTGCTGCAATTTTGTGGCAGAACTTTGTATCTGTTAAACATACATTAGGAAACATATCCAGATGTTAAGAGTTAATATTGCAAAACTTCGTGAGAGTATGATTTAATAGTTATTTCAGTTTATGTGGCAAATGAATTAGCTATACTTAATCATATGAAGGGGGATCTATTTATTCTGTAACGGCACACACGGCCAGCTACCCATGTATATAAATTGTCGATTTCCTGCCTTATTCGCTTGTTACAGAAGCTATGTGTATATAATATGCTTCACAAACTTTATTAAATTCAAATTTGCTAGATTTGCTTTTCTTAGGTTACGCCCTACATTATGCAGCTCTGAAAAGGAAGCAACATTACCCAGGAAAGTGCTGTTTGTTTAAATTATACTGCAGTAACAGCAGATTTAAAATCATGTATGAAATATATGTCACTGTACACACAACACAGGCCAGACACATCAACAATGAAGTAACACAGTTGCTATGAAAATGTTCTTGCTCTAATAGGTTCATCTACACATTGCTATGAGCACAGCTGTGATGTTTCAATTCTCCCAGTCTGGGTAGTTCAGCTGGTTAAATGCTGGCCTTCTGATCTCAAGATTACAGGTTCAAACCCAGCCCAGACCAATCGTTTTTAAGTGTGCTTAAAAGCGACAGCCCCATGTCAGTAGATTTACTGGCATGTTGAACTACTGCAGGACAAAATTATGGCACACGGGTGGCGCTGATTTAATCCTGACAATTGAAGTGTTGTTAATAAACATTTTTTTTTTTCCCATTCTCTTCCATAATTCCAAAACTCTGCATCACATATTCAGCAAATGTCAATCTCTTGCTTTACTTGCCTGGCTTATAGTTAAGTAGCTAAGCACATAGAAAAATTGAGACCTTAAATAAGTTTGTTTTAAGGTAAATTTAAGAAGCTTACCAATATATAGGGATTTTTCAGCAGCATACCGTACATGAGCCAATGCAAGCACACAACAAATGTGGCTACAATCATTGGAAATGGAAGAATTTCTACACTCTTCGTCTTCAGTACATGTGCCTGCAAAAAACAACAAGCTATAGTTTATTTAGCAGAGCAAACTAAGAGAAATATCAAAGCATCTCATTCATGTACCTATCAGAATCAAAAAGGAGTCATTTTTATAAATTATGACATCAATCATAATACAACACACCACAGCTCATCATGACAATGAGTATCTTAGCTGCTTTAATAAAAATGTATATGAAGAGAATAGTGGAATAATCCAAGCACACACATGATAAAATTGAAAAGTTTTACTCTATGCTCTTCTGATCTAGGAATACACTCCAGCATTGTAAAACCTGTGTAAAACATTCATAGTCTGCTAAAACTATGTTCCAAAATAAATTGCACATGGGAAACAATCAGGAGGCAATATGAATGCATTATACAAAATGAAGCATTCTTGATTTCCAGCTCACAGTATATTACACAACTCATTATCCTCTATACACTTTATAGATAAATACCCAACATGGCTTAAAATTAGGCAATATGGAATTAATTATATGGTTGATGTAAAAACAATATTCAAATAAAAGATGGGGGAGGTGAAGCAGTAGTAATGAATGTTACACACTGATTCTCAAGAAAATTTCCGATAAAGAAATGTAAAACATCCACAGCACTTTGTTCAAAATTGGCTAAAACTACAGAGTATTTTTACATTAACTGTGTATTTTAATGACCTTGTGTATTTGATGTTGTATACATGTGACTTTCTTAGTCATGCTTCAACAAGCTACTCATACAAAAGTTTATTCTTTATCTCCTTCATTTTAATCAAGATAAACATTTCTTGAAATACTTTTAAACACATTTCCTTGTGAGTACAATGGGATAGGGGAACACTGGCGAATCTAGAATTTGATTCTGGGAGGCCAAGAATATTTTTTAATAGTTAGAGTTTCCAGGAGTTTGAAATAATCCTCTCTCCTCATCACGCCAATATTTTAAAAAAAACTGCAATATCAATAGTCCTCAGTGGTTTATGGGTAACATGCTAGCATCTAGTTCCAAAGATCATGGTTTCAAATCTGGAGGAGGCAATGGATATTTTTGGGGGCATAAAAATCCTTAGTATAGCTTCCTTCAGAAGGGAAGTAAAGATGTTGGTCCTGTGTCTTAGATTTATGGCACACGATAAAGATGCCTCTGAGGCAAATTAAGTGGTCTTTCTTGCCTAAATGGGATGCTGAGAACTGTAGCATTAAAGAGCTCTTTCTTTTTTACATAAACAATGCAAACTTATTTCTATTTTTGGACATTTTATTTAATTTTAGATGATATTGCAGATTATCCAGAGAAATTAAATTAATGAAAGAGTTTCAGTAGTAGTCTATTTGTGATCTAGTCAAGTGTATTCCTGTATTATACCACTTAATTATTTTTTTTAAATTTAATTAATTATTCAATCTTCATATTTTGTTTAGTTTATATTTTTAATTTCTCAATCACGTACAATATATACATAACAGGTAAACAAGGTATTGCATTCCATTCAATGGTGATATTTTATCAAAAATATATATTTTGAGAACACCTGAATCCTGGAAAAAAACATTTTTAAAATAAGAACAGTGTGTGTGTCTGTGAACAGCATAACTATAAACAAAAGCGGTTAAGTACCAAACTTGATATTTGAGTTTACATCTTTCACACATGCAATGTGGCTACATCGTGGCCAAGTACTTAGACCACTCACCTCTCACTTAAACACCCTGGGTTCGATCCCAAGCAATCACATGCAAGATTTGTTGGTGGTCAAAGTGGCGTAGGGGCAGTTTTCTCCGGTTTTCCCTGTCATAACATTCCACTGGTGCTCCATCTTCATTTCTGTATCATCAGTGTCATCGTCTGCAGTGCCATAGTAGTAAAAGCGGGCATTAAACACTATTAGAAGGAAAGAAGGAAAAAAAAAAAAATAATAATGTAACGCAAAGGTGTTTAGGGAAATTCCCCATCCATCCCAAACAACCGTTTATATGGAATATTTTTGAAATTTATTTTCTCAAAAATGGCTCTAACGATTTGCATTAAATATTACATATTAAAGAAATTTAGAGACAAATAAAATGTACATCTTGAATTTTCTGGGAATAATATCTGAAGCATTCTTCTTTCTGGAGGACTTCAGCAAAACCGATAAACCATAATATATAGATAAAAACTTATATTACACAAAAATGTAGATCTCATTAAAAACACAATTTATGACATGTTCAATTTTTATAGAGTTAAGCATATTAGAATTATTCCTCGTTATTGGTATACACTTTCCAATAATGCTTTTCTCAAATAAGAAGTCATAATTCATTTATTTTTTTATCCCTCACCATGCAAAGAGAACGAAAATTCAAAGTCATCACTTAAAACTAGCTTTTAACAGATTTTATTATTGCATTAGTCTAATATATTCCCTTATTTCTCTTGTATCTACAAGGAAATAACTAATGATTACTATTTGTAAAAATTATGAGAAAACCAGCCAAAAATTTGTTAATATATTGCATTTTCTATAAATCAGCCTTCCTAGTTCCTCAGTGGATATAGTGCCAACCAAGGAATGACTATCACTTAAAAGATCATATTTTCGGCAATTCTAAAAATTGTTTCGAGAAACTGGGCATGTACAGACTATTTTAGCTATAACACAAAGCCCAAACGTTTCTTTATTAGTTTAAATGCAATCAGTTGTTTACCATGCATTTTAACTTATAATGTGGTGTATCTTAATGGTTTTTTAATTATTATCTTAATAATTTTTTAATCTTTAATACAATAATGGCTCATTTTTCTTTTTCTTACTTAAATCTCCCAGAGTCTGTAGCTCAAATAAAATGTGACTTATCAACTTTGTAGATTTATTCTGTATTATGATTAATTTGCAGTGCTGGGGTTTGATTTGCCTAAATAAGTTGCACTGTATGTAATTTTAATGGGGGAAAAAAAAAATCAATTGATTAAAAAAAATGAATAAACATGAGTAAATAAGGTTCTACAGTATGGTGCAGAAAAAACCAGCTGCAAGTACAACTAAAGACTGCTCATTGTTGCCTGTCAGTTGGTATCTGTTGTTGCAAAGCTGTTGCTACTAATCAATACTTTCTGAATATGGCATTAACATAAAATAAGATTGAAGGAAACATGATATTGAATAAATACACTTTACAATATCTGAATTACCACCATGTGCAATCGAAAATGTTGATTACAAATTTTACAGGGAACTCCACAATTAAGCTTTGTCTCTTCGAGAAAAGAATAACATTAATGTAATCTGGAAGAGAAGGTGCTTTTTTGTTTAGGCATAATAGCTTAAGTTCTTGCACATAACAACTTAGCACATCAACTGCCAACACTAAACCAGGCAAACTTTGTCTTCACTGTTCACAGAATGCACTAAACAATGACAATAAGTGAGATAAGCACCAACTCAGAATTTTTCACAACAAGAAATGGCAACAATTGTAGCTAGGTTTTTAATTTAGGAAGATGGTGTCAAGAAAATAGAGTCCTATTTGCATCCCAAAAAAATTCTAGGGATGCAGGACATACAAGTAAAAACAGGGGACTGTCCCATTTTTTACATGACGAATGGCAGGCTTATACAAGGTTCACTACAAAAGTTTTGAGATACAGAAAAACTAAACTGGATAAAATCACTTTGACTGCTGGAGCTTTTCAAAGTATTCACCAGCTCATTGTATGCACTTTCTCATTCTCTCAAACCACTTTTGAAAGCATTTCTAGCACTCATTTTCATGTAGGTGTGAAAGTTCACTTTCGAATGCTGCAACAGTTTCTTCAGGGCTTGAAAACTTTGTTCCATACATGTGACTTTTCACTTGGGGAACAAAAGCACATGGGAGCCATATCTGGATTGATTCAACTTCACCTTTGTGGACTCCAGAAACTGGATCGTTGCATTGGCTGTGTGTGCAGAGATGTTGTCATGGTGGAGAAGGATTTCTTGCAGTCCTGTTCTTGCCGCAATTCGCAAAGCTTCTCAAAACCTTGAGGTAAGCAAACTGTTGTGTACCAGTGTGCAGGAACTGTCTTTTGTTCCACAAGTGAAATGGTAGCCACATGGTGAGATTTAGAGAAGAAATTGGCCACCATTTTCTTCCCGACGTTCACTTCCACTGGAAGATCATCATCCAGAAAGATCAACACAGCCGATTGTTGCTTAGTCTCAGGGTCAAACTGGTAAATCCAAGTTTCATCACCAGTGACAATGTCAGAAACCCGCCAAGAATTGCCTCCATCGAATCTGGCCAGCATTTCTTCACATCATTCAACATGGGTGCGCTTTTGCAGATCAGTTAAATTGGGGGGCACCCAACAGGATGACACCTTCCTCATGCGAAGATAGTCATGCAATATTTTCGAAATTGCCGGTGATCCTATCTGCATACTTGCCTCAATTTCCTTGAAAGTCAAATGATTGTTTTCGCAGACCATTCTTTCCACAGCAGCTATGTTTTCTTCAGTCACTGCTATAGACAGATGACCACTCCTCTCCTCCTCCTTTAATGAAGTTCGGTCTCTTTTAAACTCTTGAAACCACAGAAAAACTGTGGCATGGGACGGAGCCTATTGTCATAGCTCAAGACTTTGGGTCTCATTTAAACCTATTTTAAAGTCATACAAATTCATTGCACGAAAGTGCTCTCTTTTCACCTCCATGCTGGCAAGCAACTGATGTCACACTAGAGATTGTTAACCTTGCACTGTAGACTGCGAGGGGAGATGGAGGACGCAAACTGATATATGTTTACACTTGCAAAGAGTGTGGCTATCCAATGGGACAATCTGTTTAAATTGATCAACCTTAGTTTACACGTATCTCAAAATGTTCGTAGTGACCCTCACACTGGTATTGTCAGATTGAATAATGAACAAAGCAGGTAAATTACTTAGCATAATGGATCAATGAACCAGAGGGAAAGAGCAGAGGTAACCATTCACTACCATATACCATGATACACTTTACATTAATGTTATACATAAGTAGCGCTGAATCAACAGGCAGAGAGGTTGTAGGCATGGACACCGTGCCGGCAGTCCCTGGTTGTAGAGTCAGCTGGTCAGAGAGTTGAATGGCTGAGCGACTAATCCGCACAAAGAACACAAATATTCAGAAAGCTGCTTATGGCAGAGAATTTCAATGAATGTGTCACTTTTAAGTTTAAAAAGAAAAGAAGAACTTGTATGTAGTTTTTTTTTGGGGGGAGGGGAGTCCAGTCTCGTTCATCCACCCACTCCGTAAATATGCCCCTGCGAAGGGAATATAGTAGGCATAAGCAGTTGACAAAAGTTTTAAGAGCTAATTGCTATGCAACGTTTTGAAATTCTGTTATCTTCCCATTTGAGGAAATTATAAGTATTGGAAAAATTTAATACCACAAGGGATATCTTGAAAATTTTTGTAGGGTAGGCCTTTCTCTTTTTTACTCAATACATCCCTCATAAAGTGATCCAATACATCCCATACAAACTGATCCAATACATCCTTCACAAACCAATCTAATACATCCCTCACAATGAAATGTAATTTAAACATATGTATTGAATTTTTTTCCCTTTATCTTACAGTTTACCAGTTATGCAAAAGTTGCTTAGAAAAAAACTATTCCCAAGATATACAGCTCAAGATGTGTTCATAAAAATATCTTATGCATGGCAGTTTGGGATGTAGGGGTTTTCTTGAAAATCTTCATGTTGCATCCTTGGAATATGCTGAACTAAAATATCAAATTTGATATTTAACAGATTTTTTGTTTCTGAGTTATCTGCCCCACATCCATTCATTTTTTTGGATTCAGAGGGCCTCAAAACATATATTGCCAGTGAAATCTCAACATTAAACTCTAAAGTGTAATAAGTATTTCCCCTGTTTACTATCCAAAGTAGAGGAAGTAAAGATCTGATGTTATATTCACATGACTTTTTCTCCTCACAAATGATATTTTCTCTACTGCGTGTGTGCTCGCATGTGTGTCACTTTTAAATAAAGATCCTTATATATGTCAGACTGTGGACCTAAAAACTCAAATACTGAAAAATAGGTTAAACATTAAACTTAAGTTCAAACAAAATCATTTGCAAGAAAATCTACATCAAACTAACTGACCTGATATGTTTTCTTATATTTTATTTTCTCAAAACTGGCTCTAATGATATTGATTAAAATGCCATAAGTTTAAGATATCTGAATGACAAATAAAATATATATTTTGAATTTTCTGCAAACAGCATCTGAGTGACTTTTGTATCTGACAAACTGTCAAGAGTTAGATACAGTCTTTCTTTGCATAAAATTTAGACTTCATGAGGCAAACAATTTATACCAAATAAAATGTGTTATGGTGCTAATTATTACTTCCAAGAAATTCTTTATTATTGCCTATAATTTTCTATTACTTATACTATTTTTTAAATGGTAAGTAGGTACTCAGTTTTACTTTCTCTCATATGCATAGTAGGTAGTGAAGGTATTGATTGCATTCCATCAAAAAATCTGATACAGAGATTCTACCGGAAGTATATATATGTTTAGAGGCTCCTATGAATCAAATAAAAGATTTTTTTCAAAAAGGGCGAGTATGGTGTGTGTCTGTGAATATTATAACTCAAAAATGAAACATTGGGTATGTACCAAACTTGGTATTTAGTTTCAGTCTCTTCCTAAAATGCAACAAAATTATTTTCAAGAAACCTCCCCCCCCCAACTATGCTTTACAATGACTTTCTCAAAATAGCTAACAATCTGACTGAAATAGATACCATATATTAAAGATATCTTTATGATATATAAAATGTATATCGTGAATTTCCTGGGTATAGCTTTCTTCGGAAGGAATTTTGTATAACCTTTAATAACTATTAAGCAATAGATAAAAGTGTACTACGTAAAATAGATTTCTTTAAAACACACAATTTATTTTAAATGTTTTTTGTGGCCTTATGATTTCCAGGATAGCTGTTATTAATCATTTGAATTGTTCTATACTCTACTATTCTTTTAAAGTCTTACATTTTCAGTCATTTCTTGCAATTGCAAGCAATATGGCATTTTAAGGACAGCATACATAATCAGTTTTTAAAAATTTGACTATCATTGTTCTGTTTGTATCTTAATGAATGTGTAATGTTTTTGTTTCCATCAAAGTTGGGAAGGCAAAGAGAAACAAACACACAAGGTTTAAAGAAGACATGAGAAATGTGAAATATAAACAAACTGAGAAATCAGCAGTTGCAGAACATTTTTGGTCAACAAATCAACAGTTAAAAGAGAAACCAAACAGTTAAAGGTCCTTAGATAACCAGTTGATCTCTCCATTTGGGAAAAATTATTCATTCAGAAAAATAAACACATCTTATTAAACTATGAAGTTCCATATGAAAAAGACGTCATTGTACAGTATGTCCAGCGAAAAAGTGTCATCCATTAATTACAGGAAGAAGCAAAACATTCAGATTGAAGATGGAGACATGTCCCAATAATTCTGGTTAACTAAGTGAAGCTAGAGTAATAAAAAATTCCAGTTTGTGCATATAAATGTCAAATAACTTCACTATGTTTCCAAACAAGATTTATAAAGTTGAATCCACAGTATTGTCTAATTTCTCAAATTCTTGAATACTCTTTTAACTCTGAACCAAGCTCAAAAAAATTTTTGTGTCCTATTATACTCTATACCAGGAGTTGGAAAAATGTCCTCTATACCAAAATCATCAAAAATACAGCACACAGCAACATATGAAAAACAGTCTGTCATGCAGTCAAGGCACCTATGAACCTAAATGACTTGCTATTTTCATTTTTGGCACCTCTGCCAAATAGCATCCTATGATCTTTCAACATGTGCTTGCAAACCAGCTATCAGTGTGAATGCATGATTGATAATGACTTACATCTTTACAAACAAACATTTAGCTTTTACATCATTCTGTATTGTCGTACTGCAATTGTTGATTAGGTTGATTAACTCCAAACATATATTGCAAACCTTTTCATTCATTGTTAATGCATCATCATGTGAAATCTTGCATTAATACCCCAAACACTTTTTTTCTGTAAATAAAAAAATAATTCATGGGTAATACATACCAACATTGACAAAGGTGCAGCAAAAAATATAACTGTCACTACACAGCAAAGGAGTCCAACAGTTGATTTCACTTTCTCTGTATCTGTCTCATTTAATGCATACAACAGCATGGTTCCCAAAACAACACTTGCACCAGCCATTTGCTTCAGCACTGCTCTCTGTAACAATAGGGTTATTTTGAAATTACCTTTGAAACACTCAATTTCTAAATTGAAACATATCCTAAAACTGTTAGTTGCCATAAATAACTATGTTTATGCAAGTAATAAGATTGAACAGTGGTATAGGGCAAACATATGCTGAGTCTGCTCCCATAGATGAGAGGAAGAAGGAAGTAAGAAGCATACCAACTACATTACGACCAGCATGGCACTGAGGGAATTGAAAGAGTTGGAAGGAATATTAAAACAAAGTATAGGGATGGAAAACTACATAAAAGAAATAATCAGGAGAATTGGAAAACAAACATGGGGATCAAAGAGAGGGTAGTAAAAAACGTTCAGGAACCTTTAAGCAGAAAATCAGGGATGGAAATGAGGAACTACAAAATTTGAGCAACAGTCAGCTTTGGGAAAAGAAGACCAAAAAGAAATATATCGGTAAAATGCATAGGCATACAAATGGTACACCACAGAAATCAGGCAAAGAAATTAAAAGGAATAGGCATTTACGTCAACAGAGATCTGACATACAAGCAAAGAGAAGTACTAAAAAGTTTAATAGAACAAAGAAGAAAGATGCAGAGACAAGAAAAAGTAGCATATATTCAAAATTTCAAACTATGGGTGGATGGTAAAATGACAAAAGTGGTGACGGAGGCCAACTTCCAAGACAGGAAAAGCACAGACAGCAAAGTGGGTAGCACAACAATACGTTGAGAGGAGAGTGGCAGAGAGAAGGTAGAAGGGGAAAGGACATAGGACAACATGTCAGAAATAGGGGAAAGAGGCAGCATGAAGAAGAGATGGAAGTCAGTTGATGATGAAATGGGGAGTGGAAGTGAAAAAAGGGTCAGTGGGGTGTTGGGCAAGGAATGTAAAGAAGCAATACAAAAGACAAATGAGCATAAGGAGGGAAGAGAGGGAAAGTTAAAAGCATGGGTTGTTTGAATACAAAAACAGGTGATGAATTTGGGTGTGTTCTTAAAAGAAAGGGAGAAGAGGTTAATAAAATATATGTGTGAAAGGTCATACAGACAGGTAAATGGTGCACAGACTGAGAACAGGTGTCATATGTTTCTGAAAATGAAGATAAGGGAGGAAACAGACATAACATGTAACTAAAAAAAGGTAGTAAACCAGAGATAGAAGAGAAGGAAAGGGAGGGGACAATAGAGTGAAAAAGTGAGAATAAAAGCAAATAAATCTGTGGGAAAGTGAAATAAAAATTAAAGAATGGGGAGAAAAGGTAAGAGAAAAGAGAAAATAGAATAGAGTTAGGAAAAGTATGAATGGAAAGGGTAGGTCAAGGAAAAGATAAATTATATATTCTAGCTGAGAAAATAGAAATGGGCAGGAAAAATAAAGAAAAGTCAAAACAAATGAGGGATCGAAATCAAAGAAAATTACAAACATTAAGTACACAACATCAAAAAATTCAATTGTATATAAAGTGTGTCCAACTGCAGAACAGAAAGCGTGGGTCTCAAGTTAAAAAGGCACCCCAAGACCTATACAATTAGTACAATAAACTAAATTCAATGTAAGTACTCTTAAATAGCAATGAAACATTATACTGAACAATTGTAGTGTTTAATGTGTTCTTACTATGCATAGTATTGATAATACATGCAATGAAATTACATTTGCGAAAGAACTTTTGATAAGGAACTGTTTCAGTCGTGAGATTAGGGTACCTCCCTGGGATTTGCCAGTTATGAAGCAAACCTGGAAAAAACCACCATTAGGGAGGACACTGATATGATTTGAATTGCGACCTTCTAAATGCAAATTCTGGAATGTCAAATTGGTATATACTTTTGCTATTTTTACATTTTGTGTGAAATATTTATTTTTCATTCTGATGTGAGCAACTTTTATTGTACTAATGCAGTAACCAATTATTCAGACCAGCAAACTACCATTGTCATCAGTGTACTATGAGCTGATTACAATTTGTATTTTCATTTTACAGTAAAGTGAACATTAAACAGTAATATGTTGAAATGATCCCATAGTTTCTAAATAGCCAATGGGAGTTAATTTAAGAATATACTTTAAAGCTCTAAATAGTGAGAGGAATTATTCCAGCCAGTCCGAGACTTGTAGCCTTGACGTTTGCTACGTAAAGCATTTAGTATTACTGGATGATGCAGTATCCACTTGTCTATAACAAATTGGCATGATATACTCTCCGACTATTTGTAGATGGATACATTTCATGTTAACCAAAAGGAAGTAATTTTATTTTTAGTTAGCAACAGCCTTTGTAGGTTATGTATTCCTTGAGGGCAAATATCCTTTCGTAATATCCTGCAGGGATATTAATTTTAACATTAACTACAATTCAATGATGACAAGATGTATGTTAAAGAACTTATTAAAGATGACAAACAACATAAGTAATAACAGGATTGCGATGAACAATAATCCTCTTTATTGTTGCTGACCTTAAACATTTTTGGGTGTTCTTACTCATCCTTTGGAAGTTGGCAACTCAATACTAGTCTTCTTACTACTGGATTTTTAGACAATATTGCTATTATTGTTAAAATAAAATAATATTACTGAGATGTTAAAAACTGCACTTCTGTAAATCCAAGTGAAACAGGGTAATAACATTTAACAGAATGAGAAATAATGGAACCTTAAAGGAACATATTCATTTGGTAAGACTACACCATATTCATTTCAAATCAATACCTTGGTCTTCTTTTAGACAAGAAATTTACGTAAAAAGAACATTTACGTCACTTACATATCAAATTTTACAGTATCTTTCAGATCTGTAGAAGTCATGCAATACATGGGAATTAAAACCCAAAGTGATGATTGCACAAACACCATGTTGGACACCTTTAATCTTGCTGCTTTGTATTGGTGCTCAAGAGTTAAATTAAGGCAGTGCAAATTAAACTTGAAAGTTGCAAAGAATGTTTTGCATTGCCATTACAAGGTCCATTAGCCATGGAAATACTATTGGAAATCACCCTTTTACCCATCTAGGCATTACATAGCCTAATACATAAAATTGAAGGTGCCCTCAATGGAAACTTGGATCACCTCAAATTACCCGGTAAATAAAAATGGTTTAGGATAATCAGTATGAGGATCAACATTTTGAAATTAAGGCTTATAATTGACAAATCTTTCATAGTCTATCTTAATCACAGTAAATGGGAAGGAAAGATTAAAGGTGAATAAAACAAAAGCCAGATTTGGTATACTAATGGCTCTAAAACTGGATATGGAACAGGGGCTGGGGGCTGCGCCGTGGCTGAGTGGTTAGACTGCTCACCTCTCACCTAGACGGCCCGGGTTCGATCTGAAGGGACCGCATGTGAGATTTGTGGTGGACAAAGTGGCACAGGGGTGGGTTTTCTCCGGGTTCTCCTGCCATCGCATTCTACCGGTGCTCCATCTTATTCGCATATCACCAGTGTTATTGTCTGCGGTGCCACAAGTAGTTAAAGTGGGCGTTAAACACTACTCCCCCTCAAACAAAAAGAGAGGCTGAATTTGCTGTTTTAGCTAATACTTGGGAGAGATGCTATAATAAAGATTATTATATTCTCAGATCGTCAAGCAGCCCGAAGGACCTTGATAACCGCTTGATTAAGTCCATGTTAGTCATAGAATGATGAGAATCCTTCATGACACAAGCTACCTATAATTCATTTCGGCTGAGTGGGCGCCAGAGCAAGTAGAAATTCTGAGCAACAAAAGAGCAAATGAAACTGCTAAGGAGGGAGCTGAACCTTTTACTGGCCATAAATCAATACTATGGCTGTCTCAGGACTGGTTAAGATGGCTATTAGGAACTGGTTGCTCAGAGAGCATGAGAAATACTGGAACTCATCTGCACAATACAGACAGTCTGAAAAGCTTTCATATGAAAATTGGACAGAAGCAGTTAAAGTTAAGCAGAGGAAAGCACTCATGCGCAACAAGCATCTTTACAGAGCAATGCCCTTAGAAAGCACCTGCACAGAATGGGGCGGTCAACATGCAGATGACACAGCTACCAATCTATACTGGGAGTCCTCAGCACCTGCTCACCAAAGAGCCCTCACTTTTGGAAGTCAGCATCCAAAATGGGAGGTACTTTCAACCATCGTGATCCAGTCTAATTCAGTTCAAAATGAACGTCAGCTTTCTGGATCAATGATAACAAGCTGACACACAACAGATCTGTCAAGTTTGAAATGTAGGATAATATTACTACCATCCCCCCCCCCTCTTTTAAATTCTAACTCTTCCATGATCCCCTATGATACACTTACCATACTTTATACTGTTTTAACATCATAATAAACAAATTAATAACCTCACTTTTCTTTTTATGGAAGTTTGTAAACAGTGTTGTTATACTCATTTATTTGACGAGTCGATTAATTACACTAAACAACACTTACTTGGGAGTTTTGCCAGAACATGTTTCGAAGGACTAATTTCCTTCATTTTCAACCAGAATTAGTTCATGTCTGGTTAAAAATGAAGAAAACTAGTCCTTTGAAACACGTTCCGGCAAAAATCCCAAGTAAGTGTTTAGTGTAATTAATTGACTCGTCAAATAAATAAAATTAATAACCATTTAGGAAAAGCTTTACTAAACCAAATTACATATAAATAAACTCCTGCTGTATGGTAAGCAATATATTATGTCTGACCACATTATTTTTGAGTATGAACTTTGTCAAAAAAACACTTGACTCCTTTGGCATGTGACTGTGCTCAGAATTCCCGGGCTTAATGCCAAAGAATGCTTTCCTATTGTCATTGCTTGTAATTGGAGATATTAAACATCTAGACAGCTTTCTTCATTCAATTTAGAAGTCATTACATCTAAAACCCTGCACTATGTGAGATTCCTAAACAAACTTGGGCTGCAAAAGTTTCTAAGTGGGAGAGGATGCAAAACTAAAATATTAAGAGAGATTACTTTTTAAAGATACATATAACATTTATTTGGCTAAAGAAGAATGTTTTTGAATGCTTATAACTTTCTACTGAACCCTCATACATAGAAGTTATTTTTAATGCTTAAATTTAAATACAACATATGAATTGATGTTATACTTCTCTTTTTTTTCTTTTAACCACTGCAAAAAAAAAAAAAAAAAAAAAAAAAACCACACACACACACACACACACACACAGTCTCCTACAATATCTCCCATATGTGTGGTAGAAAATAACTTTTTAACAAATTATCTGCTTTAGTTTTCCTACTTATTGTTTCTTTTTTTCTTAATGTCCTTTATCTCCCCCTTCACCACTCACTCTTTACTTTCTTTACTACTCTTATAAATTTATTTTTTGCTTTCCATAAAAACTTTCCCATAGCCTATATGGAACAAATATATTGTTTTAATAGGGGGGATGTAAGTAGAAAAATCAAGGACTCTTCTTGACAAAAGAGTTTAATTCGTTCATAGTGTATAATACTGCTTATGAACTGATTAATGATGATTATACACTACTTACACTAACAACTAGAAACATGTTTAAAAATCAATCCATTTTTAAGCAATGCTTAGTCATTAACTGACTCAAAAAGTGCCTTTACTTTCACCACTGTCTTCAATCTCTTAGTAAGTAGAATGTGTAAAATATATTGTCTCAATAGAAATGTATCACAAGTACAGAAGAATGCTCTTCCATAACATATGAACATATTTAACATGAAAATTTGAGCCAAACTATATGCATTTTGATACCTATCCCACAAATGTTTAAAAATCAATTCCTATGTATAAGATGTTACAGTAGTTTTATGTGGCACCCTGACTGGTTACCTGTATTTTATTAGCACAGGAAAATGTAAACTGTATTGTATTGAAATACTTCATATTTCAGTACGCTGCCATTAAAATGTATTGAAAATTTCAATCACAGAAATTCAGTTAGTGTACTTGATATAGTATTCTACAGTGACTAACAAAGAGTGTTTTTTTTTTCTTTAATACAAAAACAATGTACAGTCATAAGAAACACTCGGCAAACATGAAAGCAATGTTAGCCATAACATAGAATTTTCAACATGCCTTACATGATGATTCTAAATGTTTACTTTACGACCAGATTAACTCTGGAAAGAAAACCTAAGTAAGAAATACAGATGGCATTCATCAATTTCCTTCATATATAGGAATGAGATTATTGTCTCAAAAAGTTACAAGTTTAGGATATTAAATGTCACTCTCCCGGGTGATATAGCAGTTTCTGCCTATGGAATGGAAGACCCAGAGGTTTGATTCTCAGCATTCACACAGTTTTTCTCACAATGAGAAGTCTAGAACACAGTGCCTGTAAATCCTTGTGTATCAAATAGTTGATGGAAAAGCAGTGGCTCCATATCTTGGAAACTATACAGAAAGTGAGAATAGTTCTGTAGGCTGACCACATTTTCCTGAGAGAGACCATGGTTCATCTCAATTGCCACATCATAAAAGAAAAATATTTCACAATGTATCATCTTTATATATTTAAGTTCTTTTACATTCCCTTTCTCTCACACTAAGAAGATAGCAGCTTTCAACAAGTAGATATTTTAAATTATTGTTATACATACGGTCAACAGATCAAAATGTTAAAAAGCAGGATATTTTGAAAAAAGGCCTGATAATACATTAAATTCCTCTTATTTCACAAGACAATTTTGATGAGAAATTGTTGCTATATAATATGAAGATAAAACATTTAAAGCATGTAATATGTTTATTTTTTTTAAGGGGCCAATCCAAAACAATTGCATGTCTTGAAGCCATACTGTTTCTACAAGACCAGAAGTGAAGTCATGCATGGATTATGTTTCTCAAAAATCATCGATCTTGCACTTTCGTTTTATAATCATAACTACATATATTTTCTTCAGCATTTTTAAATGCAAAACTTTGTTTTAATATAAACTTGAAGAATAATTATATTTCATAATAACTTAATTTAAGAAATATTTTATTGAAACAAAACTAAAACAGAAAGTGTAATTCAATCTGAATATCAGATTCTGTTGCAAATATTATGACAGCAAATAAGGTCAACACACAGCAACATTCCCTTTAAATATTTAATTTTTGTATTGGCAAAGAAACATAACATACTGTTTCTGCCGGATGTTATCTTGTACAGCATATTTCAAAATTTGGTGCATTATGTTAAAAGGCAGAAAGCTAAAAATTTTAGCTTTATCATAAAAAAGTTAGCTCACAAAATGCTAAAAAAAAATTAGAAATATCTACCAAAATCCAAGTGTCCGGTCACCCTAGTTAAATGCCCCTTTCACATAGGAAAATCCCCAAAGTCATACAATGACTTCTCAACAATATAGCATTTAATGCCTTTTCATATAACTACACTACGGTTACAATGAACGTAACTGCAGGGCACAGAATACTCTGTTGTGAACTGCAACTACTGCACTAATACAATTTGGTTTATTTTTACTTTTTTAATAAATAGTTAAATAACCATTGCAATAACTTAAAATTTTAAAATGTCTGAATCAACCTAATTTACAGTCCACTCTGTAGTGTGATGCTTACCTTCTGCAGTGTGTAATATGAAAATGTGATCACATAAGCAAGCTGTAAGGAAGTTCCTATTGTGTTAACAATGATAAGTGATTTATCTTCTAATAGGAATCCATATCTCAGCCACATGCTACATCTGGAAAAATACCACAAAATTAATGAAAAATAACCAATCCTTATATCTGACGTGTTTTATAACTGTGACTGTGAATTACTTACGAAAGAAACCCTGCAACAAAGGGCATCACAGATTCATCTCCTGTGGTTCCATTCTGCACATACTTTTGACACACTAATCTAAAAACACGGTGCAAATATAGGTTAATAAAACATGAAAAATACTTAAATTAAATTAAAAGATATACACTATGAAAATGCAATTTAAATCATAATCGAAGCATAAGGTATTTATTCTTTATGAGCTTTGTCTACTGTAAACATTTGTATTACTTTTAGGTTATGTTTGTCGACTTAGTCCCCATAATAAGCACGGAAAACCACTTACATTCCTGTAAAAAACTGCAGTATTGTGCAAAGTGATGCTGAGGTAGCAATTACATCTTTCAGTTCCATTGTACGGCATCATCAACTCGCGCTGAAACAGTATAAATGTAATTGTAACTATCCTGGTCTTTCCTCCAAATTGTCATGTAACTATTTAAGCACCCAAAATTTCTCCAGAAAATTGTGTTTGTTCACATGCAGCTTTCATATTAATTTATACATTAATTGAAGACACAATCGCCGCATCTTAATTCATGCCTATCAAATTCATACTCAGCATTTCTTGACACTTGAATCCTACCGACAGGAAAAGAACGAAACATGAGGAAACATCTAAGAAATGCGTGTTTCATAGCAATTTGTACATACTACTGTGATCGGTCCTCACAAGTTTTATCCGCCCGCTTTACTTGTTTTTATCCATTTTTATCTGTTTTTACCATTGTTAATAATCCAATATCAAGTTTCTTCTCTGGTACTGACTGCCCACGCGGCGATTGGCTAATCACTCCGCCAAAACAATGGCAACGCCACATGTGCCCTTGAACAATTTTATGTTGTTATCTGAAGAACAACGGATAATTTAATGGAGCATACTGTTTAATTTGTGCCACTATGTAATCCAGCATTATGCGTTGAGGATGAACGCCATATTACATTCTTTCATTTTCTGAATTTTGAGAACATTGAAATTCAAAATGTGATTGGAAAAATCCTCTGCATTAAGTTTCCAAGTTATAAACAAGTGCCAGTCAGGGGCTATTGAGGCAGGTCAATAGAAATGATGAATGAATAACCAAACAACGAATATAAGGATGAACCTATACATATTCGCAAAATTGTAAACCTTCCGATTAAAAGCTGGCGGTGTTTGTCCGGAGCATCTATCCTTCAAAACACAGGCTACCTAGCAATTATATGATCCCTAACATTGCCCTGTTTATCTACAAACCACATCCTTCCTTTTTTCCTCCTGCAGAACATAGTCCATATTTATCGAAACATAGGGTAATTATCTATAAAGCAAGAAAAAAGTGATTTGGTATATTTGCGAATAATTTAACTCTTTTTTAAATCTGCATCTTGTACTCTTAGGATCAAGTTACGGACGAAGAGAACTCGACAACGAGCCTAAATTGGTAGCTATTGAACCATAGTATTGAACCTAGGATCCACGAATGGGCATCACAGGAAGGATGGGATAAGATGAGAGGACACACCGGTCGGCCAGACCTCTCAGTGTATCGTGTGCGATGGCACAGTTGATAGAGGCGCCAAGCGCCAGACAAACCGGGGATACCGCCCACACAAGTCCAACGCCTTCGCCAGGGGCGGGCCTCATCCCGGCAACCAGCCGAAATTGAGGGATGGAGACATTCACTTTAAGCATCTTTTCCCCCTGCCATGTAGCACCAAGCACTATCGCCGACACTTCCTATCCTGAAGAAACCAGCGTGTTGAAGAATGAATTAAATCAAATAAAATTTATTCACCATAGGATTTCTTATTACAGAAATATCGGCTTCGTCAGTTACAATATTACAGATACAAATAAGTTATAGACTAATAAGTACAGATTCATGAAAGTAAATATATGAGAAACTAAAAGTATAAGATATTTCTATTTACAATAAATTACAAAATTAGAGCATGGTTTTAGGAGTTCAAAATATAACACAAATGTATAACAAAATTAAATAACTAGACAGTTTCCAGGTATTCATTTACAGAGTAATAACAACCCTGTATTAAAAGCCTCTTTAATTCCTTCCTAAACACAGTCATGCTTGATAAGTTCTTAAAGGATGGGAGAAGTTTATTATACAATTTAATGCCATTGTAGTGTGGACTTTTTTCATATAGGGTTCTTTTATGCTGACAATGTAAACGACATGGAGGGACAGAAAATTTGGGGGATGAAAGAATCCTATCCAGTATTCGTCTGATGAACCAGGGAAACTCGTGATAAAACCATGAATCAGGTAGGCGCCTTGGGGTTAGAATCAATCATCTCCCGAATACGGGTCATATACGAAATCGCCTTAGCTATCCTGCTTGGCTTGTATACTGACATGCAGTAAATCTTTAAAATTAGTATGGGCTCTCATGCGCTTAATTACATTCTATTATCAATATGATCCCTATACTGTATTCTGACATCGCTTTAGTTTGTCCAGTAATTTCTTTCTCTATCAGGTATGTACAATGCTAATATTGAATAGAGAAGATATTGTATTCTACCAAAAAAATTTTATACCAAGATTTCACCAGAGAATTACATGTTTTGAGACCCCCTGATTCCAAAACTAGCATTTTTAGAAACATGTGCTTTGTGTGTGTGTGGGGGCCCTGATGCACACAACACCTCTCCACCTGGATCCATATATTCAGAATGTTCCAGAATCCAACCGCATAAATTGGGGGGATTGTATAGAGGGGTCCAAGATAAACAGTTTGAGATGAAGAATCTATGGGCTATGGGTTCTAAACTCTTTGCTACAGCATAAATTACATTAAGGGTTAGCACGCCATTGTTCAAACAGCAATGGACCATGACGTGAACACCTGGATTTTGGAGAATGGCATTATTTAGTGCTATGGTTAGCATGTGGGCTTCGTGCTAAGATATTGCAAGATTCAAGCTTCATATGTACTTTATTTTTATGTTGTCTTCTTTGTTTGTATTTGATAATGAAATGCTTGTATTTATGATTTATTCATACTGATAAATAAAATAAATGTAATGTATGATTAGCATGCAACAGAGAACGTTTCAGTAACGATTACGTTAAACACCTGAAGAGGTGCACTTCTCCGTGCCTCTCAAAGGAGTTTCTAAAATACAGTGTATCATACATTGACGTGCTCTGTAGGTACACATTACAATTGCAACTTTTGCAGTGATAAACAAAGCAGTTACAGGCCCTTAGTCGCTTGAGTTGATACTATTGGTACCTTACACATGCGCAATGGACACCAAAGAACATAAGAGACATTAGAACTATCATTCTAGTCCTCTTACCCTGAGATCAAAAGATTGTACCTTAGATTATCTTACGATGTTAATCCATACACTCAACTTGAAACAATTTATTTCCTTACATATAATGTGATTACTTTTACAATGTGAACACAATGTTTAACAATTCATGGTTTCACAGCAGTCATGTGTAGCCATTAAACAAGATTTTCAGAAGCACAACCATGCAGGATCACAGTAGCTTAAGTAGTTAGAATGACACAATAGCAAGATAAAACCTAAGTACCACTGTTTGAATCCTTGCAATAGCAGATAGTTTTTTATTCTGCTGTTAAAAATTAGTTTCAGTCTCTACATTTCAAAGCACACATTACATAATTATTTTTAACAAACCTAATTGTTTTATTGCATTATCTATGCAGGTTCATTAATAATTACTGCATTAATTGAACATTAAGTAGATTTCATTCACAGCCTTTTGAAAGTAATATATACAGGAGAGTTTATCTCCTGACTTCAAAAAATGTAAGCTAAGTGCATTACTGCTGGTCAAATTGTATGCTCCTTTGAGAAAAATAATAATAAATGAAACCTTCAGAGAGCAGTGTAATCTTAGAATCATGGGATTCATTAGCCAGCTCTATACTGACTCGCCCACCAGTATTTGCTAGCAGAGCATTGTAGTTAGCTGCATATGATCTGAAGTCCACCAAATGGTTGCCAGTGGCATACACACCCTCAAAGAACAGGCAATTTTGCCAAAATCAGAAGTTTAAATATTATATTGACTGTACACAAATACTGCATTCCTTTGACTACTGGCATACCAATGAGACATTCTGAATGAAAATGGGACCCCTACATCCACATTCTTTTAATTTATGGCCCCTGGTGTGCAATCCAGAAAATATGGCATAACTTTGACATTTGGCAAAAGGGGCAATATCTATTTTTTGGTTTTTTGTTTTGTTTTTCTTTAGGATCCCCATACAATCATGCCAATTTGTGTGGTTGATTTCTGGAACGCTCTGTTTTTGATTCTGTCAATTGCCAGGATCATATCAGCACCACTGGTGAGCTGGAATCCCATCTTGCAAAAGTTCTTTTACATGCCAGTAAATCTACTGACATGGGGATACTGCTTTTAAGCATACTTAAAAACCATTGGACTGGGCTGGGTTGAACCCTCATCCTTGGGATCAGAAAGCCAGCAACTATCCAACTGAGTCACCCAGACCTCAGTCAGAGAGCATGGTTGAACGGTATACAAAAGTTCTAGGAGAGCACTTAAGGAAGATTATGACCAATTATCAGTAAGACTCGAATCTCACCACTGGGCTGACACCAGCAAGCTTGATCTTCAGCAGGGAGCTGTGACATCATGCGACCTAATGTTTGGGAGTCCTCTCTCCTGGGACAGAATAGCCAGCAATATTCTTGAGGACAATCTCCTCAATGTGCATGAAGCTGTTAGACTGGCAACCAACAATCACAGTTTACAGCAGGGTAATCTGGTGTGGCTAAATCGCCCTACTGGGACCAAAAAGTGTTGCCCCAAGGTTCAACAACTGTGGCAACTCCTATAAAGGGAATTAATAATGTAGATCCAGAGGCTGCCCTGAGAGTAAAGATTGGTGGTACATTTTGATCGTCTAGCCCTCTATGACAATGCTGGTTGGGACAACTAGCCCTGACCAAAAATTGGCAGGTCCAACTCTTTGTCTGGCTACCTGGATTGTTACAGGTGTGGAGCAGCACTTTGCTGTGTAGTACCTTTACATAACTGCCAGGAATTATCGAAAATGTGAACATATTCACCACGGTATTAGAAGGAATGTGCTGGCCCCTTTACACAGCCCCTGGGCTGTTGCAGGTGTCTGCTGCCCTTACATCAAAGGAATACATTTAATAAGGTTGGGTAAACAAACACTTCTGGGTATCATCTTGCAACTCTGGAAGTTTTCTTGGCAGCAGGTTAAGAAGGGCTGCCTCTTATGAGAACATTCTGTCTTTATTTTTGAGATTAGAAAAGCTGTTAGAGCAGAAAGGAAGTCAATTACGTAGAGTGGTTGGAAAGTGCAGCCAATTGCTAAAAGTTAAGCACAGCTGAGTGTTGAAGTGACGAAAAAGAGATTGAAAGAAATCAAAATAGATATTTTATTACAGCATAAAGGAATTTATATTATATTAGTTTTAATAATGTTGAAGTGTAGAATAGATATATTCAAATACTTAGTTGTTTAGATAATATGAGGCATTTTCTTATCCATTTTCATGCAAGATATGCCCTGTATAAAAGTGACCAGAATCATATCGCCAATGCTTTTCTTTTCCACTTCTGTCGCTGCCTTTGTTCGTAAAACTATAACCCACGTATGAAGAAAGTAATAATTAGCATAATATATTTCATTGCTGTTGAGAGCATTATTTTGAAACATCAGTGATTACTCTGGTAGCTGCACATTCTTTTGAATTTATTTAAATGATTTAGCTGTCATTTAAACTGCCATTACTATGTAGTTAAAATCATTTTTAATTTTTAAGAGGATTGTTTCTTAATTGGATGATCAATGCTCACTGTTCCTTCTGTGGCGGTACTGGGTTCATGTCCCAGTGCGATTTTGATTAGTGGGAACAGTATAGGTTTGAGTTGGCTTAGCTCAGGGTTTTTATTAGCATGGAAACTCTTTCAGGTTGTGGTGAGACACAAGTGCTTTATTAACTGAGCCTTTTTCCGCTGTAGAACACACGTGTATAGTTCTTAATTTTCTACTGTGACATTACACTTTACTCGCACGCGACTATTATAATTTATTCGTTTGATGAAGTGATATGTCTTGTAATATGATTGGTCTTAAAACCACTTACTTCCGTCACAACTAAGGGTTACACCACATGTTCAAATATCACATCTTGGTCGTGCGGAGGTTCTTCGTCAAGTGCCTCACAATTTGAAGGTAGCCTGTTTGGCTCCATCACGAATTCTAAATTTCACATCTTGGTTGTTCGGAGGTCCTTCACCAAATGCCTTACACTGTCGCCTGATCAACGGGAATCATTGGCTTGTGCTCCGTTAGTTTTCCTTGGGCAGGGCATTCTCACCCCTTTCCCTCTGGTCAATGCATGACAGGTAACGGATCTTGTACCCCGAGCTCGTGACTTATACGTGTTAAAAGTCTTTCTACCCTTCCCATATTCACTCTACATTTATATTTTATCTTCGTGATATAATTTATATTCTTGGCTATGATTTATATTTCTCTTCTTAATAATTCTTTCCCCCGGGACAAGACATGTACCATCTCACTTCTCATTCTTAAGACCTTTTGTAAATTAAAACATTTAA
This sequence comes from Hymenopus coronatus, assembly GCA_030762935.1. Taxonomy (NCBI): domain Eukaryota; kingdom Metazoa; phylum Arthropoda; class Insecta; order Mantodea; family Hymenopodidae; genus Hymenopus; species Hymenopus coronatus. The sequence continues at coordinate 31,264,373 of CM060885.1, read as the reverse complement.
TCACACTTGAGAAAATCATGCCATGCAGCTCTCTGTAAGTGCTCTTTTTCCTTGAATACCATGGCTAGATATGTGCAGCATTGAATATTCTCATCTGACATAAGTATCTTGGTAAACCTTCAAGAAAATCTCAATGACAAGTAGCAATGCTAAAAATCCTTTACATTTGAGGCTTTATAGCTAACCAGGGTTAACTGTATTTTAAAGCTTATTTACTTTTCACACTATCTGTTACTGATTCAGTTTTGATACCTAATGTCTAGTGCTAAGCAATATAATTATTAGAATATACAGGCAACATTCTTTTGAGAGACCAATGCAAACATTTTGTTGGCATAGTTTAATTTTACAAATCTTGTAATTTTAGCTGTTGGTTTATCTGAAAACCATACATTTGGCTTAATGTAACTAAATCACTGCAGAAAGCTTGAGGTGTCCCAATTTGCTCATTACATTAGTTAGTCTGCCTCTGCCCACTTAGTTTTCCCAGCAACTCCCAAGCTCTCTTGCACATTGTTAGTAAGCACATGAGTGGGTTACCATATAAAATATTGATCCTGTATTTAAATGACTAATTCTTAACTTCTGCAGACTTGGGTAAGCAATAATGAATTGAAGGTTGAACCTTACAAAGGGCTAAGTGCTAAAATTAAGTTTCTGGGATAATTAAAATAAACTTTCTTTAATCAATGTATTTGTTTCAAAGTTTCATTTGTAGGAAACATACTGTCTACATGTTAGCTCTTGTAAAATTTAAAGCACAAAATATATTAATTCAAAATCTTCTCGGGCTTCTAGCCAGGTAAAAACTTGGCTTGACACCAGGCAAGTTTTTACCTGGCTAGAAGCCCGAGAAGATTTTGAATTAACACGTCGCCAGGAAAGCTTCAGTTCTTATTTTACAAAATATATTGTTTCACTTTACTATGGTGTTATGAAAATAAAAAATTAGGAAAGCATTAACTCTTAATTGCCTTTTTCTTACAAAAATGATAACTGCAAACACAAATATTGATCTATACTTTCACGCAATACTGCTTCTACAGAAAATAACATTAGAACTATGTGTGAATTAACATTTATGAAAAATATAATTACAAAGTATAGATGAAAAATAAATATTCAAATCCCCATAGTAATCCATATCCCCCTTGAATGATTGATCTTTTACAGTAATTCAGAGCATACTGTAAACTGTTCAATGCTCTTCTTCAGGTAAATATTCTATCATTGATATCAGAATACCTTTCTTTTCGTTATTCTGTTGGAAAAAACTCAGCCTTACTCAGCCTTTTCTGAGAACTTATATCTATTTCCGATTAAATGCATCTCTAATAAAACAATACCTTGAAAGTTAGACTAACATGTATGCAAGATTCTTAGTGGCAATCAACTTATCAGCTGTTTCCTGAAAGTCAGAAAAGTTGCATTCTACCATATCAAGATCAGTGAAGGGATTGCTCAGCTGAACATTTTACAACATTGTGCAGCTCTTTAGGAACATAACTTTTCATTAGCCTGTTCCATTTTTCAGTGCAAAATCCCTAACACAACATGAAACTATGTCCACTCAAAGAAATGTATTATCTATTTGATCAAACACTGTTTTTTTTAATTTATTTACACTAAGCTGTATACAGGTGTTCAGTCCAGGCTCTTTACCAGTCATACTCATATTTTACAATAGTTTATTAATTCTATCCTGATATATGGTGGACTTTGAGACAGTGATGTGTTTTAACAATTAAAATTTAGTTGAGTCGATTTTGTAACACTAAGTGATGTAGTGTTACAAAATCGACTCAACTAAATTTTAATTGTTATTAATTCTAGTTTATTACACCATTTTGTCTCTACTGTCCATAGCCACTTATTTTTCACTTTGTATAAAAATTGTCCAATCTTCTTACTGTCTGTTTGAAACATTTCAACTGCCACTACATTTCTATGTATTTTAAGCTATTTCTTATTAATATACTCTTTTCTCAAAAGTTTGGTCCCTTTACATTTAAATAATATATGTTCCAAATTTTCATTTTCGCCACATATAGGATATTGGTTTTGTGGAATACCATTAAACCTTTTAACCTCCATACTCCTGCTTTCAGCCATGCAATACTTTCTTGTTCTTTATTTGTCACATCTATATACTTTTCCCTTCCCCATGAGTCTTTCATTGGTATATAGAAAACTAAAGATCTCCTTTCAGCTACCTCACTAAATATTTTTTGTATTTATGTATCCCCAAATCTGTTCCTTGCTAACCTCCAGAAATTATTCACATATTTTCTCTTCTTCTCCACATTTCCTCTAACCCACTGCTTTCTAAGTTATTTCTGAGACAGTCTACCCATCCCTTGTTCTTTAAACTTTTCTCTTGATATACTAAACACTATTTTAACAAATTCCTTCCTTCCAAGTTAATATTCTGTACCAACATTTCAATGCCCTTTCCATAATCTTTCCCTTTACCCAGCTCTATTTGTGCTACCTGCCTTAACAGTTGCATTTGATAACCCAAGCATTTCTTTGCAAAATGTCCTATGCACCTCATCTATGACTTCTCATCCTCCTCCTAATCCCCATACTTCTATCCCATATAACATTTTTGCCTCAACCACCATATTGTACACTTTTTCTAACCATCTAATATTTATATTAGGTACTTTTCTAATAGCTGATAAAGCTCCTTTTCCTTTTGCCAATGCTAATTTCTTTTGTTTTTCCCAATTGAAACGCTAGTTAGCAACTAGAAATAGGTATAAGAAAATCAGCATCCTGTTTTTGTTCTGATCAATGCAAATATCACTCCAAAGGGTCATGCTCCTTTTATGGTTGAAATACATGTTCACCACTTTCAAAAGACATGATGAAACTTCATTATCTCCTCTCTCTCCAATTACTTCAAGCCACATCAACATGTAAGAGGTTTCAGTATCACACGTATGAAAACAAAAATTAAAACAATTGATGCTTATAAAAATTTCTCAATGTCAATGTTGGAAGAAATAAAAACTGTACAACTTAGTTCCCCTCCAGGCCCTTGAGATTTGATTGCTTTATTCTTCATTTCTGTATACACTTTTTTGGCTTTTCTGTGATGTAATACTAGTTGAAGCACATGTCTTATTTTGGGGTATTCTTTGAAGACGCATTTTGTTGTGAAGTTTATCACATACCTTATAGGTGTCACTCCTTGCTCTAGGGCGTTTCAAATGTGGAAATTCTTCAAGGAAACATGTTTGGTAATATTTGTAGGTTACAGTGTTACTAGATGCCTCTTATTAGATCATTTCAGAAGAAGATTCAAATTTAAATCTGGGCTCAAATATTCTTACTGGTATTTTTTCTTGTATAATAGCTGACATCATGTGGAAGTGAGTTGACATGATCCTTAATGTGCTCCCTGCACACAATCGCAAGCAGATTCATGCTTAAAGTAAATTTACAAATAAACATCCTTCCACAGTTAAATGACGCACCAAATTGACTGCAGCGACAGAAGCACCTGACAATGATTGACTGCACGTGCTCTTGATTCAGCAACACAGAAATGGCAACAATGCATTTTGGAGCAGGAATTGGCAATCCGAAGTACCAGCAAATTGTTAGGGAGTAGCAAAAGAGAGAAAGGCCAAAATGAGTTACCATATAATATAATGACCCTATATAAGTGATAGATGCAACCAAAATGTTGACTTGTTATACATTTAATGAAGGGAGAGGGAGAATTGAGCAATTTCATGCAATTACTAGAATAAAAAAGTATTTAATCACAGTACACTACAGATGCTTTGAATTGCCTGTAAATTACATATATGGTTCATTAATTTAAAAGAAATGTTTAAAATGTTTTCCAGGGAATGTGTTGCATCTCAGTATATTTCTACCAGCAGGTGGCAATATCGTTAAATCATGGTCTCAGGACCAGAAGGCATGGGAATCAAATCCTGCAAGGACCATACTCCCTGACAGATTTTTTCCAGGCTTACCTCAGTCCTTATAACAGGCAAATGTTAGAGAGGTGCCATAAACTTAACCTGGGATGTTTCCTGCCCAAACTTCCTTTTTCAATCATCATTTCATTTAACACCAGTGTCCACTGTGTGTGTGGTGCCAAATATCATAAGAACAAGCAGGAATTCATTGCTGCTTAAAATTCATTTGAATCTCACCTTTTTTTGAAAACTGAGCACAGAAAGCTGCAAAATATTTTCTTTAACCCTACAGTGGTTGCTACAAATAGACCTACGTAAGTAGTTGTTGCGGATTGACACTTCATGAACATACAAATGGGTTTTAAATTTGTTTATAATCGTCCAGAACATTTGGAAAATTATTTTATGCATAAAATATTTATTTAAACAACAAAATTGTATTAGTAGATTAATATTATGAATCTGAGAGCATTTATATTACATGCTGGTTACATAAATTTATTTATTATAAACTAGAAGTATCTTACATACTAAAGGCAATTGATGTTTAAATTAATCATGTGTGAGTTACTTATAGTACAAAAGAAACTACAAAAAAAAAGTTACAACTGAAATCCCAGTATTGAAAATCCATGAGGTAAAGCAAATTTTTATTCTACAAAATATTTTGTTATATCTCCAGTAATCCTATATCCTAATTGATAAAGAATGGCATGGATACTCATGTTCAAACACTATATCAGGCATTCTGTGAATTTATTTTTCCCATGATGCACTTCCATAAAATTCTGCACGCATTACTAATGTATGTTCTAAACACAAGAATGATTACATTTTCTGCAAAAATATTGTGTTGATCTATTCTTCTTTAGGTCACACTGACTGCACCTCCCTTGGGCATCTTTGAATATTTCACTCAACTACTCCAAGAATCTTGTGAATTCTCTTCTTCATATTCATGGATATGTTGCCGACACCAATCCTTGAACTTAGAACGCCCTTTATCAGCTCAGAGGACAGTCTAAGAAATTTGTGGCGAGGTATACTCATGTCGGGATTGTTTGCATTGAAGATGATAAAGGAATTTATGCCTTCCATATTCAGCATGGCATAAAACACCACCATGGGCCACCTTCAAGTGTTTCTTGCACAGACATAAACAGAACACTATTTGTCAACTGTGTCGATGCCCCCTTTGGTTACATTATACGTGATTATCATCTCTGGCTTTCCTGTTTCAAGGTTAACTTTATCATCACGATGGTGGAAATCAGCAAAACATTCTTTTTTTTTTCTTGGGAATGAATGAAACCAATGCCAATCTTCTTCAAAAGCAAACATTGATGTTCCTTCAGGGCGACTTACAGATTGCGAAACTTCAAAAGGTAGCTCTCTTTTGTTTTTCCTGACAGACCAATTGTCAGTTGTGATGTTTCGCCCTGTTCCTCTGATAGGTTTACAAAGTCTTTCTACAACACTACTAGGGGAATTGTCCACCTCATAAGGCCCTGTAGGCTGCTTGCCCACATACACTTCAAGATTGCTGCTATACTACATTTTGGAATTGCAAAGGGCAAAGATGCTGATTACATATTTGTTGGGCTTACTTGGGATGTATTGCCAAAATCCACATCATCTCCTAAAAGCCTCCAGCTTCAAATCCACAGTAAGATATTCAAATGGTTTGTTTGCAGTTTTATACTTGCCAACAGATATAACAAATGCTTCCCTGATTGGTGCCAGCTTGTCCTGGGCCTTGCATTCTTGACGAGTAGTAATGCTATCACATCTGAGATGCCTCAGATGCAAAGCTTGTCTGCAAAGCTCATTAGTTTGCTCTTATGGATTCAATGCAATTATTGGCATTATCTACAATAATCTGTATTACTTCTGCAGGGAAAAATATATCCAGATCTCAAGTGGATTTTTCAATTCTTTAGTAGCAGCCTTGACACCTGGTAGGTGTGTCGCTACATTTTCAGATCTAGTTCGTACAATTTTTAGAGGAAACATATTTATTCCACTTGGTTATTTTAGCTTTCCCCATGTAGAAGGGATGGTCTGGGATGTTACCTAATTCATTCTCTTCCTCGGATATTTCTTGTTTGGTGTCTGTATCCAAGATTTCAGCAGTTTCGACTCTCGCTCCAAAATGTTGCATAACGTGTGAGCAACTGCGCTGACAGAGCTCAAATACTGCGTTAATAATGAGAAGTATATTGTTGAAAGGTACGGAAATGGAGGGAAGAAAGAGTATGGGCATGCAGGAAATTCATTTTAACGACTCTCTGCAGAGCAGCAGTCCGCGTGCAACCTACGGAAGGTTAATAAATGAAGAAACTATGAATGTGTCAACACAAGAGAAATTCATCATTTATTCTGATGTTAGCTGTAACTGAGACCTAAGTTATGTCATCATGCTTTTGCTTAGCAGTTGAACTCTACATATGAAATAAAGTTAATCCTTTATTAACTATTTATTCTTTCTTTTATCTAATGAGAAATCTGTCTTGAAATTTGAAGGTGGCAGACATCTTCAATAAAACTGTTGAGGGGGTGATACCCCAGGCTTTGTAAGTTATGGGAACAGAAAGTGCTTCTAACCCTATGTTGATTTCTCTTTACTCTCTATGATTTTTCTTTCTGTCATTAAACATTTTCCTCTCATTTCTTTAATTAAATATTCAAGAGAATAATTATACACAAATACACATTTATGTTTTTCAAATGGGAAGAGTTCTATGCTGCAGCGAATGATGTGCATTATTGTGCTCTGCATCGCCAGATTGCTACCCCCACTCTTTTCGTATTTCTCTCTCACTCTCACACTCAGCATGCAAATCCATCTGGCGACATAATGTTTATTCATGTGTATTATGAAAATTATTTGAGCTAATAATCTGTGATTTTTACGGTTCTGCTACGAACGTTACTCCCTATCTTCCTTGTGAATTATTTTTGCAAAACTTGAATATTTTGTCTTAGCGCAAGTAGTATTGATGAGAGATGGAATCACTTAGCGCGTTACTCCCCAGTTAAGCAGGAATGCAATATGTCAACACAGCAGCACTCTGATTGGCTGCTGGCCTGGTGGCGATAAAGGACAAACCTCATCCCATTTGAAAATCACTGCAGTGTTCCTATTAATAAGTAGGAGGAATAGGGCTTAATATAATTAACGAATGGGAAAGAATGAATGCTCAATTTGTGGTATGGATGTGCCTTCTCCAAAAAAGCAGATGATTTTTAAAGTGTGAATTTTACTTACCTATTTTTTGAAGACATGGTGAAATAATGCTCTGCATAAAATTAATTTTGTTTCATATAATACATTTTGCTTTCTTTTTCTCTTTTTACTGAACATATCTAACAGCATTGGATAACAAGTAAAGATATTGTTGATGCAATGGCTTTGATATCTTGAAAATAATTTATATAAACACTAATCAAAATTCTTGTATGAAAAAGTCACTTTTTTTTTTTTCTCATTGCAGGAAATTTATTCTTTGGTTGGAGACTTTAACAAATTCTGTCTTACAATATATATTTGCTTAAATCAATACATTCATTCAATTTCTACATAAAAGTTACTGATACCTTTAACAATGGAATGCACAATCATACACACACACACATAGGTAGATGTGTTTAATATTAACAGGTTTATTCCTTTATTTGTATCTTCTTTCTTTAAACTTATGAAAGGTTAAAGGTACTTTATTTCTCATCAGATATGCTTATATATATATATATTTCTATAAATTATGAGCTTTCCAATTTAAATATTTAGACCAAAATTCTAACTTATTCTATGACACATTTACTTAAATCACATAATTTATACTACCTAACTTACAGGCATTTTAATTGTGGTGCTATTTACTTGAAAGTTTATTCTAGGCTCATTATCATAAACTTCAATAATTTGAAACAGTAGATTGAACATTGCATTTACCTATATATAAAATTAATTAAATAGGAAAAATAAGATGTTTGATGAGCAACATAGTAGTTCAAAGGAGGGAACTCCTGACAAATATAAAGTCTTTTTTTTTTTTGCACATATTGGCACAAGGCATATTTATAAACATAATGTTTTACAATGTTGCTTTATGTGTCCAGCAACTTTATGCTATTTAGTAAACATGCTTAGATTTTATCCAAAATAATCTGATTAATTTGATAGTTAACTCTTTGTTTCAGAATTTAACGAATAATAATAAATAGTTTGGGGGATATTAATTTCTTTCTTTGCGAGTCAATATAGTAAGACAAGTGCCTTTATTGAAAAGAAATTGTTTTGGCAAAGAATATATCCAATCTTCATGTTAATGTCTATCTGGAAATTTTAAACACAGAAGCAATTTGTCACAAGTCTGCAAGCTTCAGAAACTGAACAATCTATCACACTTAAAACATTAATGGGAATGCACAGTGAAGTAAATAATCAAAGAAGAGTAAAAACATTGATTACACTCAAACTTCACTCTTGAAATAAAGAAGAGAGACCTCCTCAGGCCGCTACCATGAGTTCATCAATTAATCTCCGTTGAAAATGATGGCAACAACCAAGTTACTTTATTTCAAGAGTGAAGTTTGAGTGCTATCTATGCTTTTACTTTTCATTGAACCTATGGGAAAACAAAACTTTGAATGGAATGGTTAGACTTGACTGTCTGCTTTAAAGGTCCCTTGGGAGCAGAAAAATGGAGTAGATGATGTGACAATTAATATTGTAGCTCCATCCCTGTTTATTTCAGGCATCACATGCTACTGCTGTTAAAAGTTTAGATTTTGATACTTTGCAGTTGAACTGACAATTAAGTTTTAAGATTATGCACTTCTGGTCTCACAGAAATTTTACAGTAGGACTCAGCTTTGATTAAGTATTTATTGCAAGATGTTGGAACTATACAATAACACAGATGCATATTTCAGGTGTAGTGGCTTCTCTTGGTGTAGAACAACAGAGATAATGTAATGGTTGATTGATGGACAGAGACTTATAAAGACAGTTCTAGAAGACAAATTTTGGGAGGGAAAATATGAGTGAGATTTAGAAGGGAAGAGTACCAAGTATTAGACACTTATCCTTTTGAGTGTTTTAAGACTGTTGGAAGCAAACATGGACATTGCAATTTTGTATTAACTAAGTACATACACAATAGCTTCACAATTAAATTTAATACAACTATAAGAAGAAAAGCTAAAGAATTACTCTGATCTTGAATAGTAAAAATGATGATCTACATAATTGTAAATGTGACTGTGTCCACAAAAGTGAGGTTAAAAAAAAAAGAGCTCTAATGATTTTGTTTATTGGCATTGCCTTCAATTGTCTGTATAGTGTCAACGAAGTCCCATTCATTTTACATTTCTTGGAAACCCAGAAAGATACACATAAACTTACAAACAGAAAGATGAAACATTTGTTACAATGTTGCAGAATAGTTGTTTAAGAATTATTTTTTGTCACATACAAGTTTCCCTGGTTGGAGTCTATTTTGGTATGTTACCTATGTCATACTATAGATATGTGCAACTATTTAATTTTTTATTAATGAACTTATTATTGCGAAAAATCAATGTATTATAAAAACAGGTAATTGTGACTTCTGCATCTTGCCAAGTCCATACTGCATAATTTGAAGGTACTGTGCTGTTAGTTATCATGATTAACATAAAAAGATAGATGAATCAGCTTTTGTAATAACAATAACAGTATATGATTAAGGGATACTTTTATATTTAAAGGATCAGGAGGGTTTTATGGCTGCTGCACAGTTTTGGGAGGCTGCTCTTTTACAGGAGAAAATCCTGGAGGCTTATGAATAAAAATGTCATGCATTCAGGTTCCATGCACAGAGCTTTTAATTAACCTGAAACCCAAGGGGATATTCTATTCACTGAACCAAAAAAAAACTGCTTCTTGAGATATATCTTTAATAGTGATCTGGCATGCAGTCCTATCTTTGATTCAATTAAGTTTAATTCTGCAAGCAGTTTAGTTGAGTGAATGCATTTCTATGCACTTAAAAATGCCTGAGAATTCTGTGCCCACAAAATAACCAATATTTCTTGGTGTGATTTTCAGGAAAATCTTCTCAACCAACTGCCAAAAGTTGACAGTAAACTGCCTTGAAAGGCCTCAATATAACACAATTCAAAAGCTCCAGTTTGTGCAACAAGGCAACAGACATCATATGAATGTTGATTTACAAGCTGTGAGCTACCTATGTCTTTCTAAATACAGGGGGCAAGCAAGATTTAACGACATTCTCCTCAGCGGCATAAGTACTGCATTCAAATGCACCCCTCTTTTTTCTTTAGGCTAGTGTACATGACTTTCTCTACATCTCTGCAACAAATTATTGTCAAAAAGCTTATGCTTCTATTTACTTCATGCTAATCGAGAAAAAAATAGCAGAAATACCCTTGTAAGTAGAAGCGAAATAAGGGAGTAGCATAGGTTAAAGTCATACTCAAAAGCTGGTTGCTATGTGACGGAAGTTTCTTTGTATGTACAGGAGTTGACAAATTCCTGCATGAGAAAAGTATTAGTTTTTAAAGCTGGAACCAAAAACAAGGAATATCTCAAAAACAATCAACTCCACAAAAAAATGTATATAACATAAATTGTGTATTTTAATATGCTCTACATTTTTGTGTGGTAAGTTTTTATCCATCTCTTACGGTTTACCAGTTATGCAACATTCCGTAAAATTCATTCAAAATAAAGTTTTCAGAGGCTATTCTCAGAAAATTCAAGATATACATTTTATTTATCAGGTAAATATCTTTAATATACAATATTTTAATCAAAATCATTAGTCATTTTTGAGAAAATCAAAATTTTGGAAAATTTTTCCATGATAAGGGTAGTTGAGAGTGGGGGATTTTCTTGAAAATCTTTGTGTTGCAACTGTGGAAGATACCAAACTTAAATACCAAGCTTGGTATTTAACAGACTTTTCATTTTTGAGCTATGCTGTCCACAGATACACACACACACACACACACACACATGCTTTTTTTTTTATTCAGGGGCACCCAAACATGTATTACAAGTGAAATCTCTGTATCATATTTTTGGGTGCATTACAATACTTTCTCTATACAATATGTACATAATAGAGAAAGTAAAAAGGGCTAGAACAGCTACAGGATTACATGAAATTATTGGAACCACATTCCTTATTGACATGTTCTGAAATCTCTAGTCATTTCTATCTAGATCTAACATAAATACTGACATCAACATTTCCTCTTATCTCTCTTGACTGATGCAATTGCACAGTAGCCGGGGCAATTTTATCTTGTGTCAACATCTTTCACATGTTTGCCCGTTTGATTTTTAGTATTGCTCTTTGTTTCATCATGGAATGGTCTGTGAAAGAGAATAGTACAGTTATCATAGCATTACACAAGTGCAAGGAGGATCCAGGGACCATTTTCAATTTGTTAAAACCACTTGGAATCTTATTCAAATCTATTTACTAGACCATTAAAAGATTCACCCATCTTTCTAGTGTTGATGACAATGCAAGATCTTGCCAGCCATGCTTGGTTCGGACCCTGGATGTGATCAAAAAAGTTTGGGATCTTCTACATCAAGCATAAATCTTTTCATAAGTTTTGATGCATACTCCAAATGTTTTATTCATTGATTTATCCATGACCTTCCAACATTTTGTTTTCCTTTGAGTATGTAGTATAGTATTTTCTTCGGGTAACATTCCTCATTCATTCTCTCTATGTGTTCTAGCCACTTTTGTCTGTTATGATCTATTTTTACTTTATCAATATGTACTATGTACATAGTGTATAGAGAAGGTATTGCACTCCACCCAAAAATTTGATACCAAGATGTCTCTAACGATTTTGATTAAAATATTGTGTATTTAAGATATTTACCTGACAAATAAAATGTATATTTTAAATTTTCTGGGAAAAGCCTCTGAAGACTACTTTATTCTGAATGAATTTTACGGAATTTTATGTAACTGCTAAACCTTAAGAGATAGACAAAAACTTACCACACAAAAAATGTAGAGCACACTAAAACACACAATTTATGTTATATACATTTTTTTCCCGTGGAGTTTATTGTTTTTTTAGATATTCCTTGTTTTTTGTTTCAGCTTTAAAAAACTTATACTTTTCTCATATAGGAGCTCTCCTGTCCATACAAACCAAGTAACTTCAGTCACTTAGCATCCAGCTTTTGACTATCACTTTAACCAGACATATTCAAGATGGCGCCCGACTGTGTAGTTTCGTGTGATAGCTCCATGAAATGCGTTAATAATTGCAAATATAAATTAAGAAGTTGAAGTGAAACTCAAGGAAATGAAGCCTACGATGAAGATGGTCAGAACAAACAAATTTGGTTTAGCGATACTCCATCCTCTTGTGCGGTATTAGCAAATAAAAGTACAACAGGCAGCAATGACGCCACGAGGGACAAAGATACCATAGCTTCGCTAAAAATAAATGACGTGTTATTTATGGACGTTCTTTAACTGCTGTGGTTCTCAGTGTCCCATTCTATTTTGGGTGTGAAAGACCGCTTAATTTTGCTCAGAGGCCTCTCTATCAGGCTTGAGGTTCTTTTACGTGCCATAAATCTATGACATGGGACCAACGGCTTTACTTCCCTTCTGAAGGAAGCCATGCTAAGGATTTTTACACCTGAAAAAATCCATCGTCCTCCGCTAGGTTTGAACCCGCGACCTTGGGTATGAAGTCAGCATGGTAACCATTACACCACGGAGGGCGATGGTACAGGAGGTCATTGAGGGAATGAAAAATGATTTCCAGCATGCACTCAGTAAAACTGAAAAACTAAAAGAAGAAAATATGTAATTATAAACTTGGGTTGGAATATTGCACGACAAAAGTGTAAAACTGGGAACAAACAAAAAGTGAACATTTCCCCAACTGTCTGCTCTAATAAATACGCAGTCTAGAACACAATCGACAACAAGGAAAACACATCACAGCAACAACAAGAGAACCACGTGAAGGAACCACATGGGAAGGCCTTACTACTAACCGGCAGCCATGGCAGAGGTCTAGCGAAAACGTTAAATAACATGGAAGGAATGAACCATAGTGTAAGTGCTATAGTTAAACCGGGAGCATACATTGAAGAAGTAACAAAAAATATAGAAGCAAAGTGTTCAAAATACACAAAAGATGATTGTGTGGTAATATTAGGTGGAAATAACGATATCGCAAACGGCGAACCAGAAAACGTAATACCTAACCTAGAAAGAGCGGTAAGTAATTTGAAAAATACCAATGTGATTGTTTTTTTTGACAGTGTTTAACGCCTGCTTTAATTATTTATGGCACCACAGGCGGTGACACTGGTGATACATGAATGATGATGGAGCACCGGTGGAATGCGATGGCGGGAAAAACCAGAGTACCCAGAGAAAACCCGCCCCAGCGCTGCTTTGTCCACCACAAACATCACATGCGGTCGCTTGGGATCGAACCCCGGCCGTCTTGGTGAGAGGCAAGTGGTCTAACCGCTAGGCCACGGTGCAGCCAGAATGTGATTGTGGTGAAGCTTCCACGCAGGTATAATCTACATCAGCACTCCTAGGAAAACAGACGCACATCTGCTATAAATTCGTTCATAACTGAAATGTGCAAGAAACATCAACACGTAAAATTGATAAACACTTTCAAAGCTGGACGCAAGCTTTATACCGCGCAAGGAATGCAGTTTAATAAAACAGGAAAAAGGATTCTGAGTGAATCTATTGTGAAAGTGACTGCAGAATTAATGCGAGAAAACCAGTGCAGTAATGAACAAGGTGAGGTAGGGCAAAATCCTATTGGAAATAGTGCAGCTTTACCTAGTACAAAAAACTAGGAAGTTCAGTAGGTCTGTGCAGTGAAGTTAACATTCCCAGTAAGTTCAAAAGTTACAAAACTAGTGTTAACAATACCAATATTACAATTACTCAAATGAACCTACAACTGATTAGAAATAAATTAGGACAGTTAGAGTTAATATTGGAATAAGTGTCAACAGATGTCTTATGTGTTAATGAGCACTGACTCTCCGAAGAAGAATCCAACCTCTACATACCCAATGGATTAGGTGATATTTTTGTGAGAAATGCCCCTTTGACTCATGGTGGGGTAGCAATTTTTGTGAAGAATAATGTAAAGTTTGAAATGATTGATATATCAGCATACAGTACAAATAAAATCTGTGAAACTGTTGCCATTAGACTATGTGAATATAATTTCATTATTGTGTCTGTATACCACACACCAGACTCTAATGTAAAATTTTTTGTAAATCACTTGGAAACTTTAATTACTTGCTTAATGGATAAGTATGATTGCCACATAGCCTTTGCGGGTGATTATAATGTAAATATATTGGACCTCTCACAAGATACCGATGACTTTCTAAATATGTTAAGATCGCACAACTTATACCGTGTTCATAATGAACCCACATGTAATCAATCATGTCTCGATAACATTGTAACAAATATATATATAGTACAGTTTATAAATATCATTTACTTGAGCAAAATATTTTGTCAGATCATGCTAGTATTTGAGTTGAATTTCAGCTAACGAAAAACAAACAATGTACCATATCATCAAATGAAATAGTGCAGTACACTAAGTGCTTATTAACACCAGAAAGGTTAGGTTCATTTTTAATAAACTTAATGGAAATAGATTGGTCAGAAATATACAACAGTGGTAACATAGAAAATAACTTTACTTATTTTAACCAGATAATTACGTTTTACTTTAGTATAAACTGCCCAGAAAAAATTAGTAGAAAACAAAAATCTCAAACAAGGACACCAAATTGGTTTACACCCGAACTGACCAAAATGCGTAACATACTACTAATTCTTAATGACAAATCCAGACTTAGCATAGATACAGAAAATAGGGATAGGTATAAAAATTACAGCAAATGACAATCTAATTCTATCTGCTATATAAAACAGCATGGTCCATAATTAACTTCAAACCCGGCAGAGGACGATGGATTTTTTCGGGCGTAAAAATCCTTAGCATGGCTTCCTTCGGAAGGGAAGTAAAGCCGTTGGTCCCGTGTCATAGATTTATGGCACGTAAAAGAACCTCAAGCCTGATTGAGAGGCCTCTGAGCAAAATTAAGCGGTCTTTCATGCCCAATTTAGAATGGGACGCTGAGAATCACAGCAGTTAAAGAGCGTCCATAAATAACATGACATTTACATTTGCATAATTAAGGGTGCTATTAACACTCCTAAAACAAAATGTGAAATACCGACAAAATCAAATGACTTTATCGAATATTTCATGTTTCTAAAAACATAAGTGGCAAAAACTTTATGACTGCAAATACTACTAATAATCAGAACCATGTAGATTTATTACACAATTTTCCACTAGCTAGCATAGTACCAAATAACTTTAAATAGCAGCAAGTCTCACCAGACACGATTATCAAAGTTGCTAAAGGTCTAAGTACATCCCATAGCCAGGACATATATGGTTTTTCCAATGAATTATTAAAGAAAATAATAGACAAAATAGCTGTACCATTGACATTCCTGATCAATCATATATTAGTTCAGGGCATATTTCCCACTTGTCTTAAGGTTTCAAAAGTCATACCTATCTTTAAAAAAGGTGACAAAACCAGTCCATCAAACTATTGTCCCATTACAATAGTACCTATATTGAGTTAAGTTATTGAATCCTGCATCTTGACCCAACTTTATAAATATTTTACAATAAATAATATTCTAGATGACAAGCAGTTCGGTTTCAGAAAAGAACATTCTACCGAAAAAGCAGTAGAATGCTTAATCACAGAAATTTTTAAAAGTTTTGAAAATAAAGAGGTAACGGGGGCTACTTTGATAGATCTAACAAAAGCATTTGACTGCATCTCGCATAATATTCTCTTTGACAAACTTGCCTATTATGGAATAGGAAATGAATTAAAATTATTAATATCATATTTGGAGCACAGAAAGCAAATAGTATTTGTAAATAATGTGACATCTAATCTAGAAACCATAATAGGAGTCCCACAAGGGTCTGTGCTGGGACCCTTCCTTTTCCTAATATATGTAAATGATTTAAAATTTAACATTTCTGGTTCTTCTATCCTATATGCAGATGATACCTCTTTACTGAATAGCAACAAAGATATGAATATTCTAAAACAACAAACGAACTCCTCTATAGAAAGTGCAAAAATTTGGTTCTCACTAAATAATTTAACTATGAATGTAGAAAAAACTAACAACATACTATTTACATTATGACACAATGAGGTTAACAATTCAGTAAAACTGTTAGGAATACATTTGGACACCAGATTAACATGGGATACGCACACATTTCAACTTTGCAAAAAGCTTGCACGAATATGGTATTTGCTACGCAAATTGAAGAAGTGTGTAAGTCAAGATATACTACTTACTTCATACTCACTTGTTATATGGGGTTAGGCTATGGGGAAACAGTGCGAGATCAAAAAGCGTATTTATCTGGCAAAAGAAAGTTATTAGGACTAGGGCCACAGGAAACATGCAGGCCTAGCTTCATGAATTTTAAGATGACACTACCTTCGTTATATATATTCAGTAATATTATGCATGTCAAAGAAAATATTAATGATTTTGTAGATCGATCATCTGTACATAGTTATAACACCCGATGTAAATATGATTTAGATACACCACATAACCGATTAACCAAGAGTATCAATAGCCACTGCTACCAACAGCTAAAACTTTTTAATAAACTCCCACCAAATATAAGAGACCTACCACAGAACAGTTTTACCTTAATTGTAAAAAAATGGCTTAAGAAAACAGCATTCTACTCTGTAGATGAATTTATGGAGTGTAATATCCATACCTCAGATTTTATTTGATTACATGTATGTAGAAGATTAGTCCTAACACTTTTAAGTTTTCTAGAATTAAGTAATATTTGTAATTTTCATATCAATAATTGTAAAACTGTACCATAATACTTACATTGCTTCTATATATCTGTACATATGTTTTTGACGAAACCTATTGCTTTAGTAAAGTCTAATGGTGAATAAAATTATTATTATTATTATTATTAACCTATGGTACTCCCTTATTTCGTTTCTACTTTCAAGGAAGCAAGTAATAAGACTGTCCTGCTAATTTTTTCTTGATTAGCATGAAGTAAATAGAAGCATAAGCTTTTTAACAATAATTTGTTGCAGAGATGTAGAGAAATGTGAATGGAACACAAGATTTTTTCATTTAGGTTAAAGATCCTTAATTGATTTATGTTTTCATTCTTTATCCTATCTCTTCTAGAGACTCCTAAAACTGTTCTTAGAAATCTCATTTCCACTGTCTGTAATCTACTTTTATCTCTATTTGTCATTGTCAAAGTTTCGCTAATGTATAGAGCTACTGGAACTGTCAGTTTTATTGATACCGAGATTTCACCAGAAATACATGTTTGGCATCCCCCTGAATCCCAAAAAAGAATTTTTAGCAAAAGGTCTGTGTGTGTGTGTGTGTGTGTGTGCATGCGCACGCAAGTGCGTGTCTGTGGATAGCATAGCTCAAAAACAAAAATACCATTAAATAAGTTTGGTATCTTCCAAGGATGCAACACAAAGATTTTCAAGAAAATCCCCCCCCCCCCCTTACCCCAATTACTCTTTACATGGAACATTTTTCGAAAATTTTGATTTTCTCAAAAATGGCTAATGGTTTTAATTAAATTTCTTATGTTTAAGATTTTTTTTGACAAATGAAATGTATATCTTGCATTTTCTGGGAATAGCCTCTGAAGACCTATTCATTCTGGATGACTTTTATGTAACTGGCAAACCATAAAAGATATACAAAAATGTACTACACAAAAAATTTAGATTCCATTAAAACACAAAATTTATGTCATAAACTTTTTTTTTTGTAGAGTTAAACATTTCAAGATATTTCGAATTATTGGTTTCAATTTTAGTCTCTTAAACTTTTCTCAAATGGGAAAACATCTCTCTTCTCGTTTGTTTATTCCTGGCAAGCTAAGAGATTGGAATTTCATTTGTTTCACAAGTGATTGGCTTCTAAAGCACAGACTATTTCTTTAGCCTGTGCATTTTCTTATTTCCCTTCTATATTCAAGAGAGCTAGTAATAAGACTAATTCTGCTTATGTTTATCTTGATTAGAATGATGTAGATAAGAGTAATGTTTTAAATAAAAGATTTGTTTACCGAACAGCTAGAGGACATCATGTGAATGGAATGCATTAGATGTTTTCCCTTCCACTTACAAGAAACCAAGCAATAAGGGCAATTTCTGCTAATGTTTAACTCAATTATCATGAAACAGAAGAATAAGCTTCTTAACACTAATTTGTTTTAGAGATGTAGAGAAAATCATGTGAATGGACATCTGATTTTTAGTTTCTCTACACATACTATGTACATAGCGTATAGAGAAGGTATTGCACTCCACCCAAAAATTCAATACCAAGGTTTCACTGGAAATACATCTTTTAGGGTCCCCTGTATCCAATAAAAGCATTTTCAGAAAAAGGTCCGTGTGTATGTACTATGTACATTGTGTATAGAGAAGGTTGCACCCAAAAATTCGATACTGAGATTTCCCCAGAAATATATGTTTTGAGACCCTCTGAATAAAAAAAAAAAGCATTTTTAGAAAAAATGTCTGTGTGTGTATCTGTGAGCATCATAGCTCAAACGTGAAAAGACTGTTAAAAACCAAACTTGCTATTTAAATTTGGTATCTTCCAAGGATGCAACACAAAGATTTTCAAGAAAATCCCCCCATCCTAAACTACCCTTTACATGGAAAAAATTTCAACAATTTTGATTAAAATCTCGTATATTTAAGATATTTGCTTGACAAATAAAATGTATATCTTGAACTTTCTAGGAATAGCCTCTGAGGACTACTTTATTCTGGATGAATTGCTAAACTGTAAGAGATGGACAAAAACTTACTGCACAGAAAATGTAGAGCACATTAAAATACACAATTTATGTTATATACATTTTTTTCGTGGAGTTGATCATTTTTACAATATTCCTTGATTTTAGTTTCAGCTTTGAAAAATATATACTTTTCTCATACAGGAATTTGTCAACTCCTGTCCAAACAAAGGAACTTCAGTCACATTAGCAACCAGATTTTGTTTATCACTTTAACCTATGGTACTCCCTTATTTCCCTTCTACTTACAAGGAAGCAAGTAATAAGACTATTTCTGCTAATTTTTTCTTGATTAGCATGAAGTAAATAAAAGCATTAGCTTTTAAACAATAATTTGTTGCAGAGATGTAGAGAAAGTCATGCGAATGGAACACATCAGATTTTTCAGATGAAGAAATTTTTACAGTTGAGGAGAAATTCAACAGGCAGAATGACAGAGTGTATGCTTCGAGCTGAGGAGTATCCCAGCAGGTTGCTCCCTAGGTTCTTTGTAGCCATCATCCAGCATCAGTCATGGTTTGGTTGGGAGTCATATCAAGGTGCTACTGAGGTGTGTTTCTGCAAAAAGGGGGGCAAAACCCAAAGCAAATGTGTACGTAGAGGAAGTCTAGGAGAACGTTGTGAAACCTTAATGTTCAATGGTGAATGCTAGATCTTCCAACAGCACAGCACTCCTGTTCACAAAACTAGGAAGTGTCAGCAGGGACTCAGGAACAATTTCCCATAGTTCATCAGCCATATGGATTGGCCATCATCCAATCCAGACCAGACTAGAATCCTCTGAGTTACAAACTGTGGGGCATTTTTGAGACCAAGACCTCCCTTCAAGAGACAGCCTAAAAAAATCCCTGCAACGAGCAATGGCAGATTTAGATACAAATGTCATGTGCTGCTATAGTTGACTGGCCAAAGCATTTAAAGGCTTGTGTGAAGACTAAAGATGGACATTTTTGAGTAAAATGATAATGTAAAGTGTTCATTAGAATATGTTCTATTAGATGGTATATTATAACTTTAAAAACTGTTCTCATTTAGCCCTGAAATTATTCCTTGAAATTGTGACAGAACTCATGATAAGACTAGGTATAAGTAAGTTGACCTGATAATTGAATAACTGCAAGGTTGAAAATACTTAATTACACAGCAACTCGGTGAGAGTCACTAGTGTTTATATTGCTGTCTCTTTCTTTCTTGCTGTGTTCAAGTGATTGTTAAATAGATTATAGAAACTTATTACATTATTAAATGGAAATAAATTCAATTCATATGAAATCTTTACGTTTGGAGAAAAACAGCACAAATATTGTATTCTTGAATGATGTTCTTTGCAGGTAGTCACTCTGATGGAAATGCTATATGAATCCATTTGCTCAGAAGAGTATATTGCTCACCATTTCTCCCTTGAATAATGCTTATGTGCAAAACAAAGTTTTTTTTATTTTGATGATGCCTATTGTCTCTAATAATTCTGGCACTTATGAACATTTGGGAAATTCCAGCAGCAAAAATATTGGAAAATATACTCTAGATGCTGTCTTTTAATTTGTTGAGCATATGGAGATTTGTTACATAAACTTTACTTTTAAAGTATTGCCAACAGATAATAATCACATTTAGATCTGGGCAGCACGCAATCCAATCAAATATTCTGTCACCAAAAACACATTGTACATTGAAGCATTGATTTTCCTGAGCTTCCTACTATGACAGCACCTATCTCATCATCACCCTTTGTGGTGTAATGGTTACCATACTAACTTCATATTCCCAAGGTCGTGAGTTCAAACCAGGCAGAGGATGATAGATTTTTTTCGGGTGTAAAAATCCTTAGCATGACTTCCTTCAGTAGGGAAGTAAAGCCATTGGTTTCATGTCGTAGATTTACTGCACATAAAAGAACCTCAAGCCTGATAGAGAGGCCTCTGAGCAAAATTAAGCGGTGTTGTTCATGCCCAATTTAGAATGGGATGCTGAGAACCACAGTAGTTAAAGAGCATCCATAAATAATACACCATTTACATTTTCCTATCTCATCTAACTTTTCTTGGTAACTATTTTTAAATGTATTTCTTTGTCTTCACATTTTGTGAATCTGTTAGGAATGCTGACACAGAGAATTACTGTATAAATTCAAGCCTACATTTGACTCTTTTTCAGCAAAACACAATAAAATTGAGCCTAACTCTGTAAGAGATCTCAAGTTCGGTCTCTGTTTAGGGTAATTACATGGATTTTTTTTTTGGAGGGAGGATTCCCTTATCCTTAAAAAATAAATAATGTTGAATAACTTTAAGCTCCATGGACCCTAGGTTCATTCGAGTATCATTTCACTGATTTTAATTCATTGTCTGATACGGCCTCTTAATGTAAGAGGACACTAAACTAAAAAATCTGATGTGTACCATTCACATGACTTTCTCTATATCCCTGCAACAAATAATTCTTAAAAAGCTTATACTTCTATTTACTTTATGCTAATCAGAAAAAATTAGCAGAAATAGTCTTATTACTTGCTTCCTTGTAAGTAGAAGCGAAATAAGGGACAACCGTAGGTTAAAGTGATAGTCAAAAGCTGGTTGCTATGTCAATGAAGTTCCTTTGTTTATATGGATAGGAGTTGACAAGTTCCTGTATGAGAAAAGTAAACGTTTTTCATAGCAGAAACCAAAAGTAAGTGATGTCACAAAAACGACGAACTCCACGAAAAAAATGTATATAACATAAATTGTGTGTTTTAAAGTGCTCTACATTTTTTGTGTAATAAGTTTTTGTCCATCTCTTACAGTTTAGCAGTCATTCAAAATTTAGTAAAATTCATCCAGAATAAACTACTCTTCAGACGCTATTCCCAGAAAATTCAAGATATACATTTCATTTGTCAGGTAAATATGTTAAATATCCGAAATTTTAATCAAAATCGTTAGAGCCATTTTTGAGAAAATCAAAATTTTCGAAAAAAAGTTCCATGTAAAGGGTAGTTGGGGGTGGGGGGATTTTTCTCAAAATCTTCGTGTCGCATCCCTGGAAGATACTAAACTTAAATACCAAGTTTGGTATTTTACCGACTTCGTTTTTGAGTTATCATGTTCACAGACACACGGACACACACACACACATGGACCTTTTTGTGAAAATGCTTTTTTTGGATATTGGGGACCCTAAAACATATATTTCCGGTGAAATCTCGGTATCGAATTTTTGGTGGAGTGCAATACTTTCTCTATACACTATGTACATAGTGCGTATGGAGAAAGTAAAAAATCGCTGTTATTTAGAGTAGACCATGATAACTATACAGTAAACCAAACAACAGAGAGTTTTTCACAACATTATAACTCATGCTCATCATGCCCAATAGTGTTAGTGATCACTACAAAAATGATCTTACCCCTTGTAGGTACATAAGCAAGGCTACTGCAGGCTACATGACAATAGCGAGAATACTTTTTAGTGAAAGCATTAATGAGTACTTAGGTTTTAAGAGTAACACACATACCCTTGGTAGGGTGTTAAAATAACATTACCAATTTAATAATAAAAAATCTGTTTGTTCCATTCAGATGACTTTCTCTAGCTGTTCTTACAAATTTCCCTTAAACAATATTATTATTTTATTTACATAATGCTAATCAAGATAAAGGTAGCGCAGCTGCTTGCCAAGGGGGAGACCTGGGTTCGATTCCCAGTACCAGCATGGAGATTCACAGGCACACAGTTGTTTTTCTAAAAGTGCATTTGTTTTTGGATTCAAGGGACTCTAAAACAGTATTTCTGGTGAAATCTGGATATCAAATTTTTAGGTGGAATACTGTACCTTCTCTAGCTACTATTACACTTTTTATAGTGTTTAATGCCCACTTTTACAATGGCACTGCATGTGATGACACTAATGATACATGGAATGAAGATGGACCACCAGTGGAATGCGCTAGCAGGTGAAATCAGAGAAACCTGGGATCAAACCCAGACCACCTTGGCCATAGCACATATACATACTACAGAAAGGTGTTTTTATATTGTACTTAATGGATTTCAGTTCTGATATAACCCATTTTTATTTGCTCATATGAAGCATGATTGCAAACCTCAAATTCAAGCTCTTAATATTTTTGGGGCTCTAAAAATATCAGAAATTGCCTTTTTTATTTACATATTTTCAGTTACTTTGTTTTTCAAACATATTTCATATCCCCCAATATTCTCCTTTTTCAAGATCCTTGCTACAAATAAAATGGCCTTGACAGGAAATTAACTTACTTTTAAAATTATATTTTTTTAAATTCAGAAATTTAGTTTGAGTTAGTAGTATGTAAACAAGTGTTATTCATGTTAATATAACACATTTATGAACAAACTGCACTTCACATAGGAGGGAAGGAATTGATGCGGTATGATGAAGATTAATATACTTGTAGAGTAAATAATTATGAGTAAAGATTGACAACTTTCTTGTATCCTGCATGTACTATTAGGGTAGCTAAACTAGATAAAATCAGCAATGTCTAAAGTCCCCTGGGCATTTTCTTAGCAAGTAGTGAAAAGATGAGCTTTATACTGCACACTGTGGTGGAAAAGCACACTAATGTAAGTCCTTTCTAGTGTCACCTGAGTGACACTATAAAGTATAATTAAAACATTTCAAACCAAAATTTGCATTACATTGGAGACAGCATTACTTTTTTTACACCCAAACAAATGGAATATAACACATCTAAAATAAAACAATACCTAATGCAAACTTATTTTGCCAAATGCCAGAGTTCTATGCACTAGCACAGTCATATACTTGATTTTCCATTTACTTCAGATAGAAACCTTAAAAGTTTATCCCTGGTAGAAATAATCTCTGCCTGAGAGGCAATGAACCTGTACATGGTAATCATGAACATAAAGTGCAGCAAATAGTATTACAAGAAGAGTTACTCAAATGTGACTAAACTTCATAAATTAAATGCTGTTTTAATGGGCACTAGATTATTGTACAGGCGATCAACAATATGATGAACTGGAGAGTACTTCATGAAAAGCTTAGATTAAAAACAAACCGTCCACTACTCAAAACAGGAAGAAATATCAGAATGCATTGCAATCATTTCTATCTTATTTATTGCTTTAATAACAGGACAGTCTCAAGACTCGCTCACAATAAAAATTCATAAAAATAATACCTAGCATACTTACTTTAATAAATGTATTTCTTAATCAGAAAACATTTCACAAAATTATACCAATTCTTCTAGTATAATTTTTCTTTTATAAAGTGATGTGTATACACTATAATACAGAGCATTTATGTGTATTAGTGGATACAATCAGCACAATCTACATACATACACACACATACACAGATATATGTGTGTGTTAATATTATACAGAAAGAAAATATGGATATGTATAGGTCAAACATGAAAATCATAACTAATTTTAATAATTCTTTTGCCACTGAAAAGCAATGTTCTCTAAGATCAAAGGTTATCTGTATTTTTAATTTTTTTTAACATTATAGGAGACAGAGATATATCCAAGCCACCTGATTTCAATCCTATTTCATTGAATATTAATATCAAAGAATATTTCACCCTTTATTGCAATCTTGGCAGATTTTTAAATACTAGCCAAAAAAGGGCTCATTGTTGAGGGTTAGTTTTAAAATGGAATTATGGGAGGGGCCAAGTCTCACATTGTATGCATATCACTAAATTTATCACAGATTTCGCTGAACTTTATTATCAAGGAGTATTTTTGGTAAAATTCTGCTTGGATTTTGGTATCTGGCAAACATGATGGGCTACTTTAGTGTCTGAAACTTATAATGCCCTTATTAACAATTCCCATTTTTCAAGTCCAAACATACAAATTAACTCTCTTTGATCTATCTAGACAAATCTGTACACTTACTATAGGACTCCAAAAAATTAGTTATCCACATTAAAATTTTCACAAAAACTAACCCCTGCTATATTTTCAATTCTTGCACAGAAATCCACACTGTTTATCCCAATTATGTGCAATTATAATAAAGGACTTAGCAACTACCAAAACTAACCAGACCTCAATTTCAACCACGTAGTATATCAAAATTAATAAAAACTGCTCTTACTCTTTATTTTCAAGTCCACATACACCAAACTATACTGCTTGATCTGTCAGAGAGAGAGAAAAAAAATTGTTCACTTAAGCTATAAGAATCAATAAAAATATGATACCCTATAACTCAAGTGTCCAAGTTTTGTCCTGATTGGTCAAATAATTGTACTCTTCTCATGACTTTCAAAACCTATCATATCCTCTTTTCATAACCTTACTTAAAATATTTATGTGATTAATAAAATTCTGCTCTATTACCTATTCCAAAGAGTTGTGCAAGGATTTGCAAGTCCTGAAAGTTATGAGGAAAGCGTGTATCTCAGGGATATTTAATATAAGGGAGAAATAGCATATACATGGTTCTCTACGAGAGTAAAAGTTTACAGAACTTGAGTTGCATTAGATGGCGTATTAGTGGCTCTTTAGCAGCATGTTTAACAAAAATGAACAAACCTCTTCCATGACGTAATCAAAGCAGAAAAGCAAGATGATGCCTATTGTGAAAGACTATGTCTCTAAATCCTTATATATGTAAAAATCACTTATTTTTACTGTGAATGTGACCAACAAGTGAAACCCTAATACATTTTCTTTTTAGCAAAGTATTATACCATGTTATACAATTAAAAGGTTTTAATCAGTTATGTGTAAATATTAACATAAAAATATATTTCAAAATACAGCATGCAAATTATATGCACATTTCAAAACAATTATTTCTTATATAATAAAAGAATACTTTCCAAAACCCACATATCTTGAGTATATGAATTATGATTAGTAGAAATACCACTTTTATTTGAACTTCCTGCTTATCAGAATTTGTTCAAGTCAGTTCCAGACAATTTAAACAAAATAAAACCTGCCTACAGAATACCCTGACAATAAACAAAGTCTGCATGTATAAAGGTGCTTAAACTACCCCTTTCTATTAATTCTCTTCAATTGAGCTCTTCCTACATTTCCAAAACCAAAGCACACATTAACTCTCATATTATAATGAGCAAATGGAAATTCACATTACACCTCATACAATTACTTATTTCCAAAATATGAATGGGTCATTCCATGAAAAATTCTTGCACTGGTTTAATTCTATCAATCACTATCACAACTTTAAAAAATTCCATTCATTTTAGTATACAGGATGCTAATGAATAACGTTGACACACTTAGTGATTTGGAGTAGGAAACTTTTGGGCTAATAATTGTGACTTTGTATTCAGGAGTACATAAATCTAGATTAATATAATTAGCTCAGTCACTTCATGATGTGTTAATATTTCAATTAAATGGTTATTAATACTTAGTAATGATGAGTTTACAGTTTACCCATTGGCTTGGTATGCTGACAAGAATACATATTTAAATTTAAGTTTTAAAAATTGGATTTCACTAAAGGCTTAAAGGTTTT
Source organism: Hymenopus coronatus (assembly GCA_030762935.1). Taxonomy (NCBI): domain Eukaryota; kingdom Metazoa; phylum Arthropoda; class Insecta; order Mantodea; family Hymenopodidae; genus Hymenopus; species Hymenopus coronatus. The sequence goes on along the minus strand of CM060885.1, from coordinate 31,237,934 downwards.
ATTCATACAATATACGCAGGGATATGTTTTTATAGACAAGAGTTATGAAAACATTATCCTTGCATATATGTGTGATTATTTAATTGACTCCAATATTCTAATTAAGAATTCAATTGTTAGAAGGGAATATATCAGGTTAATTCCTGCCTTAACATGCAAGTATGAAACTTTTGTCATTTGGTACGTATCTTACCTTATACTGCATATTTAGGTTTTAAATATTTCTGTATTATTCATTATCATTCTATTAAAAAGGTTCATAAAACTTTGGCATTTAATTTTTGTAGAGAAAGTTTCATTTTTTTTTTTCTTTTCCTTTTTTGCCCAAGATGTGTACAAGGGTCAATTTTTTAAATTAAGTATTAATTATTTGACAAAACAGTAGTCAAAGTTTTCTTTCTTAATTCAATTTGTCTTAGCTTTATAGTTATTCTAAAAAATGTAGCTAGGAATAAAAATTAAACTTGCATCACACAATCTTCTTAAGAATAAGGTATGGGATATCGACAGAATATAAGCTAAAGCAAACACTGTATACATTGTGTTATGATTGTAGTGTTTTTCACTACGTTTGTGGACCATTACATGCTCCTTGACTAGTAATGTGCTTGTTATTATTCCATGCTTTCTGTTACAAGTTCCTTCAGTATCTTTTAACTTCCTGTTCCAACACATTGAAAATGGAATTCTTTTTTAATGTCCCCCAGCTATAATGAACATTTGAAGAGGTTATTTTCATTGATTAATGTTCAACCATATCAAGGGAATTATGAGGACACAGGTCAATAATAATTATTCAATATAATTTCAAACATCTAAATTCTCATATTTACTTATTAGAGAACAATAAATTGTCTTTCTTCAACAATAAACTGGTTTTAGCATACCTAAATAGGTGTTAATGATGGAATATGTTTAGTTGAGCTATCAAAAGAAGGCTAGAACATCAGAAATATTTTAGTGGTGAAAAGTGTGATGGTCACTGTAATATTACTATTTCATAGTTCCGAGTATAATAGCAATGTAACACTACTAGCTAAGAATAATTTTAAGAAAAATAAAACAAACTAGTATGTTTCCTTCTAAACTATTGGAATGTTGGCTTCTTAAACCTCTATTATATGTCTTAATACTATGCAGAAATGTGTAAAATATCCAGGTACTGGGTAGAGGTGTCTAAAAATTAAAAAAATTGTGCATGTTACCTCTCTTTCAGCCTACACATCATGATCATTCTGTGAAATGCAGATTTCTGATAAAAGTCTTTTTGAAGTTTGATAATGTGGATCAAATATTAACATAGAAATCAATACTGCAAGAGAAAAGGATAATGAGAATAGGCCCAGCTGTTTCCTTGTTACAATGCAAAGGAAATGACATATCAATCGAATCATATGATGTAAGCTTGTAGATAAAAATTGTATCTGCTACAGCAGATGGATTGCTTGTGTATGATTCTGTGAGCAATAGTTCTTACATCTTTATATAAAACTAGCTGACCTCAGGCTTTTAAACTTTAACTTAATTCTTTCATTTACTTTCCCCTATTCTTTATGAAATTGTACAATCATCTAGAAGATTTTAGAGCAACCCTTCCCTGCCCCCTCCTACATTAATTGCTTTATAATGTAAATAATTTTAAACTTAGCTATTCCTAATAACCAATAAAAAAAATCCCCTGATATTCATGTAAAAGGATGTGAAAAGTCTGCGGAACTTAAGACTTCCTTAATCTCACATGACAGTCTTCCAAGACCTGGAAATGCTCCAAGCCTTTAAGTACTCTTTGCTGGTGGAATGGTTTAGGTAATCACAGTAGGTGAAATCTTAAAACCTTTGTACCTTATTTTTGGTCCCATAGTTATTTAATAATATAAATGCTACATGGTTCTCACAAACTGTAGAACCCTTCTAAACAATAAAATAAGCAGATAAATAAGAAGATTCCTTCTCTCAGGACACAAAGTTAACTGTTTTGGAAAAGATGCACAACCTAATGCCATCAAGAAAAATTATCTTCTCAGTTGTTAATTACAAAATATCAGTTGACAGATTTATACAGTTGGCTGGACACAAGTTCTTTTTCTTTATACAATTATTTAGCATACCCTGCTAGAGTGAGGAGCACCACAGAGGTAGGTTGGAGAAAGCTGGGATTGGATGATGCCCAAAAGGTTATATTAACTAAACATCAAATTTGGAATGGAATAAATAAACAAACAAATCTTAAATTGCAAATATGCATAGAAGCTTGTGACGGTGATGTGATTAAATAAAAAACAAAAGAATTTGAGTCACTTATTTTCACTTACTGGGACTGATTTCAGGAACACTTGTTTCCATTTTCAACCCTTAATTCCGACTGAATCTTGCTTTGTTGGCATCAACAATGGGGATGGTGGTGTATCACTTGTGGAGACATCTGTTGCTGGATCTATGAACTTCCAGAGATTGCTGTATGGTGGTAAATCAAAGTTCATATGGCTCTTTTTCTTCATGTTATAGATCTTCTCCAAGACATCCAATTTGGTGGGGTTATATGCTGGTTTTAAGAGTTTTATATTCGGTGTGATTTCCTGTCCCGATGTCCAAAAATGATAGGCAACTGCTGAATTTTCTATTTGCTTGTATTTTAGGTTTCTCATGTGTTCCTTTAATTTGGTCTCCAAACTTCTTTGTCCTTCCTATATATACCAGCTTTCAGTCTGAGCATTTAATTTCATAAATTCCCAGCTTTTGTCTGCAGGGATAGGATCTTTTAAATTTCTGCACAGCAGTTTCTGAGTGCAGTAGTCGTTTTTCGGAGCTAAAATGATTTGCTTAGGGTGAGTTACCCGGATAAGGTTTTTTTTTCAGGGTTTTCCCATATCCTGAGAAGATAAATGTCGAGTAACTTTAAGCTCCATGGATCTTGAAATCAATTGAGCATCATTTCACCGATTTCATTCATCGTCCGATATGTCCAACCAGGTTAATGGATGTTAAGCTTAAATAATAATAATAATAATAAAAATCTGCAAGTATTGACTCAATTGGTAAAACATAACATAGCTTAACATGGGTGTCAGGATGAGGGTATTGAAGGCACAGAAATTGCTCACTGCCTACCCAAAGTAGCTAATACTCCATTCACTGGTCCAGAATCATCTGGGAATACAAGAAACAAATTGTTATTGGGATCAAGTTCCAAATCACACAAAACATTCATTGACCTGTTAGCAAAAAGAACAAAGATTCCCTGATCAGCTCTCTGGCTTTTCAACCCAGAGGTTCCAACTCCCTATCCCCCAAAATCTGGGAGTAGGAATATGTGTTAATAGTATAATAAAGAAAGAAAGAAAAAACACACACCCCCAGGCAAGCACTTCAGCAAGCAAAACAGAGCAGCTGTTTCTCCAGTCAAAGCCGCACATGACCACAGAAGTTAACAGGGGTTATAAAATGGATGGGGAAAAAAAAAAAAAAGCTCATTCAGCAAACAGGAGTTGAGGATTCTACATGGCTTACTTAATCACATGGTCATTTCAAATTGAATGCTTTACAAGATGGGCAAAGCCGAGTTGAATATAGTATTTTCTGTTCAAAAGAAAAAGCAAGGCTATATTTTGTTAATTTGAAGCAATTGTGCAACAAGGTACCTGGAGTTTTCAAGCCCCAGGACAAATCGCCTTAACTTCACTCAGGAACATTACATTCTATATCAAAAGCATTAAACTGAAGTGGGACATGTTCACAATAAATCTATTAAAAGATTGCAGTGAACAACTCTTACCCTAATCTAAGCTATTGTACAGAGAGAGGTAGAGAGACAGTAATAGTGCACTATTTCTTTTATTCTAACTTGTTTACCAATATCAATAGGCTTTTCACAGACTCGCAAATGCTACAATATGAATGACATGCCTAATTCAGCCATAACCAACTGTTTGTTATTGTGCATGTGCTAGAATATGGTACTGTGCTGACTCAAGAGTATACTGCGCAGTGGGAGCAGTTGGTTTGTCCTTAGTAGTGTGGTGGTCAGTACACCATCACCATTTTATAATATAAGGGCACTCATGCCAACAAATTATTTCAATATTGAATGGGAACCTACATACTTCTTTATAGAATGTAATGGTGGTGCCATTTGTATTATTTGTCACAAAACATTGAAAGTGCTGAAACAATTTAATCTTTAGCATCATTTTAATACAATACGTGCTCATAATTATTCAGCTCAAGAAAATCTATTTACTACACAGTTTATATTTGTTTAATTTTAAGTCCTCTTTGTAATATCAGATTTATTGTGTTATTTTATACTACAACAAGATTTATTGAGTTATTTTATATTTGCACAACTTTTCTAGAATCAAAATTTTGCTGATTTCTACGTGTGGTATGGTTTTGTTCTTATGGTACAAGATATTGCATACAGATGATTTTAGAGGACTAAGGGTATATTTGATTTGTATTAGGTTGTTTTGTCTATAATTTAATACCAAACATACAAGATATAATAAACATTTAATACAGTTTGGGATTATTCTTTTTCTGCTATCCTTTCCTGAAAAATGCCAAGAACTACGGCTAACATGTCATAACTTGATTTGGGAAAGAGCAATGAGTGACTGGTGCTTATTGGCTGGTAAGTTGTGTGCGATTCGGAGCAGTGCTACTAAATACTGTATACTCACCTGTCTTCATATGTGCTGTAACTCTAACAAACTTGGTGGCAAAATACGAAGGAAATAAAGCAAAACTTTCTTACATGAGAATTATTAATCTATTTTGCCATTGGTGCCATCACATTATCACACTATTAAAAGTAGATTAGAATCTCTTTTTGTTTTGCTGTTTCTTTTTAGCTGTTAATATAATTGGTATTTGTCTTGTTTTATATACATTTTCTTTTGGAGTAACAACTATTTTCTACTCAAAGGTATTCTCAATGTAAATTCAAAGCCTTCTTCAAAAGTGTGTTCACTTATAACATTAATGCGTGTATTTGTACAATATAAATCCTTTTTATTAATTTATGAATTGAGACCAAATGTTTTCTAGCCCATATCCATTAGAAAGAATAGGAGTTTTCAATGGTGAAATAATTATGAAAATTTGTTGAATGGTTTATGAAATTACCGCACCTTTCCAATGCATACATGCGCCCACCCACATAACTTTCTCTCTTTACAATATTATATAGATTATTATTTTCCAGTGTTCCAAGTGATAAAAAAAAAAATTAAAAAAATATTAAAACAGATATCCTCAAACTGCTTTCCATTCATTAACCTGGTACTGTGCAACAGAATTTTTATTGGGTTCTCGTGGTCTTTGTTTCAGATATTAACAATGAAAATTTCATACAAATGTTTATAAACATTTGATATTAGTAGTTTATTTATATGCAAATACTAATTAAATAGCTTTGCATTTTTCAAATAAGTAGGCAAAAAGCTTTTTATGTAAATTGAGTTTCATTACTTACTAAGTTTAAAAAGAGCATGCGCATATTTAAATATGTGCAGAGAGTTTTCATTGATTGACCCATTAGTTTTTCTCACTGGACAAACCTTGTTAAAATCCACAGTACTTGAGGCATTAACTTTTTGCCACTAAATTTGCACAACCACTTTTCATATACATACAAAACCCTGAGCAGCAGCAGACATCAAGGTAATAGGAACTTATATGCTGGAATGACTAGTTACAGAAATACTGAGGCAAGCTTTGAACTTAATATAAAATTTATAATACATCCAAAAGCAAATTGACACTCATTATTGCTCTTATGTAGGCAGTATTCAAGCATAAATATAAGTCCCTGCTTGAGTGACATAAATAACCATAACTAATTTCCTTAAGAACAACTGCGGTTCTTTCAGATCTGTGGTTTATAACCTGTATTCAATACAATGAAGCAGAGAACGGTCACAAAAAGTTAACATTTCCCTGTATGGCATGAGCAAAATATAAGCCAGAAATTGCAAGATTAACTATTTAATATTATAGTTTATGGTATAAAAATAAAAAAGTTTGAAAACCATTGACATGGATGAAGATTTTTGTTATGATTCATTTTGTATTTTCAACCTTGCCTGAAAGGCCAGTGCCAAATACAAGTCAGTTTATAGTTTATGGTATACAGAGATTAAAAGTTGAAAACCACTGATCTGGATAACGATTCCTGTCACAACCCATTTGATATTTTCAACCTTTGCATCTGTAATATAATATATATTACAGATGCAATTATTTTTAACCAGAGTTATTTCATTTTGTTCACTTGTTTATTATGTAGAAGTTAAGCTCAAGTTGATTTGCCTTCAGATGACTTTTCCTTGTGCCCTGACAATTTGTCCCTGTCTATTTTCACTCCTCATAATATTTTCAGACATCTCCATACAGGCACACAATCACACATGAATGAATGTGAACAGTCTTCCCAGAACTAAAAATTACATTGAAAGCTAGCACAATAGATTAAGTGTGTCCATTTAAAATAGGTTTCAACAGAAGAGATAAAATAATGTGAATAGTCTGAGAAAACAATATACAAAATTATTTCATGATATATTGAAGCACTGTAGATAAAAATCATATCAGAGCTCTGGATGTACTGCCGAAAACATTTTCAGAAATGTATTGCTTCCAAAGCTCCTACCATAATTTAATATGTATTCTTGTGCTCTTAATACACATTCCTTATTTTTATTGGTAAAACATTTTTTTTTTCAGACAGAAGAGATAAAATAATGTGAATAGTCTGAGAAAACAATATACAAAATTATTTCATGATATATTGAAGCACTGTAGATAAAAATCATATCAGAGCTCTGGATGTACTGCCGAAAACATTTTCAGAAATGTATTGCTTCCAAACCTACCATAATTTAATATGTATTCTTGTGCTCTTAATACACATTCCTTATTTTTATTGGTAAAACATTTTTTTTTTTCAGACTGGCACAGATACCAAGTTGATGCCAACTGTATGGGAAAAATTAGCTGGTGATAAATACCTTTGCATTAATATGCAAGAAATACATTTTCTGGAACTAAATGCTATACTGTAACATTTCTGGGACAAACTGTCATAACTTCTATTTACCCTATTAAAGATAAAATTATATATTTATACTCTTAAAACCATTTATGAAATAACCTGGTCTTTTCTGTTTGACAAAAGAAGTAACAAACATTATCCTGTCAAAAATTAATTCGCAGTTTTAAAAATATGTTTTCTATAATAAAAATAAAATCATATAAGCTTACAAATATATATATTTATGATTTTATATCTATTTAAATTTAATTAGGCCCTGTAACAATTTATTAGTATAATAATATTGCAATTTTTCATTTAAAGTATAAAGTCTAGTCCAATAAAATAACTTTATTGTCTAACATGTGCAGAATAAAAGTTTTCTTAGTCATCCTTTTTCTCCTTAACAGGTGTTCTTGGATAGATGACAAACAAAGACAGCTGGATCGAACAGAGGATGAAACCTATTATATTTTGTAGCTGAAATGAAAAAAGAAAACACAAACTGATGAAAAACTATATATTACATATCAGGGAACAGTTAATTATTAATGGCATAGGAGATTTTTGGGCTAATATAGGACATATTTGAAGAGGTTTTTGGAAGGAAGTGAAATTCAGGGTGGAAGACATGGAAATACAAATTTTATTTTCTCAAATGAGAGAGAAAAGTTCACTGGCATTTTAAGGGAGCTAAAGGATGACCCAGAGAAAGAGAAGTACATTTTAATCTGTTAAAAAAAAGTCTGATGTGTTCCATTCACATGACTTTCTCTACATCTCCGCAATAAATTATATATATAGTCGCCCTCCATAGTGTAATGGTTACCATGCTAACTTCATATGCCCAAGGTCACGGGTTCAAACCTGGCGGGGGACGATGGATTTTTTCGGGTGTAAAATCCTTAGCATGGCTTCCTTCAGAAGGGAAGTAAAGCCATTGGTCCCGTGTCGTAGATTTATGAAACGTAAAAGAACCTCAAGCCTGATAGAGAGCCCTTTGAGCAAAATTAAGCGGCCTTTCATGCCCAACTTAGAATGGGACGTTCAGAACCACAATTGTTAAAGAGCATCCATAAATAACACACCATATTTGCAACAAATTATTGTTAAAAAGTTTATGCTTCTATTTATTTCACTCTAATCGAGAAAAAATTAGCAGAAATACTCTTATTAGTTGCTTCTTTGTAAGTAGAAGCGAATTAAGGGAGTATCATAGGTTAAAGTGATAGTCGAAAGCTGGTTGCTTTGTGACTGATGTTCCTTTGTTTGTATGGACAGGCGTTGACAAATTCCTGTATGAGAATAGTATATAAGCTTTTTAAAGCTGAAACCAGAAACAAGGAATATCTTAAAAATGATCAACCCCACAAAAAAAATGTATATAACATAAATTGTGTGTTTTAATGTGCTCTACGTTTTTTGTATGGTAAGTTTTTGTCCATCTCTTACAGTTTAGCAGTTATGCAAAATTCCGTAAAATTCATTCATAATAAAGTAGTCTTCAGAGGCTATTCCCAGAAAATTCAAGATATACATTTTATTTGTCAGATAAATATCTTTAATATATGACATTATAATCAAAATCGTTAAGAGCCATTTTTAGAAAATCAAAATTTTTCGAAAAAAGTTCCATGTACAGGGTAGTTGGGGGTGGGGGGATTTTCTTGAAAATCTTCGTGTCGCATCCTTGGAAGACACCAAACTTAAATACCAAGTTTGATATTTAACAGTCTTTTCATTTTTGAGCTATGCTGCCCATGGACAGACAGACAGACACACAGACAGACAAACATTTTTTGGTTTCAGGGGGACCCAAAACATGTATTTCCAGTGAAATCTTGGTATTGAATTTTTGGGTGCATTACAATACCTTCTCTATATACTATGTACATAGTATGTGTAGAGAAAGTAAAAAGAAAGAGAAGGAATAGCTGGTAATTTGGAAATTAAGGGGAATGAGAAGACAGGTTATCCCAGGAGTGTGTCCAATCTGTGGAAGGAAAGAAGATGAAATTCACATTATCTTTCAGTACAGGGCCACAAATAACTGGAGAGAATATTTAAGAAGTAGGAAATGGCTGGAACAACCAAATTGCACTTAGAAAGATTTTTGAGAATCATAAACAGATACCAAAATTAGGGGAGCTTTTATGGAAGGTAGGAAGAAATGGAAATGGTCAGTTGAAAAACATGGAAACTAGAATAATCTTAGAGGATAAGGGATATTTAGTAATGTTGTATATTTAATATTTATGGCCTAGCCAACTAACTAGGGTTAAGGTTAGTCCATAATCATGCATACACTTAGCACTATAAGTGAATAAAAATGTATTACATATTTGATATATTTAATATTAAATAAAGATTAGTAATTTAAGAACATCCTGATATATGGTGGACTTTGAGACAGTGATGTGTTTTAACAATTAAAATTTAGTTGAGTCGATTTTGTAACACTACTACAATGGAAGCACATGGCTTCTGAAACATGTTTTCCGAAATTAAAAAGTAAGTAAGTAAGTGATGTAGTGTTACAAAATCGACTCAACTAAATTTTAATTTAAGAACAGCTTGATGACAAAATTGTCAGGAGTACAAGTGTGCCTTTGGAAAGTTAGAAACAAACTGAAAAATGCACTGTAATTGCCAGAATTTGAACCACAGATCCTCAGGTTCCCATACTGTTGCTCTAACCAACTGTGCTACCACAGCTATATACTGGCATAACATTAAACTCTCCAATTAACTCACATTTTTCATCTGTATGTGTGTGCGAGATCTGGTAGACTTGTGGTGAGCCTAGGTGTAGCTGCCTCGTACCTACCCTGGTAAGGGTTTAACCACAGGAATGGGGTGACGGTTAAGGTTTTGTATTTTAGGGTAATGATGTTAAGGAGGTAGCACTAGATAGGCTCCTCTAATGGTTGCATTTTTCAGGAGCAGCATCCTTTTCCTCTGCTCTGCTTGTGTTTAATTTGTGAAAAATTGTTTTTGTTGGAGAATGTTGATTGACTTTTCATCCGATTTTACCTTTCCAACTTATAGGAAAGAATTTCTGAAACTAAGTAATTACACAGGGAAAGTTAGAGAGAAATGGGGGAGGAAAATTGCCAAAGAAAGAGAGGATATTAATAATTATAATTTATCAAAGAGGTAAATAGATTTAGTTGGAAAGGTATAAAAATGAACAAATAGAGGGAAAAGTACATAAATAGCCAGGGTGTAAACTAACATGATACCAAAGTCAACAACTCCAAGAAATAACTACATATGTATGATGTATGTAACTTGAAAAGATGAAATAAATTTATCTATCTACCTTTCCAACTTGAGCCTCGCCTAGTAGAAAAAAAAGGAGGAAAGGAGCTTAAATAGGGTGGTGTTACAACAGTTATCAGCAAAAGCTAAATATCATCAGCCCCTAAAGTATTAATTGCTTTTTAAAGACCCTAAGCAAGTATTTAATAGCAATTATCAGGACAGCATTCTTTGAATGAGCTCATTTATCCTTAAAATGTTTAATAATTTTCCAAGATGCAAGATTACACGAATTAAATGATTACTTTCTCTACTACATAAACCCACATTGTATCCCACCCAAAAAATCAATAAATCAGAAAAATGCTTAGGGGTCCTGCTGGAAAAAAAAAACTAACTAAGTTTAGAAAAAGGTTTGTGTGTGGGTGAACAGCACAATCCAAAACCAAAAAACTCTTGATATGGTGCACTCACATAATTTTCTCTAGCTGCTCTACAAGCTTCTTGCAAAAGATTATTCTTATTTCTACACAATGCTAATCGAGATAAACATTAGCAGAATGTTCTTATTATTTAGTTTCTTAAAAGTAGAAAGAAACTAAAAAAATGCGATATGCTAAACTGATAGTAAAGTAAGAACTGAAGCTTTCCTGGCGACGTATTAATTCAAAATCTTCTCGGGCTTCTACCTGGCTAGAAGCCCGAGAAGATTTTGAATTGATAGTAAAGTATTTTAAAAGCTGTTGTTATGCGATTGTCATTGCAAATAGCTTCTTTGTTAGGCCAGGAGTAGAACAAAAGAAAAACAGACACTTCCTGTCTGAGAAAAGTATAAGTACTTCATCATTGAAACCAATAACAAGAAATATCTCGGAAACGATTACCTCCACAACAAAAACGTAAAGGGCATAAATTGTGTTTTTTGATGAGATCTATATTTTTTGTGCAATAAGTTTTTTTCTATCTCTTACAGTTTAGTAGTTAAGCAAAATTTGGCAAAATTCATCCAGAATAAAGAGGTCTTCAGAGGCTGTTTCCAGAAAATTCAAGATATACATTTTATTTGGGACGTAAATAGCTTTAATATACAGGCTTTTAATCAAATTTAATCAAAATCGGAGCGATTTTTAAGAAAATCAGAATGTTCGAAAATTTTTCCATGTAAAGGGTAGTTTGTGGTGGGGGGATTTTCTTGAAAATCTTTGTGTCATGTACTTATAGTTTTCTCAGACAGGAAGTGTTTGTTATTCTTTTGTTCCAACCTTGGCCAAGCAAAGAAGTGATTTGCAATGACAATCGCATAACATTAGTTTTAAAACATTTGATTACCACTTTAGCCTAGCCTAGCCTAGCCTAGCCTAGCCTAGCCTAGCCTAGCCTAGCCTAGCCTAGCCTAGCCTAGCCTAGCCTAGCCTAGCCTAGCCTAGCCTAGCCTAGCCTAGCCTAGCCTAGCCTAGCCTAGCCTAGCCTAGCCTAGCCTAGCCTAGCCTAGCCTAGCCTAGCCTAGCCTAGCCTAGCCTAGCCTAGCCTAGCCTAGCCTAGCCTAGCCTAGCCTAGCCTAGCCTAGCCTAGCCTAGCCTAGCCTAGCCTAGCCTAGCCTAGCCTAGCCTAGCCTAGCCTAGCCTAGCCTAGCCTAGCCTAGCCTAGCCTAGCCTAGCCTAGCCTAGCCTAGCCTAGCCTAGCCTAGCCTAGCCTAGCCTAGCCTAGCCTAGCCTAGCCTAGCCTAGCCTAGCCTAGCCTAGCCTAGCCTAGCCTAGCCTAGCCTAGCCTAGCCTAGCCTAGCCTAGCCTAGCCTAGCCTAGCCTAGCCTAGCCTAGCCTAGCCTAGTGCATTCCTTAGTTGTCTTCTACTTATAAGGAACTAAGTAATAACAACATTCTGCTAATGTTTATCTCGATTAGCATTGTGTAGAAAGAAGAGTAATATTTTGTAGGAAGTTTGCAGAGTAGCTAGAGAAAGTCATATGAGGGTAACACATCAGATTTGTTTATTATCTAATCTCCTTCCTCTTCCATCTTCTTATTGCACAATTCTCTCTAACCTTACCTAAGAATTTTCCTATACCTTTTATTATAAAAGTTATATATTTTTAATATAATATAGTGCACATGCAAGGGACATCATCTGTTGTATAAAACAAATTATTAAAACAATCTTTGGTATTGTGCAGCTGGCTCTCAGTAAGACATCTGTGTTTTGTTAGAAGAGCTATTTACAATGCAGACTATAGTTTGTATGTTACCAATCTTGCAATCAAATCAACAAAATCAAAGTTTTTCAAGTCCACATTCTATCAGTCCTGCCTACAATGCTGCTATATCACGACTACCTTACAATCACATAAGTTAGTCCCATAAATGCCTGTTTGAAGAAATTAACTAAGGCAATGGCTCTAAATAAAATAATGTGTTCTTGACCCTCAGCAAGAAACATACAACTGCATGTTGACCTAATATCAATACAAAACAAAATTTCCCCTTTTTAACACAATTTCTGAAGTTGATTTCATTGCAACTCCCAAAATAAAGATGCCTCTAATTTATCTTCAAGAAAGCAACAATTACCACCAGGTCATCAACATTTAGGTTCCATTGTAAAAGAAGAGTACTCAACACTGCAACAAAATTCTTGGAAAAATCAAAGCTTGCTTTTTACACTTTCCTTGATCTAAACTCTCTCTTACAGCAGCACTACCTCAGAACTAACTTCTCTGAACTTGCCAGTAGTAAAATTTAGCAGGCTTTTCTGTAAAGATCAGCAATTGAATCCTGCAGAATTAATAATAATGAACAGGGTAAAATGGAAATACAATTTTATTTATGGACAAGGTTTATCTACCATGGTTCTCAGCATCCCATTCTACTTGGGCATGAAAGATTGGTTAATTTTGCTCAGAGGCCTCTTCATCAGGCTTGAGGTGCTTTCACGTGCCGTAAATCTACCACATAGGACCAATGGCCTTTACTCCCCTTCCAAAGGAAGCCACCTAAAGATTTTTACACCTGAAAAAATCCATTGTCCTCTGCTGGGTTGGAATCCGCGACCTTGGATATATGAAGCTAGCATGGTAACCGTTACACAACAGAGGACAACGAACAGCATAAGAAGATCTTTGAAGTCAATAACATTCACCATGCTATAATCAAAGATGATTATTGGAAGAAACCCATAAATATCCCACAATGCATATGGTACCAACACTATGGGCATACTAAAACTCCTGTTGCCCTTCGAGGTGTAATGGTTACCATGCTAACTTCATATACCCAAGGTCGCTGGTTCAAACTCAGCGGAGGACGATGGATTTTTTCGGGCATAAAAATCCTTAGCATGGCCCCCTTCGGAAGGGAAGTAAAGCTGTGGTGCCTGTGTCGTAGATTTACGGCACATAGAAGAACATCAAGCTCGATAGAGAGGCCTCTGAGCAAAATTAAGCAGTCTTTCGCACCTAATATAGAATGGGATGCTGAGAACCGCAGCAGTTAAAGAGCATCCATAAATAAAATGCCATTTCATTTACTAAAACTCCTTTCAGAGATCATCTGATAAACTTCAGAGGTTGCCATTATTTGAAATTGAAATCTGAAGCATAGGCAGCTCAGCCTGTAACAAAGCAAAACGTATTCAAACCTAAACTATTGCCTAAAGTCTAATTTATTCCCGTAATTCCTTTGTAGTCACAAGGCAGTATGCAAAAAGACAATTTCTTAAAATTTTTATCTCAAAAATGAAATAGAAGAATAAGCATTTGTAAGAACTCCTTGTGTAAGTAGAGAAAGTCTTGCAAGTGCCACATATCAGATTTTATTTTTATTTATATCACACTTAAAGCATCTTTCTTTTTATGGGGTTATTTAAAGAGCTTACAGAAGAAAACATATTTTGCATGAAGAAATATTTTTCGGGATATATCCTAGTAAACATTAGCAGACATGCTGGCAAGTACTTCAGTGTATATTTTAAATTTTCTCAAGCCTCTGCTGTTCCTCCATTCCTTAATGGTATTAAAAATTATCTGAATACCTTAGATTCTAAAATTACTATGGAAATGAAGATTTAAACTATGTATTAGTATGTATGCACACCCACATAATTTCAAGTGCACACCTACACTAATTATCCTCTATAATTTAAACATATTTTTATTTCAAGAATAGCATTAGTGCAGAAATAAATGTTACACAATTTTGAAACACTGCTTCAGCAAAGAATGTTCACTAGTACTTAACTACTACTTATAGTATCTCTTAAAACCTATAAAAAATTATTTGAACAACATGAAAACTAGGAATTTATTATATTAAGTATTATACTGAAGCCAAATAAAAATAACTAAGTAACAAAATAATTTGATCAATAAATAAGGAAAAAACTAGGAAACTATTTTTTATAACATTTTGATTTTAACTCTAATGTGATTTTCTTTCTTTGTTGGCTGGATATTACTGCATATTCTAAGAAAAATATTTATCATAGTTATACACAGAATATTTAATGAATGTTAGGTCATGTAAATCCTAGCTTAGCTAATTATACTAATTGTTAGGGGTGGTGATTTTTCCCAAATACAACATAGCGCAAAATGTTCGTAAAGTCTTGTACTCTTGTATTTTCAGTTTTCATGACCTCTAAATCACCAATATTTTAAAATTTACTTTCTTTCTTTTCTTTCAGAAACTGCAACTTTTGAGTTTGTGCACCCTTGGAATTTATGATTCTGACACACTTGTCCACAGTACTGATCTGGAATACAGAACTAATTCCCTCATCCCTCTTCTGTTTGTAAAATACATATTATAAATCTGAACTTGGCATACAGAAATAAATAAATTTCACAGTTATCAAATTTAAGTAACAATCATATTTTCTTGTTAATAAATATTAAAGAACGGGACTCTACTTTATTTACAAGAATTTATGTATAAATTTGTATATTAATTTGAGAAAAAAAAATCATGTCCTCAAATGAGGACACTGGACTTAGTATACATTATTAACACATGATTCTTATCTCATATGTTTACTGTTTATGTCAACAATATTTTATTATTTTGTCATTATTATGAGCATCGGTGTCATTGTTATTGTTAGAGTTCAGTTTGCATTTCTAATACGTTATTAATGTCACATTAAAGCTTTTTCATGAGACAATATCTGCTTTTCAGAATCAATTCAAGATGTACTTTTTTAAATTTTATAAAATGCAAAATTTCTGATTTCAAAATGCCAAAAATACCATTCCTAATAATTGTAAAAAGATTTAATGAAAGATACATGGAAAAAAAGTGTACTTAACATATGCTTCAGATTTCCAGAATCACTTGAAAGATATATATGCATATATACTAACCTGTATAAATGAATTTTTAATTATAATTCCATATAACAACCATAGGAGTGTAACAACTGTTCCAGAAAGAATCAATGGCAGTGGCAATGTTTCTGTGCTCTTTGTCCGAATTACTTCACCCTGAAACAAAAGAACCAATTTTCTATTTTTGTTGGAACATGTATACATATCTAAATTGATTTTGGCCCTTACGAAATAGAAATGTTCACAGGAGCAGATAATTGTATTGTATTATATTTATTTTCATCCACAGAAACATGATACATGTAATAGGACACATCAATATTAAAATGAAAGCAAAAGTTGTGCAAGATTAAAAGTACAGAGCTATAAGATTCCACAACATTTTAAAATATAAAGGAAAAGAATATAAAGATACTTAAAAAGACTACAGAATTATGTTTTAAAATAAATTATTTACAAATGTACAATTTATATATTCTTCATGACATAGGTATTCATCTTCACTATAAAGGATATACCCCATTTGAATTTTAGCTGGGAATCAATGTTCTTTATGTATTGGGATAGTTTATTGTATAAATGTAGACCATCATATGTGAAGCTACTTTCATAATGTTTGGTTCTGTGTGATTTACAAATAAATTGCCCTTTAATGAAATGTCATGTGTATGAACTTCTGCATTTCTTTTGAAGGAATTTAAGTTTACTTTAGTGTTTCATGTATGGTAAAGGTAAAGGTAAAATTTAAAATTTTTAAAATAAGTTTTACAACTAATTTTATTTGAGACATCAGCCATTATTCTTAATACCTTCTTTTTTATTCTGAAAACCACAATGCTGTTTTTTTAATTTCTCCAAAAGATAATATCGTATACTATAAACTACTCTATGAATATGCAGACTAGACATAAATTTGACTGACCTTGCTTAGAAGCACATCTTACAGAGTCTTTTAGTTACTGTTTATATGCACTTCCCAACTTAAATTTGCATCTAATAACAAATCCAAGAATGTATTGGATCTTATACACATTATCTTGTCTTACCCAAGTTTAATTTTTGGATATATAATATTCTTATTAAATTACTATGGAAGCTTAAAGCTGCTGTTTTCTCTTTAATAATACTAACAAGTTTGCATTAAACCATTTTAGAATATACACTACAGTGTTCATACCAGGTGTAACAAAAAGGTATGTCAAAACTTTCAGAAAACATTTCTTGCATTTAGAGGATAAAAGTATGTATGAATATAGGTTCATATAATTGTTTTTTTTGCACGTTAGAGCTCTTTTTCTACAACTCTACTTACATGGTGAGATATGTAATATGTAGCTGCCCTGTGGCCATAAACCCACAACAGAACAGCTGTTTAATTGTGCAATAGTAAACATTTGCTTTTACATCTGCTTAAATTGGGTGGAAGTGATACAGTTCACCATTGTTGTCATTGTGCCACAGTACAGTATATAGTCTGCTTGTTAGGCACCAGTACTCGGTTCATTGCTTGTCATAGCGCCGAGTACAGCAATGTCTGTTCTGTGAGTTTCAGTGCAGTAACATTTACATTTGCTGATCCTCATTTAATGTATGGATTAGATGAAGGTAATATAGTGGTATACTAAGTGTCGGTTCAGCAATTACTGTGTTTCAGGTACAGGAACATATACTCAAATGCAGAATTGGTGAATGCTCATTTAATGTATAGATTGGCTGAAGGTAATGCAAGTTACGCTCAGCAACATTTCCAGATTGACATTGTCCAGATAGGAGAATGTTTCAATCAATTGATCATTGTCTGAGGGAAAATGAAACCTTCAAGTCTGCTACTCATGACTGGGGAAGACCTAGAATGATAACACCACAACTGGAGGAGGCAATTACTCATACTGGTAGTCAGATTGAAAAACTCAATGCCATAGCTAGGATTTGAACCATGGATATCCCAGTCTCTACGACTGAGCTACCATGGTAACATGCCAGCATAGCATTGAATTTCTCAACTGACTCGTATGTTTCCCAGTAAACCACAAGGTGATCTCAAATTATTTTGAGATGAAAACCCCAATGGCGACTTACAGTGTTATAAGTACTTTAGGTCCCAGGATTCATAGTATAGCCAACTATTATGGACAATTGTGACAGGTAGAGTCAGACTGAAAAATACAATGCCATAGCCGGGACCTGCACCACAGATCTCCCAGTCTCTAGCCAGTACCTCTACCACTGAGCTACATGGCAACATGCTGGCATAGCATTGAATTATTCATGCTGTTGAAGAAGGCCTTAGCCTCAACACTTGACAATGAAGTGTAACAAGTAACACTGACAACATGACTATCTGGAGAGTGTTGTGTGAGAACCACCTGTATCGTACCATTTACAACACGTGCAAGCATTATCACCAGCTGATTATCCCGCACGATTAGTGTTTTGTGAATGGCTTCTACACCATCCAGACTTTGCTACAAGTGTGCTGATAACAGATGACACTTCATTTCACAATCGGCATGCATGGGCTGAAGTGAATCCACATACATTTGTTCCAGCAAACCATCAACATCGATTCTCTGTTAGTTGTACCAGGATTGTTGGCGACTCTTTGGTGGACCCCATATACTACCACATCGTCTTAATGGAAGAAGGTACAGATGTTTTTATTGCAAGATACTCTATTAGCAATATGACGAGACATGTACCTCATGCACGATGGAGCACCTCCTCATTTCAGTCTTTCTGTTTGTTGATTTCTGAATAGCAGGTTTCCTGGTATATGGATAGGAAGAGGTGGACCAGTTCCATAGCCTCCATGCTCACCTAACTTAAACCCACTAGATTTTTATTTGTGGGAACATTTGGAATCTCTTATTTATGCAACTCCAGTTTCCAGATGTAGACACACTTCGTGCTTGTACTGTGGAAGGCTACTAGATATTACACAATTTTTTAGGCCTAACTCAGCCAATTAGGCAATCCATGCTATGGCAGGTTGACACATGCATTGGAGCTAATAACATTTTGAACATGTGCTGCGATTTCCTGTTCCCCCTCGGTTCTGTCATTAAGTGTTCTTGTATGGGGTTCAGCTATAGAAAAAAGTGCTCTAAAAAGGAACTAAACAATTTTTGGACCTATGTTCCACATAAAATTTTTTTTTACCCTATATCCATAAGAAATGTTTTCTCAAATTTTTCACATAGACACTCTATTTATGATTATTATTTTCATCTGCCCTCTCTATAAAAATGCTTCTATCATCTGCAGAAAGTGTTGCATTCAAATTTATCAGACTATCTTCATTGTCAGCTAAGTCATTTATGTACAATACAAAGAATAGTGGCCTGCCATATTTTATATTTTAAAACCAGAGAGGTACTTTTTAATTTCATTGGTTTTATTTTCAAAACACTCAGTTTCTACAGATTGTTTCCTATGATGACCTAAACCAGTTTAATGCTAATCCTCTTATGCCATATACAGATAGTTGGTAAGTAGCAATGAATGATTAACTATGTCAAACATTTTTGTTAGATCTAGGAATAGGCCTAGCCTTAATAGTTTATTATCCGATGCATCATAAACTTGCTCAATAAAATTTATTTGTGCAGAATTGAGTGGTTTCTTTTTCCTAAAACCACTTTGATTATTCATTATTTTGAATCTATCCAGTCAGTTTATTAATCTACTACACATTATTTGTTTGAACATTTTTACAAAAGTGGATATTACTGATATTGTTACCTTTCTTATAGATAGGTTTCATTTTAGTTTCTTTTAGCCTCTCAGGGAATAGTCCACTTGTTAGTGAAAGAACTAATGGTTTGAAGCACCTAAGGGCTTGCAATGTTTTAACGTTTACTTGTAAATTGGTCAAGCAACTGCAACATACTCTTTACTCCCACTATACACTATTATTTGTTTTCTATATTTAGTTTTGGTTGCTAGATCACTACCCTAGACTTTGTATATTAATTCTACAACTAAGACAAGGTTGTAAATTGACTCCTGTATTGTTTAAGCTGTTTAGAGATGACATTCTTGAAGCAATTTTAGTGGAAAATAGGCACATGCCAATAATTAATAACAAGGAAATGCCTGGTTTGCTATTTGCAGATGATTTACTAGGAGGAACTATATCCAATAAGGGAATAGTTGCAACAATTCTAACAATAGATAAAGTGCATAAGAAATGGAGTTTAAGAATTAATGTAAGCAAAACAAGTTAAGAAAAGATGAGAAATGGTAATGGCAAGGAAGAGAAGTTGAGATGGTCAATAAATTTGATTATCTGGGAGTACAATTAAGTAATAAGGGTGATTGGAGTGAGCAAAAGAGAATAATACTGGCTAAAGGTAGAACTGCATTTAAAGCTATCAAAACAATTGCTGTTTTCAATAGTTTAATTTATAGGTTAATTAATTTACCCCTTAATAAAGATGAATTCAATAGAGAATATAAACACATTCTCAACACTGATCTTATAAATAAAAAATTGAGAAGTTTAAATTTCAAAAAGCTATTAAAGAGGTTTCTATTCTTAAAAAAATAAAAGATAATTACATTTTTAAAAAATTTACTTATCCTTGGGTAGATAAAAAATTCACAAATATTTTCAAAGAGCATGTATAATATTGGTTCCTCAAAATAAATACAGTATAAAAATGTGTTAGGCTTTTCTAAAAAAGTTGAAATTTCAAAAAATAAAAAATCTGGCATTTATCATTACATTGTTTAAATTATGATCTTGTTTGCATTGGTAGGACTAAACGTCATTTGGAAACCAGAGTAAAAGAGCACTTCAGGAATATTAAAATACAAACAAATTGATAAATCAGCTGTAGTAGAACATTTTTGGAAATTTAATCATGAAATAACTCCAGATGTTAATTATTAAAACACTTAAATGGACCAAAAGATTTAATGGTTTGGGAGAAGATATTTATATTGAAGAATAAAAATCATGCAATGAATTTGATATACCACCAATTGATTCTCTCACCAAATTTGTTTGATTCCAGTAGAGTTAGCAATGCCTTAGTACACAAGCCACCAGTAAATAAACAAGATCAAAAAGAAAATGAGCTGACAATGCAATAGACCATTTTATTGCGAAACTAGTCCTTGGATTTCAAAAAGATAAGTGGAAAATTGTTACAATTATTGTTATATTAATATTTGTGTTGCTTCACTGTTGCTAGCTTCCTTTTTACATTTATTGTCTAGAGAGAGTTTACATGCCTGTAATGGAGGCACAAAATGCTCTATGGGGTGGAGATATGGGTTTGAGGGAAGGGGGCACAAATATGGATATGATCCATAGAAACTTTTGCAAACAAATTCTGGTTTGCAAAGAGCTTTACCAAATGGAGTGGCACAAGCAGAATTAGGAAGATTAGGAACTAGAGGAAATTATGGAAAGAAGCTAAAATATTTGGCAAATTTGAAAATTGGTGTTTGGTAATGCAGGAAAGGCTAAATGAAAAAGTTTCATTGCTAAATAAGATAAAGGATATTTGTTGAACATTGGTTTTGTGGATATCTAGAAAGCTAGGAAATCACTACAAAATGAATTCTAGAAAGAAATTAGGTAAAGAATGGAAGACATTGAAAGAAATAATAGCAAGTTTCAATTCGAAAAGCTCATTGGCAATTTATAGAGAGATGAAAGTGGTCTGGAACAGGAAAAACTACATTGATATATGTAATAAAACAGCAAGAGAAGGTTTTCATGGGCTTGAACTGGGGTGGTGAAATTGAAAGGCTTGAAAAGAGAGAGAATGATTTGGAGAAATGCCCCTTGTATCACCTGAAGGATCAAGAATGATGGCATATAGATTTTAGAATGTGAAGAGACGACCATGCTTAGGGAGAGGATAGGTAAAAAAGGAATGGGCAATGTTATCAAAAGAGATTCAGGCTATAAAGTTAATGAATATACAATCTAGGAGAATTTTAATTAAAACTACTCTACTTTTTGGGTAGAGTAATTGCCAAATGGTTGAGGAAAATTAAGCTGGATGAAGAACAAACTTAATGATAGTATGAAGTATGTATTAGGTTAAAGATATAAGTAGAACCCAATAGCTTGACAACATCAGGATTCACCTAGACAGCCTAGGCTGGAACCCAAGCAACTGCAAGATTTGTGGTGGACAAAGTGGCACTGGGGTGGGTTTTCTCTGGGTTCTCCAGTTTCCCCCACCATCGCATTCCGCCGGTGCTCCATCTTCCATCTTCATTCTATTTATCACCAGTGTTATCACCTGCAGTGCCATGGCAGTAAATGCGGGATTAAATACTGTAATACTTAAAAAAAAAAAAAAAAAATTCAGGGTTCAAGTCTGTTGGACTCAGTACTGTATACTAATCTATGAAACTTATGGAAATAAAATTATGATTTTTTTCCCTTTCTTCTCATAGAAATTCTGAATGAAATAATATTAATTCATACAAATAATTCATGATTCATACTACCAATCAATTGAATTACTGCTTTGACCAATGGCTCCAAGCTTTCTACATTTTCACTTTTACCACTGAATGCATAAATCTTATTACTTTTGACTACTTAAATCATATCTAGACTTGATCTCAAAATACCAGGAAGTAAGAAGGATAATGGCTTTATTACTAATCAAAACAATAGCAGTTTTCAATAGTTTAATTTATAGGTTAATTAATTTACCCCTTAATAAAGATAAATTCAATAAAGAATATAAACACATTCTCAACACTGCTTTAATTAATGGTTTTAATACTGATTTTATAAATAAAAAATTCAGAAGTTTAAATATCAAAAAGCTATTAAATAGGTTTTTATTCTTAAAAAAATAAAGATAATTAAATTTTTAAAAATTTACTTATCCTTGGGAAAATAAAAAGATTTACAAATATTTTCAAAGAGCATGATATAATATTGGTTCCTCAAAATAAACACAGTATAAAAAATGTGTTAGGCTTTTCTAAAAAAAAGATGAAATTTCAAAAAATAAAAAATCTGGCATTTATCAATTACATTATTTAAATAGTGACATTGTTTACATTGGTAGGACTAAACGTTATTTGGAAACCAGAGTAAAAGAGCACTTCAGGAATATTAAAATACAAACAAATTGATCCCCTCCCCTAAACACATATGGACATGTACACACATTTATGTCTTTGTACAGAAATTTGCATAGTTTTAATCTTTTTTAATGAAAATGAACTGAACTGAATTTCCATTTGTTTGTATAACAGAGCTTAGATTTGCTATCTATATGAAAAAGTACTTATCATTTTCAAAAATTATTCTCTTCTTTGATGGTACACATTTTTAATGCATTAGGATAGGACTATGGAAACATTTATTGAACAACAAAGCATTTCATGAAAATGTTTATTAGCAAAACCAGCCATATTATATTTCTTCTTGTTCAGTTAAGCTCCAGCTAGATCAAGATTATATATAAAAGAAACTTGTAAGAAAGTGGAATCAACATTCTTTTTTTGAAGATTGCATACAGTTGTCCACACACTTATATAATCACTTCTGCAATCAAATCACTATCTTTGCTCTTGCTTAATAGATAAACCTGGATAAGAATGGCCTTCTGTCTGTGACAGTTCAATGAATCAGCAGTGATAAGCAGGAGGCAATAGAGAAAGTAGCTAGTAGTTAATGGGTTCCAGTAGATTATTATGTATGCCAAGAGAGAACCATAACTAATTTGTCAAGCAGATAGTCTTGACAAATTTCACTCCCTAGAGCTATGAACTTATTCATCATGCTTGACATGATCTGCACGTTCATGTTTCAGTGATATTTAGTATATGCAACGCTTCCTATTTTATTAAATTAAAACTGGGGAAAAGGATGTCTGCCTTTTAAATTTGAATACTTTTTAATAAAAATTAAGTCAAAATATGCACACAACACAAGTATGCTTGATTCCTAATAATTTACATATAATTGTAAAAATATAGTAAGTATGTATACCATTTTTAATTTATTAACAATAGTTTAATGTGTCTTATGGTATTTTAGGTCTCTGGAAATGTCTTAAAACTGAGTGATCAAATAATCCTGGTGTTCTGAGAGTCGGGATTCTGTCATTTCAAAATAAGATGGGAAAAACAAAATTGAGATAATTTATCCCAAATGAGATTTAGTCTCTCCTAAAGATTACTATTATTATATAGACATGCCATAGATAGTTGGATAACCTAGGCTTATTTTAGTATCCAACAAACTATCAAACTTTTCAGGTCAAAAGAATGCTGTTGTGAAATCAAACCAATGACGGATGCTTATAAAGGCAGAACCAGACATTTCCCAATCTTAACAACACTTGCCAAACAAGTTGCTTAATTGTTAATCTGTAGCACAGTTGGACCAATAAGCTAAATAGCCTTGATTATTCTTAAGCAATGAATATTGATGTAATATTTGCTGCTACAATGGAATATCAAGTTGGAGAGATATAAATGTTATACAGGTATTTGCAGAATCCAGCATGCATTCAATTTTCAAACAGGGTTTAGTACTATAAGGATATTGAAATGAACACATTTCCATCTATATTACAATAAGGTTCTATAGCACTATTTTATCATCACTTGACTATACAAAGAAAAAACAAACACTAAATGCTAGCAACTCCTTCTGAGTTGCTGTGTAACCAAGTTGCCCGAGTACTTTCAACCTTGAGGTTGTTCAACAATTAGGTCAACTTATATAGAGAAGGCACCTTAATCTCCATCCATATTAGATTATGTTTCTATTCAGTCTAGTTTCCCCATTTTTGTTTATTTTCTTTAACTATTTTCTTTTAAACTTGCCTGGATAATTTCCAAACTCTAAAATTCCCTGCCTAAATATTCATCAACTTTCCCACCTCTATCTCTGTTTGTAAATTACAATTTAGAAAAAGTAATTCATTGACTAAACACTGTCCTCCACGGTTCTGAAGGTTGTGGGTTCCAACCTGGCTGAGGGTGATGGTCTTTTCAAGCGTAAAAATCCTTAACATGTCTTCCTTGGAAGGGAAGTAAAGCCGTTGGTCTGGTGTCAATAGATTTACAACACATAAAAGAGCCTTAAGCCTGATAAAGAGGCCTCTGAACAAAATTAAGTGATCTTTTATGCCCAATATAGACTGGGACATAAGAACCACAGCAGTTAAAAAACATCCATAAATAAATTTTAAAATCATTTTCATTGACTAAACAAAATTTCATTAGAAGAAGAATGTTATATGAAAGAAGTTCAATGCATACTAAAGACAGCAAATTTAAATGGTTTCAACCTTACTTCCATGACCAAAATGATTAAATGTGATAAGAAACAAAAAAGACTGACTCAAATTACTATTCTAAAGAAAATAATAGGATAAAATTGGAAATATAAGAAATTTCCATACCACCCTTCGATTTTAGGAAATTTGAAAAAAAAAAAAAACTTACAGAAACTGAAATATCTAATTTCTGGCATTAATCAAAATAAATGTGATGATTGTGATAAAACTTAGGTATATAGAATAACCAGGAGGAACATGAATGTCAGATTGAAAGAATATATAAAAAAAAAAAAAAAAAAAAAAAAAAAAAAAAAAAAAAAAAAAAAAAAAGAAAGAAAGAAAGAAAGAACATTAAATTTATAAATTAGTAGTAGCATACCATTTTAAACCAATCACAATATTGAAAATGATATGAAACTATTAAAACTGTTGGCAAACCCACAGATCTCATTACATCTTCATTTTAAACATTTCGAGAGTTTGTTAAATTTCAAATTCATTACTGACAGTCAGTAATGTTATAAGTTTATTGCCACATGACAGCAGTTGGATGCTAAGGCTGAAGAAAGAGGAAGAATAGACAACTGCTCTCGCCACTATGCTGAGGATGGAGATGAATACTTCTAAAACGTTCCAAGATTTTACAACGACATAAATGAAGTTTAAGTGTGAATATCAACTCATTAATATTTTGAAAGCAAATTAAATTAAAATACCAAATAGCCTCTATAAATGAAGTTTAAGTGTGAATATCAACTCATTAATATTTTGAAAGTAAATTAAATTAAACTACCAAATGGCCTCTATAAATCACTTTCTTGCAGAATATTAATTTTTTTGGTAATTACTGTGTGTAAAATAAAGATCCTTATATCTTTCTCATAAAAAAATAAATTAATAAATATGATAAAATAAATATTCTACAACATGAACTTTTTTTTTTTATAAAAATGAAAGACCAAGACACTCTTCAGTTCTTATTTGTAGACAACTTCAATCTTTAATGAGCTCTCTGAAGAGAAACAATATTAAATGTTAGCTTTATCATTCAATAGCATGACTTGGAACTTAACTGCAAATGTTTGGCTTTCTGTGCCAATGGCTTACCACTGTGGTGCCAAAGCAAGATGCCCTTAGCTATTAAACTTTCTCATCTGATTCAAATAATCTGGCAAACCATCAACAGTCTAAAATACTGAAAATGTCATACCTTAAAGGTCACTTGTAGTGTTGCAAGTACTTTAAATTCTGTGCTTTATAGTTTAACCATGAGAGCTTAGTTTGTTGATAATTGAATTTTGTTACTAACCATACAATGGCTGGAATTAATACAAATATTATGTGGTTCTAGTCCTGGCTGGGGCATGATTTTCCTATGCAGTCCTGTTTGATTTGCCAACTTGTATGTGAAAGCTCAATTATGAAAACAAAACATTCAAACTATATTTGAAGTCACTTTGAACCAATCTCTACTTCTACTTTTATTCCATTCACTTTACACCACATGATGCTAAATAACAATGTATCATGTAACTATAATGTAGCAAGAGAATAACTCAATACTTATAACATGTGCTTTAAAATTCCTTAGGACTATGTATGTACTATGTAATGGTGAACAATTTCCTCACCCATAACTGAGTATCCTTTAAAATAAGAGTTCCAGTTAACAAACATTAGTAGGTAGGGTTAAATAAATAGAAATATGAATGCAGATGACTAGAAATGGTAACACTTTACCATATTAATATAACAATTCTCCACTTATATTTTTGAAATTCAAGGACTAGTTTTGCAATAAAATGGTCTATTCCATTATCAGCTCATTTTATTTTTCATCTTGTTATTTTACATTGTTATGGTTACTGCTACAAGGTGGATCGTGTAATAGGGCATTGCTAACTACTGGAATCAAAACAAATTTGGTGAGAGAATCAATTTATTGCAAAACTAGTCCTTGGATTTTAAAAAAGATAAGTGGAGAATTGTTAAAATTATTAATTATTATATTAAAATTTATGTTGCTTCATTGTTACTAGCTTTCTTTTTACCTTTATAAAAAAAAAGAAAAGAAAACACTTTAATGTATTTTGAAGCCATATCTCTATTGCTAGAGTTCATGCTGGAGGCTAACTTCTTTAAAACATGTTAAAAGTGTTACCAATTCAACCAAAATTAAAAAGTTTGAAACTCTTAGTCAATTTTCAGTAACCCAAATCTTCAGAAGAAATAAATAGATCAATTGAATGAATATATAATTTCCCTCCTGCTGAACATACCTATAATGAATTAACTTTAATCACTAAGTAATTCTAATATGGCAGATTAGTGCAATGTACTAGATCAACCCAGATTGTTGAAAGCCAATATTTCTAGAAAGCTCTTACAGAGCACAATCCAAAATGTCCCCCCCCCCCAAAAAAAAAGGAGTATCCCATTTAAAATAAGACTGCCACTTGTAGAAAAAGCAAAAACGATATGAAACTGATTCTAGTAGTTTAACATGTGTTGATTTATAATTAGTCTGTTTATTAATGATGCTTTATTGTTAACATATTACACCACTGAATACATTGGAATTTCAAACTGCAGGAGTTTATTTACTAAGTGGTGGTGGTGGTAGTATTAATAACAGAAACAGCAAATGTTCTACTATCTGTCCATGCAATGAAATAACATTAACTATATAAGTATTTAATATTACATTTACTAGATAAATATGTGCACTTTAGGAATAACAGATTTGATCATTTGGGCCTTCAAATGCAACAGCGATCTGAACATCCCTGCTACATCAACAATACACAGAGAACATTAATTTTATTAAAATAGGATCATACTACAGAGAAATAAAATATTTAATAGCTTTCTCTCACACTTTAAAACAAGAAATAAAAACTAACTCTTCACTAAAGAGAGAAATTTAAAAAATGCTTCTGATACTTACATAAGTGACCTTGAAGCAATTTGTTATGTGACAAGAATAACAGACAAAATGATTTGAAGTGGCTTACCAAGGAAAAGAGGGGTGATGCAATCAAGTACATCATTACTGCTGTAACAATCATTCCAAATCTAAACTCCACCAATTTAGGATCTTCTAAGTAAACATAGCCTAGCAGCGTTGCCACTCCTAGTGATGTATATAATAATTTTGAATGTACTTCTTCCTGTCAACAAAATACAAAAATTATCTTAGTACAGATTTACAATTATATCTACTGATTCTTTTTTAAGTATTACTATGTTTCTATGTTGCATGTTTCTTTTTAATTCTTCTACCTTTCATCTTAGTATAGTATTTTATTTATACTTCCAACAAAGTGCAAATTACATAAAAGATGTACATTTAAAAAATAATCTAGCACTACTGTATAAAGGTAATTGCAACCTTAAGCCCCAGGTTGATGTATGGTAAATAACCTGTACAATATCTCATAACAACGGATGAGCTCTCAAGTTCTGTATAAACTTATCTGATAAACCATTGCATTTCCTAGAAAATCCTGGTCTTATTAATGTTTCCTGCCCTCATGTCTGTTTACAATTTTAATTGCCAGTGTCTTTTGTGGTAATTTATCCCATAACTGTGATTATATAATTTGCAACGTCTAATAAAATTAACCCCACTACATAATGTTACTTACAATATTGCCTTTACAAAGGTGCTTGTCTAAATAAACTTACTTGCAATACACCCAGTTCTGGGTTATTTGGTATAGGCAACCATCAAATTATACATTTCCAGTCCTATTCATATTTCATTAGCCTATCATTATTACTATTATTATAATATTCCTCTTCCTTCATGTTCTCTCCTTACCCTTCTTGCCCATTCCCTTCTCACTTTACCCAGAATTTCCTATACTCTTTGTATTTGTTTCTTCTTTTAAAATGAAACTTTTCCATATTAAAATATCATCTAAATTATTCCATTTGTGTAACCATACCTTTGACTGCAATATAATACAAAATGAAAAACTGTTTATTTCTCCACACTTTAGACATTTTGATATCTTTGTCATGTCTTACACCTTTGAAATTCATGATTCCAATTCTTGCCCTTCTCTGCCTTTTTTTATGGCAAATCTCTAGATGTTTTTACCTATTTTTATTTTCCTATAGTCTCAAAGAACTCTTTTCTCCCATACCAGCATATATCATTTAGTCTCAAGACACCCCAGACATTACCTCTCCACATTTTTACCATTTTACCCTGGTGGTAATAGAAAGTGTAAACTATTTCCGACATAAAATATGTATTTCTGCAAAGTTTTTCCTTAATGCCCTAATGCACACACTTGCAAGTCCACTTCTTCCAAATTGTTCTCCCACTTACCTATGACAGAGAAAATATTTTTATCTGTACAAACATATGATACAAAGATTTTATCAGAAAAACATGTTTTGAGATTCTGAATGCCTTGAAACATGTTTTAAAAAAAAGTATCTGTATAAGAGTCAGAGTGAGGGGGGAGGGAGGAGATAATTAAAAACTGAATCCTTTGTATTTAAATTCATCTTTAAAAGATGTAACACAAAGATTTGTACACAAATTTCCCTCTAAAGAAAGCTCTAGTAATTTTTATTAATAATGAAAAATAAAATACATTGAATTCTATACAAATAGCCTGTAAAGTCCTTTTCATTTTGACTGAATTTTCTACAATTTTGTATAACTGAAAAATCATATAAGACAAATTATTAAGATTTCAAATTTATTTCTCCATACTATTCCTGAATATTATTTTGACTGTTATGTATAAATATACTTACATACAAAAATTTCAATTTCTCTCGCAAAGAAAGTTATTTTCTAACTAAATTCTATTTCTTTGATAAATTTTTAGTCGTACCTTTGTCTTGAGAGTTTAGAGTTCCAATATATTTACGAAGAAGTCTCGGAAAAGAGTCCATTTTACAGCACTATGCAGTCACAGGCTCAGGTATAACATTCAGTAAAAAAATTTAACATGCAACATATATTATGACCAGTTAACAGTTTTACTGATTTCACTTGCTCCTACAGCCTGAACATGCAATTTTTTTCACCACTTGCAATATAATGACTTATGTTACATCCAACAGACTAAAAGTTCTGTAAACTTAATTTACATTTAGTACACTCTATTCATTATTTGCAAGAAAAGCAAATATAATTCCAAATATAATTTATGTACAACATTATCATATGCTTTTGGGCATATAAAATAAATTGTTAATTTTGAAATTATGTACTGTAACATCATCTTTCTCATATTAGGATATATGCTGAATTTCTAGCCGCAAACTAAAACATATTAGCATTTTAGTTGATGTATGGGAAACCGTGGCAGATAAACTATGGAATTCCATGGAGGAAGCACAAGATTCAACTCATATCAAGACTTAGAACCATTCGGAATAATTATAAATGTTGTAAAAAAAAAAACAAACAAACAAATTTGAAAGGAAGAGTGAAGTCAAAACCGTCCTAATAGCTTCACTAACCTGTTCATTATGCAGAATATGTATCATGAGCATGAGCTCACGTCCTCAACTGCCTAGTGACTACCATCTTTTTAAAATAAGTTTTACTGATAGCTTGTGGTTTCTCGGAGACCTGTTGATGAACCTAAATAAGTGGTGTCTGCTTCTGGCAAACACAATTTCATGGTCTTTGGGTTTTTGGGCTGCCTTCACTAACTTGATGTTGGTTCCTATTTTATGGTTCTGGGTCCCGATTTGTGCAGTAACCACTGTTTTCAATCTCTTTAAATTTGATGGAATGCCAGTGTTCATTGAAGCTGCTGCCTTTGTCTTCCCGATTATCTTCACACAATTTTTAGATTGGATACGGTAACTTTCAGACTTTTTTTTCTTGAAGTACAGGATCAGATTTTTTTGATTTAATGAGATTATTAATGCTGAATTTGTTGTAAAGTGCCAGGGCAATATTGTGGTTTTTGAAAATCCTCTGAAATTTGTATATAAGAGAAACCTTGATAGTAAATTAATTTTCTCAAATTAAATCTTTTCTATCATGTTTGATAGTGCTGTGATCTATTTGATGTGTGATTGTGTTTTGAATTTCAGAATTTTATGTACCATTTCTTTGATGAATCCATTCTGTTTTGTTGATATGTCCAATGTCATGGTAATGAATGCTTTGCTACACGAAAAGTTAAAGTTAATTAAATCTAAATGGCAATGCGATGCAGTGAAAGTCAACAACCTGCCATCATGTCTACAGACTGCATGAACAATTTTACAACCTGTCACACACACAATATTGCCAAGATCATTCCTTCGATCACTCCACTATTTAACATTAATTTCAAAGAAAAAGATAAATGGAGAAACATATGATTAGAAAGAAATATTACAGTTATCCTAGATGAGAGAGCAGTAACCATGATATAAGATGCATTGCTTTTACAATAGAAACATAAATATATGATGGCTTAAATTTTAATTTGTGTTGCAAACTTTCATATCACAAAATTGTTAAACACTTTCATTCACATTCATTTTATAGTGATGAACTACCCTCTGAAAGGAATGTCTTCTAGTGGCTTCAACCTTGTAGGTATGCCAAAGTAAACATAGATAGATCTTGTGTGCACAATGACAAAGGTAATTTGAATTTCTTATCAGCTGTCTGGTAAAGCCTGCAATCCCAAATCATTTGGATGTAGGTATGCTCTGGAGACAATCTTCTTATTTCGTAATATTCTCATGCTCATACTTGTTGAGTATGAAAATTATTGTAATATATTTAACTTAGGAAAAATATTAGATGAATTTACCTTTGTCTTATTGCTTGAATATATGTAGTAACAAAAGAAGTAGCCCACATTGAGAGAGAGACCCACAATATTCACTCGGGTCATTGCTGGATCATTCAGAATATTGCTGTATTGTAGCATTAACACTGCTCTGAAAATAAATAAATATGAAAGAAATAACTACTTAGGTGTACACACAAACACTGTGCTTAAAGGCACATATATTTTAAGGTCTAGAAATTATGTATATTCTATTTAAAAAAAAAAAAACAACAACTAAAAGCCATGAGTTCCAAGTTCCATTCACATGACTTTACCTACTCTGCAAACAAGCTTCTTATAAAAGGCTATTCTTTCTTTACTTCATGCTTATTGAGATAAACATCAGCTGAATGGTCTTATTAATGCCTTATAAGCAGAAGGGAACTAAGGTAATAAATTAGGCTAAGTAATAGTCAAATATTTTAAAAGCTGTTAATATGTGATTGCCATTGAAATTCACTTCTTTGCATGGCAAGAGTAAAACAAAAGAAACATGGATGACTTCCTGAAAAAGGTACTTAAAAACTGCAACCAACAACAAAGAATATCTCAGAGATGGTTAGCTCCACAACAAAAATGTATGGGACATAAAAAGTTGTTTTGACAAGGCCCACATTTTTGTGAAGTAAGTTTTTGTCTATCTCGTTCGATTCATCAGTTAAGCAAAAGTCATTCAAGAGGAAGAGGGCTTCAAGAGGATATTACTAAGAAATTCAAGATATACATTTTATTTGTCCTGTAAATATACTTTATATATGGCATTTTAATAAAAACATTTTTGAGAAAATAAAATTTTTTTAAAAATTTTCCATGTTAAGCATAGTTTATTGGAGGGGGTGGGAATTTATTAAGAATTTTTGTGTTGCATCCTTGGGAGATGCTAAACTTAAATATCAAATTTGGTATTCAACAAACTTTTCTTTTTGAGTTATGCTACACACACTTTTTCTAAAAATCTTTTAATGGATTCAGGGGAGCTCAAGATATACACATATATTCCGGTGGAGTCTGGTATCAAATTTTTGGTTAGAATACAGTACCTTCTCTACCTACTATGTGCATTGTAAATATGTGGTGGAGAAAATAAAAAGTTATTTTTTTTAATTGTTTCATTTGTATAGCCCCCTTTAATTTCAATGGTCATATCAGGGGCTTTGACTTGTGAAACATCTCTCATATTACTGTAGGTTTAGAACATTAGGTTTATCATTTTGTATTATTAAACACACATATACACTCTCACATTTATACTTCCAGACTCTGTGGTGGACAGGGAATAATTCTGGTTTAAGAAAAATTCCCTGCCCCTGCATTTTCCATATAAACAATAGTTTGGCATGAGGGGAGGATTTTCTTTCAAATCTTTGTAACATATCTTAGGAGATACTTAAATAGCTTGCACTCACTGCACAAACTTTTTGTTTTGTAAATTCAGGAAGCCTCAAATGTGTATTTCTGGTGAATACTAGGTATTAAATATTTGGATGGAGTGCAATCTTCCTGCTCTTACAAGGTAAAGCAAGGATGACTCAAAACTTGAATGATTTGGGTTTAGGAGGACAGAATTGGCATCTGTGAGTAGGGCAAAAACTCAGGCCAAACTTCCGCACTTGTAGCCCATCCTTAACTTAACCAAAGAGCATAAAGGCACTTCTTCCTATGTAATTTTGTAGTAAAATTCCATGAAAACATATGGACTGTTTGAATGTCTTTAAGCAACACACCCACCCCAAGAACATTTGTTTTTATGGTAAAATGATGCCATACACTGAAAATAGACTATTTTGCCAGTGATGCATACACCAATTCACTGTTAACTAAATGAGGGATTCAATTCTGCTAGATACAGCAGGATGTACAGTATCATTTCTCAGATCCTTTGGTTACACAGGTTCATTGGAGTTTGCTCTTAACAGATCCCTCAGCACATTGTTTCCCACTTTCTCCTAAAACATTCTTTACATCTTGTGGCTTAGAGCCTGGCAGTGTGAGTATTAGGTTGATAACCCTACATGGGCTACGAATCCAGTGTGTGCACATTGAAACAACCTCAAAGTGCGGAAGCTTACCCAAAACTATAATCCGAAGAAGAGGTTATTACACCACAAACTCACAATCTGAGAGAGAATGTGAGAGAGAGAGAGAGAGAGAGAGAGAGAGAGACTGTTTGCAATACAGCCAACTTAGGAAAATTACAATTACTTCATTACATAACTAATTTGAGTCAAATATGAGCACTATAGTTTCACTTAGTTTTTTCCCGGTTGCATTTCAAAGATGTTCATCTTCATCGGCGGGTGTTTGACTGGCTTCAGAAGGGGAGATTCCATTCTTAATTTCCTCTGTGCTGCCATCTGGTATTCTTGGAGGCAAGCTTAAGGTGTTGTCTGCCAGTGGTATTTCAAAATTCATAACTTAGCAGACACCACCTTAAGCCAGTCAAACACCTGCAGACGATGAAGATGAACATCTTTGAAATGCATCTAGGAAAAAACTATAGTGTCCATCTTTGACTCAAATTACTCGCATAATAAATTAAAAGTTTCACTGAATGAATCACTTCACATCATACCTTGTGATTACAATTACTTGCTTATAGACTTTTAATAGGTATTTGGCAATATCACAAAATGCAAGGATCTTCAGCAGAAATTTATAAAAACGCATATCTATACCCAAGTTTCTAAAAAAAAAAAAAAAAAAAAAAAAAAAGTATGTGTTCCATGCACATGACTCTCTACCTGTTCTGTGAACAAACTGGTCTTACAAAAGATTCTTGTATCTATATCATGCTAATCAAGATAAACATTATTAGAAATGGTCTTATCATTTCCTTGTAAGTAGAAATAAATAAGGGAATATATTAGGCTAAAGGAATGACAAATTCATGTTTTTGAGAAAAGTAATATCTTGGAAATGATTAACTCTACAAAAAACTGTATGTCTTAGATTGTGTTTTACTGAGATTTACGTTCACTGTGCATTAAGGTTTTGTCTATATTTTATGGTTTACCAATTATATAAGCCATCCAGAATGAAGAGGTCTTCAGAGGCTATTCCCAGAAAAATTTAAGATGCATATTTCATTTGTCATGAATATAACATGGTATTTTAATAAAAATTATTAGTCATTTTTGAGAAAATCATTTTTTTTTAAATGCTCCATGTAAAGCTGGAGGTGACTTCTTGTCACCTCTTTGGAAGATACTAAACTTAAATACCAAGTTCTGTACTTAACATAGTTTTCATTTTTGAGTTATGCTGTCCAAACTCTCACACAAACATGGGACATTTTTCTAAAAATATGCTTTTTGGATCCGGAGGTACTCAAAATATTTATTTCTGTTAAAATTCAGGAATCAAATTTTTAGGTGCAATACAGTACCTTCTCTATCTACTATGTACATACATGCTAAAGAAAGTAAAAAAGCAATTATTAGTGAAAATGCAAGATTTGCAATTTTAGGTTTTTCAAAAATAATTTCAACCAACTTAGATGATCAAACCACCTTCTATAAAAACATGTGCATTCTAATATACTGCCTAGAACATTATCAATAACTTAAAAATTATAACTATTTTCTCTTAAATAACTTTATAATATCCTTTAATTAGCTTCCTAAAGAAAAACAGATCTTGTTTCTAGTTTGTTGCATGTAAATTCTTGAATTAAAGGTAACTTTTAATTAAACCTGGAGAATGTGATGTACAATTCAAGTGAAAAAACTAAAAGAAAGTTTGGATTAATAGTAGAACTATGAAATGTGTAAGCCAATAAATTGGTATGTGTGCTGCACTGATGAAAAGACAGAGCCATTAAATTAGAAACATGCATTTGGTGAAATGTGCCTAATTACATAAAAGAATAGCACTTATGGACTGATGCAGTTTGGAAGAAACAAACGATGAACATTATTTCTAGCATTCAGAATTAGTAGTTATTTATTTAAATTACTGCTGTTGCCATTGTCCCCTTTTATGAGTGAAAGAAGTTAAGAAATGGTGAGGAAAGTAATGAAAATGCATACAAGGGGGGCTTTAAGAATGGATGCAAGTACTTGGATAGCCTGTTTCTTTTATAGCAAAATCTTTGCAGAATGTCAATACAGTAGCCCATCTTATTATTGTGTATGCACTCAAACTACCAACCTAACAATATTAAGTGTAATAATGAGAACCGCTTATATGAATCCTATTCATACATACACACACTAAATCAGACATCATAAGCCTAACCTCTGGCTAAATTTAAAAAGTACAGAACAAAGTTTTCCTGTGGCTTGCTTCATCCTCAATTCTAATTTTAATTGGCAGGTGTTTTTCATTCAAATGTTGGCAGCTCATGAAACACCTTGAACTGCAAGAGGAATCTAACCAGGGTAAGGGAAAAAAACAATGTCAGAAATTTCAAAACTGCAACTTTGGTGCTTAAGTTGCATCTAAAATGAGAGTATTTTTACACTTGATTCAGTAAAAGATACCTGGTTGTATGAATCAAAACCTTATTTAATAAAACCAAGCTTCTCAACTGCAGATAACTAAATTGTTTACCATTTTTTTCAACACACAATTAAAATATTATTTATTATGCTTTGTAAGTTTCACTAAACAGACTTTCTAGTAATTGATCTTGGTTACTTCATTTACAGTAAGTTTCTTTTTTCCATTAAACAAATGAGTATATGCGTGCCTCTGTAGTGTACCTGCCTCACATTCCTGAGTTCATATCTCTGTTAGAGTGAGTTATCTGGATAAACTTTTCTTTCACTTTTCCTTATCCTCTAAGCTCTATCAACCCCAGTCTAGGATTGAATATAAAATCTAATACATTTTTAAAACTATTCTGATTATGATTATAATCTATTCTTCCTGTTACAGAATAATATTAAATAATAGTTTATTTCGCATTACTTCCATATGTGATCCAGATTTGGAACCGCTTTGTAGTTCCTTACTGGTCTGTTATAAATTTTTAGGGTACTAAGTTGCAAAGCATAGCCCAAGGAAGAGGGCCCTAAGCCGTGAAACGTAGACGAGGGATCTCTGAAGCTAAAACCCTATTGATTCCAGAAAAGAAGTCAAAACCTTGGCAACTGGATTTCACTTTAAAATCTGGATCACCTGTGGAAGTTTTACTGTTTATTTAATTACAAAAAATTTACTTACATCGCTGTACCTCCAAGAAATGGTACAACAGAAATATTTTTGGTAGAGCCTTTCTTTACAATATCCTTACAGATAAACCTGAAACAGAATGCAATCAATTTCATAACTCACACTTTAGGTTCATCAGTTAATACAAAGAAGACTAGAAATAAGATTTTAAAAATCATAAATATCAAATTTGATTCTACTTTTCAACTTAGTGTCACATTGTTAATGTATAGAGCAATTATCAAAACACCTATTGTACTCCATTCACATTTTAGCATAATTATTTTAACTGTTCCTTTGTAACACAATACATATTCTACAGATTATATACTGGTTCATGTTGAATGTAGTTACCCACATTCCTATTGATTTTAAAACTTAAGATACGATATTCAGTTATTGCTCAGATCTGGAGAGATTGCTGAAGCAGTTAACGCATGTAAGAACATTTTCCTATCAAATTATACTACAAGACTGGAGAATTCAGCCTTGTTAGTTTAGATTTTTTAAATACTTTTCTTATTTGGTAAAAAACAAGTCATTAAACTGCACAGCATAGAAAACTTTCTCATGATGTTGCTGTATGCATAACAAAATACCTATCTTTCTTGAGGGAGGCTAAAAATGGAAGGGAAGTAATGGGACCTGAGTAGTACATTATTGCCTCCTTTATTTTAGATATAGGTAGTTTATGACAGTTTTTAAAACTCATAACATATGTAGACTAGTAAAAACAATGAATCTGTGGTAGATATCAATGCAACAAACTAGTAGAATGTGGATAGGTCATTAGAACATGTGCAGCTGGAGAGGCTGCTTTTGTTCCTAAAATCCATCAACAAACTCCAAGAATACTTATACATTATACAGCAAATTTCACTAAACCACATCACTCCAAAGTATACTAGTCATTTTTACCTAAGGTGTCTTGTGTGGACAGAGCAGAAAATGCATAGACTACATAACAGACTATGGAGTATGCAACAATCTATGGACCACAAAACAGTCTATGGACTACGAAACAGTCTATGGAATGATTTGGGGTAACTAAATGGTTTCTGTATGTAAGCTATCAGAACATAAGTAATAATGAACATAATAGGAATAAAATGAAGATAACAGGCTGAAGGTTAAACATAATAGTAATAACGAAAATTAAATTCTTAATTTCAAATTCCTTGCACATGGTTCTCTTGCATTCTGGAAATGAATGCTAAATGTTACATAATGTTTTTCTTAGTCAGGTGATTTCCTATAATCCTGTAGGAGTTTATACTAATTAAAATATAACCATATTTGTAGCATATGGAATTGTGCAAAACTTACATTCCAGCAAAAAATTGTCCAATGGTTGTTATACTTGCTGCTGTTGCAACAATATCTTTATAATCCTCCAAAGCCATGACGAATCTTTCAGTGTCTGAAAACAGAATCACGCGTGACAGGATTTGAAAGATTACAACTAACACAGTGCAATTAGAGTACACCAATTATCAAATCTCACTGTAATACTGTTCAGGGTCAACTTTTACATTGATAACTTCCAATGGAAACACCCATCCACTTCCCGTACCTCGTATATTATTTTGGAGTGATAGTAATTCTACCAGTATTAATAATTAACTAGCAACATAAAACATGAATTACATAACACGACAAAATAATCTCACTTTAAACAAGTTCATACCTTCCCTCACCACCAAAAGGAGCACGACCTGTATCACTATTGGTTAATGCCTGAGGAACATAGCTGAGGAACCACAAGTTTCATAGGATGGGCGGAGTTTCTTGGTTTAAAGGTCGAGCACATTCAATAGTCGATTGTTTACTAACTTGCAGAACACCAACATCAAAAAGTGAAATTTGAAAGTTTTATACACATTTGTTGCATTGCAGCTTTTTCCATATTCAGCCAATAATGTATTTGCTGTAAAATTGTAAACTTCAAAAATTGTTTCAATTATGTACTTAATTCAGTTATAAACGCATAATGTAATGGCAAAAAGGGAATTTATTTTCTATAAAATACCTTTGGGAGTGCACATTTTGTACATCTGTCTAAAACAGCAAAAGTAAATATCGTCAGCTCATTTTAAATGAATTCATTTTGGAATCTTTGAGATAATATCTAGAAATACACAAAAAGTGAGAGCTCACTAGTGACCGGTACATGCTGCTAAACATCTTTGCGGCTTGCAGCTCTTCTTGTAACAAAAATGGCAGCGTCAGCTAAATTTTTTGAGGATGAAATAGGAAGAAAATGGGATAGGTGTTTAACCGATGGAGTATTAAAATTAGGTGAGGTTACGTTTTACGGCAATGTTCTTAAGTTTATGTGAACATGATACTAATCGAAATGGTTCTAATTTTGGTTATGAATCACCTAGAAAGGGTTATGCTCGGCACCAAAGTATTTTTTCGAATCGAATAAAGCATTTTTTTTTTATAAAAATTTAAACATGTCCTTAAATGTTTTGTCAACCATCAGTAGCGTTACTTTATATGGGGAGATCTGAAATTGAAACCAGCTTGCATTTAAAGCCCTCAAATGTACTGTTAACCATCATTGATTGAATGCTTGACTTCAAACAGACGTTAGGCATGTACACAGGAAGAGGTGAAACTTAAACATAACTAGATATTAAGTCAAGGGCTAAACTTTTTGACTATGTGATATCACCATACCATTCATTTACCCAATATTTTATTCATATAGCATTACATTAGTGTGTTCTATTTTGACAATATGGGGGCTAAGGTATGCAAGTGCCATGGTAAAGTAGTTCTAGATTATTCTCAAATATTTTGTAGGTACCTTGTAGGAATTATGAATAAGTATTCATATTCGTGTTCAGTTTTGCTTCACTGTCAGATTGAATGAAACTGGTTGCAATACAAACAATTATTTGGAGCTTCAAACAATTTTTGCAATTGTAATTCTTAGTGTGTACTTTGTCATCCTTGAGAATAGAGGGAATGACTCCTATACTTGTTACCTTTTATGCCCTAGATGATTGTAATTCTAGTTAATCAGATCCTTCGACTACGCTTTGCAGTGTAGTGCCCTCAAAATTAGGCTACCTTAAAGTGTGTGCTGAAAGCTTGACAAGTATGGCAAAATACCTGAAGAGAGTCCTTAAAATGGAGCATAATTGGAACATAATAAATGGAGAGATGTATGCGCCATTGAAGATGCTTGCCGCAGACGCAGGCAAAACGTCTGGGGAACAAGGGGAGAAGCCCAGTGAACCATGGCCAACAAGCCCAGTTTTGTTTCCTATAAGTGATTCTAACACTGTCCGTGAAAGCCTTCGATTTTTAATTAATTCCTTTTTTTTTTTCTTTGCATTACAGGTGGTGGTTTAGCTATTGGTACAGTAGTGTCCCTGCTTTTCTTTCGGCGTAAGTAGTTATATTAATTTTATAAGATATAATAATTTTACAACTTAACATGTTGCCTGCTCACTTTGAAATAAATAAACAATATTAACAAAGTAATCAGTGAGATTATTTGGCCATAAGAAAAAAAAGTGCCAAGTATTCATAACTATATACATTTTTGTAATTGTCAGACAAATTAAACCAAATAATGTTATCCATAAAGCCTGAACAAAAGCTTGCAATGTTGCAAGTCACTTTTAGGTATTACAGGAATATTTAAGATCACCTTGAAAGTTTACCAGTGTGCCTGATTCAATAAAATGTTGAACTTAATGGGAAACTTACCAATGTAGCTCTACAGCAGGGTGTTGGTACTTTGGAAATTCCGTGGTTCAAGTGCCAGTCATGTATTCAATGTTTACTTTCTCTAGCACACAGGTACAATGTACATAGTGGATAGAGAAGGTATTGCATCCGACCCAAAAATTTGATATTGAGATTTCACCAAAAATAGATGATTTGAAACCACCTGAATCAAAAAAAAATCCTGTGCATATGTGTATGTGGATAGAATTGCTCAAAAACGAAAAGTTGGTTAAATATCAAACTTGGTATTTAGTTTGTTATCTTCCAAGGATGCAACACAAAAAATTTCAAAAATCTACCCGATACCCCAACTACCCTTTACAAGGAAAATTTTTCCAAAATGTTTATTTTCTCAAAAATGACTCAAATGATGTTGATTAAAATACCATATGTTTAAGATATTTTTGTGACAAACAAAGTGTATATGTAGAATTTTCTAGAAATAGCTTCTCAATACTTCATTCAGGATGATATTTGTATAACAGGTAAACCATTAAGAGTTAGACAAAAATTTACTACAAAAAAATATGGTTGGTTGGTATCTAATGTTGAACAATTGGCAGTGAAGCCATTAGCTCTCTTGCATTCCAGTATTTTGTCATATTATCATGTTGACAATAGGTTGGGTAGCACAGTAGATACACAAAAAATATAGATATTGTTAAAACACACAATTTATGCTTTTTTTTTATATATATATATATATATAATTGTTTCTGTACAGTTAGTCGTTTTCAAAATATTCCTTGTTTTGGTTTCAATTTTAAATTGCTTAAACTTTTCTCTTACTGGAAGGTATCTTTTGTTTCATATTTGTTTTGTTTTACTTTTAGCCATACAAAGAGAATAGAATTCAAATTGTTTCACATAGCAATAGCCTTTAAAAGATTTGATTATTGTGTCAGCCTAATATATGCCCTTATTTCTCTTCCTAATTCAAGGAAGCTTAAGTAATAAAACAATTTCTACTAATGTTCATCTCAATTAGCAAGATTTATATAAAAGAATAATCTTCTATAAGAATAGTTTACAGAACAGGAAGAGAAAGCCATGTGAATGGAACACATCAGATACTTAAATTTGTATTTGGAGCTGACGATAAGCTATGATAAGTACTAGCTTCAAGAATGTGGGCTTTCCTATTGTCTTTGTAGTTCCCACTAGAGTCTAGACAAGAGCACAGAATACTATGAATTCATTGCCTGGGAAGAACTAGCACATATTCATAAAATAGTAAATCAATAATACTGCAGATTTGTAACTTATAGTCAGTCACTTTCTTCAGATTCTATGGTTTTCTGTTTTCAGGCAAGCAATTTCATTGCACTTTGAATAATAAGTATGACTTTATTCTTGATGTAATTATGAAGTACAAACACTTTATAATAAGTATTTCTTCTGTGTGGTGTTAATTTGTTCAGTGAGTTTTAACACTACATCACTTACATTTTCCTTACGAGGGACTAGTTTTGGAAGCCTATTCTACCATTTTCAACTTCATGGGTACAACTGTCATAGTTGGTTGTGTCTGCCTGTGTTCTCTTCTGAACTTCTTAACTAAGTTGTCAAATGGCGGGATTTCAAAGTTTATTAGGCAATCTTTGTGTTTCCATATGAGAATATTTTCCCGAGTTGTGAGTTCATTGTGGCCTGACATGGTTTTTAACAATTTGGAAAAGACAATAACAACACATTCACTTATCCCCAAGCAATTAGAAAATTCCAAAAGATCTTCAAAGAACAAAACATCACTCTGGCTTCAATAAACAGATTTTCTTTCATAAAGTTGCTAAATTCAAAAGCCAAAGATGAAATATCACCAGGAAATGGATCAGGAATATATCAAATTAAATGTACAAATTGTGAAAGTTCTACATAGGACAAACCAAAAGAAGTTTAAAAATCACAGCCAAAGAGCACTTTAGAAGTCTAAAATTAAAATAAGAAGATAAATCAGCAGTAACATGTCACTTCTGGAAGGAAAACCATAATCTAGATCCAAATCCAAAATTAGTAAAAACCATGTCAGGGCACAATGGACTCACAACCTGGGAAAACATCCGCATATGCAAACACAAAGATCGCCTAATAAACTTTGAATTCCTGCCAGTTGACAACTTAGTTAAGAAGTTTGTTTTGCCGCCAGAGAAGAGAATACAGGCAGATGCAACCAACAACGACAGTTGGACCCATGAGGTTGAAAATTGTATAGGCTTTTGAAACTAGCCTCTTGAAATGAAAATATAAGTGACGTAGTGTTAAAAAACTGACTCAACAAATTAATACCACATATAATGTGACCGTCATTGTTACTAAATTCCTCCAAACATCGGTCAAGAATTTCTTCATTTTATTAAGGTAATGTCATGGATGTACTACCCCTAGGTCCATCCCTCATTACATTGTTACATGCAATAGAGAAAGCAACATTCAGCTGATTACATCACAAATTGGGTTTAGTTAGTATTAAACTGTAAGGGTCAGGGAGGGAAGGAAGTACACATTTCCAAGAATGTTACAGAGCATTAAAGCACTTAATTTGTGACTTTCTCTAAGCATTCTTCACCGGGCTATCCTTACAAAAGCTTATTATTCTATCTAAATCATGTTAAACAAGAAAAAACATTTGTAGAAATGGTTTTATTGCATATTCTGGGAAGAGGAGAATAGAATAGGCTTAAGCAACAGTGATATCCTTTAAGAGCAGGTTGTTATGTGAAGGTTTTAAAATTTGAGGGAGAATAAAAAAAAAATCTGATTCACATGAGTTTCTCTATGTCTCTGTAACAAATTATTGTTTAAAAGCTTGTTCTTTTAATTCATGTTATTCGAGATAAACATTAGCAGAAACTATCTTGCTTCTTTGTAAGCAGAAGGGAAATAAGGAAATACATTAGGCCAAAGTGAGTCAAATCTTTTAGAAGCTGGTGGCATATGTCGCATTTCTTTGCATGACCAGGAGTTTACAAATTTCTGTATGAGAAAAGTTTAAGTATTTTAAAACTGAAACCAATAATAACGAATATCTGAAAAATGGTCAACTCCTTGAAAAAATGTATATGACATAAATTCAAAAACAAGATATACATTATTTTGCATAGTAAGTTTTTTTCTATATTTTATGGTTTACCAGTCATGCAAAATTCATCCAGAATAGAGAGGTCTGCAGAGGTTATTCCCAGAAAATTCAAGATATACATTTTATTTGGGATGTAAATATCTTTAATATACAATATTTTAATCAAAATCAATAGAATAATTTTTGAGAAAATCAAAATTTTCAAAATTTTTTCC
The DNA here is from genome assembly GCA_030762935.1 of Hymenopus coronatus. Classification (NCBI taxonomy): domain Eukaryota; kingdom Metazoa; phylum Arthropoda; class Insecta; order Mantodea; family Hymenopodidae; genus Hymenopus; species Hymenopus coronatus. The sequence goes on along the minus strand of CM060885.1, from coordinate 31,194,047 downwards.
ATGGAAAGGGTAGTGTGGGATGGGGGATTTTTGTCAAAATATGTGTGTGATATCCTTGGAAGATACGAAATTTATATACCAAGTTTGGTATATATTACCAATTTTTTGTGTTTGAGTTATTGTTTTCGCGGACACACTAACTCACATGCACACACACACATGGACCTTTTTTACTTTCTCTATAGGCACTATGTTCATAGTTTATAGAGAATGTATTGCACTCCACCAAAAAATTCGACACTGAGATTTCACCGGAAATATATGTTTTAGGGTCCCCTTTATCTAAAAAAAGCATTTTCGGAAAAAGGTCTGTGTGTGTGTGTGTGTGTGTGTGTGTGTCCGTGTGTGTGAACACGATAACTCAAAAACGAAAAGTAGGTAAAATACCAAACTTGGTATTTAAGTTTGGTATCTTCCAGGGATGCGACACGAAGATTTTGAGAAAAATCCCCCCACCCCTAACTACCCTTTACATGGAACATTTTTCGAAAATTTTGATTTTCTCAAAAATGGCTCTAACGATTTTGACTAAAATTTTGTATACTAAAGATATTTACCTGACAAATAAAATTTATATCTTGAATTTTCTGGGAATAGCCTCTGGAGAGTAGTTTATTCTGGATGAATTTTACTAAATTTTGAATAACTGCTAAACCGTAAGAGATGGACAAAAACTTACTGCACAAAAAATGTAGAGCACGTTAAAACACACAATTTATGTTATATACATTTTTTTCGTGGAGTTCGTCGTTTTTGTGACATTCCTTGTTTTTGGTTTCTGCTATGAAAAACTTATACATTTCTCATACAGGAATTTGTCAACTGCTGTCCATACAAACAAAGGAACTTCAGTGACATAGCAACCAGCTTTTGATTATCACTTTAACCTATGGTACTCCCTTATTTCACCTCTACTCACAAGGTAGCAAGTAATATGGTTATTTCTGCTAATGTTTTACTGATTAGCATGAAGTTAATAGAAGTATAAGCTTTTTAAGAATAATTTGTTGCAGGGATATAGAGAAAGTCATGTGAATGGTACACATCAGATTTTTCCTTTATGTTTTTGTTAATACAGGAGACCCCATAACATTGTATTTCTGGTGGAGTGCAATACCTTCTCTATACACTGTGTACATAGAACATGTAGAGAAAGTAAAACCAAAATAATGTTTTTCCATTTAGAAAAGAATTGGAAAATTTAAACCAATAACAAGGAATGTTTCAGAAATGGTTATATGGTTATATATTTAAAAAAAAAGAAAAAGAAAATGGAAATTGATTGTTTGCCTTTAACAAGAGGTACATTTTTTGTGTAATAAGATTTTGTCTATCTAGTTACCAGTTATGCAAATGCTACTCATGCAGAGGATTTAAGAGTCTACTCTGAATGTAAAATATATATTCATTTGTAAAGAAAATATCTTAAAGATATGTGGTATTTTCATTAAAATTGTTAAGAGCCATTTTTGAGAAGATCAGAATATAAAGGATACTTTGGGGGTCAGGGTTGTTAATAATCTTCATGTTACACCCTTAAAGATACTGAATTTTACTATCATTTGGCATTTAACCAACTCTTTGTTTTTAAGTTATGCTGTTCATGAATGCCACACAGTTTCTATTTTGGATTCAGAGTACCTCAGAACATGTATTTCCAGTGGCACTTCGGTATCAAAGTTTTGGTGGAATGCTGCAATATCTTCTCTACTACTATGTATGTGGAGAGAAAGTTAAAAGAATAATTATTGACACATATGGCATGCTTTAATGACTTCTGTTTCCTGAATTGAAATCAATGGGAATGAAAACAGCTTGGTAACTATATGTGGTATTAATTTGTTGAGTTGGTTTTTTAACACTGTGTCACTTACATTTTTATTATGAGGATGTAGTTTCAAAAGCCTATGCTTCCATTTTCCTGTTGGACCCGTGAGGTTGAAAATGGAAGCATAGGCTTTCGAAACTAGTGATGTGTGTTAAAAAACCAACTCATCAAATTAATACCACATATAATTTGACCGTCACTGTTACTAAATTCCTCCAAATATCAATCAGCTTGGTAACTATTCTGAAAGTTCAACATATATGTTTTTTCATTCTAGTATTTCAAATATATGACATTTTAGTCAAAACCATTTGAAGTAATTTTGAGGGGGAGGGATCCCCCTTTCCCGTGCTGAAGAATAGCTCGGATGGAGGATATTGAGTCTTTGCCTCTTGTATTCTTAAACATGCTGAACTTATTTTCTTACTCAAAACCAGTACCAATTTTTTTTCCCCTTTTCTACTGCTTGCTGATAGTATTATATTCTGCCCAAAAGATTAATATCAAGATTTCACTAAAAAATGTGATTTTGAAGCCCCCAGATTTTAAATAAGCATTCTTACATTCTCTACTGCATATTTACTGTAAGTAGAGGAAGTAGTGTGTTCCACCAAAATATTCAATATTGATTTCATCAAAGTTAGGTATTTTAAGGCCCCCTTAACCTTAAAAATGATTTTTAGAGAGAAAAAGAAAGCTCGGGGTCTTTGTATACATGTGGACCTGCCTGTGTGTTTGTTAATAGCATAACTCAAAATTAAATAATCAACTAAATAAAACTTAATTCAAAATCTTGTTATTTAGGTTCGGGACCTCCCAAGATGTGACACAAAGTTTTTGAAGAAAATCCTCCCACCCCAGACTATCCTTTACATGGATAATCTTGTTATTTTTTTAAATCCATAGAAGAATATGCTTTTGTAAGAATAGTTAGTAGAAGAAAAAGTCTTGTGAATGCAGCACAAGGTTTTTAGTAAAAGGTATAAGTGGGGGTGTTTATTTGCAAGTTCAGTATTTTCCAGTGATGTGAAAATTTTCAAAAATATTCTCTAACTAAATTCATTCATTCCAGTTCCATCATGCCATGTCAGTTTATATTGGGCCATTTTTATAGTAGTTTCTTGATTAGGGAGTTTATGAGTTGACCACTGTATGCAACAACTCATATAACACACATAGGATGATAGTACCCTGTGAGGGCCCCTAGCTGGGGATACAGCGAAGAGGACCAACGGCTCCAAGGCGGATAAGGACAAATGTCCCAACGGCAGAAGAGGCGGAAGAATCTTTCTTCCTGATAGTGGGAAGCAGCACTATCAGTATCTACACAACGCAAGAAACACTAAATGTTTAATTGGGTTGTGACTGAATATTTACTGGCATGGTCGGGATGACTTGAATGGCAGTAAAACTGCGATGTGGAAGGCAACGAGAAACCACCACATAAAATTCTCAAGAATCAGCGAACTATGACATGAAGTCTTCTCATGTTAAAATATCCAGAGGTAAAATAGGCCCGCAATCGGATCTCCAGAGCGGGCCAACAAGAGGAGCAATGAAGTATATTGCAACATGGAATGTAAGATCACTATCCAGTAGAAAACTACATAATCTAAAACTGAAATGGAAAGAATGAAAATAGATATTCTAGGAATAGCTGAAATGAAATGGCCAGAAACAGGAGATTTCTGGAGTGGAGATTACAGAATAATTCATACAGGAACCAAAAAAGATAAACCAAAGATAGCAAGAGTGGGAATAATACTAAACAAAGAAATGGGAAAAAGAGTAAAAGGATACATCCAATATAATGAGAGGATAATTCTAGTATGAATAGAAACCAAACCCGCAGACACTATAATTATACAAGAATATATGCCTACATCAGGACATGAGGATGAAGAAATTGAACAAATGTATGAACATATTGAAGAACTAACTAAAGGGATTAAAGGTGATGAAAACTTAATAATAATGGGAGATTGGAATACATCGATAGGTAAAGTGGAAGAAAAACATATAGTAGGAAAATTTGGATTAGGCACACGAAATAGAAGAGGAGAACGATTAATAGAATTTTGTGCAAAAAACAAGTTAGTAATAACTAACACATTATTTGATCATCATGTAAGAAGGAGATACACATGGAAAATGCAGGAGATATAAACAGATATCAAATAGATTATATCTTGACAAAACAAAGATTTCGGAATCAAGTGAAAGATAATAAGAGCTATCCAGGAGCGGACGTAGATAGTGACCATAATATGATAATGATGAAAACTCTATTAAAATTTAAGAAACTAATTAAAAGTAATAGGAAGAAATGGAATATTAGAAAGCTAAAAGATGAACAAATGCTACAAGAATATAAAAACAAAACTAATGAACATATAGAAATTAAACCACAAGACACAAATTCAAGTTGGGAACTGATCAAAACAAAAATACGAAAAGTAGCTGAAGAAACTATTAATACTAACACAATAACAAATAAAAAAGAATGGATCACAGATGACATTATAAAAATGATTAATGAACGCAGAAAGCTAAAAAATTCAAAGGACCCAGAAGCATCAATAAAATACAAAGCACTACGAAACAAAATAAATAGAGAAATTAGAGAAAGGAAAGAAGTATTTTTAAAAGAAAATATGGAAATAATAGATGAAGAATTCAAGAAAGGAAAATTAGAAACAGCATATAAAGAAATTAAAAACTTTTTTAATGAACGTAAAACACAAGGGAACAAACTAAGAGACAGAGAACGAAAATGAATTGATGATGATAAGATTAAAGTAAAAAGATGGAAAGAATATACAGAGAATTTGTATAAAGGATATGAAATAGAAGAGCTAAAAGAGATCATAGATGAAGTAGAAGATGATAGAGGAGACCCAATACTAAAAGAAGAATTTGAACAGGCTCTAAACAATCTAAGAGATGGAAAAGCACCTGGGGAGGATGGGATTCCTGGAGAACTATTGAAGAATGCAAATGAAGAATTACACAAGACACTCGATGAACTCATATTTGATATATATGAAACTGGAATACTACCAGAAGATTTTAAAATGTGTAAAATTATAGCAATCCCAAAAAAAGCAAATGCTGAAAAATGTGAACAATACCGTCCACTAAGTTTAATGTCGCATGCATCCAAAATATTAACAAAAATAATATATAATAGAATAGAAAAGAAAATAGATACATACATAACAGATGATCAATTTGGATTTAGGAAGAACACAGGCACACGAGAAGCAATATTAGCAATGAGACTAATACTGGAATAAAGGCTAAGAAAGAATAAAAGAACATATATTGCTTTCATAGATATAGAGAAAGCATTTGATAATGTGGATTGGATCAAAATGTTTGGAGTGCTTAGAAACCTGGGAATTAAATTTAGAGATTTTAGGATTATATAGAATCTGTATAAAGATGAAAAAGCAATTATAAACTGTGGGAGAAACCAAGAAACAGTCCATATAAGAAAAGGAGTGAGACAATGATGTGCACTATCCCCAATACTGTTTAATGCATACTTACAGGGTGCAATAAATGAAATCACGGAAGAAATAGACACTGGAATAAAGATACAGGGGATAAAAATCAATATGCTCCGCTTTGCAGATGATATTGCAATATTAATGGAGAACAAGAAAGATTTAGAAACATTCATAAACAAATTAGAAAATACATTAAGGAACAACTACAACTTAAACATTAATAAATCAAAAACAAAAATTATGACTTGCAGGAAGAAAGAGAATAGTAACACAAAAATTAAACTAAATGGACAACTATTAGAAGAAACCAAAATATTTCAATATCTAGGAAGCAAAATAACAGCTGATGGAAGGAGCAAAACAGAAATAACCAGTAGAATACAACACGCAAAACTTGCTTTTAATAAAAAGTACCAGCTATTTACTGCAAACAATATTAGCCTTGAAACCAGGAAGAATTTATTACAAACATATGTATGGAGTATTATGTTATATGGATGTGAAACTTGTACAATTTTAAAAGCAGAAAGAAAGAGAATAGAAGCATTTGAAACATGGTGCTATGAGAAAATGCTAAAAATTAAATGGAGTGACAAAATTAAAAATGAAGAAGTATATAAAAGAGCAGAAGCGGAAAAACAAATTTGGAACCAAATTAAAAGAAGAAGAACAAAATTAATAGGCCATTTATTAAGACATCAGAGCACACTGAATATTATAATAGAAGGTATGATAGAAGGAAGAAGTGGCAAAGGAAGAGCAAGATCACAATATATAAAACAAATTATGGAAGATATGAAAATGCAGTAAATATGAAGAACTCAAACGGAAAGCAGAGAGAAGATCTGAATGGAGAGTCGCTGCAAACCAGTTCAAGGATTGAAGACTCCTAACAAAAAAAAAACACACATAACAACTCATCACCCAAAGATGGCACTGTATCACAACTTGCAGACGTGAAACATGACAAATTTAGTCGAGGGACCTTTTCTTTCAAGGTATAGGATTCTTTTATGTGCAAACAACATTATGTGGCATCAATGGCTTTACGTCCAAAAGAAGCCATGCTAAGGAATTATTTTATGTCTGAAAAATCTGATGTTTCTATTCACATGACTTTCTCTGCATCTCTGTAACAAAGTATGGTTAAAAAGCTTATTCTTCTGCCTATTTAATGCCAAAACATTAGCACAAACACTTTTATTACTTAGTTCCTTTATAAGTAGAAGGGTAATAAGGGAATACACTAGGCTAAACCAACAGTCAAATGTGTTAAAACGTGGTTGTTATGGAATTGAAATCCTTTTCTTTGCATGGCCAAGTGTTGACAAGTTCCTGTATGAGAAAAGTTGAAGTACTTCAAAACTGAAATCAAAAACAAGAAATATCGAGAATGGCCAACTCTATGAAAAAAATGTATATGACATTAATTCTGTGTTTCACCATGATGTACACTTTTTGTATAGTAAGTTTTTGTCTATCTCTTACAGTTTACCAGTTGTAAAAATCATCCAGAATAAAGAAATCTTCGGAGGCTATCCCCAGAAAATTCAAGATATACATTTTATTTGTCATGTAAATATCTTAAATATAAGAGATTTTAATCAAATTGTTAGAGCCATTTTTTGAGAAAATCAACATTTTCAAAATCTTTTCCATAAAAAGGGTAGTTTGGGGTGGGAGAATTTTCTTGAAAATCTTAGTATCCCATCCTTGGAAGATAGCTAAATTAAATACCAAGTTTGGTATTTAATTGTCTTTTAATGTTTGAGCTATGTTGTCCAAAGAAGTGCGCGCATGCACACACGCACCCCCGCAAATGCGCACCCCCCCCCCCACACTCTCTCTCGTTCCTAAAATTTTTTTTTTATTCAGGGGGGGGCCAAAACATGTATTTCTGGTGAAATCTCGGTATCAAATTTTTAGGTGCAATACACTATGTGCATAGTATGTGTAGAGAAAGTAATAAACTTTTCACCCTCTGTTGCATTTTGTGGGTTAGCATAGTAACCAGTACACTATGGAGGATGACAACCCATATTACCTGGAAACATTTTGTTATTTTTTATTTCCACAAAAATCGCTATTAATTTTAATTAAAGTGACATGTGAGTAAAAGATTTGCATAGCAAATAAGGTAAATATCTTGAATTTTAGTGATAAGTGAATTCCCGTTCATTCTGAAGTAATTGTTTATAACTTTGAAACTGTCTGAGATAAGCAGAAGCTTATTACACAAAAAATATAGATATTATTAAAACACAATTTGTTAAGTTTGTTAGTGACAATTTCAGAGATGTTATTAATTTAAATTCTCGAGGTTTTATTATTATTATTATTATTAATTTTTTTTTTTTAATGTGTGATTTAATCCCTTGTCATGCAAAGAAAACAAAATCTCAAGCCAGTGAATAGTGACTGGCTTTTTTTAGCGCACACTTGTATGTAAAGTTTCAATAACCTAGGGAAATCAAATTTGTATGATGTCCTTTTTTACTACTATTAATATAATTAAGTTGCTGTTACTCATTAGGTTTTATTTTTTTAAATTTTAAAAAAGTTGCATAAAATTTCAAAGCTAATATTTTGTAAAAGCCAAAGTTTTGAATTATGAAGCTCTTGTGTTTAATACAAAAATATGTTACATTTCTTCAAAGCTAGATATTAAGTTTGCTAATGGAAGCATTACTGTTTATCTAATTTCAGGGAGAACATGGCCAATATTTATAGGTGCAGGATTTGGAATTGGCATGGCATATGCAAACTGTGAACGCGATATTAATTCTACAGTTACTACAGAGTGTTTGCCGCCAAAGGTAAATTTATGATTAAAACACTATTATATAGGGTCATTAAATTATAAGGTAATCCCTCTCGCTGCCTCTCTCCCCTGCGCAAGATATCTGAGAATTGCCAGGAAAGTGGTGCTGGCAGAGGCGCACTAAAATATGTATCTTAAGATAAATTACGGAAATGTTGAACTTCTACTCACATAAGGGCAGCACAATTTGCTAAAATATTCTCGCTCACTTGTCTAGGCTTTGCAGCAGGAATCCTTGTGATTTCTTGCATTATTTTATTGCTAAGTTTCTGTAGATTATACTGGGATTTCTGCTGCTGAGCTTAGGTGGATGAGCGAGAACATCTTTAATTTGTTTTACTGCCTGTTTGGGAGAAGATGGTCCACATTTCAGCATTTATTTAAGGTAAGAACTCCAGTGCGCCTTTGCTGGCACCACTTACTCGGCGACTCTTGGATCTTTTGGGCAAGGGCCTTCTACTTATGTAGGGATAGCTCAGAATTTGTACTCTAACATGGGGAGCCAATCCATGAGAGTTTGGGTGTTTTTCCAATATTTTAACTTTCCTAATCACTTCAACTTGTTCACTTTTAGCCTGGTAATATGTAATGCTATGACACTAATCTTATGACCATACTATACTCTAATCCTATAATTAGTTTTGTCTGCGAGATCAGTTTTTATCTTAGTTTTCACTATCACTACACTATTCACTTTACTGTTATATGCTGCACTTCCTATTTTCCTCCCGAGTCTTCTCCATTTTGCTCTGTCCTTAGCGATCCTCATCCAGGCTGCTGTCTGGAATATATCTGACCATCTACATTTAGGATGGCCTCTCTTCCTTTTCCCAGTTCGGTCCTCACACACTGATCTAGTTAAGCCCATCTATCCTGTTGTAGTCTAACAGCAGGACTCCCCACTTCCATTTTAGTTCAAGCTCTTTATTACCCACATCCATTATTTTTGATCTTGCTCTCAGTTCTGTACTCCATATTCTGTCTGAAACTGAAGTTTAGAATCTGCCTTTCCATTTTCCGCTGGCATATTCTCAGGTTTTATACGCCATATAAAAATATGTAGATCTCTTAAAGCACACAGTTATATTATATACTTTTTTTATTTTTTTAAATCCATGGTTTAAATTCTCTAATACTTTTCTCAAATGGAAGTTATTGTTTTTTTTAACATTACAATGGCATTCAAATACAGTAACTATAAATATTAGTAAGGTTGGAATTGGGATAAGATAGCATAAAAGTCTAATGTGCACTATGTGCACACCTTTTCTTTTGTGCTTGGCTTTCCTAGTCTTCATTACATAGGTTTCACGCAATCTTGGAAGCACGCAAAGCGGCAACATTGAGAAGAAGCTACATTATATATCTTGATATCTAGTGGCTTCAATCATTCTCTTTGTAGATCTCAGAGTTTACACACATGCACGTGTTTTGTTTAATAATTCAGGTAGTTTGCAGCAATTAAATAATCTATACACCATAATGGCTGAGGACCTCAAAGAAAGAAACTTTCTTTGGTTGATAACACTATGGAAAAAGAGATGAGCGAGCAAGCTCTTCATTCCCCCCAGTCCTTGCTTCCCCGTGACTCTAGTGCCCAAGAAAAAGTGTACATATTACTAAATGTTTAAATTAAGTAAAATTGACTTAATGTTTGTCATTACAAATTATTTTTTTGTTTTATTATTCCCATTACACTACCATTGATAGAAACATGACTAATTCAATCCAAACTATGCAGAGCTTAGAGTAATGACTTGTATACTTTGTGAGACTTTTTGCAGTTTTCTCTATCAGTATTGTTTTGTAAACATAGAGCAGGAAACACAAGAGATGTACAACTTGAAGCAATATACTGTACAGCAAGTTTACCAAACATTAGGGTAATTACTAATCAGAAAGAATGGTAATTACTTATAAGGATTTCCAATCAGAAATAATAATAATACAGTATGTTGCAAACACTTCTTTAGGTTATTTCTCAAATCTACATTACTTCAGGTTATGACGTGTATCCAGCCTTAAATAGGATAATAAAAAGGTATAAGGGTTCCGGGTGTTGCTTGCCCTTATGTGGGCAAGTATATGTTTTTCAGAATAGGTTTAAAATAAAATAATAATATTTATTTTAGTTGTTTTGCTCCACACTTGCATATTTTGTAGTGTAGACAGAATTAACTTTCCCAGCATAAAACTTTTTATATCACATTTTCTGACTAAAAATGTTTTATTGCAAACGTAATGTTTCCAAATGGTGTATGTATCTGTTAACAAAGGGTAATTATATTATTTATCTGTATTCTTCAAATGGTCTTAATTTTTGCCTCAGTGGGAAATAACTCACTATACAAAGTCTAACATCAGGATTTCAAGACCTGTGAAAAATGCTCACACATCTTTCACTGCTGAAGAAGTATACATGTGTCTTAAAAATTACACCTGTAATCCTCTGGCTGAAAGTAATTTAGTGTACAATATTTACGATTTTAAAGTATGCTCATGACTGTGCTTTTTTTTTTTTTTTTTTTTTAAATCTATGTGGGAAAATAAAATACTAATTTGAAATATATCCTAAGTTTCTTGCTTGATGGCTGAATAAATGGCTGACCTTCTGTTACACTACTGCTAATTTAGTAAAGGTTAAGCTATAGTTGAGGAGCTATTAGCTAAAGAATGCTTTTGTGTTATAAAATGTTCCTTTTTTTTCTTTTTCTTAGAAACCTCCGCAGAAATGAAATTCTAGAGCTGCACTTCGGTTGGTGGTGCTCTTCTTTCCGATGCTGCCAGTGGAAATTGTTGAAGTAGTTTTATTACTTTCTAGCACTATAATTTAAATCACAAATTGTGCTGAAACAGATTAAGCTAAAATAAAAATATATACATAATATATATTTAAATCCTTTTTGTAAAACTGGAGTTGTACTGTACGAGATGTGGATATGAAGAAGGTGTAAATAAAGTTAACATGTTATGTAAAATGATTGGAAAACCTTTCATTCTTTATCAAGCTTGTTACTTGGATGTTGCAGCTGTCCCCGTCTGTTTTGTCATCAAAACCCAAATAAAGACTGGTTAAATTCTCTAACAGACTACCTTTATTGGACCAGACTGTACTAAAGTACCTTAATTGAGCTTTGTGCAGTGCTGCATAATGGGTAGAATGTATCATTGTGACCATGAATTTTGGAAACTTGAAAGTTATAATGGTAATAATTTTCATTTTGTGATGCCAATGTAGGCTATCTAACAGCATACTATGATTTGCTTTAATTGAACATTTTGTTGACTTGAATGATGTCCTAAGATATCAATCGTATCAGTAATGCAGCAACATTGTCGAGTGTGTAAATGAGGAAATATATATATTGTTACGCTGAGTCATATACAGCTGGATCCTATAAAACATCACAGAAATAAAACCAATGCAATGCTTGTATCTGAGTATGTCATTTCATTCTTGCTTTTGAATGTATTAAAAGTTATCTTAGCAAGATAAACCAAGAAACCTCCACTATATAAACTGCACCTCTAGCACTTTTAGTAATACACAGAATAGTAATTTGATCATACATTTCTTATTTCAAATTGATTGCCTATAATCAGTAAAATTCATGTGATGTTATTCATTTACACCTGGTATAAGTAAAACAATTGGTTTTGTTCATTCTTGCATGAAAAGGTTATTAAAAAAAATTACAATGCAGATGTAAAACAATTATTAGCTTGGACATTGTTGAAAAAAGAAAAGAAAAAATGCACCACCATGCACATAAACACAGTACAGATTTCAAAAATTGATATTTGGCTGCGATGCTTGGCTCCATACACATTAGTATTTATTATCCATAGAAAAATAACTCGATAACATTTTAACTCTAGAGATTCTTATGAAAGTTTAATTTACATTTCAATGCACTATAAATATGAAAATAAATAGATTACATCTTTACTATTAAATTTATTTTATAATTATTCTACCCAGGAGAAGCTTTCCTAAACAAAGGTTGACTATTATGTATGCTTTTAGAGAATCATGTGCAAAGTGCTATGCATTATTTTAAAGGAAAGACTTTATTTTATTGATATCTAAAAATCATAATTTTTCTTTAAAAAGTTGTTTGCTCCTCCAGATACCACAAAACTGGGTTTTATTTAATGGAAGTTTTGAATAAGACAAAAATGATAATTAGGAAATTATATATTGAAATACCTATGTGAACTTGTTAAATGCCACAGATCTAGTGCTGAAGCATTTAATGAAATATCTTAATGGTGATACTTTTTCAATATCAGGAAAGTATAGGTATGAAATTAATGAAAAGAACTACATATTTGGTACCAGTTAACTTTTTATTGTTATAAATAATTAAAACATTGTAACAGGTATCTCAAAAACATTAGTATAAATTTCTCTCATTAGCTTGCACCCAATATCCTTTCCGGAAAGTTGCTTTCTATATGGTAAGATTGCATTAAGTCATTTACATAAAGCTAAACTGCACTCGGCATGTCAGTGGTTAGTCTTTATGCTACACATTGCATACAATAGTCTGAGTAACATCAGTTTAGAGGTCAAGTGCAGCTAGAATAATTATGTGTTTGCAAGTCTTAGAACATTTTATAATCACATGCTTTGAACTGTAACAAATTGATTGCATGCTTAGTAACTGAAATACAACTATTACGACAAAGTTGCAAATGGTTTCTACAGAAGCATAAGCAATACTGTAACTTTCTTTAAGGGAGAGAGGGCTGGGAAGATTTATGCACAAGCACATTTTTAAATAAAAAGTTTTGCGCACTCTTCTGTTTCTGACTACAAAGCTTATCTTAAAATTGTCCTTTTTAATGTATTCTGTACTCCTTATAACTGTAACGCAGTGTTGTCACAGTCTTTTGATTACAACCTCTGACAAATAAAAAATCAAATACCAAATTCTGTGTGTGAAATTAACTTAGGAAATCCACATTGTTTCTATGACAGCAGCACATATACATATGCTGTTACTGATGTGGAAATTTGAGATTCAGTATGAGCTGATCACTGGAACCTGGAAGCTAATATAAAACCATCAATTTAATTCAGTTTCTTCATGCAGAAGTTGCTAATTTCTGAACCAAAAATAATATAAATCCCATGTCTATACTCTTAAAACAATTAACTAAACCACATAAAGTGACTGGCAAGTTTAAGTTTGGAAAAACCAGAGTTTTCAATTCATGTACATCAAGAAATCAGGTCCAACTCCATTGTATACCTGGTCATTGTGCTATCATGGACAATGAAAATCAGACAAACAACTTTTATTATCCTGAAACCAATCTAGCTATTCTTGTCTGCTATAAGCTGTAATGTAATTCTTAACACTGAGATCCACCTCCCACATGCTACGCATTCAGTTTATTGCAAACTCCCTACATGCTTTCAGGAACAATAATAATATTGCTATCACTTATTTGTTCAGATAAATAGTACCAGCCTGCTCTTTCTATCCATTATTATTATTATTATTTATTATTGTGCATATAAAAGCAAATCCAATTTGCATTCATATAACATATAATATATACCATTAATATAAACTGATGTTTTACAATTTCACCTGAATTCAAACTAGCTTCCATGGTGCGCATAAAGATGTAGGAAGGCAAAATCTGTTAAATCCATAATAACATTTCTCAATAGTTTACCATAAATGTACAGTGTAATGTTATATATTCTGTTAAACATCTTGAAGATTTTACAGAATGGAAGGAGAGCAAGATATTTAATAAAGTGTAAAACTATGTTGTGGAAGAATAATGAAGTGCTAAAAAGCACCCACCAATGAAGGCCATTTCCACCATGTGTTGTCTAGTTTCAGGTTACGAACAATATTTGGCAAGCATAACTGGAACCTCACTGCATTAAATGGCTAACAAAGCATAGCTACCCATTTGCAAAGCTTCCCTGGCAAAAATGTTAGTAAAATCATACTCAAAGCATCAAAAACACACCTGCTGAAGTCCTAATTATAAGGGACTGAAAAAAGAAAAGTTATTGCTATGATTACTGAATATCCTTCAGGAAACATCAGACTATGAAACATTTTAGTGGCAATCCTCCTTGCCTTTTCCATACGAAATCATAGAAACTGTCGAACATCAACATGTAATTATTTAGAACAATTAAATGTTTCAGAAGAGCTCAACCTTCAGGAGATGCAAGTTTGATTAAAGTTTAATGAACATGAACTGCAACTAGTTACAAACACTGTTTGGAAATTTAATTTTTTTGTTGTGAAAATTGTTTTAAAAATTCCATTCATTTTATTGCTTCAGTCCAAAGATGGTTTGGTCCTTATTGAAGTTTTCAACAGTAGTTAGGTCTGATTCTTAGTTGATACAGGTTTTAATATAATATTAGCTGTTAGGAGCTTAGTAATTCAATTCCTGAAAATTTGTATTTGTTATTGAGCATTCCACATTTCCCATTATAGTCTCAGAATGAGTTGCCTTATTTTTACATTCTTTGTTTTTATGTGCTTTACACCTTTCTGATACAGATTGTATACACAATACTTCTTTCTTTATTTCTATCACTGTCCTTTAGAAAATTATTTTAAAATGCAAACTGCCTTTTTCCAGTAGAAGCTTGGCAAAAATTTACCAATATGCTATGGCATTACAAAAATTCTTAGTCGGCCTTACCCCCCCCCCCCCCTAGGACTTACAGAGGATGCCCAGGGGTCAGAAGCCTGTCAGGGAGCCAACAGCACGAAACCACAATGGAGAACCTGAAACAAGTGGTCAGCCCTTAGGAAGGCATGAATGTGAGGAAGTAGATATGAAATGCAAGCAAAATGGATGATAGGAAAGGTGATGGAGCAATTGGTGGAATAAGTGACAGGGAAAACTGGAAGACCTAGAGAAATCCTCCCCAGATTCTGCTTTGTCCACCATAAGCCCTGCCTAGTTGGGAGGCAAGTGGTCTAACCACTAAACCATGGTGCCGCCCCAGCATTACAAAAATAAATATAAAATAAAATACAGCATTACTTAGTGGTCAAAACTTCAATACATAGCTGCTTTCTGCCACAGAATTTGTAACTTTTGAAACTCTTAATGTTGGTTACTGTATTCTCAATAGAGAGCATTTCAAGGGCACTAAATTGTTGTTCTGACACAGTATTCCAAAAAAAAAAGTAGTCTTAATCAATTTGAAAGACGTAAAACATCTTTCAGGCTAGAGTCATTTATATTTTTATAAATTTGTTATCCAAAAGGTGCCTTGCAGATTCTTGTTTGAAATGAATTGGAGTAGTAGTACAGCCCCAACAATATTCCATAAGCACTTAATTGCTTTTATTTCATTTACTATAAAATTGATCACCTCCAGGGACATTATTTTAATGAAATCATCACAAACTTGTGATGACAAACATGATGTTGTGCCACTTCCTTTATTTCCATATCTCTTTATATACTTGGTGTGAAATGGGTTGAAGTGTGCAGTCAGTTCTAATGACATGATATAATTTCCACTATTGTTAGAGCCTCTAAACAGAAAACTATTCACAGAGAGGGACTCTTAATGTTGCTACTACACGCTTTAGAGTTTCCCTCCAATACTTAATTTCCTCTTCTGTTTGAAGTAGCAAAACCCTATCAATTCTTTCAGGCATATTTTTTCTTGCTAACATTGTTGTAATTGCACATTTATGTTGATAGGAATTTTCATGTTCTTTCACTCATTGATTTTTCCAGTTATTGTAACCTTCTGTAGCTAAGGTATGTCTTTACAAAGAGCCTACAGGGAGACTTTTTGGAAACTGCGCATTTACTTTTAGAAAACACTAACCACAATTAAAGTTCAGCTGAGTAGTGGTTGCAAAAGGTATCCGGCAGTGTCTGAATACTGTCGCCTTGTGCTCTCAAAATGTTTGTCAATATTTTGTGTTACACCATATCTTAGTATGTAGTCTTGCATTGCATCTTGTATAACCCATTTAGTGGGAGACATTACACAGTTTAACAAATTCACTATCTTCATATCCTCTTGAATCACATGCACTGAAATTATCATCAACCCTAATGGTACTTTCACTCGTATCACTACACTATCCAAATAAACTTGTTTCTGTTAATTGTTTATTAGTAGAATCTGTATTAACAGCAGCACCATGAGCTAGTTTGAATTTTTCTTTTGTTTTTCTACCATCTACTTCATGCTTTACCTAAAATAGTTTTATTAAACTTTGCAACTTCAAAATCAATAACAAGGAATATTTCAGAAATGGTTAACCCATAGATATATTGTGTTTTAACCACATCTATATTTTTTGTGCAGTAAGTTTTTGTCTAGGTCTTACAGTTAACCAGTTATGCAAGTCATCCAGAATGAAGATGACTTCAGAAGTTATTCCCAGAAAATTCAAGACATACATTTTATTTGTGGTGAAAATATCTTAAAACATGTGATATTTTAATCGAAATTGTTAGATCCATTTTTGAGAAAATCAACATTTTCAAAAATATTTCCATGTTTAGGGTAGTTTGGGGTGGGGTTACTTTCTTAAAAATGGTATGTTGCATCCTTAAAACATGCTGAACTTAGGTACCAAGTCTGGTATTTAACAGTCTCTCTCTCTTTCTAAATTTTTTGTTCTCTTTTCTTTTTCTTTTTGGATTCAGGGGCCTCAAAACATATTTCTGGTGAAATATTTGGGTGAATGCAGTACCTTCTCTATCTACTACATACATAGTATGTGACAGAAAGAGTAGAAACATAAAATTAATAGAAATGGGTTAGAAACTAATAAAAGGTTTGGAAACACTGGTTTGGATGTGAATACTTTTACCATCTCCTAAAACATTTAAACTTCTGGATTTATTTGAATTTTGTTTCTTTTTTAAGATATTATATATATATATAAAAGAATTGTAATAAAGATTAGTTATTTGATACAGCAGTTACTTCCAGATCCTACTGATCAAAGCTCATTAATTGCAGCAGACATCTAATTATTATGTGATAATGATAAGGCATAAATGTTAAAAACAAAGCGCACTATTAACTGTGAAGTTACTTTCAATTTAATATATGAATCCAAAGTACACTTAAAACTGTACTTATGTCAAGTTTTAAGTATTTACATTGGCACATTTATATTTTAAAATTGAAATCTAATTAAATAAGGTAAAATTAAGTAACCAATACAGTAAAGCACATCAAGAACAGGTACAAATTGCATGTTGTCTCATCATATACCCTTCAAGTCACTAAACAGAGGAAATAATAGGATTAAATGCAATAGAAGTAATAAACCATCTACATAGTGCACACATACTCCTTGTTGTATGAAGGTCTAGTGGAAAAGTTTCTCTTTCCAGATGCTTTGTCTGCAAGTGACATACATCTTCAGGCAGGAATGAAGTATGCTGATCTCTTTGGAGTTACTGATTCGGTGACTGTTGTATCAGACTATTTATCCACTACATTAACTTAAGCTTTTGCACTAGACCATAACTATAGATTCTGTAAGGCAAATTCTACACATGACTTGCCTATGAAAGTCTATATATGTTTATTAACTATGATGCGATTAAAATTTTACTCAGATGAAGACTAAACCATAGTCTTTTATATTTAACCTTCTTAGGAAAGAAGATATGCTTGGTGCATATGACAAGCAGGAAGGGTATGCCTCATCTATTGAAACATCTCTTTTCATAACTCCACTTGGCAGTTATTTTATATCCTGCATAATTATAACTACTGTAGGTTTTGCTAAGTGTACTTGTAAGCAAGCTTTAAAATGTCCTTTGTTGAAACTAACAAATTATGTAAAATATTTCCAAAAGCATTTATATGAAAGGATATCATGAAACCTAGACCATGACAGGTCACTCTAACCATGAGAAAAAGAAATACATACACACATAATAATCCAGGTCTTAGTGAAGTAACAGATCAGAACAGAAATACCCAGATTGTGCTTGAAGTTTCCAAACTAGTCAAACTCTCTTCAGTCTCATGATTTACAATTGCCCATATTTGTAAGTTACAGCTCTGAAGAATAACTACATAATACCCTACACAATTAAATTTCCTCATCTCTTTTTATAATATAATATGGCACTTTAAAATTGAAATATTTAGAAATTCCAAGGCTGGGTATTAAACATGTAAATATTTTTATATTGTTTTTGCTCTAAAACCTACATAATATTCTCTGCACTATGCAGATAAATAATATTACCATTTTCAGTGCTATAACTCTAATTTTGTTTACCACTAGTGCATTCACAAGGTTAAACACACTAACCTTGCAAATACAGGATATAAAACTACACACAGTTCAATAGCAGAGGAAATGTAGACCGTGCAATTTTATTCAAGATTAAAATAAGAAATAATTCAATAACAAAACATTTCAGCAATAAGTTACCATTGATGGCACTTATTATTTTTTTAAAGACTAAAATATCTTAATAGTTCCAGCACAATCTTGGAAAGAGTTAGCTTTCAATGTAGCTGCACTTTGTATTCTCCAGTTATACTTTTTTCTTCTTGTTCTTCTAGTTTTTTTGCCTTAAAGTATAATAGTTATATTTTACTTTTAACATAAATTTTCTATACATCTACAGACAGGTGCTTGTGTATAAATATATATATATATGTACAAAGGGAGCCAAAAGGGAATAGTCTATTGACTACTAAAGATGGAGGACTAAATTATAGTAATAATGTATAGTGATTTTGGCTCCATTCACAATAAAATAAAGCATGCATGAATTTGCAAACTCCTAATTTAATTATTTTTTAATTATATTTTTATTTGGATTGTGCAATAAATGGTTATGCAATATGTTTAGTTTCATTTTTAGTTGTTTTATCAGGAATAAAAATGTGCTTGCATTGCATACATAGAGGAAGAATTCTGCATTTCTTTCTCCATCATTGCCAGCTTCTAAAGAACACTGATTACATTTCAAGATTATATGACACCTACTTTACAATCATTGTGCTCATTTTGCCATGGCATTTTAAATGTATACAACACTTTTATGTCCTATTCATTTATAAAGATTGGAGTGAATTTTCATTTTTGAATTTACTCCTTTATTCTTTGGATCTTGTTTCTAGAAAGAAATCTAGAAACAAGATCCAAAAAACATTTCAGAAACATAAATAAAAAACAATTGGAAAAATCAGCAGTTGCCACCCACTTTTGGACAAAACACCACAATTTAATCCAGAACCAAAAATTCTAAAACACATAACAGGAAAACAAGAGCGGGCCACATGGGAACATCTTCATTGTGAAAAATAGAAACAGGGTTTCAATTTCAACATTCCACAGAAGGATGTATTTAACAAGTTCATTGAGCCACCACCAGAGACAGTTCTTACATCGCCAGCTTCACTGCAAGGAATTAGTCGATGTCCGGTTGAAAATGAAGGAATTAGTCCTTCAAAACATGTTCCGGCAAAAATCCCAAGAAAGTGTTGTTTATTTGTACTTTGGAAGTACATAATAGATTTCCCATTATATTCTTGAACACCCGTAAATTTGAATTGCCTCAATGTATTGCTGTGTGAAGCAAACATTTAAATGCTTCAAATTTCATTTTATCTTAATTTAAGTACAAATATTAATGTATGTTTAATTTGTTTCCTATTATTTTGCATGGAATGTGTTTTCTTTATATATGAGTATAAAGAAAAAGAAAGCGTTTGTGCAAATTATTCTAAGAAAATAAAGTTGTTTATCTCTTATTCTCATATGCAAAAATGAAGTGTTTCCTATAGGGAAAATAGGCATGCATACCTCTTCTTTTCAGATTAGGACAGTGCGCAGTCAGAGGAAAAAACTAATTCTTCTTTTAATCAGTGACCTCTTTTTGACCCCCTTTGTTTCTATGTAGAAATAAATATAAATTACAATTTGTTTCACATTCATCAATAAAATTTATATACAGATCAATAAAACATTTTCAATATGTACAATATAATTGGTTACAATTTGATTAATATTTGAAACAGTGGTTTCAGAAACATCCAAAGTCTACCTGGTGTTACAAATGATATATGGATGGCTCATAAATTCAATGATTTGTTTCTCCTGAACAGATGTATATAAGTGGACTTAGGATGATTTGAAATCAACATTTCATTTGATTAATGCCTGATTGAGGCACCCCCTTTATTTTTAAAACACAATTTTTTTATATATTCAACAAATGATAATATAAAGCAGTTTATTTTATCAGCCTAATAAATTTTATCTTATTTTCCTACTCTCCTTTTAGAAGCCCAGATGTAAATTGTTTTATATTTCCATTACTATGGAACAGTATATATATATATATATATATATATATATATATATATATATATATATATATATATATAATAACACATAACACTCAAATGCTGTACTGGTGTTCTTGATAAATTCATGAACTTTGAAATGAGAGTGAGAATCTTCAATGAAATGACTGTAATACAATCCCTGAGAGATCAGAAACATTGAATGAAAGTTATCTGAGAATACGTATCTCTTCACATTTTACAACTCCAATGTCAAATGCATTCTCAATTACATATTGTGAAATAATGTATTTTTGTTACAACATTGTATCCTGCCTTTTTTTTTTTTTTTTTTTTTAAATGCATGTTGGTATAGCTATCAGCAGAGAGCTGATCATATGCTAGTGAGTGGTTTCAAAATAATAACTTAATGTACTATCTACCAGCAGTTTCACATATTCAATTCTTTGCATAAAAGAAAATTTATATTGGCAGGAGAAATAGACATGTAGGGGTTGCACATATTTTAAGTACTTGCAGGAATTACTTTCATCACTTTTTTATTTGGTAGAAAAGAATAATTTAATAATAATCTTCATCATCAAACTAAAATCACAAAAGAAAATAGGGTTTATTTCAATATTTTTTTTCAGTACAGGCTTGTAAAAATTGTTGAGCTGTTCTCATGTCATTTTTCCTCTGGAACTGAAGACTGCATAAATACTGGTTGGTAGATTTTCTAACCTTTCTTTACACATACATTAGGTCCAAATTTGTTACCTGTTGTATCTTTGGGGGGGGGGGGAAATATATATATATATATATAGTCCCCCCCAATTTATTAGCCATAGAGATCAAGATCTCAATCGAGAAATGCGTGGTTCCATGCAGACTTTCAACTGTTGGAATTGCATGTTCCTTGTACTTGCAGTGTCCAATTACACATTGGCTTTGATCACAATATATTTTATGATTCATATTATTTTTCAATACCAATGTATGACTTTTGTGATAATTTTTCTTCCCACTTAAAAATTTTAAGACTTTGTTTTCTATATTCTTTGTGGCAAATGTTATTTTCCTAGAATATATATATTTTTTTTTTTAAATTTAGAAATTGAATTTTTGGATCCTTGACAATCTTTCAGGTTTTCTTTAGCCACAGAAGGAGCCCATTTTGTAAATTCTGATAAGAATTGTTGCTCAAGGATCTCAACTTCTTCCAACACGTAGTTTTTACTTTGGGCAGCCCTTATTTTCATCGTTACAAGAAGAGGACAGGTTTGAGCACTTTTGTGCATCATATTCCAGAACTCTCTTCACATTATGACTGTTTATTAATTAAGCCCATTTCTTTCAAAATTTCTGCATAGGACTTCAGTTTAGTTTTCCCAGAGGTTCTATACTCATATTCTCAAGTTTCTCATCATACATATTAAATTGAGAAACATAGAGCATCTATGTATCTTTACTGGAGATGATGCAAAACAACTAAATTTTTGTATTTCTTATCACTTTTATCATCATTGAAAACTTTAACCTGATATGTCATTGGAAAAATCTAAAATTGTATGGCAATTTTTCTTGAATATATAATAATATTTCTATTTAATGATATGAGCAAGAAACAATGCAAACTGGTGGTCGTCATTCAACATACATATCTTAAAATTTTTCTTAAACAACAGATTCTAAAATGTGTATAATGTGAATTAGGTTTACAATTTTATAACAGTAAATACAGTATTTCAACAACATTTATTAACAGGTGGTCATTATTTTGTTTTATGGATTGCTGCAATATGGTATGTACAATTGAAAATAAAAATTCCAGAATACCTCTCTACGTTATAAGGTATACAAATGTAATGGTTTTTATCTAAACCATGACTGCAAATACTGTTCCATGATGTCCCATTGTACTATTGATTCTAATGATAATTTATACTTTGCCTTTTAATGTGCAGAAAAATTAACAACATTGAATTTCATTACCGTAATTTGTCTTTGTGTGAAATATCAAGATCCAAGTGGTCCATGTTAGTGTTTCCTAGTTAGAATTTCACTTTGATTAGCCTAGTTTTAGTAAAATATGCACAAGTCATTCCTTTTTTAAACTTTCTATTTTTTATTTATTTTTGCAGACCTACTTATATTGTAACATAATGTATTATACTACATTCATGTTTAATGGAAGCAATGAAAAATTGGCCATGTGATGCTAATTACATCTTCCTCTTCCATGTTTTTGAGTTTTAAATATTAGCTCATAATCTGGCTTAGTAAGCATCTACACAATACTTTGGAAAGAGTGCAGGAAGGAGTAAACTATGTTAACAAGAAAATGAACTGAACTAAACTAAAATGGTAATTACCTTTAAACCAAATCCATCAAACTGTAACTGTTACTGCAAGTGGTAGTATCATTCTACAACTATGTAACCACAACGCTATGCATAGACAACTGAAATACTGCAATTAAAATCTTCTACATGATAACACTTTTAAAAATCTCAATAAACACTGAAGTATATTGGATTACGATTAGTTTTGGATGTAGATGTTCATAAACTAGATCTGTTTGATCTTTAAAATCTTACCTGATCTGATTTAAACCAGCCACATTTAAAAACTCTCCATTTGCAAGTTGGTAGATTATTGCACAATCTGACATTCAAGTTCTATGAAATCAAAATGTCCTAACATATTTTTAGCACACTGAGACAGGATGATGCAAAATTATGTTCCAGTTTTCAGCATTGTACATTCTTCTGAATACAAATGTGACTTCAATGCATCAGAAAGTTTTCAAATGGTTTCTTAGACGTTAAAGTAATGACCTTACCTTATAGTATTTACTGGTGTAATTGTAATCAGTTAATAAATGACATAAGTTTGTTGTCTCTCATATCAATGCACCTGAACCATTTTGTTCTGTAGAATGATGCAAGCATGTGATGCTTATGTTATAAGGGAAATGTTTACTTAAAGAAATTCTAGCAGTTTCTTCTTCTTTGCCAATTTAAAATACTGATATTTACAGTAGTAGTGGGAATAAAAATTCTAGTAATAATAGGAATGTTAATGCACTTTTACAGTTTTAACTTGCCACAAAAGTGATGATAGGTTACCTCTGTGGGTAGAGTGATCAGTGCTCTGGTTTCTCATCCCTGGGTTCAGTTTCTGGACGGGGCAGCGGCATTTTTCTTCAATTACAATTATTCCCTCAGAATCTTTAAGTACATGAATGTGAGTGTGTTTCCTAATGAAAATAAACTTATAACCCTGCAGTCAAGGTACTACAGTTGACGACAGATAAACTATGGAGATGACTTGCGCTATCTTAACCAATCTTGTTATAAACACATCTCGCAGTGAGATGAGTGATATCCTTGTTGTGATAAATTTACATTCTCCAATTGAACTGGGTTTCTGCTTGTAACGGATATCATTGCAATATTTGCTTTAAAACTGTAATGAATTGTGATTTGTAGACAAATACATATAATAGAAGTTTGGAGGATTTAGATGAAAGTTTATACTGCACATTTCAATGCTATACTATATAGATGTCAGAATTTAGTAGTTTCGGTAGTTTGGGAGTGCAGCTGTTAGATATGGATTGACAGCAAGTGACAAATTTGGCAATAGTGTCAAAGAGCAACAATAAGGCAGCATTAGGGTCAAGTCCAAAGTTAATTCTCCTGAGTGTAACACTATCAGGCATTTCATAACTCAAAGCCTGTACTGAAATTAGAAGAGGCTACATTTAAAAAAGAAAGAAAGAAGAAAAACAAGAATAAAGCAAATTTTCATGGTGCAGAGTAATTATTGGAGTTATGAAGTTACTGCTACAAATGCTGTGTTGTTACTTTCTCCACCACTTTCCTAAAGTCGAGAGAGGAAGTAATTTGATATTAAGACCACTTAAAATACCTCAAGTCTTCTGAACAATAACACTTTTACAAATAGCATACGAGTGTGTGTGTGTGTGTGTGTGTGAGAGAGAGAGAGCAGCAGCATAACTAAAAGGAAAACTGACATAAATATCAAATTTTGTATTTCAGTTCAGCATTTTCCAAGCAAAACCACAGATTTGCAATTCCCCCTCTCTTGCGCTGGAAAATTAGTCAGAATGAAAGGTGCACATAAACCTTTAACTCTTTATGGTCAAGATGCAGTTATAATGGCATACCTCTGGAGGCTAGGAAATCTTACCTTTTTAGTGAGCATCCATGGCTAGATCTACCTAATGTTTTCCAATATCATTGTTAGATGTTTATAGTACGAGGGCGATCCAGAAAGAAACCACCATTTGTGCGTAGCGCAGGAAGTGGAGGGGGTAGTGCCGTTTTCTACACATCAGTGTGCACTGTGGTCAGCATGCTTCTAGCTGTCTAAGGAAGAGCATTGTACTGTTGTGCGTTTGAGAGATATAACCTCAAAACATGAGCGCTGCAATAGAAAATCCCACCAAGTGTGAGGTGCGCTGTTATAAGATTTCTTTTGGCAAAACATCACTCAGCAGCCAAAATTCATCGTGAATGTGTGCAGTATATGGTCCTAACATTATGAGTGAAGGTGTTGTCCGTCAATGAGTACGATTTTTTAAAAATGGAAAACTAACATTCATGAAGAATACAGGAGTGGTAGGCCTACTCTTGTCAATGATGACCTGGTGGTCAAAGTGGATGGAAAAGTTCGTGAGAACCGTCGGTTCATGATAATGGAACTTTCCAATCATTTTTCCGAAATTTCTCAGAGTCTTTTGCACGAGATAGTGACCAAACACGTAGGCTCTCGCAAGTTTTGTGCTCGTTGGGTACCAAAACTGCGGACTGTTGACCACAAAACCAAAAGAATGAGTTCTGCCATCCTCTTTCTTTCTCAGTATGCCACTGAAGGAGAAGCATTTTTGAACAAAATTGTTACTGGCGATGAAACTTGGGTGGCCTATGTGAATGTTGAGACAAAACGGCAGTCAATGCAATGGGGACATGCTGCTTCTCCAAGCAAGCGAAAGAAAGCCCATCAAACTTTGTCAGCGAGGAAAGTCATGGTTACGGTTTTTTGGGATGCTAAGGGCATCTTATTCGTTGAATTTATGGTACATAGCAGACTGTCAATTCTGAAGCCTACTGTAAAATGTTGAAAAGACTAAGAAGGGCAATCCAAAACAAGTGTCGTGGTCTTCTGTCATCTGGTGTTGTGTTTCTGCATGACAACGTTTGCCCGCACACAGTTCGAAGAACAAATGAACTTTTGGCCAGTTTCAAATAGGACATTTTTGACCATCCCCCCTTCAGCCTGGACTTAGCTCCCAAGGATTTTCATCTGTTCCCATACATGAAACAGTGGCTTGCATCTCAGCACTTCGGCAATGATGAAGAGCTTCAGCACGCCGTGACAGGTTGGCTATGTTCACAGGTGGCAGAGTTTTATGCAGAGGGTATTTCAAAGACTGTTAAAAGGTATGACAAGTGCTTGAACTTGTTCGGAGAATATGTAGAAAAATAGAAAAAATGTTGTATTTTTCATATATAATAATAACATTTTTATATCTCAACTGGTTTAATTTTTATTTCCAAACGGAGGTTACTTTCTGGACCGCCCTCGTATATGAGCTGCTTAAAACAGGTTCAAGTAAAATTTCTTGGCTCTTGTTTGCGACACAGTGCTTTTGAGAGTTGATAGGGAATTTCAGAGCTTTTGCGTGTTTTACGAAGACAGCATTCAAACAAACACAGACAGTGAAATAATGTCCATTTATAACAAATTCTATTACAATTCTTATTTAAAGTCAACTACCTCAGAAGAGAAAGAAAATGAAGCAGATACTGCTTCATGCCCATGGATAAGCATAATGGCTCTAGTAAATTGAGTGATGCCAATACTGAAAACTGCTTGGATTCATAGATAATACATGTAGCTTTCGTTTTGAAAGACGTAACTGATGGAGGACATGGACCATTAAAAATTATACAAATACATAACATAGCTCAGGAGCCCATGTGTTGAAAAGTGTGGTGATGCTGTGCACAAAAAAATCAGGAAGGAAACAGTTTACTACTGTGAAATATACTGTAACAAGCCTCAGGTCTATCCAGATAAGCGTTTCCAACTTTATCGTACACAGAAAACATTTTTAGAATGAACCTATGTGTGATACCAATGTTATATGACTGTAACATTCTAGTCATATGTAGTTTTTGCATCAAGCAATGAAATGAATTTTTTGAAAATCAGGATAAATTGAGGTATGAATAATATGGTGAATAATAATATGAAATGGAGTTTTGTTTATGGATACACTGTAGTTCTTAGCATCCCATTCTATATTGGGCTTGAAAGGCAGCTTAATTTTTCTCAGAGGCCTCTTTAATCAGACTTGAGGTTCTTTTATGTGCTGTACATCTATAACATGGAACCAACAGCTTTACTTCCCCTCCAAAGGAAGCCATGCTAAGGATTTTTTATGCCCGAAAAAAATCCATTGTCCTCTTCTGGGTTTGAACCCGCGACCTTGGGTATATGAACTAGCATGAATAATTTGATCAATTATATTTACACAACATGTATCATCAAAATATGATATGTGCATGAATATGTGTTAATAAGATAATATTTTCAACTTTAGGAATTTATAAAGTTTAATAAATATGTTCTAAACAAATTCACATTAGATGGGATAATTCATGTGAATGGATTTCCCAATTACAGTTGCAGCATCTCCCATCTTTGTCACAGATGACAATGAAAAGATATACTTTAATGTATTTCATAAGTTCATATGTATGTTGGTATTTGCGGTCTGGAAAATGATTTTCTCTACATAAGAAAAAATTAAAATTGTGGAAGCATATATGAAAACAGGTTTGATTAAGCAAACACACAAAACTTTTGCAGACAAGCTCCCAGGTTGAAGACTAAGGGATAGATAACCAAACAGAAATTAGTTTTAAAAAATGGCATGCTATGTTATCTGTACAGAATGTAAAATGAGAAAGAATTCCTTGGTTTGCACACAGAAATTATTGAGGATATTCACCAAAGAAATACTCAAAGCCAAAAGAAGTCTACAGGCACATGTATGTAGGTGGATATTAAAAAATCTTGATTTTACACAATAAGGTATGCTGACTGTGCAGCAATACAGAAACTGAAAGAAAACTTCAGCTGTGAAGTTGCCACCATTGATATCGGAAGTTTATGCTGGGTATAAATGAATATGGTTAGATGTACACAGCTGAGTATTGATGCTGGGGGTCACTTTCAATATTTTCAATAAATAGCAAGTCCATTTCAGCAATTATTTTTGCAATAGTTCCAAGTAAACTCAAAGATGCATTCAAACTTCTCAATATACAAGAGAATACCAACAAATATACAATAGAAACAGAAAATAATGGTTTTCTTCCATTCCTAGATATCAAAATAATTAGAAGTAATCAGGACTGAAGTTGAAATATACTGAAAAGCAACATAAGCAATAATTACATAATATGCAATTTTCAACAGCTTAGCATTTAGACTAGTCAACATCCTGCTCAACATCACTGAATACAAACTTCAATATGAACACATTCTTAACACAGCAGTAACCAATGGGTTTGACAAGTCTACTATTTTAAAAAGATAAAAAAATATACAAAAAGCAGAAATACATAAAAGATTCTATTACCCTAGAGAAAATAAAATACAAGTATTACAAATTCACCTACAACCCAAAACTTCACAACAAATTTAGAAAAATATTCAAGAAATTCAACATAACAGAGTGAATAGTTACAATATCAAAAACCTCTTAGATTCTTCTTTGAAAGACAAAATGCCTCCAGAGAAAAAAAAAATAAGGATATATTCAATAGGTTGCCTAGATTGCAGTATGAAATACACTGGAAATACCAAAAGAAACCTGGAAACACATGACAAAGAACACAGAAGAGATATAAAACTCAAATTGATAAATCTGCAGTGGCATACCCCTTCTAATACCACCACCATGAAATTAATCCAGAAATCAACCTACTCTAAGGAATATTGAATCCATTCAAATTAATGTAGAAAAGAATTTTCATCCTAAAATACCATTTCATAGCCATGAATTATGAATTACCTCAGAAAGACTGTTTATCCAACTTCTGTCTGCCAGATGACATCAAGATCAACCCATCAATGGCAACTGGTACAAACAGAAGTGGTTCAACAGTTGATGATGTGGGCAAGGGCCCTTGAAATAATTGCAGCAAGTGAAGTGTGTGTAAACATCAACCACATTAATCAATCTGATTTAGCCTTCACTGTAAGTAGCTTCACAATACATCTTGCCATTTCAGTAACTTGTCTGTATTTACTACATTCTTACATGCCACTTTTATGTGTGACACCCATATTTTGTTTTCCAGTTCTTATAACATATGTAAGTTATTCCTGAAAATGTAATTTTAAAATTCATGAATTATCAGCATTAACTTTTGGCTGTCTTCTATATTGTGACTCTTAACCAGGTCAGAGAAGCCTTATATTGGCACAGGCAAACATCACTCTCCAACACCACTGTACAAAAATAAGGACACTGTAGTATTTAATCAGATGAACACTTTAAAAATGATTTATATCTCTGATGGATAATTAATTTGTATTGCTATATAGTAAATTGAAACATAAATGTCTGAACTATGATCTTGTTACAAATTAATAGAAATTATATTCTTCCAAGGCTCCAGAATTCCTACAAAAAATAATTTTCTGCCAGTATATTATGTCATTTTAAATAATATTTCATGTTATAATACTCTATGTATTTTCTACTGACCCAACCTTGAAATGCTTGGTTAAATGGAATTTGGTAGATAGAAAACATTAAGTATAAATTACTGCCATGCTTCAATGCTTACTTTTTTGTATGTTTTTAAAATGTATGTATGCATTAATAACAAAATTAATATTTTACTTCTTATACAACACAACAGTCTGCTGAAGGGCACATCTACTGCTTGTTCTGCCTACTGATTGATTTAATAATATTTAATGATTGTTCTTACTACATATGGCATCAAAATGGTGATCATGAAATGAAATAATTGGGAAAGAAAATTTAGAAAGGAAGCATTTCAAGCTTAAATTTAGGGTACCTCCTTGGCAGTGGCCAGTTATGAAAACCCATAATCGGTCCATATCTTGAGGCCTTAGACATCCTTGCTAGTGCCTACTATTTGAAAGAACTGCAAATACACTAACTGCATAGAGGAGAATACTTGTGATGGAACATTGTGAGATTGTGCTTTTAAATTTGCCAAGTTGCAAATGAAGTTTTAAATACATCTCACTTTATTATAAAATAAATATATTTTTCACCAATCAAACTGATTCTAAGCCAGACAAAGAGTACATAAATTGCAAATATGCTATAAGTATAAGATCTGCAACAGAATGATATAACTTATAAATTCCTTTTACATGCACAAAGTGAAAATTTGTATAACTCTAGCTTGATTTAATTAACCAGGGTCTATAGCAATATTTTAATACTTGCAGCTACAGAATGCTATATTGGAATACTATGTTGACAACCCTTCCAGTTATAAAAGCTTGTTTGGGGGGGGGGAAAAAAAAAAAAAAAGGAATGCTCTAACATACTTTAATGAAAGCAGCTTCAGCATTTAACATTATAATATGTAAGATGATCAAATTCATTTAGATTTCATCGTAAGCCAATTTGAATCAATGCTATTATTTTAATGCTATAGAGTTGCAGGAAATGCAAGAGCACCTCCAGAAATGAGGGGGAAACTGGAATTTTGTGTATTTTGAATGGGGAGGCATAGATACTCATTGGAAACAGCTGTCTTCAACTATAAGAAGTGACTAAACTGCTATTTTAATTTTTTTTTTCATTTACTTGCATTTAAAACTTTGTTCCAAAAGAATATCATAATATTTTTACTTTCTCCACAATGTAGTTAATAGGTAGTGTAAGTCTTGCATTCTACTAAAAAATATAATGTCTAAGTTTCACCAGACACACATTATGAGATCCCCTGAAAAATATTAGAATGGAAAAATGTGTCTGTCTGTGGCTGTATGTGCATGAAAGAGAGGGAGAGAGAGAGAAACAAATCAAAATGTTAAATAAATATCTGGATAAGAGCCAAACTTTATATTTAATTTCAGTATTTACCAAAAAGATGTGACAAACATTTTTATGAATATTTTCTAACCTCACACCACTGTACACATAAACCTTTTATTTTATTGTTGTTTTAGAATTTCTCATAAATGGCTCTGACAGCTTTGATTAAAATGTCATACATTTAAGATAATTACATGTTAAATAAATGTATATTTTAATTTTCTGAGAATATCTCTTTGAAGTCTTCAGTCATAAGGAATTTTGCACACATGAAAGGCATTTCAAAATCAACACAAATGAAACATTTTTAAACATCTAATTATTGCTAGCTATAATAGTTGCAATTAAATTTGTAATGAAAGTATTTATGCAAATGCTTATTTTAATTAACATGGGGTAGATAGAAGAATAAGTTTTTGCAACAAAAGTTTGTAGAAGCTATGTGCAACATTCATTTTACTATCATAGAATTTAATGGGCATAAAAACCATTCTTATAAATGTTTATTTTTCTGTCTATTTCAGTTTAATACAGATAAACTATTGCAGAAATAGCTACATAATACATTTCATTATAAATGCCAATGTTAAAGAACTGGATACTATATTCTGGGCTAAAAATTAATGCTGATAGGACCTTAAAAGTATTAAACATATCAAACAATTAATACTGATATCTTGGAAATGACTTATGCCACAAAAAGTTATTTGGAAAAAAAATGTGTGTTTTAAACATCTCTGCAATTAATTGTGAGTTTTAATCATGCCTACACTTGTTGTGTAATGTGCTTTCATCTATTGCTTAATGCCAACCAGTTATACAAGATTATACAGGAC
This sequence comes from Hymenopus coronatus, assembly GCA_030762935.1. NCBI lineage: Eukaryota > Metazoa > Arthropoda > Insecta > Mantodea > Hymenopodidae > Hymenopus > Hymenopus coronatus. Next base: position 31,162,623 of record CM060885.1, on the reverse strand, counting down.
TGCCTCCATGATCAAGAGGTCAGCAAGCAGATTTCTTATCTAGAGGTCCCAGATTCGATTTGAGGTGGGTCAGTTTTCTTTAACCAGATTTATTCCCTATTCCCCTCAGAATCTGGAACCATGCATGTGAGAGTGAATATGTGTGGTTTAATGATATAATGACAACAACTTACAGTTGTTTCACAAATCAAAGCCCCCAATATGACCATAGAAGTTAAAGGGGGCTATACAAATTAGAAACAAGAAATTATACAAAATTCCTTCAGCATGAAGTGGACTGCATGGGTTATTCCCATAAAATTTATAATATAAATTTTATAAGTCATGTAAATATCTTCAACATTTAATCAAAATCATTAAGAGATGTTTTTTATAAAATAAAAGATTTTAAAAAATCTTCCATGTTAAGGATATTCTGCGGGTGGGGAACTTTCTTGAAAAACATGTCACATCTTTGGAAGGTACTGAATTTGAATACTATTGAATCAACTTTTTATTTGGAGGCTTGATGTTCACAGACACACACAGACTTTTTTCTAAAACTACTTTTTACTTTCTCTATAGGCACTATGTACATAGTGTATAGAGAATGTATTGCACTCCACCAAAAAATTCGATACCGAGATTTCACCGGAAATATATGTTTTAGGGTTCCCTGTATCAAAAAAAAAGTATTTTCAGAAAAAGGTCCGTGTGTCTGTGAACACGATAACTGAAAAACGATACCAAACTTGGTATTTAAGTTTAATATCTTCCAGGGATGCGACACGAAGATTTTGAGAAAAATTCCTCCACCCCAAACTACCCTTTAAATGGAAACTTTTTCGAAAATTTCGATTTTCTCAAAAATGGCTCTAACGATTTTGATTAAAATATCATATATTAAAGACACTTACCTAACAAATAAAATGTACATCTTGAATTTTCTGGGAATAGCCTCTGCAGAGTGGTTTATTCTGGATGAATTTTACGGAATTTTGAATAACTGCTAAACCATAAGAGATGGACAAAAACTTACTACACAAAAAATGTAAAACACGTTAAAACACACAATTTATGTTATATACACTTTTTTCGTGGAGTTGATCGTTTCTGAGACATTCCTTGTTTTTGGTTTCTGATATGAAAAACTTACTTTTCTCATACAGGAATTTGTCAACTGCTGTCCATACAAACAAAGGAACTTCAGTGACATAGCAACCAGCTTTTGATTATCACTTTAACCTATGGTACTCCTTATTTCGCTTCTACTTATAAGGAAGCAAGCAATATGGCTATTTCTGCTAATTTTATACTGATTAGCATGAAGTAAATAGAAGAATAAGCTTTTTAAGAATAATTTGTTGCTGAGGTATAGAGAAAGTTATGTGAATGGAACACATCAGATTTTTTTAAATCAGGAAATACCAAAACAGGTATAACTGAAATCCTGGTATAAAATTTTTAAGTGGATTGCAACACTACTATGTACATGGTAAAGAAAGTAATAAACATAGTAGGTATGTAGAGAAAATCTATGAATATAACACATAGGAGTATTAGTATCAGTAGAAGCATTATTTTTTTCAATTTTAATTTAAGCTTTAACATAAACACTAATAAAACTGGAATGAATGATTATGAAAGAAATTATGGGACTACCTCTGTGATCAATAGATCAGCGAGGTAACTTCTCACACAGAGGTCCCAGGTTTGATTCCTGACTGGCAGTGGAAATTTTTCTTTAGCTAGAATTATTCTCTACTTTCTATAGAGTCTGTGAATGCGTGTGTGAAAAACCTACAGTAAAGATTCAATAAAAAACACCAATGTTTCAGACAAAAGCCCCTAATATAACCATAGTAGTTAAAGGAGGCTTAGAAATGGGAAAAAAAAAAAAAAAAAGGATTTTATTCCCTATCCTCCCCAGAGTCTGGAAGTATGAATGTAAACTTAAAGATGATAACCCAAAGACATGAACAGTAAACAAGTGTATACCATTGCCAGAGCAATTGTTCTAAAAGAAAAGTTACTGATATGAGCTAGATGTTAAAAATGTGATATATAAATGTTGGGGGGGGCAATGCTGTAATGCACATTTCTTGAAGCATTTTTTAAATGTAAAAATATGGCACACTCTCATGGGTTCCATGTCACAGGTAACAAATAGCTTGACCAAAGAACATACCAGGGTTACAATGACAACCTAGTACTTCAGACTGCGTACATGCATTATTTGTTTTTTGCCCTGCTTTGAAGAAAAATGTGTTCACAAAATTGTCATTTGTTCAAAATGCTTTGTGATGAAAGTCAGAATAAATCTGGTCACTTTCTACTTCTGCTTCAATACAAATCAAACAAACTAAAACAATTTACAGATAAATTGTTCTTTCACTTCTTGTTACAGTGTAACAGTAAAATATCATTAATCACTCAGATATACCTAAGGAATCAAATTTTCTGACAGAGCACTTAAACTCTTGGTTTATCTGTCATAATATCTACTTTAATACTCACAGGACATGATTATAAAGTGAGCAAAGTTAAATGAAAACACAACTTTTACAGAACAGCCTTTTCCATGTCAAATATTCTAGAAAACAAAACCTTTAGTTTTTATCAACTCCAACAAATATCCCTGCTTTGTAGTTTCTGAAACTTGCATAATAGTTGTATAACATCTCAATATAGATTAAAATTAATACCTATTCTATTTTGTTTCTGTCTTAATTCCGATTGCTACTACAGGCTAAAAGTTATTTTGACATTTTCTATTATCTTTTTTTTTTTCTATGAATATAGGTTTTGCTTAATGCATACTCATTTGTAGATCAGATTGTCTGTGGACTTAAATACTGTAGGAAAAAATGTGAATGGTTTAATCATAAAAAATACCCCAATTCACATTTAATCATTATATGGTCATGTGGTACAACTATGACTAGATAAAAATTATGCATAGAATATATACATATGTAACAACTATAAAAGTAAATATTAAATTATATTCCCAAAGGATGGTATAAATGAAAAAACAAAAATGTCATAGGAAATATTAGAGTAAAGTATTTAACACTGAGGCAGATTCAGCATTAATGTGTAATGCCAGTGTTAAATAAAACAGATAGCAATTCAAAGCAAAATAAGGAAATAACCTTCTTAAACTGCTATTTTTATAAGCTTATATTTCTTTGGTAATTCCATATTTTAATATATGATAATAGTTGCAGTCTTTTATAACAGTGATTCTGATATTAAAAAAAGCACTGTAGTTGGGGCATGAAGTTTTCTACAAAGAGTTTATCAAATTACTATGCATTTACAATAAAATCATACTCTTAAAAACTTGTGAAGGTATGTGCGACAGAAGTTTTTACGCATGAAATGAAGTTTATGAGAATACTCCATTAGTGTCAATGAAAAATATTTCCATTATATTAAACTGGAATATTGTGAACTAATCTTCACAAAATTAAGAATTCATTTTTAACCTCAACATTTAAAATTCTTGTAACTTCTCAGTATTATGCAAATACTTAAAACATTTCATTGTTACTGTTTAAAAGGCTCAGTGCATATAATCCATGCAGTAGCTTTTATATAGGTTGGAGTTATGAGCCCCTAAACAGTTAGTTGAGATCAATTTATTATATCAATTACCCTTTCCAAGGGCATACTGGCACTCATCCAAAATACTGATGTAATGCTGTTTGGCATCTCCACCAGAAATACGTGCAATCTCAAAACGATTAATGCCCCAAATAGAATTTAACTGTGCATGTGACATTTTAACAAAATTTCTAATTCCATCTTAGTTCAGAACATATCTAACACCAAAACTGCAAATAAAAATAACAAAAATTCACACTACATCCAAATAAAAATCATTACCTAAAACTTTTGACAGTTTTAGGAAATGTAAACATTTGTATAAAATCACACATTACAAAACAAACTGGGGCAGAAGGAACAATAGCATTTGGATGATAAATCTTTCAACCTGAGTTTCTTAATTATATTTCAGTTATTTTGGGGCAAAGTCTGGCCAATAGTTGATGTGATAACGGTGTGTGGTGCCTTCAAACAAACGATCCAACCAGTTTGGAAGTCCATCAAGCAAATTTCCTTGGAACACCACATTGCTGTACTTGCTAAGAAGAGAAGCCTGAAAATAAATAAACAAAAATGTAATAAAACGCACAGTAAGTGAACAAGACAAGATAAAGTAGCATGAATCCTATGTTGTAATTCTTCCAAAGCAATTCCAAGGTTTGATGGACTAGTCAAATAAGTAGGGACCTGTGTTTTATTTTAAATTTTTTTTTAAAGGTTATTTTTAAAGACTTCTTTCATCAACAACATGAATGATTAAATGAAAATTCAGTATACTCCCATTATTCATGTGCAGATTATCCATGTACCCCCTCCCCCACAAAAATTAGTGTAGATTGTTTTTCTTTAGGAAACAGCAATAAAAGATTCACTGCATGATAATAAGTGCCATTTTCATTGTTTAATCAATCACTGCGTCACAACAGAGTACAGTTTCCATTGTTGCCAGCCTGTCTGTTACATGTAAATTAAAAACAAGTTCAGTATTTCTGATGTTAATCCGCATGAAAATACCAACAAAGCAAGTTAAAAGAAATTTGTAAAAAGAGATGGCGGAGAAATGAAAAAAAGCTTGTGTTGACATTAAATTAAAAATTAGAATTAATTGAAAGATTTGAGAAGAGGGAAATTGCTACAAAACTAAGTGCTGATTATGGGATTGGAAAGCAGACTGTTCGGGACATTAAAAACAACAAGCAGAATACACAATTATATCAGGAACTGTGATTATAATACTGGACCATCTGCATGAAAAAGCATGAAGAGATTTACATTCAATGACTTAGATGCTGTTCTTTTATAATGGTTCAGCCAAAAACAAGCAGAAGCAGTGACTGTTTCAGGTGCATGTGTGCCAAAAAGGCTAAACTTTTTCATGAAATTCTAGGGTTAGAGGAAGACCTCATCTGGTTGGCTAATCAGATTCAAAAGTCACTGGATTCGTGGACTTACTACAAGAAAAGTTGGAAAAGCTGAGCAAAAAAAATGTCAACCCCTCTCAGAAGCAGACCAACATCATGGACATTTTAAGAAATAAACAGGCCTACAATACCTATGCACAGAAGAAGAATACATTTTTGAGCAAAGAATATATGTTGAAAATGCTTTTAAACATAATTTCCTATTTACATACGAGGTGTGTTCAAGTTATAACACCTCCTTTTTTGTTTCTTCAGGACTGGAACCAGATAGGAATTTCTGGTTTGTTTTAAAATACACGTAGACTCTTAGTGAATGTGTGACAGAGATGGCAGCACTGTACAGTGCATAGAACTCTAGTGGCAGCGACGAGAGTTAGGACTGTTCTTGATACTTAAAATGGCGACGTTTTCATTGCAAGAACAGCGTGTAATCATTCGTTTTCTCCATTTTTGTGGTGTGACACCAATTGAAATTCATCGCCAGTTGAGTGAGGCATGTGGTAATGGTCCCATGGATGTGTCTAATGTGCGACAGTTCAATGAAGGCAGAACATTGTGTGACGACAAACCAAGACAGTCACAGCCAATCTGACGACATGATCCAGCGAGTGGAGAACGTTGTTTTGGAGGATCGCCGATTGAGCGTTGCAACAAAATTGGCATTTCCGTGGGATCTGTGCACACAATCCTGCATGAAGATCTGAAAATGCAAAAAGTGTCTTCCAGGTGGGTGCCACGATTGCTGAATATGATCACAAGTCTGCACACGTGGCAAATTGTCAGGCGATGTTGACTCGTGATGATGGCATGAATGGAACTTTCTTTCAATCAATGTGACAATCGATGTGGATGCCCTTTTTCAACCCTGAAACGTAGCACCAGTCAGCTCAATGGAAGCACACACTTGCCGCCACCAAAAAAAAGAATTTATATGAGCGCCAGTGCTGACAAAATGATGGTGGTCATCTTCTGGGACAGCAGTGGTGTAATCCTTACCCATTGCATTCCAAAGGGCACTACGGTGACAGCTGCATCCCACCAAAATGTTTTGAAGAAGAAACTCCTCCCAGCATTACGTGAAAAACGGGCAGAAAAGGTTGGACATGTGCTCTTTCATCAAGACAATGCACCAGCACATTGGGCGAACGCGATGCAGGAGTTTCTTCGTGACAACTTTGAAGTGATTGCTCATGCTCCCTACTCATCTGGCCTGGCTCCTAGTGACTTTTGGCTGTTTCCCACGATGAAAGACACTCTCTGTGGTCGCTGATTCACTAGTCGTGCCGCTATTGCCTCAGCGATTTTCCAGTGGTCCAAACACACTCCTAAAGAAGCGTTCACAGCAGCCATGAAATCATGGCGTCGACATTGTGAAAAATGATTATGTTGAGAAGTGACACTAGTTTCACATTTTTCTTGTCATTACTTTGTGAGAAAAAAAATAGGAGGTGTTATAACTTGAACGCACCTCATATGTATGTTGTACCTTAAAAGCATTAAATTACAGGTTTTTTGAGTATTCGTGCTTCTTCTCCCCCACATTACCCCGGATAAACGACAGTATACTGTATTCAATTTTTATAAAAGACAAAATTCTTTTGGACGGCAAATAAACCAAAAGGGGCTCGCATCAATTAAGGAAAAATAAATTACTTTGTAACTTCATGTAGTACTTTAATCACGCTTTTACACTAGTTCAGCTTCATTTAATACTACTTCTCAGTTCATATTTTCAAGGTCATCGCCCCATGATCAGCTGTATGTTAACTCATGGGGTGATTGGAGGGGGGCAATAGCCTTTGAAGCATGCACTCAGAAATATTGGTAAGTAAATAATTAATACTATAATCATACAAGCTAGACATAAAACACAATTAAGCAACTTTTTCCCAGGCACAGATTTAATCATATATCAATATAAAACTTCAGAATAATGTGTCATAAACAAGAGTGTTCATCACTGAGAAAATATAAGCAAACAACAATATTTCAAGCTGTCAAAGCTGTCATGCCTCCCTTCTTCGGTGGCCTAATCAACTTGATGTACGAGGGTGGTCTGAAAAGTTCTCGGCCTCACCCAGAAATTGCGGCACTACTTACATGATTTTTTTTCCCTTAAGTTTGTACACATGTTAATAGACCCAATGTAAAGTTACAAGTCATTCTAGGCAATAGTTGACTATAGGCAGTTGTTTGAAGCAGTGAGTGCGCATTGCTTTGAAAATGGAGAAATTCAAATATCATGCTGTGATAAAATTCTTTGTAACAGAAAGTTTATCACCTACAGAAATTCGTTTGCAGATTGTAAATGTGTATGGTGACTCTTCACCTTCAGTTTCCACTGGGCTGCCAATTTTAAATGTGGCTGTGAAAGCATCCAAGATGATCCACGTAAAGGATGCCCAAAAACTGTATCCATGCCGGCAATCATTGAAAAAGTGCATGACATGATTTTGGAAGATTGGTGTACAAAGGTGCATGAAATTGCTAATGCTCTTGGAATTTCAAAGGAACATATCGGTCACATCTTACATCAGGAATTAAACATGAAAAAGCTTTGTACAAGAGATGCAGCATATCCTCACTGTGGATAACAAATGCATTTGCATGACACTTTCTGAAAAGTGCTTGGTGCATTTTCAGAAGAACAGAAATGACTTTTTGCACCAATAAGTCACAATGGATGAAACATGGATTCACCACTACACACCCGAATCCAAGAAGCAGTCGAGGCAGCGAACAGAAGCTGGTTCTTCAGCTCCAAAGAAGGTGAGGATGGTGCCATCGGCAGAAAAGATCATGGCGTCAGTGTTCTGGGATGCCAAAGAAATTTTGTTATTTGACTATCTCGAAAAAGGTAAAACCATTACTGGAGAATACTACTCTCAACTTCTAACCAAACTGAATGCAAGCATTCATGAAAACAGACCTGGGTTAAAAAAGAAAAAAAATTGTTTTCCATCAGGACAATGCCCACAAGAATGTTTTAACAATGGTGGAAATTGAGAGATCTGCACTATGAAGCGCTGGAACATCCACCCTATTCCCCAGATTTGGCTCCCTCGGACCCATTTGTTTCCAAAACTGAAGAAATTCCTCGCTGGTAGGCACTTTTCGTCTAATGAAGAAGCAATTGTGGTTGTAAATGAGTACTTTGCAGTACTTCCAGAGGAACACTACAGAGAGGAGATAATGGCATTGGAACACTGCTGGACAAAATGTATTGATATTAGAGGAGATTATGTTGAAAAATAAAACTACTTTGAAAGCATGAACTGTCGTTTTTCACTATCAGGCCTAAAATTTTTCAGACCACCCTAATATATAGGTAAATTTCTATTTCTATTTCTTTATTATCTCCATTTGTAATACATAATTTACAAGGATCATCAGATTGATTACAAAACTAAACATATAGTATAAATAATAACATGAATATATACACTTTATAAAAAAAATATACAGGGGGTACCATCATACAGCATAACTTACTTAATTTAACATTTTATACTCCTCTATAGAGTAAAATACATTTTCTGTGAGATACTTTTTAATTGCTTTAAGTTTACAGTTTTCTTCAGTTATCTGTTTTATTTGCTTAGACAAATGATTGTACAAATCTTTGGTTTCACTTTCTATACTTTTGTTACTTAACGTTCCTCTTAGTCTGTTAATGAAATAATTTTGTTTTGTTCTTGTGTCATATTTGTGTATGTGCATGTTTCTACTTTGATTACTATGATTTTTTATTGAGTATTTAATGCATTCATATATATACAGTGCCGGAAATGTTAATATATTTAGTTTTTTATAAGAATTTTTACAAGTATCCGTCTTCTTTAGTTTACATATTATTTGAATGGCATGCTTCTGTAGTCTTAATATTCTTTGCATTGTTTTTTTCTGTGCATTACCCCATAATACAACCCCATAGCTCAAATGAGAATGTATGAAGGCATAGTATGGATATAATACTTATAACTTAATTTCCAGCAAGGTCTTATTAGAGAACTGCTTCCCCTACACTGTTCTGTTTCTAACCAGTTCTATACCCTCTCAGTGTGCTGTCAATATCTTTGTTCAGAGCTGTGTGCCAGTGTTATAGTGTATTAATGCTGCTACAATACCAAAAAATCTGTACAGTTTAGCACATAGAATCTTTATATATGATTCCTATGTTACAAACTCTTATAGAGAAATGAGAAGGTGATTAAAAGACAGATTCTCGCTATTTGTGCAACTCACAGAAAAATGGTTTTTGAACTTTAGAATACATTTAGAGAAATAGGCTATATTCTTGATTAGAAACCAAAAGTAAATCCCTGTGTTCTTACAGAGGAGAAACTCAATGCCACAGAGGAAAAATCTAATGTGTTAAACTCCCAGACTTTCTCTTCCAATTTTATAAAAGCTTTAAAGCTTCCATCTATTTCATACAAATTGAGGTTATTATTAGTAGAGCTGGTTTAAGGGGACATGTAGCCAGAAATACCTCGGTACAACTAAAATTCTACCATGGCCATAGTTCTTGTCCTAAAGCAATGAAATTTTGCACAGTTAATTGTCTTGATATCTTCTATGACTGCCAGTTTATAAGTAAATTTTATCAACAAATAAAGAAATTACATTACATTGGAATTTTCAACATAAAAACCTTATGTGCCTTTTTCTTAGTATCCCTTTGGTGAAGTTGCTTGAAAACAAGTGTACATAAAATATTAGAATTATGCTATATTTTGGCGCAGATGTTTTTTCTCTATCTCCCTTATGTGATTTTTAAAGTATTTTTCAAGGTATGTGATTTTTTATTTCAAATTATTATGCATTTCATAGCACAATACCTATAGAATCTAAATCAAAAGAAAACTAGCTGCGCCAAAATACTTATTGTGGACTGAAATATGTGTGCACAAAATTTCATTGCAATATCTCAAATAGTCTCCAAGAAAAAGGTACATAAGTGTGAAAAATTATAAAACTGAGAAAACGAGAAATGAAAATTTTGTTTGATTGTTTTATTTAGGGAGTCATCTACATACTTAAATACTGCCTAAAATACACCTTAACTGTAGTCAGCTTCTTCATGGTCAGAAACTAAAGAAACATACCTTCTAAATATTTATTACTATGTTTACATGTAAGAAATGTAAGAAACAAGGGATCAAAGCTGATAATCAAGCAAGCAAATAAAGTGGGCATGGCATGACAAGTTCTAACTTTATAATTTATTTGGACCACAAAGAAATTGAAGTAGGTTATGAAACTTTGGGAACATAAAGCTGAATGTATTAGAAATTAATTAGAGAAATAAAAAAAAATAATAAATTTGCCATTTTTAGCCTTAATTATGTGTTTCCTGGTAGGTATAAGGCTGAAGCAATAGACTTGACTAAGTATTTTGAAATCTGGTCAACATATGATCATACTGAAATTAAGTTCTCTTTGTATGGCCAAGAGTATAAAAACAAAACAAACAAAAATCTGATGTGTTACATTCACATGACTTTCTCTATATCTCTGCAATAAATTATTCTTAAAAAGCTTATACTTCTATTTACTTCATGCTAATCAGTAAAAAATTAGCAGAAATAGCCATATTACTTGCTTCCTTGTAAGTAGAAGCGAAATAAGGGAGTACCATAGGTTAAAGTGATAATCAATAGCTGGTTGCTATGTCACTGAAGTTTCTTTGTTTGTATGGATAGCAGTTGTCAAATTCCAGTATGAGAAAAGCATAAGTTTTTCATAGCAGAAACCAAAAATAAGGAATGTCTCCAAAACGACGAACTCCACGATAAAAATGTATATAACATAAATTGTGTGTTTCCAGTGAAATCTTGGTATCGAATTTTTGGGTGGAGTGCAATACCTTCTCTATACACTATGTACATAGTGCATATAGAGAAAGTAAAAATCTGATGTGTAACACACATGACTTTCTCTAGCTGTTCTATAAAAACTTTCCTTATAATGGATTATTTTGATGTGTGTCATGCTAATCAAGATAAACATTACCAGAATTGTTCTTATTACTTGCTTCTTTGTAAGTAGAAGGGAAATATGGGAATACACTGGGCTAAAATAATAGTCAGATCTTTCGCTAAGTGAAACAATTGAAATTTTATTCTCTTTGCTTGCTAGGAATAAACTAATGAGAAACGAAAAGAAAGATATCGCCCGTTTGAGAAACTGAAACCTATTACTCATAATATTTCAAAAAACGGTTAACTCCAAAAAACAAACAAGTCTGTGTGTGTGAAGTGCAGTGATAAAACTATAATAAATAATAAACAAAGAAGCTACTTACATCATCCAAGAGCCGGCTGCCTTGTTCCAGGTCTGATGTTTCTGTTTCGTCCGAATCACTTGTATCGAATCCCATGAATGCTCCATTTGTCGCACCATCAGAGTTACTGAAGTGTTTTGTCATTTTAACCATGCGCTAGAGAGACATAAATAATTACTACTGAAAACATACATATGGAGAGTAGCAAATATTTTAAACCCAGACTTTTTTTCTTTATCCTGAGTTAATTAATATTTAATGCTGAATGCATACTTTTCAAAGGATTTAGTTATTAAGAATTATTGCTATGTATTCTAAATCAGGGGTGAGCTAACAGTGATGACAAATGGAGGGCATATAGAGAATGCTTAAAAGGACCACAATTACATGAGTAATCAGGATATTCATTGTTGTCCTCCATGTCTAGAGGTAACATTCAGCCTCTGTTACCCAAGGTTGCAGATTCATGCCCAGGAAAGGTCAATGGATTCTTTTCTGGTGTAAAAATCCTTAGTATGGCTTCCTTTGGAAGGGAAAAAAAAACTGGTGGTCCCAAGTCATAGATTTATGGTATGTAAAAGATCCTCAGACCTGGTAAAGGGTCTCTGAGCAAATTTAAGTGGTCTTCCAAGTACACCAGATGCTACAATCTCCAATATTTTAATTAAATTGCAGTTTCCAATCAAGATACAAGTAAATCATATGTCCAATATGGTGGAATTTTTGTCCTTGTCACTTTTTCGATGAGGGTCACTAGATAAGTGTTGGTTGGTATCTAATGTTGAGCAGTTATCAGCGAAGCCATTCGCTCTCTTGCTTTCTAGTGTTTTGATGTTATTCATGTTGACTAAAAAAGTTAAATACAAGCATTCCACTATATCAGTGATGAGACATGGAATATTGGTCACTCTCTCTGTCGTGTAATGGTTACCATGCTAACTTCATTCACCCAAGGTTGCAGGTTCAAACCTGGCAGAGAACGATGGATTTTTATGGGCGTAAAAATCCTAGGCAAGGCTTCCTTCGGAAGTGAAGTAAAGCCGTTGCTCCCATGTCATAGATTTACGGCATGTAAAAGAGGCCTCTGGACAAAATTAAGCGGTTTTTCATGCCCAGTATAGAATGGGAAACTGAGAACTACAGCAGTTAAACAAAACACCATTTCATTTCATTTTACCCTTGGGGAAAACATTGTTGGTAACATGACACTTGATCCTTCATGCATAATTTTGTGACCACAATGTCTAGTCTATGAAGCACTTCAAATAGCTGCTTACAGGCACATTGTAACTACTATGCCAGAAAGATTTTCAAGCAACTCATGAGGCAAACAGTGATTCATAACTGTAAACATCTGTACAGCACCACTGAAATTTAGTCTCAAAAATATACATGCCTTGATTTTAAGGCAACTATGTTGTAGCAATGCCATTTACACCACAGGTTGCACATTACCCTTTCCTTAACATAAATGAACTTGCCCTTCACCCTACCTGCATATTTCTATTTCTATTTAGGCCTTACACCCATATTCCATGAGACAGTAAACTTGGCCCTCACCATTCTTAAGGTTTTACTAAGTTTAACAAATAGGGAGAGTCCTCTTAATATGCCTTTAGCAAAAGGACTTGCTGTTGCCAAATCTTAACAGTTCTGTAGGCAGCTCTGGTGTGCATTTGAGTGTTACATTGAAAACTTAGGTGGTTAGGTGTGAGGGAATTCATGAAGAAAATTTAGTGAAAATATGAGTCTTGCTGGATCTTCAATTCAAAGGACTCCTACCAAGAAAAGGGAACCTATGGTAGGGAGAGGTACCCAGCTTTGGAAACAAATTACAAAAATAGTTCAGAACATATAATGCTACTTTATAAGTGATCAATAAAGGTGGTGTTTTAAAACAAAAATCTCAATCAATTAACTGCTAATGCTACTAGCACAGGCATTACTATTTAAGAGCTTTCAGACCCCAACTATAGAGCATGCTAGTAATTATAAATTATATTTTGACCACATTGATGATTTTACATGTGACTTGTTGCCAAAATACAGATGTTTTTGCACAAGTATATGGTTGTAATAGTGTTGAAGAACTAGATCATGATGTCAGCCGCCCTCTTCCCTTTGGTTCTTTTTTTTTTTTTTTTTTTTAAATAGTATTTAACACCTGCTTTTACTATATATGGCATTGCAGGCAGTGAAGCTGATAATACATGGAATGAATATGCAGCATCAGTGGAATGTGATGGTGGGAGAAACTGGAGAAAACTAGCTTCTGCGCTGCTTTGTCCACCACAAATCCCACACGCAGTCACTGAGAACTAACACTGGCTACCTGGGTGAGAGGCGAACGGTTTAATCACTCAGCCACAACACAGCCTCTGCTTTAGGTAGATATACTATAAATGTAAAAAGAAGCTAGCAACAGGGGAGTAATAACACAAATATTAATATAAGAATAATAGTTGCAACAAATCTTCACTTATCTTTGGAATCCTTGCTTTGGACTAGTTTCGCAATGAATTCATTGCATTATCAACATAAATTTTGTTATGGTCTGGTTTTTGATGTTGTTTATTTACACTGTTATGGTTACTGCTACTAGGTGGATTGTGTACTAATGCATTGCTAACTGCTGGAATCAAAACAAATTTGGTAAGAGAGTCAATTGGAGGTATATCAAAATTCATTGCATGATTTCTATACTTTAATATAAATATTTTCTCCCAAACCATTAAATCCATGGGCCCATTTAAGTGTTTTAATAATTTAATATCTGGATTTATTTCATCATTAAATTTCCAAAAATGTTCTGCTACAGCTGATTTATCAATTTGTTTGTATTTAATATTCCTAAAGTGCTCTTTTACTCTGGTTTCCAAATGACGTTTGGTCTTACCAATATAAACAAGGTCACAATTTAAACAATTTAACTGATAAATGCCAGATTTTTTATTTTTTGAAATTTCATCCTTTTTAGAAAAGCCTAACAAATTTTTTATACTGTATTTATTTTGAGGAACCAATATTATGCCATGCTCTTTGAAAATATTTGTGAATTTTTTATTTGCCCAAGGGTGATAAGTACATTTTTTAAAAATGTAATTATCTTTTATTTTCTTAAGTGTAGAAATATCTTTAATAGCTTTTTTTACTTTCTCTATACTCACTATGTATATAGTGTATAGAGAATGTATTGCACTCCACCAAAAAATTTGATACCGAGATTTCACCGGAAATATATGTTTTAGGGTCCCCTGTAACCAAAAAAAGCATTTTCACAAAAAGGTCCACGTGTGTGTGTGTGTGTGTCCGTGAACATGATAACTCAAAAACGAAAAGTCGGTAAAATACCAAAATTGGTATTTAAGTTTAGTATCTTCCAGGGATGCGACACGAAGATTTTGAGAAAAATCCCCCCAACCCCAACTACCCTTTACATGGAACTTTTTTCGAAAATTTTGATTTTCTCAAAAATGGCTCTAAAATTTCGTATATTAAAGATATTTATCTGACAAATGAAATATATATCTTGAATTTTCTGGGAATAGCCTCTGAAGACTACTTTATTCTGGATGACTTTTTCATAACTACTAAACCGTAAGAGATGGACAAAAACTTAACCCAGAAAAAATGTAGAGCACGTTAAAACACACAATTTATGTTATATACATTTTTTCGTGGAGTTGATCGTTTTTGAGATATTCCTTTTTCTTGGTTTCAGCTTTGAAAAACTTATACATTCTCATACAGGAATTTGTCAACTCCTGTCCATACAAACAAAGGAACATCAGTCACATAGCAACCAGCGTTTGGCTTTACTTTAAGCTATGGTACTCCCTTATTTTGCTTCTACTTACAAGGAAGCAAGTAATAAGAATATTTCTGCTAATTTTCTCTGATTAGCATAAAGTAAATAGAAGTGTAAGCTTTTTAAGAATAATTTGTTGCAGGGATATAGAGAAAGTCATATGAATGGTACACATCAGATTTTTGATATTTAAACTTCTCAATTTTTTTATTTATAAAATCAGTATTAAAACCACTAATTAAAGCAGTGTTGATAATGTGTTTATATTCTTTATAGAATTCATCTTTATTAAGGGGTAAATTAATTAACCTATAAATTAAACTATTAAAAACAGCAAATTTATGTGAAAAAGGGTTAAAGCCATTATTTTTTATATAATTATCAGTGTGGGTTTGCTTTCTGTATATTCCAAAATCCAATTTATTGTCTTTTTTTATTATTTTTAAATCCAGGAAAGGGAGATAGCCATCACTTTCAGTTTCTAATGTGAATTTTATAGCCTTATCTTGTAAATTTAAAAGTTTTAAAGCATCACTTACGTAAAATAAGAACTAAAGCTTTCCTGGCGACGTGTTAATTCAAAATCTTCTCGGGCTTCTAGCCAGGTAAAAACTTGGCTTGACACCAAGTTCACCCTGAAGACGAGGAAGATGCACTTCTTCGAAACGTTGGTGTCAAGCCAAGTTTTTACCTGGCTAGAAGCCCGAGAAGATTTTGAATCATCACTTACGTGTTTATCAGGAACAATAGCAAATATATCATCTACATATCTATACCAAGTTTCAAAAATTAAAGGGAATGCTTTAGTGACCTGTATTTCAAAATAGCTCATGAAAAGATCAGCAAGAAAAGGTGAAAATGAGCTACACATTGCTAATTCATTCTGGTTTAGCAATGGGTAGTCCACAATGCATTAGTACACAATCCACCTAGTAGCAGTAACCATAACAGTGTAAATAAACAACATCAAAAACCAGCCCAAAACTGAGACCATAATGAAATTTATGTTGATAATGCAATGAATTCATTGCAAAACTAGTCCAAAGTAAGGATTCCAAAGATAAGTGAAGATTTGTTGCAACTATTATTTTTATATTAACATTAGATACTATATTTACTTGCAGAATATCCCCCCTAAGATTTTCGGAAGATTTTTTAAAAAAATGGCAATTTTCATTGCACTTTTCCCAAAAAAGTTGGACATCCTTTGACCTTCAAAAGCTTTGTTTCTAAGCATTCCGCACGGTTAGTGTGCCAAGGTTGCTTGGTCCCTTATACCTTAGTATGGCTGACAGAGTTGATGTTAACCACATGCCTGACCTTTAGTCCCTAACTAGCAGTCATTAGAGCATATATACGTAAGTTCACTTTTAAATCTCTGCCAATAATCGTTCGGTCTCTTCCTTTCGTGAAACAGTTTTATTGCATTATGCAATGTTTAGAAAGAATAACAGTTGCAAGGCACAACTTAAACTGGAAGTAGGGAATTTTGCAGACAAAAACAAAGTGAAATATGCAGGAAGAGAGTTTGGCGTAGAACCTAAATTAATCCATAATTGGATAGGCCTAAAAGAGGAGTTGAGAAGTACAAAATCGACTTGTCAATCGTTTCACTGCCATAGCATAGAAAATATCCCAAGATCGATCAAGAACTGTTAGATTTTGTTGCGGGATTAAGAGATGGTGGCACTGTAGTAATACATGAAATGCTACAGTTGAAAGCAAGAGAATCAGCAAAAACATGTGGCATTTCACATGTGGAATTCAAAGCTAGCCACCCCTGGTTACAGGCTTTATATGTGGAAGGGACCACACTTGCTCAGCATTTGCCATATGACTACACAGATACAGTGATTGCGTTTCACCACTTCATATTACTACAGATCAATGCAATTTTCTGTTGTCACCGATAGGAAATTAAGAACGAAATTAAGTAATTAATGTTCTTCAGTTCGCGAAAGAGTGCAACAACAGTGTGACTATCTTCCTGTCTTCTTTTCCTAAGCTTGACTTGGTTTTATTTATCATGTACCTGCCCATTTTTTTTTAAATATCTGCGTAATATCTCTCCCTTGATTTTTTAATTTAGGAAAAAAAGGGGGGATATTCTGCGAGTAAATATGGTATGTCAACATAGTTTTGACAGGGAGGAGAATGCACCAGGAGTTTCCAGCATCAAGGCTTGAGCTTACATATTAATTGGAATCTGACAATGTCTAAGTTTTGAGACGGATTATCGCCCAGGTGAATAAGCGCATAACCAATAGTTGTAATTGATTAAATTGTTTAGGTTAATTAGTAAGTAAGATATAATGTATTTATTGTATATTGGATGTTCAGAGAGATTGTTCCTGGAAAGCGTTTCTAACTTCAACCCGAGAGTTCTCAAGCGACGAATTCAGTTGTTTACACTATTTCTTTGTATATTGCAAGAGGGGAAAGACGCTATTGTGTGGTGTCTCCACAAGAGAATGTGAAGGCGACATATAAACCGGGGAACCACAAGGAAATTTAGGCCAAGAATCACGTGAAAGACGTATTGACCAATTACAATTAATCATGTCAAAGCAGAAGCGCACCCCAAGCCACTTTCAGCGCCAAAAATGGGCCAATGAGATTACGAGTTGAGGGTTTTGTGCGTGGGTAGAATTTGTTATAAATATAGAGTATTCGCCGCAATTTTCACACAGTTGAGATGTAACTCCAAGGGGAAACCTGCGATGCGAGTATGCGCGAATTAGTTGAGTTATTATAGTTATAGGCAGTTGGAATGTAACTACACGTAGACTCTGTGATGCCCGAAACAAGAATCCTCATAAATATAGTAAAGTTATTACAGTGATTCACACAGTTGAAATAAATGTCACGCATAAGGAAGCCACGGCGAAAATTTAAAGTGTCTACAATAATTCTGCACGTTACCGTTGCACTCGTCGCCGCGTAAAGTTTAGTTACCTCTAAGCGTGTTACGCTCTTGTTTGAGGGAAAATGTCGAAACTCAACTGCGCCAGGAACATTCTTGGGAACGCTTGAAAAAGAGAAATAAACCTTGATTGAACGAAATGAGCCAACGTTATTTAAGTTAATTCCCGTACCACTCCCTGGAGATCACCGTAGCTAAATACCAAAGCTAGATATAAATAAGTCTCAATTGCTCATCGCTGAGCCCACAATAGCTGAGGAGCATCGAGAATCGACTTTAGCAGCTGCAACGCCGGAGAGAGGCTCATTCGTCGCTGTGCAGCCCAGCTCCACCAGGTACGTTCACCACCACCACCAGCTCTATATGCCCACAGTTTGGACTTGGTGAAATTCTTAACACAATTTTAATTTGGTAGTAATAATTAATTCATATTTAATTTCTATTGGGCATTTGTTGCCTCAGGATTTATCTGGAAGTAGACAGAAGTAAATTCAATATGACCACGTAATTTATTTGTGAAATATTAAATACATCCATATTCACTGAATCTAAAGGAAGATTGTACATAAGAAATTTTTAGGTAACATAATAAGGTTAAGCAAGGCAGATAAACGGAAAGGCTTGTTTATACTACATATTCCACTTTCCAGAAATTTGTTGATTAAAATGAATAGTTATCATATATTGTACACAGCAACAGTGCAAAATTATAGCAGACGCATAAAGTTCTCTTACATATATTTAGTATCTGCTTTGACTAATAATGAAGTTTTCTTCCTTTCCCAATTTACTTCAAATACAGTTTGTATGCAACTTGCGCATTTTGATTAGTTGTTGGTTGGTTTGTGAATGAAAGTTTTTATTCACTTCATTTTTTTTCTCTCTCCTTCTCCACGTTTTAATGGCCCTTGCAAGATACACAGCCTGGAATTTAATATGTCCCAGACGTTTAGAAACTTCTTAAACAGAATCTGAATCTAGAAGTTTTGTAGGTCAAAATTTTGGACTATATTCATGATAAAAATTTTAATTTCATGAATTTGTGAATAATTTAGAAGAACAATCAGTTTTTCTCACAATGGCAGTTATACATTGTTTACATGCCTTTATTGACATTACACTAACCACATTCAGTTCTTGTTGCTTTTCTGGTTTGCTTTTTAAGTTTCAAATTCATTTATAAAAACTGAAGAACAAATTGGCTGATTTATTATAATCATTGGCCGAACCAAATCTTAGGTACATATTCAGTTTCTTCTGCATCTTCCTCTACTTGTTTTAAACCATTATGGCACCAGCACTCTTAGATGGAGCACTTTTTGTGGTTAATTTGTACCATTACATTTCCATACCCCACCGCTTGCCTTGGACTCCTCCATTTCTTGTCTTCTGCACATGTCTGCTTTCCCCTTCATCCCCTACTTACCTTTTCTCCAGATTTTCAACAGAATTTAAGTAGAGAGAGACTCTTGCCTTTGGCACTTGGTACCATGGCAGTTGAGAGTTGCTCTTGGCACTAGCACGAGGCAGCTGGCTGTATGCACTAAGTAAAGTTTGAGTTGTTGCCTCCATAGAATTGACTTCGTTTCATTGTCTTGGCAATAACATTGCATTCTAGACCATTTACGTCTGGTATGTTGGGCACCATTTGCCATGAAGTCTTTTGGAAGTGTTAATATTTGAAGATAAAATCCTTACTACTATGCTGCATAGTTTAAGAATATCGAAGAAATTGCTACCACTACTGCAGGCATGGTGCCAATCAGCTAGGTATTTTATTGAGCTGATAACAAAGGAATTATTAGAGTCGATTCCTGTATTAATTCGACATACATCTTCGCTATGTATAGAGAGGGGAACAACAATTCTTCCGACATATGTGAGAAAGGCAATGAACTTCGTGCGCCAGAGCGGCATTTTCCTGGTGGTGACGTGGATGATAGATGACCTTCACGCTTATTCTCCTGCCAGACAGCCATGACCTATTCCAATCCAGCTTCTTCAGCAAAGCTTGGTAATGAACATTATTCTCTGGCTTTTAATGCCATTTTCTTATATAAAGAAATGCCAGTTATCAGTCAGATATACCTAAATTATTGCTCATAGTTTACACGTGTTTAATATACTTCTGGGCTTATGAGATGTAGCAGCCACCTCTAAAAATTTGTAAATGTAATAGGGTATGATAGCCCTAGTAATTGTGCATCTACCTATTAGCTATTCTGCGTTTGTGGTAGACGGTTTGTAAGTGGATGCCACTACAGAGTGATATATATGATTCCGCAAACCTTTTCTTTTAATTGTTCTGGGTAACTGAAGAAGGTAAACCTTGTTTGTGGGCTATATGCCTTGGCTAGCTGTTATCATACACAAAGGCATGGGATTAGATACCCATATTATATTGTTTCTCTGTAAAATTCAGAGCATGGTAGATTCTTAAATGCAATATTATCTTGTTGCGCTAATTAGTTTACTTACCAACCCAAGAAATTAAATATTTTATGAACATGTTGTAATTTTCTACTTTTATTCAATAGCCTGTTGATCACTATTGTTCATTTAACTTATTTGTAATTTATTGCTATTAAACAGAGATATATAGAATTACATGCTACCATACATTGCCAAGTGGGAGACCTGGGTTCGATTCCCAGTTCCAGCATGGGAATTTTTCCCCCGCTGGGAGACCTGGACCATGGTGCACTCAGCCTCGTGAGGTCCCTGGGGGGCCAATTGAGGAGCTACTTGATGGAGAAGTAGCAGCTCTAGGTCGTGAAGACCACATTAATCGGCTGGGGGGGATCGAAGCACTGACATCTCACCCTCAATACTGCACCCCATCCATGACGTCTGTAATGGACCGAGATGGGGGACGTAGTGGCTGGGTAGTAGGCCAAGGTTCTTAAAAGACACTAACAGTGCACTGGTTAACATCTTTTGCATTCTTAGTCAATATTATACATATTCACTGAATTTGTTAATTAATGGTGAACCAAGTTGTGTTTCCATTTGTAAAAGATTTACTATTCACAATATACGATCTTAAATTAACAGTGTGTTACCCAGACTTATCATTTAAGCTTATTAAATATCCCTCTTCAAGATCCATGAATCCTAAAGTATGTTTCTATATTAATACTCCCCTTCGCCCAGTGGGATGAGGAATAGCATTTTATATTAATAAAAATGCCTCACGGTGCTGACCAGCTTTTATAAGGTTTTTAGGCACTGTCTTCTTTTTTTTTTTTTTTTCCTCAGTTGAATCCAATCTAAATTACTTCCCCATTTATACTAGATGGATTGCTGGCTGTAAAGGTTGAAAATTCTACCACAGAAAAGAATGGTACAAATTCCATCATGAAACAAAACATTTTATTAAATTTTTGTTCGCTTTTATGAACATTGCAAATGAGATTCATATTATGTTAAGCATTTAGACCTTTTATTACTCAGTATTGTTGAGCGTTAAGGAACAGTTTTATCGCAGCTGCACACTCAGATGCTTTGCAATTTCATGCTTCTGGTTTTGGAACTTTATTTCCACTGCATTTGTGACCACTATTTCTTGCTTGCTTTTATTATGGAATTCAAAACGGAACTAAAGATTGTTGTGTTTTTGTTTCTCAAGTTAAAAATATGTATCTTTCTGCACCTGATTCTAAGGAACAAACATGCATCTTAATTATTTATATACTACACAATTATGTTGCACCTTTACTCAGTTTCCTATACCATTTGCATTTCCAAAAATGCCAAGCTACTGCAGAAGTCAATACACTCACCCAAAACCAGAAAGAAAACAAGATCTACAAGAAGTTTACATACCACCCTACAACTTTCTACAAATTCCAGAGGATCTTCAAATGACATAACATCATTCTAGCCCATAAAAACACTTACTCTATAAAAACATTTTAAATTCTAAATTAAAAGATGATATACCACAAGAAAACAAACCAGGAATATATCAGTTCAGCTGCAATGACTGTGAAAAAATCTACATCGGCCAAACAAAAAGAAATATAAAAACAAGGGCAAAACAACACCACAGAAATATTAAATTCAAACAAGAAGACAAATCTGCAGTAGCTTGGCATTTTTGTAAAGAGAAACACACCATAAATAGAAGCCCAAAAATCCTCAAAAATATCATAAGGAAGACAGAATTAAAAGTTTGGGAAAACATATATATTTGGAAAAACAAGAACAGCATTTTCAATTTTGAAATCCCACCAGGCGATCTACTGATTCATAGGTTCATCAAACCACCACTGGGGTCAGAGACAACCACCACAGCAAGCAATGCCGACAGTCGACCAAAGGAATTGACAATGGAAGCACATGGCTTCTGAAACATGTTTTCTGAAATAAAAAGTAAGTGATGTAGAGTTACAAAATCGACTCAACTAATTTTCAAAGGTGCAATTCCATCAGTTTTGTCTCCTTAGGTGATTTATGATGCAATGTTCCATATTATATTAATTTTCTTTGATAGGGAAATCCTTGCTCTTACTCTTTAATGTTTCTGCATATTTTATAACAACAATTTTGTTTTCAATCCCACAGCAAATGCACTTTCATGTGCTTTACAATTATAGCCTTCACTTTGTGCATTAACTCTCCGTCTTGGGTTTATGTTGTTCCTTTTTGCTTATTACCATTGCTACAGCGTTTATTCTGCTGTTTCAACTCCAGCTTCATGATTCTGATAGCTCCTTAACTTTGCTAACTAACAATTTTTGGAAATCCTTACCCTGCAGATTTCACTCCACTTTAACATCAGTTATTACTGATAGCAATATTATATCTGGTTCAAAATTAGAGTTATTGGGTACATCTGAACTACATAACTTTTCATGGGATGTTTTGCTCCACATGGTGGAAGACTTTCCATGTATTATTATATTAGGACTTTCGTTTACAGCTAAATCTAAAATATCTTGAGTTTTGTAAACTTTTCTTTTATTTTATCCCTTTGTGCCACATGACTTAACAAAATTTTCTTTGGGCTCACATAATTGACCATTCATATTAGACTTTAATAGATAAATCAAAGGAACATCACTCTCAAATTTGGCAGTATTTTCTGACTTTTTCAAAGTTCTTATGGATATTTGGGCATGAATACTCCAAGAAGTTACTTGACTCAACACTAATTCAATTCAATCTCTTTCATATTAATTGGTTCCGCCAAAATTTAATATTTTGTATCACCATATTCACACAATGCTAGCCCAAGATATTATCAAACCTTCTAATAATTTTTATTCTAATTCATGTATTTTGGTTCTAAAACAGAATAAAGATTTTCAATTGGTTACTGATTCTGCAAATTAAATAAACATGTCCGATTGGATGCCTACCATTGCATGATCTCCACACAGCAGCAAATTATTTCCGGGATGCGAAAGCCTTCACTACACCTGACTTAAATCAGGATTATTTCCAAAGACAATTAATTAAATCATTACCTCCATTAAAAGGTTTTTCTACACCCTGAAACTTTCGTCATTTCAAACGTGCTACATTTGGACTTTCTACCAGGACATACATTCTTTCACAGTAAATTTAAGTACAAATCTTTTACATGGTTGTAAGATTGGTAAACTTGCCCATTAGCCATTAAGTTAATTTCTTTTTTTCCAATTTAACATTCCATTCAATCATAATTTGGACAATTGCATTGCAGACAAGCTTTTTTGCATTTTACAAACCTTCCTTCTGCTGAAGCTTGAATGGTAGATATTTTTTCCCCACGTTTTCTAGTAGCATTTTCTTAATTGGCTGACATCAATAAGCTGATGTGGTAGAGGGTCCTGTTTGGCATGAGTTTTCTGAAGGAAATAGCCCTTCAAGCTGCCATATATTTAAAACCTGTGTGGTTCTCTCATCTGTTGGGAAATTATTTATGCTCCACATTCTTCTTCCAGATTTTGGTTTCATCATCTAATGCTACTTTCATTTTTCACTTTTGGGGTACCCTTGGGTATATATAATACTAAACATAAAATTTGACAATATTTTGTTTGAAAAAAATTTATTGCAACACTGTTCATTTTGTTAAGAATTATTTTGTTATTGACTTCCTAACTGCTAAACACTACCAAATTTCTTCTGTTTTTTTTAAACTCTAAAATTCTTTCCTCTCCTATGAACGTCTTTTTGTTATTAAATTTTATTCAATCTTTACAGTACAATACATATCTTTGTGTGGTAGCTGATGCCTTTACAAAATGTATTTTGTTGGCTCTATGTTTCTGCTGCTGGTAATTTTGTTTGAGTGCTTTCCAATATATTTGTGTCTTTTGGAATACTTCATATTGTCATCTCCTATAATGGAACATATTTACAGGCGTGTGCATTTTACCAGGAACATTTTACCTAAATGAGTGCAAACTACACCAGTGCCCAAAATCAGTGTGACACACACATTATTTTTAGTTGTTCGAGTTTCATGTAAAATATGTGTGGATGAGTAATGCTCAGGAATTAAAAATGAAGCCATTCTCCTTCTGCTTCCCAGTATTTAGTGACAATATTAGGATACATCTTCAAAGCTTGGCATGATTCTAGATGTTCGGTATCATTTCTTCTTTGGTACATAGTAGGCAGTTTGGTGGGGTTAAAAGGCCAATTCCATAGAGATGGTTATTCAGACAATCATGTCCAGTTATGAGACAAAATTGGCAATAGCTGATTTCCTTGGTAACTTGAATTAAATAAGGATTTTGTACAAATTGTAGCCACTTTGAAATTTTATTTTCTTGTGTTATTTTATTTATATAATATGTGTCTATTTTCTTTTTACTATGCATTTGATTGATTCATAAGGAAATTTTATAATAGTTTTTTGTTTAATTTGTGTTCCTTTCTTTGGCAAAAAACTGCTTTTTCATTACTATCCACTCCACAATGAGACGGAATCCATTGTAATACAACTTTTTTTCCCAGTTTATTAATCATCTTTGGATTTCTTTAATTGCTGCTTGTATAGCAGCCTGAGGGTCTTAAAAAATAACAATATTTTTGCATTGATGCAGCCGGAAATAAATGTTGTAGTGTTACATATACAGCTTCTATTTCTCCATCAAAATTTATGGTATTTTTTCCAACATTTCTATAAAACAAAGAGAGCTGGCACATACCACCAGCTGCAACCTCTTCATTGGTATCAGAGAGGGAGCTATCTGTGTATACATGTGTGTTAATACTTACTATACTAATTAATTCAATTTGATTAAGCATTCACTGTAATCAGTTTCAAAATTATACAACGTATACATGTGTCCATTCGTGAGTTATGTAATTTATATTCAAGGTTTCTAGCATAAGAGCTTTAGCTAAGTCTTATTTAAAACCATCAGTATTTGTGGTACCTCCATAACTATACATACCTTAGAAGCCTTGCCCTTGATGCACTCTGGATGTTTGGCATGATACATGCAGAAGTATCTACGATGACCATTCAAAGACAAAACAGTGCCAATACAATTGCGAGGGTTGATATTAAGATCTCTGGGCTCTGGTAAGCTCAGTGTCAAGAGGCACTTATACCAGTCAAGTCCTCGCTCCAGAGACATGTGACCAAACATAAGTGTTTTATTCCTGCAAAAATTCATATTACATAAATACTACTATTGTAAATGGTTTAAATAAACTGACATATAAAAGTAACAGTTGTGCTGTCATATTACATTCTGAGGGGAACTAAAGTCTTACACTGGTGGCTTAATGCAGGTGAGTATGTACATAATTATAGTCCAGATAACAGGAATGCTAGTCACAGACATATTCAATGTAAACATTTTCACTCTCTTCAAGCAAGCTATACCCTCATCGCTGAATCCTTGCACTTGACAGTTAGGAGTTAAGTTGATACATCCACAGAAAACAGATGAAAAGCTTTACCTGTTTGACTTTCAGAACCAATCACAAAGCAGCATTCTGGTCAGTCGGTCAGACAACAGAAACTGATCTAGATGCCACATCATTGCAGTATCTGGCTATTTCCAACTACATGCTCAGTTTGTGAACTCTTAACACATGTGCTGAGCTGTTCTATACAAACTATGTATTATTCATTGTTATTTATATTTATTGTTATTGTTGATAGTATTGTTGGTGTTTGTACATGACAGAACATAAGGCTTTCACAATTACAGAGATGAATAGACTTTTGTGGAAGGTGTGGCAAGAGTGGATGAGGCTTCATGGAAGAAGAAAGTGAATCATGTGCACAAAATAATACGAAAAGCACAGGAATTAGACAGAATCACCAGTGAAGTGAACCACTAATGATATGTCTTGGTGACAACAATGCTGATGACACTGTTGATGACACTTCTGAGAATGATGACGACGAAAACTTGGATGGAATTGAGCCATTATGCTCAAAATGCTTGAGCAATATGCTCAAAAACAAAAACATAGCTAAATACAAAACTAGGTATTTATATGGGTATCTTCCAAGGATGTGGCATGCCAAGAAGATTTTCGCGAACATTTCTCCACTACAAAATAGCATTTACATAGCAAATTTTTTGAAAATTTTGTTTTGCTCAAAAATGGCTCTAATAATTTTGATTAAAATATGGTATATTAGCGGTATTTAAATCACTAATAAAATGCATATTTTGAATTTTCTGGGAATAGCCTCTGAAGACCTCTTTATTCTGGATGAGTTCTGCTGAAATTTGCATAACAGTTAAACCATAAGGGCGATAAAAACTCATTACTCAAAAACTGTAGATCTCGTTAAATCACATAATTTATGTCATATATATTTTTCTCGTAGAATTGACCACTTTCGAGATATTCCTTGTTATTGGTTTCAATTTTAAACTACCTAACTTTTTTGAAACGTGAACCTAACCTCAATTGTTTCACATAGCAACCAGATTTTAAAAGATTTGACTATCGCTTTTAGCCTAATGTATCCTCTCATTTCCCTTTTGATTTGCAAGGCAAGTAATAAGACCAATTCTACTAATGTTTATCTTAATTAGTATGATGTAAATAAAAGAATAATTTATTGTAAGAATATTTTATATATGGAATAGGTACAGAAAGTTATGTGAGTGGAACACATCAGATTTTAATAATAGGTTAACAACTTAGAAGAGAGTTTTGAGAGGAGAAGTTACTGTGATAGGCTCTCTCCATCCTGTAGTGGCAGTATCACTTAGCGCTTTTAGATTGGGTGCAACACAGTATGGTGAACTGTTTCTACATGTTTCAACTATTTTTTACAGTGCTTCAAAAGTGAGGATGCACTGTTCTTATTTTGAGATTTTCAAAAAGTCACATGTGAATGTGAGTGCAAAAAGAACAGATTGCCTGCATCTTGTTGCATTTGCAAGATTTATTGTTAATCATTAAAAAGTATTGCTAATCTAGGTAATTTGTATCTATGCTTTATTTTGAATTTCCATTCAGTTATGCATTTCTAATGTTTCAAATTGTGAGCATATGAGTTTGGTTTGTTGATTTTTCTTACATAGATAGAAAAGAACTATTTTCTAACTTAGTCTCTTTATTTTTACTTTACATTTTTGCTATTTTTATTTTAAAAAATTTGATGTATTCCACTCACATGACTTTCTCTACATCTAACAAATTATTGTTAAAAAGCTTATTCTTCTTCTACTTCATGCTAATGGAGATCAATATTGACTTAATATTTGCTTCCTTTAAAGAAGAAAGGAAATTAGGGAATACACTAGGCTAAAGCGATAGTCAAATATTTTAAAAGCTGGTTGCTATATGATTGAAATCCATTTCTTTCTATGGCCAGGGGTTAACAAATTCCCACATGAGAAAAGTTTAAATATTTTAAAAATAAAACAAGAAATATCTTGAAAATGGTCAATTCCCCCCCCCAAAAATATATATATGATATATATTGTGTGCTTTAATGAGATCCATGGTTTTTGTTTAGTAAGCTTTTGTTTATCTGTTTATGCAAAATTCAACAAAATTCATCTAGAATAAAGAGCTATTCAGAGGTTACTCCCAGAAAACTTAAGATATATATTTTATTTGCCATGTAAATATCTTTACTAAACTTAAATACCAGTTTGTATTTGACTGACTTTTCGTTTTTCAGTGATTGTGTTTATAGGCACACAGACCTTTTTCTAAAAATGTTTTTTTATACAGGGGATCCTAAAGTGTGTATTTCTGGTCAAGTCTCGGCATCAAATTTTTGGGTGGAGTGCAATATCTTCTCTACCTAAGTACTATGTAGAGAAACTAAAAATGGTTGTGAAACTAAAATACTATTAACATAAGGGATATTTTTGAAGCAGATGCCAAAATTTATTCATTTTATACAAAAAATATCAAAATTTTAATTAAGTGCATATCTAAAACCAAAACGTAACAGGAAGAATAAGCAAGGAAATACATGAACATCTACCAGAAAATCAGTTCAGGTTCAGAAAGGTAAGATCAACCCTAAACACAAATATGTTTCTTGTTGAAACATATTTGGAAAGCCTTAAAGGACAGAGAGAAATTTTATATCATCTTCATAGACTTCATGAAGGCCTTCACTCTACTAAACAGACAACTAGTGATAGAAAAAATTAAACGAGACACTAGGAAACAGCAACATATAGACGAACCTGAGCTGGAATGAAATATGTGTCTCAGACCACATCGCCATGTCAGAACCAATCATCCAAACAAATGGAGTACTGCATAACAATTCACTAAGCCCCTTGCTGTTTATACTAGCATCTGAAGAAATCCTTAGAATTAACCAAAAGAGGGAATCTTCTCGTGTGCATATGGGGATGTCCGTTCCACAGACATGACAAAACTCCAGGAAACAATAAATGAAGTGGAAAAATGGTGCTCCAAGAACAAGGTGGACATTAACATATCAAAAACGGACACAATGATCTTCAGAAACGGAGGAAGAGCCGCCACAAACAAAGAGATATACATAAGGGAAACAAAACTGAAAATAGTACCAGACTTCAAATACCCAGGCATCATGCTACAAACAAGTGCATAGAACTTTACAACATATCTCAGAAAAGACAACCCAGGCAATAATGACAATGCATGAAATGAGAAACATAAGATCCCTCACCCTAGAGACGGCAATGTTGTTACTCAGTGTAAAAATTCTACCAATACTGACGTATGGCATAGAAATAATCTGGACACATTTAACAATGAAGAATCTTTCCTCTCTAGAAAGAGTGAAAGCGAGATACATAAAGGAACTATTAGGAGTATCAACAGCAACAAAGTTAAGACTCGCATACCTACTGGCGAAGGTCTTTCATCAACGACCTCAGAACAAGCATACTCCTATGCAGCACCAGTGTATCACAGAAGCTGCTAGCAACACTGAACAGGAAAAGAGAAGAAATACACCCAAAATTCTACAGCATGATGGACTGTGCATGGAGAAAGGAAAATTTTGAATTGAATATAAATTGTAAATGTATGCTATGCGAAAAGACATGTGACTGTTATCATATTGAACTATGCACAAAAAGAACAAAGACAATATATGAATATGCAAAAGTTTAAATTTAAATGTGTTCACTCTTACTTTAATCCTGGCTATTTGGCTGTAATAAAGTTTATTACATCTAAAACAATGACTGAAGTACGATGACAAAATTCAAACTCATAGAGGAAGCCAGGAAAACTCATACTCAAAATAAAGAACACTTCAATATCATAAAATTTACACTACTATATGTTCATGTTAGTTTCTGCAATAGTATTCCTCATATGTACTTACTTGCGATAAGGCCATACTATCTTATGAAACTCTGGGAGAAGTTTAGCTTTCGACTGAGCATCTACCAGCACAATAATTGTCCTACATCCAGGTTTGAGCATGCGGACCATACCATTGTATGTCTCAGCTCTCAATTCATGAAGAAGCCTTAGCTGTGGAACACCAGTTTTTGTCTTCTTGTTGTTGTTGCAATTGAGAAAACTTGCTGATCCAAAAGCATCATCTGTCATACTTTCCACACCAATGTTTTGTCCATTAACAAACTGCTGTTTCTTTATGTTTTCCTCTTCCATTCTCCTGAAATGAGATAGCCAAACACTTCAAGTATAATCATACACTAACTTTTATTTTCTGTACTGTGAACCAACAGCAGGGGGAGAAAAAGTACCATTCCACTAAAAATTCAGAAATTTATCAGAAATATATACTTTTATTTAATTAAAACATTAATGGGAATGCACAGTGAAGTAACTAATCAAATAGGGGTAAATAATAGGGGTAAAAGCATAGATTACACTCAAACTTCACAAAGTAACTTACTTTGGGCTTAGCCCCAATTAATAAGCACAGTTTAAAAACCTCCTCTATACAAACACAAAAGATAAAATCCCCCCATTGAAACAATCAGGGATATATGAAATCAGCTGTAAGGAATGTGAAAAGGTATACATAGGAAAAACAAAACGAAACATTGGACATTTTAAAGAACACATGAGATATTTAAAATATAAACAGATAATTCAGCTGTAGCAATTCATTTTTGGACTCAAAACCATAATTTTCACAGTGAGCCCAAGTTATTAAAATTAGTACAGAATCCAATTGGATTAACAGTTTGGGAAAATCTATTAATTTTAAAAAACAAAAACAAGGTCATAAATTTTGACATACCATAAACAAATGGACTCATCTCAAAATTCATCTATCTGGAAGAGAGACCTTCACAGGGCACTACCACGAGTTCATCAGTGAATCTCCGTTGAAAATAGTGACAAAAGCCCTCGAAACATGTCCGAAGTAAGTTACTTTATTTCAAGAGTGAAGTTTGAGTGCAATCTATATTTTTACCCCTATTTCATATAATTATGTTTCCTGAACCCAGCTTATGAAAAAAGGAATTTTAGGAAAACATCCCTCGAGATTGAAGAGATGAATAAATACTAATATGAAAAATAAAAGAATTTGAGTCGGTTTTTGTAACATGTTCCCATTTTTCGTGGAACAACTGTTACCCGAAACCGGTCCCCAGTAAGTAAAAATATGTGATGTTTGTGTTACACAAACCGACTCAAATTCTTTTATTTTTCATTTAATCACATCACTGTCACAAGCTTCTATGCATATTTGCACGTTTTGGAAATACTAATATATTTATATCCAGCATCTTTCAAGAATAAAATGCAAATATTTTCATTACATTCCGTTACACTCTCATATGTAAAGCATTTTATTAGTTTTCATTTTCTCAGGATAACTACTTGGTTAAGTACAACAAGATGGCTCCTAAACAACATATATGAAAGAAAAGTTTATCACACAACTTTTCTTCAATTTGTCTATTCTTCAAAACACATTATGAGCTACTCAGTTTGCTTGGCTCTCAGACCTTGCAGCTGAGTAGCCCTTCACCAACTTTGGCCTCTCATTCTTATCTTCTCATTCTTGCTTCCTGGTATCTCCTCTTTTCTAATCATTTTTGTTTTTACTTTCCTGAAAAACTCATGTCTATCAGATTTTAGTTACTATTTTCTCCTATACTTTTTGCCTCTATTAACGTAAGTTCTTTACATTCTGTCATGTGGTGCTCTATCTTTCTTTTCTATCCTATAATCATATATTCCTTTTCCATTGCCCCTTAAGTATGTTGAATTCTTTCGAATCCTCCTTTTTCCTGTCTATGAACAATGTCTTCTTTTTCTTACTTTCTTTTTAATATTTTATAGCATCTTAATGATTTCCTTAGCTTTTAAGCTTCCTCATATCTCTTGACTTTCTGTGTCTTCTAATCTACTTCTTACTGCCTTACAAAATCCATCTATATTTCTCTCTCCTACCATCCATGTATCCCCTCATTGTTATTTTTTTCATACTTTTTCCCACTCCTGCCCACAAACCAGTTTTATTTGTCACATTCCTTTACTATTTTATGCATATCTTTAAAATTTCTTCTTCTTCCTTTGTCAAATATCTAACTCTTTCTAATATTAATCCATTCCTCCTTGTTCTTCCCATCTACTAAAGCTACTTATTCTATGCATATGATTGAGAAAATCCCCAAGATGCTCCTCACTCATAGACATTCTTGACTTTAATTAAGAATCTCTCTAAGAACAATCATGGATACTTCTGCAAGCATGTCGCCCTCCGTGGTGTAATGGTTACCATGCTAACTTCATATACCCAAGATCGTGGGTTCAAACCTGGCGGAGAACGATGGAATTTTTTTTGAGTGTAAAACTCCTTAGCATGACCTCCTTCGGAAGGGAAGTAAAGCCGTTGGTCTCGTGTCGTACATTTATGCCACGTAAAAGAACCTCAAGCCTGACAGATGTGCCTCTGAGCAAAACTAAGCAGTCTTTCATGCCCAATTTAGAATGGAATGCTGAAAACCACAGTAGTTAGTGTGTGTTCATAAATAACGCGCCATTTACATTTATTTACTGCGAGCATATTTTTTTCAGTTTCATGCCCATTTTAACTGACAACACTGACAGATTTTAAAATGCATATGGAAATAAGACTATAAAATTATTATATTTTACACTTCTTTTTTTCATTGTCATATTTCTAACTTTTTATTTTGAAATTGTTTTAATCCTATTTATAACACTTTCAGATAAGTTTCTGCAGTAGTCTGGCTTGGCCATTGTCAGCCATTACATTTAGCTATTCTAGTAACCAAATTCTGTGAATCCAACAAAAACAAGTTGTGAGATAATACATTAGATGGGAATATTTATTCTCTCCTAACATCTATTGGCTTGTATTTAAGCAAGTCAAAACTTGGGTCATAATGGGTAGCTTACAGTTATATAGTGTCATGAGGGTAGCTTAATTTTCATGATTACTTTGTTTTACCAATGTACAACGATGCTATTGAATAAAATATAAGCAAAGTATGGAATTACTTTGAAGTACACAATAGGTACTAATATATAGAGCTTGGATTAGAGTTACAAAATTGCCGGATTGATATTTGGTGCCCTCAGAGTATAACTATGATGTGATGGAGTAGGCATGGTCTCTACAACTGTTTCAAAATGAGTTGCACTATATATCATTGCTCACAGCCTGGTCTTGTATTTTTTCTTACTATCTTTTCCCTCTTTTTGTTTTCCTGTTGGTTTTTCATTTTACAGATATACATATACATATTTACAAGAACACACACACCCATGCTCAAGGGGGAACTCAAACCTGCAATCCCCTGCAGCACAGAGCACCAAAGCATGGCCTTGGGGACTGGCTGTACATTCAGTTCCTGCTAGTAGATAAACTAGTGACAGTGAAAGACAGCGCAGATTTAAAAATGTCGAAAATACAAAAAAGGTAGGCGTTTGACACTGACCAAACTTGTGGATGATTCAAACATATTTTGAGTGACGGGGGGGAGAACTTTTTCTTTCAATACATTCGGGATGTATCTTTTAATGCTCTGCAATGAGTGTGGTTGATTTATGTTCATTATTTTTTCAAAGCTCTGTAAATTGTTATCCTGAGTTTGTTTATTTTTTTTTATCAAGCTTTATACTTTTATTTGTAAAAGTACAAGGCATTTTTATTTACTAATCATATTATGAAATAGTTTTACTGTATTACTTTATGAATTAGTATGATGCATATAATGTCAATATATGTAATGAGCAACTTCTGGAACAGATTATACCTCAATATGTATATGCTTACATTACAAATCCCTTCCCATTACCCTCTGTTTATACTGCTGACTACTCTGTGTGTTTGTAACTGTGTGCATTTCAGAACCCAAAACTGAGCTCTACCAATAACAGCATTGTGTAAAATATGCAGAATTACATTTCTTGAAGTGGTAATTCACATTATACAACAAATTTAAAGAAGCATGTTACACTCATACACAGAAACTGTACAAAACCTCTATTTAAAAAGCAATGTGCAAGCTTCCCATCACTGTAAGAACAAGATGTTGTGACATTTGAAAATGAGTAAAGCTACACATAATCTATAGATGCATATGCAATTCTGTAGCTTTAACATCAACCACATCAAATTAAATGGCACTTACCAAAATTAGTTACATATTGCTATACACAGAAAACTTAAGAACGTAATTC
The DNA here is from genome assembly GCA_030762935.1 of Hymenopus coronatus. Lineage (NCBI taxonomy): Eukaryota > Metazoa > Arthropoda > Insecta > Mantodea > Hymenopodidae > Hymenopus > Hymenopus coronatus. Next base: position 31,128,517 of record CM060885.1, on the reverse strand, counting down.
AGTGAACAGCTATAATCTTTACAGTTTTTTTAAAGTATCATCAGTGCTGAAAATCAGTATTGGTATCAAGAAATAGTGGTATCATCCCATCACTACGTCTTTCCAGAGCTTTTTTGTATAGAGAATGTCCTATGCCTATTTTTTATTCTTAAGCTCAGAATAGCCTAAGCTTTAATAGCTTGCTCAAGCTATTAAAGATACATTAAACACACAAGAAAATTAATTGACCATGTTAGAAAACAATACTTTTTCTCATAAATGTAAAAAGAAGCTAGTAACAGTGAAGTAATAACACAAATATTAATATAAAAATAATAGTTGCAACAAATCTTCACTTATCTTTTGGAATTCTTGCTTTGGACTAATTTCGCAATGAATTTATTGCATTATCAACAAAATTTCCTTATGGTCTCAGTTTTGGTCTGGTTTTTGATGTTTATTTACACTGTTATGGTAAAATTACTCTCTTACCAAATTTGTTTTGATTCCAGCAGTTAGCAATGCATTAGTACACAATCCACCTAGTAGCAGTAACCATAACAGTGTAAATAAACAGCATCAAAAACCAGACCAAAACTGAGACCATAAGGAAATGTTGTTGATAATGCAATAAATTCATTGCAAAACTAATCCAAAGCAAGAATTCCAAAAGATAAGTGAAGATTTGTTGCAACTATTATTTTTATATTAATATTTGAAAAATTGTTCTATTTCTTACCATACTATAAAGGAGAATTTTTAAATTTTTATGAGGCATGTCCGGAAAGAAGTACCATTTTGTTCTACTGCCATTGCAATGCTAATGTCACAGTTCATGTATGTGCATTCATTTCTCTGGTTCATTGCCTGTCCACTGACACCATTACAGCCAGATCATACTGTGTTTACAGTTGTGACTAATCGTTCAAAATGTTTAAGACAATTTCTAATCCTGCCAACTGTAAAGTGTTGTATAATTTTTGAACAAAAGGAATCTTAAACCAGCTGAAAGTCATTGTCAACCTGTAGAGATTAATGGTGAAAATGTAATGACAGATGGAATGGTGAGGTAAGTGGGTTAGGCAACTCAATAGTGGGCAATCCAATGTTCAAGATGAAGCATAAAGAGTGGGCAGCCTGTTGTTGAACAGACAGTTCACAAGAAGAATGCTTTGGGCTGTGTTTCCAAAAACATGGCGTTCAGCAGTAGCTGTCTTCACTGGCAGCGGCTTTCTTTGAAGAGGGCATACAAAAGTCGATTCCTCACCGTGACAAATGCCTGAACAATGGTAAAAATTATGTTGAAAAATAGGTTCAAGAATATTCTATCATGTACAAATAATTGTTGTGAAAAATATTTTATGCCCCCCCCCAAACTTGTGCTTACCTTCCAGACAAGCCTTTTATTTTTCTTTTAGAGCACAATAAATTTACAACAGATAGTGCTATGAAAGCCTAAATATTACGTCTGAAATAGTTCTCTAGTTAGTATGATTAATACTCACACAATATGTGACAGAACATAGCCACCAGCAATGATGAAAACAATTGTGACCAATATTGATAGTGCAGGTAAAAGCTGATCCTTTGTAATATTGTCACGAAAGAAATCCGCAGTTTGTAAGAGTCTTGTTATTATCTTTGCCATGATACTCTGAGCATGCTCATCAATTAGTTCCTGAAATAGTAATTAGAAGCCTAATTAGTACTACAACGCCTATTATGGTCTTAGTCTAGACATTATGCAAACATTAACTATAGAAAATATTTATATGCTACTGATTAAAATGTAAAGCTAAACTGCACTGAATTATAGCATGACAAGTAACTCTTGATTACACTCTGGTAGGTAACCTTAATTTCCAAAGGTACTCGATTAGAAATTAGGCCAGTCATATTCTTTTTAGTTATCTTTGCAAACTTGATAGAAAATTATTTTTTGGCACTGTGACTTTTTTACATTCCAAATTTCACATATTAATGCCACATTAGTCCAAATAATGAATAACATTAAAAATATATTTTCTACTCTTCCTACTTTAAAGAACATTTTAACAGTTGTAAGAAAATACACACATCACAAACATTTTTTTTAACTTGACCAGTTTCAAGAGTATTTGCTCTCATCTTCATAAGAGATCAACTTTTTCCTGGTGTTGGTTTTCGTTGTATGGTGGTAGAGGTTTTTGCTGACATCTAGTGGTGTAATGATGCATTTCCACAGTAGATTTGGTGACAAATCAAAATTCATTAAGTGGTGTTTGTGTTTTATATTTTAAATATCTTCCCTAGTATCCAACTCTATTGTGATTTTGTAGATTTTAGGAGTTGTGTTTGGTGTGATGCTGTGATTGCAGTCCAGAAGTTGTGAGGTATTGCAGATTTATCTGTCTGTTTGCATTTATTGTTTCATGTGCTCTTTAGTCTGGTTACCAGATTTTGTTAGTTAGGCTATATACATTTTGTCTCAATCTGAGCGGTTGATTTAATAAACTCATTCTCTCTTAAAATAAGAACTGAAGCTTTCCTGGCGACGTATGAATTCAAAATCTTCTTCTGCACTTCTTTGAAACGTTGGTATCAAGTCAAGTTTTTACCTGGTTAGAAGCCCGAGAAGATTTTGAATTCATTCTCTCTTGTTCAGAGGTATCGCATCTTTCAAGTTGCTGTAGAGTAATTATCCCAAAGTAATTTTCTGTGGAGCTCAGCAAATAATAAGTTTCTTGAAAATAATGTAGAATTTGTAATGGGAATTTGAGTGGGACAAGAATTTTCTGAAGATCATTTTAATTTTTTGCTAGGTGAGTTTAGTGGTATCCTTAATGTGTTTATGTTCTTTGTATTTTGCTATTTTTCTTGTTGTTATATTTTGGAGAAACCATTGTTTGTTGCTATGCTGGCCATGTATTGGTATTTTTGTTTGTAATCTTCTTCTGTTATGGGAGTGTACAATAATATGTAGGTTAAAGTGTTTAGGATGGCGTGTTTATGTGAGAATGGGTCGAAATTATGTATTGTCTTTTATTATTTTTTTTTCATAATCTGTCAGCTTTCTGTAGATACCAAAACTGATATTTTTTACTCTAATTACTTTTAAATCTAAGAATGGTAAGTCTGTATTTTCCTCTTCCATTGTAAATAGAGTAGCTTGAGAGAATGTTGGATGACATTTTATGATACTATTGCAAAGAAGTCATCTGCATGTTTATGCCAAACTTTGTACATATGCAGAAAGGTGTTTATGTGTGTTTTTAAGTTCACATGAAAAAATCTGATGTGTTCCCTTCACAAGACTTTCTCTACATCTCTGCAACAAATTATTGTTAAAAAGCTTATGCTTCTATTTACTTCATTTTAATCGAGAAAAAAATAGCAGAAATAGTCTTATTACTTGCTTCGTTATAAGTAGAAGGGAAATAAGGGAGTACTATAGGCTAAACTAATAACCAAAACCTGGTTGCTATGTGGCTGAAGTTCCTTTGTTTGTATGGACAGGAATTTGTATGAGAAATTTTTTCAAAACTGAAACCAAAAACAAGGAATATGTCAAAAACGATCAACTCCACGAAAAAAATATACATGACATAAATTGTGTTTTTTAATGAACTCTACATTTTTTGTCTGTTAAGTTTTTGTCCATCTCTTGTGTTTTAGCAGTTATGCAAAATTCCGTAAAATGCATCCCGAATAAAGTAGTCTTCAGAGGCTGTTCCCAAAAAATTCAAGATATATATTTTATTTTTCAGGTAAATATCTTTAATATTTGACATTTTAATCAAAATCGTCAGAGCCATTTTTAAGAAAATCTTTCGGAAAAAGTTCCATGTAAAGGATAGCTGGGAGTGGGGGAATTTCTTTAAAATCGTGTCGCATCCTTGGAAGATAAACTCAAATACCAAGTTGGTATTTAACAGTCTTTTCGTTTTTGAGCTATGCTGTCCACAGACACACACGGACAAGTTTGTAAAAATGCTTTTTTTTGGATTCAGGAGGACCCAAAACATGTATTTCCGGTGAAATCTCGGTATCAAATTTTTGGTGCATTACAATACCTTCACTATACACTATGTACATGGTACGTGTAGAGAAAGTAAAAATCAGTCAGGGGGGGGGGGGTTGAAAGTGGATTGCTTATCACTAAGCCTGAAGTCTGTTAAGTATTTGTTAAGCATGAAGCTCTTTTGTCTGATTCAAAGGTTTGTGAGGTTTAAAAAGTCACTATTTTATTTTGTGGTAAGTTGTTTGTGAGCCAATTCTTAAGATGACGTAGGAGTTGACCTATTGGGATGCTTGGGAGGAGGGCTGTGACATTAAAAGATGTAAATTTATCTTCCGGTTTCAGTTCTACACATTTTATTTTCTTGATTAGGTCCTGGGAATTCCTGATGCTTAAACTGTTGTACTTTGGTAGAGATGCAGGTTATATGTGAGTGAATCAATGTTGTTTTATTATAGTTGCCTGGTTTATGAATTTTTTTTTTTTTTTTTTTTTTTTTTTTTATGAATAAAATTGGTGAAATGATGCTCAAATGATCTCAGGGTCCACGGAGCTTAAAGCTACTCAACATTCGTCTTCTCAGGATAAGGGAAAACCCCAAAAAAAAACCTTATCTGGGTAACTTGCCCTAAGTGAGATTCGAACTTACGACCTTTTGAATGTGAGGCAGACACGCTACCACCACACTACCAAGGCAGGCTATGGATCTTTGGAAGTATACTTGAACCCACAGAGAATACCAACAAGAATACCAACACATAGTCAACCAAACAATAACTTCTTCAAACATATTATCAACAAGAAAATGGTAAAACATAAAATACAGAAAAACATTAAGAATGCCACTAAACTCAACCCCCCCCCCCCCCCAAAATGATCAGAAAATGCTCATTTTACCCAATTCTCATTACAAATTATGCATTTGCAAGAAACTTAACATTTGCTGAGCTCCACAGAAAAAATTCAGTTTGGAGAAATTACTATGCAACAACTTGAAAGACCTGGTACCTCTGAACAAGAGAGGAGTAGTTTCTCAATCAACTACTCGATTATGACAAAATGTATGAAATCATGAGAAGATACTCTGCCTGTTAAATTACCCCACCTATAACAGAATCCAGAAGAATCCTACTGTGGAAAGATGCACAATGCATATGATACAGACCTCAATTCCGAAAGAAAAGCAGAAAGGACTGATCCCACACAACTCTCAAACGCCATCAATCTATTGGCTACCAAAAATACACAAGGAAGGCACACCTCTGAGATCAATAGGAGTGCCATTAGCTCACCAACACATTCTCTAACCAGATTCCTAACTGAAAATCTACAGACCCTGGTGGGAAAAACTAACACCTTTGTTCCAGACTTTGAACACTTTGTACAAATAATATGAAAATTCCTCTTTGAACACAACCATATTCTCATCAGCTTCGATGTGCAATCGCTCTTCACCAAGATCCTGATCAGGGACTCTCTAAGAATCATCGTAGACAAACTCGAAAACAATGGATTTCCTGAAGACTGGCTGGATTTATTGGAGCATTGCCAAGCTTCCACCTATTTCAGTTACAGAAGAGAGCTCTTTGAACAGGAGGGAACAGCAATGGGCTTTCCACTTTCACCCATTGCTGCAAAACTAGTTATGGAAGACTTTCAAAGTACAGCAATAGAGACATGCTGTTTTAAGATATGTGGACGATGCATTTGTAGTATGTCCACATGGTAGACACCATGGCTGGTTTTCTCCAACTTCTAATCAGCCTTCATCTCAGCCTTCACAATTTACAATGGAAATAGAAGAGGCTGGAATACGCCCATTTGTAGAGGCTGGAATACTTCCATTTGTAGATGTCTTGATACGAGATGAAGAGACCAAGACAGTACACTGCTCAGTCTACAGAAAACACACTCACACTATAAGATATTTAGATGCATCTTCTCACCATCTACCTGCCATAAAACAAGGAATAAACGCATTTTTCCTCCATACCAACCATATATGCGATCCAGAGCTCATCAGAGAGGAAATGAGACACCTGAACAGCATTCTCAGGGCTAATGGTTACACCTAGAAAGAGATACGGGAATACCAACAGAACAAATGCCAGAAAGCATGATGATCATGGCTCTGGAATAAACGTTCAAAAATGGATCAGTGTACCATACATCCAAAGCATCACAAACAGGATTTTCAATGCTCTTAAAAGCTATGGCATCAGAAAGCGCTACAACTCTACAAGACAGCTCATATCGTTCCTCCAACCAGCCAAAAATATCAGCAATCAAACAGGAAGGTCCATAATAATGCACAGAAAAGAACACACAGGCAATTTAAAACTCAACCAACCTGGAAAATCCGCATTAGCTGAACACGTAATCACAACCAGCCACCACATCAATTTTGACAACAGAGAGCTTATAGCCACATGCAGCAATTTTCTTCATAGAATGACTTTGGAAAACCTAGAAATCTTCAAAGAAAAGAACATCAACAGGGATGTGTAAAGCAGCTCAAAACATCTGGAAGACCATGCTCACAATAGAGCTATTGGCTGGACACCAGCCAATGAGAGGCAAGGGGCTGAGTCAACTGCCTTCTTGGAACTGATGGCTTACTGCAGCATCCTTTGCTAAATGAAAGGCCTAAGAAAACAAGAAAAAAAAAAAGGATAAACCAACTCCAACACCAGGAAAGAATAGTAACAGCACCCACACCAATTGATGGGCAGATAAACAATCAGAAGCAAGGGGGCAGGGAAAACCACAGCCACACCGCTGGTATATATGCGAGAGCAACAAAACAAGGAATACACAAGAACCTAGAAGAAGCTGACAACAAGATGAGCAACATATCGCAACCCCATGCAAGATGACACGGCCTTCTCCGGAAGCTAAGAATGCATATTAAGACACAGGCCGTGGAACAGGCCTACACATCCATGTATTACTTACGTTTATAACAGCTTCATATGATAATGCTTCCGATGCATGAAGAAGTCTCTGTATTGTAGACTCCAAACGATCTTTAGTCTGATTCCATTCCTGGCTCTCTGCCCCATTCCATGTGTGTGGAAGCCACTCGTATTTTATGTGATTGGCATCTCGTCTCCAAATGATAACCACATGTAATACTGGTTCTGTAGGGCCTCCTTCTCCTAAAAATGGATGATATCAATCAGCATATTAATAATTTCCTCAGGAGTCAACATGATCGTATAATTCTAACAAAATAGAAATAAGCACAGAAACAACATATTTTCTTTTCAGACATTATTCCAGAAGAAAAAATAGGGTGTTCATCTTAAATTATTAAGTTCAATTCTAGAAAATGAAATATTAATCTTTATTGATTTATAATGTTTTATACAGGTTGGAAGGAATGACTATTGTTTTCACCCCCTCTTCCAAATTGTCCCCTTAAAGGGCAGAAGAAAATTCAAGTATATTTTCTGAAATTATGGTTGATGTCTTTTCTTTTTTGTTTGTTTGTTGAGGCAGGGGGGGAGGAGTTTGGAAATAAAATAAGCTTCCTTTTCAAGGTGACTAAGGGCACATTATAGCTCCATCAATACAATTTGTGTACCAATTATGATACTCTTTGGTCAAATAGTACTCTCTGACTATTCATTTTCTGTGATTATTTTGTGCTTCATGTTCTTATTTCAAGCAGTTAGTATTTACTTAAGTTTCTAAGTGATATTAATTAATCAATACACCTTGTATTATGACCTTCTTAAACCTAAAAAATAGCTTGTAATAGGTAATCTTACTATCTTAAAAGCTAAAATACAAACTAAAATGAGATCAAAATACTAACAGGTTACAATAGGAGCAGCCTTTGACACTTAAAACTTAAGTTATCATAAATTCACCTATTGATGATCCAAGAGAAATGCCATTACCGCTGATTTAAATGTTGTGAGTTTTGTTTGTGCTTTAATATTTTCTGGTAATTCATTGAAGAATTTGAATGTCATATAATTAAAACTGTTCCAATATTATTCTTTGTATATGTATATATCTATTCTTTGTCTTTTTTGAAATTATGCATATTATTGTTAGTAATGAAGTGCTTCACTTTGGTGTTGCAGCTAATTTTTAAATGTACTGTGCATTTATAAACATACATATGTACATGGTAATATCAGGATTTGCAGTTTTTTGAAATATTACTTACAGGAGGCTCTTTGATTTGCTCGAACCATTACTTGTTAATTTTATTTTGAAGTAAAGACAATCTTTACTTTCTCTAGCCTGCATGTATAATGTACATAATGGATAGAGCAGGTATTGTATTCCACCAACAAATTTGATGTCGTGCTTTGCCCGGAAATATATGTTTTGTGCCCCCCCCCCGAGTTCGAAACAAGCATTTTTAGAAAAAGGTCCATGTGTGTGTGGGTGCGTGTGTGTGTGCATGCGTGTAGACAGCATAACTTAAAAATGAAAAGACCATTAAATACCAAATTTGGTATTTAAGTTTGATATTTTCCAAGGATGCGACACAAAAATTTTCAAGAAAATCCCCCATCCCAAACTACAAAGTGACTACAAAGTTTCAAGAGACTTACTTTCTATTGTTATATTTGTATTATCTGGGTATTGAGCAATGGTTTTTGATGGAACATTGGTTTTAAAGTCATTGACATAATAAAATGTATTTAATGTGTCCCTTTTCGGCAAAAGTAATCTCTAACAACGGCTTTCTGTCCTCAAGATAGGATCTGATCCAGTTTAGCACATAACCCCTTATGCCCATTCTTTCCATTGTATTAAAAAGTATCTTATGCTTTAATGCATCAAATGCCTTTGATAGGTCAAAGGAAAACCCCTGAAGTATACATTTTTTGTCAAGCTCTCTTAAAATATAACAAAACAATGAAAAGCACTTTCTGCAGACTTGAATTTTCTGAAGCCATGTTGGCTGTTTAAAAGAAATTTGTTTTCTTCTACAAAAATTGATATCCTTTTCACTTTTTGAATGATTTTTGAAAAACTGATAAAAGAGAAACTAGTTTATAGCATTGTTTCATTTTTGGAACCTTTTTATACAAAGGATCAACCTTGGGTATTTTAAGGATTACGGAAAGATTGCATATTGAATGAGCTGTTGCAAATATATTCCATAGACTGCGCTATGTAATCTGCACACTTTTTAATCACTACATTTGGGATAGTTCTATACCACAGGAAAATTTTGATTTTAGTTGATAAATAATTTAGATTTCTGTGAGTTAGTGGGTATAAGAAACACAGTTTTGTGTGATTTTATTGATTTGTCATACTATTTTGTTGGAAAGTATTAAATGCTTCTGCAACTAATTTTGGTTCCGAAATGACTGTTGAGTTTTCTTTTAGCTGTATTTTTCTGGCTTTTTGATTTTTTATCAGCTTCCACATGCCTTTAATTTTATTTCAAGCAATTTGAATGTACCAATCATTTTCCATTATTTTTTAATGGCATATCACTTTGGTTAATATAGTTTTATAGGTTTTGAGATAGTTTTGAAAGTTGTAGAGACCGGGTGCAGTATACAATAATTACGCAGTATACTTTTCTAGTACAAGAGATTAACTGGAATGGCGGCACCAAGGTGATTTTAAACTGGCCTTCTTTTCTTAAGAGTAAATAGCAGCAACAGACTACAAAATGCCTGACATAAGTACTGTAGTGGAGTTTGTGTTTCCAATTAGTTAAACTATTACATTATGTACCATTTAAAGGATAATTTGCTAAAAAAAATTTTTTTTTTGTAGCAATATGATTTTGGAGCATTAGTGGATATCTTCTATCAAAAGTTAAACATAGAGTTTTTAATGATGAAAAAAATTTTGAACTCACATTGATGGCTGTGCCTAAATGTTGTATTGAATGTACGAGGGCCGTTCAGAAAGTAGCCTCCGATCGGTCACAGTGCAGGTAGTGGGGGGAGTAGCGACGCCATCTGTGCATTCACGCACTCAGCAGGTCAGTCGGCATCAAGCCGTGGTCGAGTGAAAGTCGTACCTGCGCTAGTTTAGTGTTTGTGGCCGTTTGAAATGTGTCCTGCAATAGAAAACCCCACCAAATGTGAAGTGCGTGCTGTTATAAGGTTTTTTACAGCCAAAGGATATTCTGCAGCAGCTATTCATCGTGAGCTTTGTGCCGTGTATGGACCAAGAGTTATGAGTGAAGGAGTGGTCCGTGAATGGGTACGTTTATTTAAAAGTGGACGAGAAAACGTTCATGATGAAGAGAGGAGTGGTAGACCATCATTGGTCACGGACGAACTCGTTCAGACAGTTGATGCAAAAGTTCGTGAAAACCGACGTTTCACAATGTCGGAGTTGTCTACTGATTTTCCACAGATTTCTAAGACTCTCTTGTACGAGATAGTGACAGCAAGATTGGGTTACCGTAAGTTCTGTGCACGATGGGTGCCCAAAATTCTTACCGACCACCACAAAACTCAAAGAATGGCCTCTGCATTAGACTTTCTGTCACATTATGAGGCCGAAGGTGAACCATTGTTAAACAGAATCGTGACCGGGGACGAAACCTGGATTAAGTACGTGAACCCTGAGGCAAAAGAATAATCAAAGATGTGGGCACATTCAAATTTGCCTACCAAACCAATAAAAGCCCGGTAAGATTTTTCTGCCCGAAAATTGATGGCAACGGTGTTTTGGGATGCAAAAGGGGTGTTGTTGGTTGAATTCATGGAACGTGGGATGACCATTAATCAAGACGGGTACTGTGAAACACTAAAACAATTACGACGGGCTATACAGAACAAACGCCGTGGTATGCTGACTTCCGGTATCGTTTTTTTGCACGATAACGCCCGTCCTCACTCTGCTCGCAGAACAACAGCCCTTCTTGAGTCCTTCAAGTGGGGCATTGTCAACCATCCACCTTACAGCCCAGATCTGGCGCCAAGCGATTATCACCTCTTCATGCATATGAAGAAATGGCTCGGGTCCCAGCGGTTTGATGACGACAAAGAGCTCAAAGATGCGGTCACAGGCTGGCTCCAGGCACAAGCGGGTGATTTTTATGCAGAAGGAATTTCAAAGCTTGTGAACAGATACGATAAGTGCCTCAATCGTTATGGAAACTATGTAGAAAAATAGTGCAAAGATGTAGTTGTAAGATGTATATATTAAAATATTTTTATTTAACTTGGTGAATTTCTTGCAATCAACCGGAGGCTACTTTCTGAACGGCCCTCGTATTAAGACCATTAGTCAAACAGAAAGAGAGAGATTTAGCTGCACATATCCCTCCTTCCACAGCAGCCACACATAGTACCAAAACATTTCCATTCTTCCCTAGCTCCCAGCCCTTTACGTGAATTTCTGCGCATATTCTAATTAGGTAAAGCTTTTACAATGATGTGATATATTAAGTATGTTATCTAAATATAAAATCTTATCAATTAGCATCATTGCAGCTGTGCAGTTGTCGTTACAACCGTCACCATCACTTTCTTCCACAGCACTCACACTAGAACATTTCCATTCTCTCCTCTCACTCTCTATTCTGTCCAGCACCTGAACTTCCACACAAATTTAAACTTAGTCAAACTTTTTACATGTTATATTAGGTAGGTTGTCTAATTAGAAATCTGATCCTTTATTGTCGCTGCAGTTGTGCTGCTGTCATAGTCACTTTCTCCCATGCACACTACTGGAACATTTCTGTTCTTCCCTCTCTCTCCCACCCATGAATTTCTGTACAAATTCGAATGGGTTAAAACTTTTTACAATAGTGTTATGTTTTCTAAATAAAATCTTATCCACCATCGGTATTGCAACTGTGTTGCTGCCACTGTCACTTCCACACACTGGTACATTTCCGTTCTCTTCTCATCCTCTCATGAATTGACATGCAATTTAAAATTACATAAAAAATATATAAAACATTTAAAAATGGATTTAATCAGCTTAAATGTCCCTTACTTTGTTCAAAATATAACACTTGAAATTTTTTCTTTTTATGTAGATGATATGGTAAATTACAAAATCAAGTTCTAAAAATCTGATGTGTTCCATTCACATGACTTACTCTACATCTTTGTAACAAATTATTATTAATAAGCTTATTCTTCTATCTGTTTCATGCTAATCGAAATAAACATTAACAGAAATGTTGTATTAGTTTCTTGTAAGTAGAAGTGAAATAAAGGAATAAACTAGGCTAAACCGACAGTCCAATGTTTTAAAATGTGATTGCTATGGGATTGAAATGTGTTTCTTTGCATGACCAGAAGTTGATGAGTTCCTGCACGAGAAATGTTAAAGTATTTTAAATAACAAATAAAGAATATCTCAGAAATGGTCAACTCCAGAAGAAAATGTATATGACATAGATTGTATATTTTACAAGATCTACATTTTGTGTAGTTATTTTATGGTTTACCAGTTATGCAAAATGCAGTAAAATTCATCCAGAAAGAACAGGTCCTCAGAAGCTATTCCCAGAAAATCCAAAATATACATTTTATTTGTGATGAAAATGGCTTTAATATGTGGTATTTTAATCAAAATGGTTAGCCATTTTTAAGAAAAACTTGAAAAGTTTTCCATGTAAAGGGTAGTTTGGGGGGAGGGGGGGGATTTTCTTGAAAAATATTTGGTATTTAATGGTCTTTTCATTTTTAAGGTATACTGTCCACATACATATGCACACATTCACTCAGACCTTTTTTTTTTTATTTAGGGGTTCCCAAAAAATGTATTTCTGGTGAAATCTGGGTATTGATTTTTTGGGTGCAATACAATACCTTCTATAAATACTATGTACAGAGTATGTGCAGGGAAAGTAAAAGAGAGAGCCATCTTGCATTCAAGTTTGTCTTGTATAAATACAATATTTGTACACTGTTTTATGGTAATATAACTCACTTTGAACTTTTGCAATGAACACAGAAAGGTGTAATATATGAAGTCTTTTATTTGTTTTTTTTTTCTTTTTTGAATAATTTTTAACACCCACTGTTTCTACAAACTGCACATGCCGATAGCACTAATGATACATGAACTGTAATGATTGAGAAGGAAATGTTAAATGCATAAGTTTAGGGTTCCTCCCTGGCACTTGCCAGTTTGAGGACTAAGGAAAACCTGTAAAAAAAACCTCAGAAAAGACTTCTGATGGGTTTTGTTCCACAGAATTTGTATTTACAAACTTGCAGATTAACGACCTCGATTGCATATGAGTAAACTGTTTTGGGTAATAAATTTTACTTACAGAAAATGATAGTACAGCTCAAAAATGCACATGCATGTTAAGGCACACTGAAGAAAAATAAATATGTCTTTTGACACATCCTGTACGTATGCAAATTTTCAAATTATGCATAAAATATTAATCATGTATGTCTAACTAATGCCGGAATTAAGATTTTTAAAAAAGGTTCAATTAAATAATTACATTCAACAATTTTTGTTCACTACACATGTTGGAACCAAAGCAGTCATTCTATCATAGGATTCACAACACTGTCTTCAAAAGTCAATTCTGGATCTGAAATGTCCGTTACCATTATGTGTAAATCCTCTGCTTCATTCCTTTCTTTTCTAAGGTGAAATATGATAGAAGTATATCTTGGATTGATTTCCTAACAGATCTTTAAGTTGTCTAAATGGAAAATTAGCTCAAAATGTTGCTACTTTCCACTGGGGTATCAATGAAACTGCACTGTGGCTACTTTATCAGTATCAAATCAATATGAACAAAAATACTAAAAATGCAGTAGAACTTACCGTTTGCCAGAGCATTAACAAATTCTGTTTGTTTCTCTTGGAAGATGTACGCAAAGCGAACTCTTTCTGTGCTATATGGTGCTTCCTGTGCAAACTCACGCAGTGCTTGGCGAGGTTCATCATGATATGGTGTATCTTCAGAAACCAGCACAACACACAGACGCTTTCGAGGACGTGCCCACTCAGGTGGACACAGTGCATCAAACATTCCCTGCAGGAAGAGTGCCTTATTTATCATCTTATGTGCTAACTATGTTTATGGTTTTCAAGAGGCTTCTTGAATGAAAAATAATATCTCCACTTTTGTGACACCTCAGCAGATGGTGGCACAGGTATTGACTGTTCATAGCCTCTCTTCTGCAGCTTCAGCTAGCAGAAAGCCTTAGGAATGAATGCTTGTGTAGTTACAGCATAAAGAAATGGAACTTTGCACAGCTGTTGGTCAATGCAAGTTAAGCAATGTGCTGTCATTAAATTCTTGACAGCAGAAGGTGTCACCTCAAAGGAAATATATCACAAAATGCAAGCCTTTTATAATGATAAGTGTTGATGTGAGCACTGTGCCATTATGCCAGTAGATTAAAGATGGTGTAGCGGGAACGTCTGACTTACTTGACATAGAAAGAATTATACTTTACATTTAAATATATTTTAGGATTTATTAATCTATTTATTATTTTATCTCTATTATCCCAAATTGATGTGAAATGTATTGATAATATTCGATATAAACATGTAATAAGAAATGTAGTTCCAATGATAGTAACACTGAATTTCACACGTAAAATTGACAGATTGATCCAAGACACTAGTCACATCATTCAGAGAAAAACTGCAAGCACAATAGGCATTTCACAAGAACATGTAGGTCACATTGTAAGAAATTTGCCTGAATTGAAATTAGCCAGGAATTCCTCTTGCATTAAGAGAATGAAGGTGACACTTTTCTGCATGCAATTGTGACAAGAGATGAAATATGGGTAAACTGCTTCCCCCAGAGATGAAATGTTGGTCTAACAAATATTGACACAAAGACTGACCTCAGGAAAATATGGGAATGAATATGGCCAGATGTGTAGCCATATTCTTTGTATTGTTGCTTAGTACAAATAAACAAACAACATTTTAGATCATAAGATTTTAAATGTTTTTCTATTTCCAGAAACTAGGCTTGAAAATAATAATTGTACTACTAATCAATGGTGTCCATAATACTAACATTGAAATAAAATGCATGTAGAATTAAGGATTGAAAGAAAAACTAAAACCCAACTAAAATTACTGCACACATATCATCAATGTATGGTAATGCACCTAAACTTAACCATTGAGTAATTTCTATACCTTTTCGCAAATCTACTACTACCTTGTACACAGAATAGTCACTCCTAAAAGTAACCATATAAAGTTTTAGACCCAAAAACAAAGTGATATTAAAATTACATGACTACTAGAAAACCATCTCGTCCAACAGCTAACAATGTTTAAACATATAAAGCATACATAATGATTGTAATAACTATTTTTTAACATCCACATTTAATTTTCTCAATTTGGTTTGGGAGGTTTGCAGTAATTTTAAAACCAGCCCCAAAATACAAGACAAACTAATTATAACTCACAAACATAAAACAATGTTAAAGTAGAATCAACAAATAGGTATGTACGTATAAATTAAGTATTATTTAAACATTAATGGGAGTGCACAGTGAAGTAGCTAATCAATTAATAGTAAAAATATAGATTACACTCAAACTTCATCTTGAAATAAAGTAACTTACTTCGAACATGTTTTGGTGGCTGTTGAAAATGGTGGCAACAGCCACCGAAACATGTCTGAAGTAAGTTACTTTATTTCAAGAGTGATGTTTCAGTGTAATCTATGTTTTTACTCTTAATAATGTTATGTGTTAAAATCCAAATTTTGTCATCTTTTTGTTATTTCTTTTAAAAAGTTTAATGTCCTTGTATGACGACGATGCATGAAATGATGCTCAAATGAGCCTGGGTCCCTAGAGCTTATAGTTACCCAATATTTGTCTTCTAATAAGAGGAAATCCCAGAAAAAAACCTTATTTGGATAACTAAATCTTATTGAGAATCAAGGTCTTGGATGTGATGCAGACATGCTCCCACAAAACTACAGAAGCACGCCAAAATGTTGTTGTGCCTACTTTTATTGTAGTGCACATATTAACAGGGTTATAATCACAAATCATAAACTTTAATCACAAGTTTTACATAATAGACAATATATTTTACCTGTGATGATAACCTTGGCAGCACAAGATATTTGTTGGTATTGATTATATCTTGCATTGTTTTTATTGGGATATCTGACATGCTCAGGCTTGCAACTGGTCTATTGATGTTTTCATTGAAAAGCAGCAGTGTTTCAAAATCCAATGGCACCTTGTATTTCTTTTGTACATTTTCTGTTTCTGGAGTGTTGAGCTGGACAAATCTAAAAATGATCATAAAAATATTAAGAATGGCCAACTTGGAGCACATTATCAGTTCAAAATATGCTGAATCTGAACTTACCCAAAGGCAACTCTATCCCTGTAGTAAAATGCCATCAACAAATATCGTAATCTTACTGCTGGTTGTCTTTCAAAAATTAGAGCTCTAACACGATTGTCTGTCCATCCACTCAAAAAGTTGTTCACATTCTCATCCTTAACAGGTTGTACTAACTTGTATGGAAATCTACTTCTAACAAATTCTGGAAATCAAACATTTTAGCTCATTAAAAAGCTTTTGACAAAACACTAATTCTTACTCTGAGTTTAAACAAAATGTTATCAGAATATCACCCAATAATTGAAGCTACTCATAACTAGGAATGGAACCATTGATATTTTTTGTACTCAAGTATCTATAATAATTTGAGATAAATCATTAATATTAATTTTTCCTATTTCTTAATTTTTAATTTTCACATTTCTATTCCAGACACCATTGCTGCTAGTTGTACTTCACTTTATACAAGATAATGCCAAAAGATGAGTGCAAATAATTGTCCTTCTTCTCTGCCTGAATATACAGAAATAGCAGCATTCATCCCATTCCTAATCAACTTGCACAAGGCAATTGACACAAAAAATCAATTAACAGTATATAAGTTAATAAAGAATAAAAGCTAAAGGATTATTCTTACCTACAACTTTTTGAACACTGTACAGTGTTTCTTTATAAACACTTGCTTTTCCATCCATAAGCACCACCAGACATGGCAAAGAATGTATGCCTATTTTGCGTGCCAGCAACTGCTCATTCTCTGCATGTACTGTTGCTATACCAAATCCTATAGGTTCTAAATCCTCTATAACTCGTCGCCAAATAGGTTCAACTTGCAAGCAGGCAAAACACCAATCCGAGTAAAACATTATCAGATGAGGTATTCGATAACTTTTTGGCACTAATTTGTTCTCGTATGCTCTGCAAAGAATATTTTTATATCATTATGAGTAATTCTTTGACAAAAATAATATATAGTGATAGTGCATATTCTTAAACAGACCGTCCAGCTAGAAAGTTACCATACTGTTGTAAATAAAAGATGTCCCATATGCGAGAATCTCTAAGGATTCACTTAATTTTGAGACTTAGTTATTGAAAACAAAACTTTGTATGATTAGTCTGCCTTATTACTTTCTCATTTGCTAATCTATGACATAAAAATTTAACCCAAAAAATCTTATATGGAATCTCATAACAAATATAAGATATTAGATTCCCAAATAAAAAGCTCTCTTTTAAACCATAAATGTGTGTGTTCACATTGCAATTCTTGAACTCTCTGTATATAGCTGATTTATAACATAATATTTAAAAATGTAGTAAACATATTTTAAATTTAAAAAACCTGAGTTGCACTCAAATAATTTCTCTAGTCACTCATGTACAAACTATTCTTATAAAATGCATATTTTTCCATCTATTTCTAGATAAACATAAAATGCAGAAATTGATTTATTGCATATTTCCTTATAGGTACAATGTGATTAGGGAAACAGAACACTAGTCAAATCCTTTAAGAGAGGGTTGCTGTATAATGGCTTTAAAATGCATGGCTCAAAGAATACAAAGAAATGAAAAAATGAATGACCTCCCATTTGAGAAAAGTATAAGTACTAAAATATCTGATGTATTCCATTCCATGACTTTCTCTACAGACTATTGTTACAAAAGATTATTCTTTACCTACATTGTGGTATTCGAGATAAACATTAGCAGAAATGGTTGTATTAGTTCTTTCTAAGTATTGAAGTTATGAATATTCAGATTTTTCAAATGTTGAATTTAATTCTTATATAATTCCACAAATGAATTAAGGTAACTACACTAGGCTAAAGTGAAAGTCAAATCTTTCACAAAATGTGAAGCAATTGAAATTTGAATACCTTTGCACAGTCAGGAGTAAAACAAGAGAGATACTCTCTTGTTTGAGAAATGTTTAAATAACTTAAAATTGAAACCAATAACTCTACAAAAAATGTATATGACATAAATTGCATCTTAACGAGATCTACATTTTTTGTGCAGGAAGTTTTTGTTTATTTTCTATGGTTTACTAGTTATGCAAAATTCATCCTGATAAAGAGGTCTGCAGAGGGTATTCCGGGAAAATGTAAAATATACACTTTATTTTTCTTTTAAATACCATTAATATACAATATTTTAATCCAAATCATTAGAAAGCTATTTTTGAGAAAATCAAAAGTTTCGAAAATTGTTCCATGTAAAGGGTAGTTTGGGGTGGGAGGATTTTCTTGAAAATCTTCGTGTCGCATTATAAAGATTTTCAGGAAAATACTGCCACCCTCAACTATCTTTTAGATGGAATGTTTTTTCAAAAACTTTGTCTATTTCAAAAATGGCTCTAATGATTTTGATAATACTATATGCATAATGCATTTTGACAAAATGTACATCTTGAATTTCCTGAGTATAGCCTCTGAAGACCTCTCTTCATTCTGCATGATTTTTGTATAGCTGGTAATCTGCAAGAGAAAGACAAAAGCCTACTACACAAAAAATGTAGATCTTGTTAAAACACACAATTTATGTCATACATTTTTTTGTAGAGTTAACCATTTCACAGATATCCGTGTTACTGGTTTCATTTTAAGCTAGTTAAACGTTTTTCAAACAGGAAGACATTTTTCTTTTCATTTCTCTTTTGCTTACTTCTAGCAAGCATAGAGAACCAAATTTCAATTGTTTCACATAGTGACTGATCTTTAAAAGTTTCGACTCGCTTTAGCTTAGTGCATTCCCATACTTCCCTTCTACTTACAAAGAAATGAATAATAAGACCAACGATTCTGCTAATGTTTTTCTTGATTAAGATGATGTAGATAAAAGAACAATCTTTTGTAAGAAAGGTTTGTTTGCAGAACAGCTACGGAAGTCATATGAATGGAACACAACAGATGTTTTTTCATTACTTCCTTTCCTTAACTTGCTACTGGCAGTTATCCCTACTCTTGCTCTGCAGATGGCCCTTCAAGGTATGCAGCAGAAGCTTCACTGAACAAAACCTTTCTCAAGTGCTCTTACAATTCTCAAATTTTTTAAAGATGGCACTGAGTTTTCAACTCTTTCTTGTGTACAAAATTACTTTTCATACATTTAATAGAGTAATTTTTTTTTGTTGGTACAATACCTCAGGTTGCAGTGAAAATTAGTTCTGATTTGACAGAGGGAAAGAAGTCACAATAAGATATTATCGTTTTTACTGAATTTCCTCATTAACGTAACTCAGTTTTTTATGACGTGTTCTTGATTAGTTTAAGATATATGTAACAATATTGTAACGTATTATTTAAAAAAAAAATAGCTATTCTAATAGCATATATAAATGAGTAACTCCATTCATGGATCATCTTCTTAGCACGGTGGTAGCACAGCTGCTTGCCAAGCGGGAGACCTAGGTTCGATTTCTGGTACTGGCGTGGGGATTTTTCCTCCACTGGGAGACCTGGTCCGGGGTGCACTCAGCTTTGTGAGGTACCTGGGGGGTCAATTGAGGAGCTACTTGATGGAGAAGTAGTGGCTCCAGGTCATGAGGACCGCATTAACCGGCCAGGAGTGGGGGAGGTTTGAGGTGCTGACCACATCTCCAATACTGCACCCCATCCATGATGTCTGTCATGGACCAGATGGGGGACGCAGTGGCCGGGCAGTAGGCCAAGGTTCCTTGTGACCTGTCATGCCATGGAGTTATATAACATCACATATGAAAAACTTGAAAAATCACTGCAGTTTCAAAAGATTATACAAGCATCAAAATCTGGAAAAATGGCACTCCATATAAATTAGGGGACTAGAAAACAATGGATGTGGGTGATGTATTTCATACCACAGCAGTTTAGCTTAGTTTTCAATGTTCTGCTACATTAATCTAATTGATATAATCCTAATTGAGAAATTATGTTTTGAATAATGGTTCTTCCATGAAATGTTTTCCAGTGTATCACACCGTCATAGGAAAACATCAGGTAGAGGCATTTCATTTATGGTGCATGACAATCTCATCAAACGAGGTGCATGCATAGAATAATCTTGCTTGATAATTTTAAGGTGGCTTAAAGTGAACTTTTTATTATTTTGTTAAAAGAGGGAGTTAATTTTAACTTCCTGCAAACATATTAGATTAAAATATAGAGCATTTTGGATAATAATTGTAAATGAACACATAAGGTAAAATAGACTAAGTAAATGAGAGCAGAGTATAAACATTGCTGAAGTACATTTGCATGTGTCATGAGGGAAGCATATGGAGTAGACAGAACGTTCCATTTCACGTAAACCAACAGCACCAAATATGTAACCTGATTGTTATGCAATCAATAAACTGAAGGCGAGAGAAGTTTTAGTTTTACTGCAGAAGAAAATATAATTAGTGTAGGACATGCATTTTGTTTTCTAAGGAAAATTGGTTTGGACAGCAAGTGATATCAAGTTAAAAATATATATAAACCAGTAAAACAACAACCATTTTCATAATTACATTCTTTATGAAAAGATCCAAAAATGTTTGGTAAAAACTGTGGAATTTAATTCTGTATACAAACTATCAATTGAAGTAACAATTGAACAGCATAATATGTAGGTAAGGTAGAAAACAACTGAGCAACACCGGCACATTTTATATATGTTGTTTTGGAAAAACAAGTTTTGAAAATTCAAAACAAAATCATAGAATATCTCATAAATGGTACATGCCACTAAAATGTATCTGACATAAATAGTGGGTTCTGACAGGATCTACATTCTTATGTAGATAGTAAGGCCTATACTACACTATCACATTTCTGTGTCACAGAGTGAAATAAAACCTTTTATTACAATTTTAAGAAGGATGACCTAAAGTTAATAGCAGAGCTGTAGCAGTGGTTCCTCATTTGTTGTGTTTAGGATATGAGTGTGCCATTATAGTGAATATTAATAAATACACTTACTTTAACTTTCTATTACATTCGTCTGCAACATTTTCTATAAGCTAACCTAAAACTTAACCTCAATAATACAATTTCTTAAAGAGCATTACTGAATACTACATTCTGCATCATTTTCCATAACCTAACCTAAAACTTAACCTCAATAAGACAATTTCTTAATTGAGCATTAATGAATGCTCATCCATGAGTAATAATAACAAAGACAGCAGCAAAAATGTTAAATAATGGTTGTCATAAATACTTTCATTTTGTTCTACTAAATATTGGCTTCCCATCCATTTAATTATTTCCTCACATCATTTGCCATATATCCTTCATGAGCTTCACTAATGGCTTCTTCTATGCTTTTATATATTTCCAATGTTTTGTTTCTGTTTTGAATTGTACAGCACTTCATGTGTGTGATTCATAATAGGAAATGAGCAGTTTGGTAGTAGCCACTAAACATGTGCAATGTCTGCCATTTTCTTCTCTAATCACAGATGTGATCAAAAGTGTGATGATGGGTATAACTTTTATCACAGAAGTATGTCACAGCTAGATGTGGTCAAATATGTATATTACACTGTAAAATGTTTTATCATATCTATTTGGTCACATTTATGTGACACAGAAATGTGATAAGTGAAATATAGGCCTAAGATTTGTGTGTATATCTAACGGTTTACTAGTTACGGAAAAGCCCATTTAATTTCATACTAGCTCGTCTGATATAAGAACACATTAATTTCTACATCAGTCACAACCAACAAAATTAAAAATCACATTTTTGAAACATATTTTGTTTCTCTAATATTACGGCAGAAGACATACTGTCAAAACTATCTTATGCAATGTGAAAACCAAAGGAGTCACTGCAGAACAACTGATTAGTTTTACAGATGTTAAACAGAATCTAATTTACTTTTACAACATACTCTGATTGTTTGAATTAAAATATTCCCTCTCTGTTTCTTGCACATCTCGATAGTGTGGGGGTAACGTGTCTGCCTCACACTCAAGAAGTCACGAGTTTGACTCCCGCTTAGGGTGAGTGAGTACCTGGATAAGGTTTTCCCTCATCATGAGAAGATAAATATCGAGTAACTTCAAGCTCCATGAACACCAATATCATTTGAGCATCATTTCACCAATTTCATTCATTATCCTATATGACCAAGCAGGTTAAAGGATATTAAGCTACATAAACAAAACAGAAACAAATCTTTTTTTTTTCACTCACACTCTTTCTTCTTTATTTTTTAAATATTAGACTATACTATAAAGGGGGTACCCTAGTACATATACAATACCACTGATGTAAAAAGTAATAATGTTTGTTCTTTACGCATATTAAACTTATCATTTTCTCCTCATTAATTTAGTTAACAGAATTTTTTTACAATAAAACTAAGTACTTTCTGGAGCCCACAAATAATGTCATTTTAGACTTCCTGAGAAGCGCATAATTTTAAAATATAAAATTTTGTAGAAACACCATATATATATATATATATAAATCCTGTTCCACACTTATAACATTTTAATCAAAATCATTAGAATAATTTTTGAGAAAATAAGAATAATGAAAATTGTTCTGTATAAAATGTTTTTTCCTAATTATCTTTGCCCTGCATCCTTAAAAAAATACCAGACTTAAATATAAAGTTCTGAAAATTCTTCTCTTTAGAAGATTAAGGACGATGGTATAATTTAATATTAGAATCATTTTTGAGAAAATAAGAATAATGAAAATTGTTCTGTATAAAATGTTTTTTCCTAATTATCTTTGCCCTGCATCCTTAAAAAAAATGCCAGACATAAATATAAAGTTCTGAAAATTCTTCTCTTTAGAAGATTAAGGACGATGGTATAATTTAATATTTGGAAAATGCCAGACTTAAATATAAAGTTCTGAAAATTCTTCTCTTTAGAAGATTAAGGACGATGGTATAATTTAATATTTGGAAAATGCCAGACTTTAAAGTTCTGAAAATTCTTCTCTTTAGAAGATTAAGGACGATGGTATAATTTAATATTTGGGGACGAATTCGAGTGAATTAGTGCCACTTAAACACCACTTCACTAATAACTAGAAACATGTTTCAGAGCTCAATAGCCCATTTTCAACATACATTTGACTCTTGGAATGGTTTTTATATTAAGTTTAATGGGAATTTAATATTTGGGGAAGAATGGAGACCATTCTGAAACATGTTCTTACAGTTATTAATGTAAGTGGTGTATAAAGGTTATTAGTCTATTCAAATTCTTCCCCAAACATGAACTCTGGAGTTTACATTGCTTAACAGCTTAAAACTATGCAAGCAAAGGTGATAAAGAGTGACTCATGCGTACATATACACACATATACATACAAAAATGTGATAAAAACTTTCAGCAGTTTCAAAGCATGGTGGAAAATCCATATTCTAACAGTGAAAACACCCAACTCCATTATAATCATGCAGCCCTAGCAACATAACTTTAACCTGCAATAAGACTGTATTCATACTATCAAGATTTGGATTTATCCTCCCATAGTTATGGATTTTGAAGCTATTTTAACAGTAGGCAGTTGCTGTACCTTGTTGTAACACTAAGTTTGTGGAACAGAGTTATGTCCCTATCTTGGAAACGAAATTTAAAACCACCAGCATGGCTTCCAAACAATTCATCCAATGGATCAAATCGGCGATATTGGCTGTAATCTTGCTTCTTACGAAACTGAGAGCCTTCTTCCATTGCTACACCAAATGTGTCGAAGTGCTTCCTTCTTTCTGGATCTGTGAGCAACTGCAATAAGAATTTCACATTAATTATGAGTTTCAATAAATTACAAGAATGGCTGCCCTTTAGCAACTAGCTGTAAGGCTAGGTTGACTATATTATTAGAAAGAGATTGCCAACATTTCATATCTACCATTTAAAAGTCTCTCAGTCTCTATCCCTGTATAATATTAACATATTCTATATGTTTGTTTTCTCTGCATTTACTACATACTTAGTGTATAGATGAGGTATTGTATTCCATTCAAAAATTTGATGTAGAGATTTCATCAGAAATGTATGTTTTAGGGTCCTCCGAGTAAAAAAATTTGAAAAAGATCTGTGGGTATGTGTATGTGTGGACAGCATAGGTCAAAAACTAAAAGGCTAACTTGGTATAAGTTAAATATCCTCCAAGGATGCGACATGAAGATTTTCAAGAAAGTCCCACCACCACAAACTACCCTTTATGTGAAAAAATTTTTGAAAATGTTATGTTTCTTAAAAAATAGCTGTAATGATTTTGATTAAAATCCCAGATATTAAAGATATTTACATTATAAATAAAATGTTTATCTTGAATTTTAGTTTCATTTTGGATGAATTTTGCATAACTGGTAACCCGTAAGAAATAAACAATAAGTTACTACACAAAAAATGTAGCTCTTCTTAAAACACACAATTTATGTTCTATACATTTTTGTTGTAGAGTGACTGTTTCCGAGATATTCCTTGCTAATGGTTCCAATTTTAAACTACATAATGCTTCTGAAATAGGGCCACCTTCTGTTTCATCTCTCTCATTTTTTTTTTTTTTTTTTATTTAATGGCTATGCAAAGTGAATCAAATTTCAATTGTTCACATATTGGCCAGCTTTTAAAAGATTTGATTATCACTTTAGCCTAATGCATTCCCTTATTTTTTTTTCTGCTTAGAAGGAAGCAAGTAAAAAGACAATTCCTACTAATGTTTATCTCGATTAGCATGATTTCTATAAAAGGAATTTTTTGTAAGGTTAGTTTGCAGAACAAGCAGAGAAAGTCATGTGAGTTGAACACAGTTGATTTTGTATACATATTTCTAAGAATGCTCAACCAAATTGCTACAACAGAGTTTCTACTGCCTTGAAGGATTAAAATTCCAGCAATTCCAGTATTGTATTGAATCATATTGAAGTAAAAATCTGATGGATTCCATTTACATGATTTTCTTTACATAGTCTGCAAAAATTACAGTTGGAACATCTTATTCTCTTTTCTTCTTCATGCTATTGGGATAAATATTATAAGAAATGGTTGTATTATTTTGTTCTTTCTCAATACAAGGAAAATAAGGGGATATACTAGTCTAAATGATAGTCAAATCTTTTAAAAGCTGGTTGCTATGTGATGCAATTGAAATTCCCTTTTCTTTAAATGACAGAATGAAAAATAACTTCCCATTTAAAAATATATAATCAACCCATTAATATAATTATAATTTTAATCGCATCATATCTATTTTTAACTTTAATTGCAGTTGTTAAAATTATTAATATTTATAAAGGCCCTCTACTTGGAAATTTTAAAAACCAACAAGAAGGAATATCTTGGAAATGGTTAACTTTACAAAAAAAATCTGATATGGTCCATTCACATGGGTTTCTCATTATCTCTGTAACAAATTATTGTTAAAAAGCTTATTCTTCTATCTACATCATTAATTGAGTTAAACATTAGTAGAAATTGTTTTATTACTTGATCCCTTGAAAGTAAAAGAGAAAAAAATCTAATGTGTTACATTCACATACTGTTCGGTAAACAAAACATAATTGTTATATACATTATGCTAATCAAGATAAATATAGGCAGAATTAATCTTATTACTAGCTCCTTTTAAGTGGAAGGGAAATAAGAAAATGCATTGGCTAAAGTGATAGTTGGTCGCTATGTGAAGCAATTGAAATTCCAATCGCTTTGCTTTCCAGGAGTAAACAAACAAGAAATGAAATGAAAGATGTCTTCCCATTTGATAAAGTTTAAGAGGCTAAAATTGAAACTAATTATCCAAAATATTTTGCAAATGGTTAACTCTACAAAAAAAAATGTATATAAAAAATTGTATGTTTTAATGAGATCTACATTTTTTGTGTGGTAGGTTTTTGTCAATCTCTTACAGTTTGCCAGTTATAAAAAAAGTCATCCAAAATGAAGAGGTCTTCAGAGGCTATTTCCAGAAAATCCAAGATATACATTTTGTTTGTTATAAAAATATCTTAAACATACAGTATTTTAATCGAAGTCATTAGAGCCATTTTTGAGAAAGTCAAATCAACATTTTTGAAAAATGTTCCATGTAAAGGGTAGTTGGGGGTGAAGGGATATTCTTAAAAATCTTTGCATCATATCCTTGGAAGATACTGAACTTAAATACCAAGTTTTGTATTTAACAGACTTTTCATTTGAAATCTCGGTATCAAATTTTTGGGTGCAATACAATACCTTCCCTATACACTATGTACATAGTATGTGCAGAGAAAGTAAAAAGTACTCCAGGTACTTTAATACCTTTTATAGTATGTATTGAAACAATCAGAAATATTATCCGGCATAATTTTTTTTAAGAGTTCTTATTGAAAGAAAAGATTGTGACCTCGATGTTGGATTAAGATTAGTTATGGGTGTAGATGTTCATAAACTAGGTCTGTTCGACCTTTAAAATCTTACATGATCTGAGTTTAAACCGGCGTGCCAAAAACATATCATGTACAACAGTAATTCATTTAAAAATATCTACTTGAATAGCCAGAGCTTCCAAGAACCAATCATCTGAAAATTATAGGTAAAATAAAGAACTGCTATGGTATTTCATCCACTTGGGTGCATAGGCGGGTGGGTGGGTAGGCAGGTAGGAAGGACGGTATGTATAGGTTTCTACACCATTCCAGCGATTTCAACCAAACTTGGCACAGATAGCTTTTGACACAAGGAAAATTTTGCTCTGTAGCTTAGAATTCAAAATTCCATTCCATTTCACAGGATTAATATCCTTTCATGTCATACCTACAAAAGCTTGCAAGACCATATCTTTCTCAGTGATCTTGCAATACCTCGAATATTGCCAATATAAGAAAAAGAATTACCCATTAAGGCTTTCACAGCCTCATAAAATAACAAAGTAACGAGTTCACATTATTTATTAATATGCTATCCAACATTGATCATGGAGTAATAAAACAGACAAATAATTAGAACAGTTATTATGCTGACATGAAAGCAAAGTCAATTTTGTCAACTAACAAGGTTATGGTGAGTATTTTCTGGGATGCACAGGGAATTATTTTTATTGATTACTTGGAAAAGGGTAAAAGTATCACTGGTGACTACTATGCAAGCTTACTGCAACGTTTGAGTGAGGAGGTGAAAAGAGAAAGACCACATTTGGCAAAAAAAAAAAAAAAAGTTTCAACATGACAATGCTCCGGCCCATCGTTCAGTCATTGCAATGGGAAAAATGTGCGAATTAACGTTGGAATTGCTTGAACATTCACACTATTCGCCAGATCTAGCACCCAGTGACTACCACTTGTTCCCAAACTTCAAAAAATTTCTTGGAGGATGAAGATTTCACAGCAACAAGGAGGTCATTTGATGCAGTAAACAGCTATTTTGAGGACCTTGATAAATCACACTACAGAGATGGTTTAATTAAATTAGAACACTGAATGACAAATGTATTAGCCTTTCTGGAGATTATGTTGAGAAATAAAGCAAAAAAAAAAAGTTTTAAATGCTGTTTTCATTGAGAGGCCTGGGACTTATCGGCCATATGAGTACATTGGGCAATGCAACCTAGGACTAAATGTGTATGAAAAAACCTTCAAACCAGGTATTTCAGCTAGTGTATGTGTGGCCATCTTACACAAACTGATGTACATCATTTATACAAAAACTGGTATGCTCATTTTATTTATAATTTCCAAAATTAATGCTATTGTTTCTATATATTAGAAAGTAGGTGCATGTGGTTATAGAGCTGAGGCATGAAATCAAAAGACTTACTGTAACATACATCTATAACACTACTGGCAATGACAACATATTTTGGATGGAAAATTATATGGTATGGCAAACAGTGCTTATTTTGTGCATTAGAATATAGGGTGGTTGTAGCAGTGGTTGAATACTTAAGACTTGCTTCATATTTGTACTTTAATGACCTCTGAATGGCTGTTCTTCCAAATTAATGTACGAAAAAAGTATCTGGAAGTGCAAAGATTATTCTGTAAGATGATGCGCAAGTAAAGATCTACAAAACTGCTGTTTTAAAGTTCTTAGTAAAAGAAAAAATGCATTTTTCATCAGTAGTTGAACAGCATGTTCGTTACAGTGAACACATTTATTGCACTAGAAGTTGAACATCTCTATATAATCCAGTTAAAACACAGAAAATTGAGTGCAACATTTAGCTATCTAGTCATAAGCTATTTACAAGTCCCAGCTTTCCTCCATCAGGAATCCTACCCTGAAATTGGTACCCAATCCTCCTCATGTCCTTGTGATATTATGTTCATCTAGCTTTATTATGATATGAGAGCTAAGCACTATACAGGTGTTGTCACGTAAATACATGAAAGTTTCATCACAGTTTTAATGTTGTTACTTATCATTATAATAAATTTACAGAATGATACACAACATTTTTTTAGATGTTTTTGTTTCCTGGAAAATTTATTAGAATAATATCGCTTTCTTTTCAAACTTGTCTTTCCTCATTAGTGCTCTCCTCTTTCTCACTTTCATTTTCAGATGATGGAAGCAAGGTCAACTCATCCCAGCAGACATTCGTCACTGGTTTCAGAATTTGTTTCTTCAATTTATCTTGTTTATTTCCTTTGTTTTGTTTCTCTCTCTTGTTTTTTTTCCCCCTCTTGGTCATATTTATAGGCTTTGTAGGAATCTGCTTGGATGCTTTTTTGATTTGCAGTCTTCTTTGCTTAGCATTTAGCTGCTTATATTTCTTCTTTTTGCTAAACCAACTCCAATTATTTCTGTAATGACATTAATAACATAGTGTCTTTAGTCTGAAATAACAATTTTTTCTTCTTATTACCTTTTGTCTTTGTCAGAAGCATGGTTTTCAAATTAATTCATCCATTTAATTTTACTATAGAAGAAATAATTTGGATATAAGTTTGATGTACTGAAAGGCTATAATTCATTTTAACATACCTACAGTGTTCAACTATTGGTTCCAAGTAACAAATGTTTATCCTAATCTCAAATTATGATTCTTCATATTTTTTGCTACATGCATTATGTGCAATTAATTCAAATAACAGCACCTCTTCAAAAATACCAATAGATGAACAATTATTCAACTACTGGAGTTTGCTTCTTGTATCGTACCAGAAGTTGAACATGCTTTTTAAACAACAAACCAACAACAATGTTCTTAATTATGATGGCTACCAGCTTATACAATATATAAAGTATCAAAAGAAACAAAACTGTTTGTGAAAAAGTCTGCTGACTTAATGTAAAAATTGTAACAATAAGAGTGATACTTAGCATTTCTTAATCATTAGCCTTGTTTAGAAGGAATGGTACATATGTTCACTTGAAAATTAATATGTTAAAAAAATTACTAACATGAAATTCAAAAGCACTGGAGCTGCAACCTACAAACTAATTCAAACTAATTACATATCTAGTCGAGAAAACTTAAAAAATTTCCCACTATCTTATTAAACAGAGCTTAAGTGTTCTGCGGTACTGATCAACCCTGGTGCTGCCACCCTACTCTTCTTCACTAGTTCTCAGATTGGCAACACGCCCAATCCAGCTTAAAAGCTGGCTCTAGCATTTCCTAAGATATTCTAAATCTGTATTTTTTTCTTTCCTCCTCTTTCTTTCTTTTTTTATCCCTCTTTTCTTTTCAGCCTAGAATTTATGACCCTTTTTGTGTATGTTTTGTTTTCCACTCTTAACAAATGTTCAGTCCGCTTTTGTCTATTATAGTTCTAACGGATGGCAGGGTTTTTCACTTATGCTGCCGTCTCATATTTTATCCATTATTGTAATACGATAATGCCCAATGAAATTTCATTTCCAATGCTTGAATTGTATTAATCTGCCTTGTTTTTAAATGCTAGACCAACATGAGTAAAAGCATTACTCTCTGTAACTTTAATTTGGTGACGTTCCTAGTTTTATTTTTAAAACTTCTTTGAATACTCCCACTTATTGTCTGAAATTTGTTAACTGCAAGATAGGTTTGTGGATATCCCTTTTTTTGAACATAATGGAATTACTTGTCCAGGTTGGTAAATGCTGTGCGCATGAAAATCACTCAAGTCTAGAACACTAAAAATTTTATTTAGAAATTTTAGTACCTCTGGAAGATTTCAAATTTGTTTTTCTCTTAATCATATTCAACAAAATAGTCATTTCCATCTGTGAGTTGTGTAACCTACTTCAAAACAAATGTTAATACAATATCAAAAAACCTTGCTGTTAACAGTCTGAGAATGGATTTTCCAATAAACCCTTTCTCCGTTAGAAGTCTTCAAAAAGCAAATTATTAACTTCTCTATTCTGAAGTGTTTGATAATGTTGATAACCTTTTGAATGTAATATTTTAAGATTATTCTAAATTGAGAATGTTCAACATTATTGACACAAGAAAATTATAAACCAGTTTCCCAAAACCAGAAGACATGGCAACTATTTTATCAGCCAATAAAGCTGCAGGATATACAACTGAAAGTTGCTGGAATGTTCTTTGCAATGCTGGTACTAAATTAGGATCCGGGTTGAAGGGGCATGGGTAGGGGACATTGAAAGATGCATAAATAGTGATCACTGTTTTATTCATATTACAAATGCACAAAAAAGTATGTGAACATACGTTCAATACTCTTATAAGCTAACGACCTTCAAAATAATCTCCCAAGGCTTCCACACATCTGGCATGCAGAAATGAAATTTTTACGTATGCTTGCTGTTCAACTTTAGTGACATCCATCTTGAGATACAGCCTATAGGATCTATTAGCATCTACCAACGCTCCCAGACATCAGCTGGTGGTTGGATCCTGTACTGCTTACAACATGTATTCAAACAAATATATTGCAATAACCACATTTTTAGTTATTCGGAATATATAAAATAGTTGCTATGACTTCTGAAATAACCTCTGTAAACTGCATATTTTTCGAATTTGTCTTCATATGTATCTGTCTCCACTTTTGACAGTTTAAATTATTTATTATATACAAAACCTGTTTTTAGGGTTTGCTTAAAACACTTTTTTAGTTAAAGGTTTTGATAAAACATCGAATATAGTGGAAAAGTACTCACCTCATATGCTTGATTGATTTCTACAAACTTATTTTCTGCTGCTGGATCATTATTCTTATCTGGATGCCTAAAAAATAAATGTACTTGATTAAGTCAGCAACATAGACATATTGTTAATATCATGACAATAATTCATTATCTATATTAAAAAAATGATATTTTAATATTTATTTGGATACAGGTGCCAAGGAGACCTTGGGTTAATGTTAGGGACAATCACTTTACACTCATATAACAGTGAGAAAACAAAAAAGATAGAATATCTTTAATTATGTAGACACAAAATATTGAAAAGTAAATATATATGGAAAAATAAATAAAAAGAATGAGAAAACAAAACTAAAAAAAATTCAATCCAAATTTATTTTATATTGCACATTAGAGTCAAGAATATTAAACAGGCTTGGGAACTAAGACACTACAAACATAAAACAGTCATACTGTACATTAAAATCTAGAATTTTTAACGATTAGGATTTTAATTCAAAATCTTCTTGGGCTTCTAGCCAGGTAATAACCTGGCTAGAAGCCCGAGAAGATTTTGAATTAACACGTCGCCAGGAAAGCTATAGTTCTTAGATTAGGATTTTACTGATAGTATTCTGTAAGTAGGTACATTCTTGTCCTAAAAAGGGGGGAAGTATGCCATTTCTTTAATAATTATTGAGAATTCTTTACAAACTTTGCAAAAAATATTTTGATTTCAAAATTGTACATAGTGACATACTTAATACTTTCTCTACCACCTACTTATTGCACATATGATGGTCTTGGTCTAATTTAATAAAACAAAGTAAATACTTTTCCTTCAAATTTTGAAACTTATGATTCATAATTTATGAGCAAAAGCTTTTAGCTTGTGGCAACAAAACAAATCAAGAAGGTTTTCCTTCCTCTTGATGATCTGGCTTCAGTACTAGATAAATTGTATGATTCATAGTCCTTACTTGAGGGATACTTATACTAAAATCTCATTTGAGTGCCAATATCAGATTCAGAAACAAAGCTCAAAAGTGAAGAGTGGGAAATGA
The DNA here is from genome assembly GCA_030762935.1 of Hymenopus coronatus. Taxonomy (NCBI): domain Eukaryota; kingdom Metazoa; phylum Arthropoda; class Insecta; order Mantodea; family Hymenopodidae; genus Hymenopus; species Hymenopus coronatus. The sequence continues at coordinate 31,096,202 of CM060885.1, read as the reverse complement.
GTGAAAACTGAGGAGATTTGAGAATTTTACTGGTGAAGTAAGTCCTAGTGTAGACTTGAGATGCACTCCAACACTTTTACGAAACATTATGTACTGTTATAGCCTTTAATACCACAGGTAAGGCCAGGTTTGAGCCTGCAACCTGGGGTCAGAACACTGGATGTATGTGATACTCATTGTATATGCAAGCTGGCTAAAGTGTGCCAAGATTTTTAATACCACGTCTCACTCTACAAGGTTTTAAATTCCACTATTTACATTAAATAATAATAATATATATATAGTAGAACCTCATTAATTCAGACCCCATTAGTCCAGGCTTCTCTTATTCTGGACAGTTGTTTAATGTGTGGCAACCTTCACTCGCACTGCCTCCCATCAGTTTCAGACAGTCGGCCACCTGTTTGTGCTGCAGCTAGTGGCAGGTTGTTGACCTTCCCAAGGTTGAAAATAACAAAGATGAAAACATATCTGCATATCACAAACATTTGAGGCATCTACGGTTCATTACTAAAAAAAATTATGTAATGTCAAAGAAGACAATCAAAGATCAGCAGTTTCTTCGAACCATTAAGCGTGTCAAGAGTGATCAATGACAGTATACCTTGATTCTGTACTATGCAACGACGATAGCTTGTATACTAAATAACCTTTGTATTTTTACTTTCTCTATAGGCACTATGTACATAGTGTATAGAGAATGTATCGCACTCCACCAAAAAATTCGATACCGAGATTTCACCGGAAATATATGTTTTAGGGTGCCCTGTATCCAAAAAAAGTATTTTCAGAAAAAGGTCCGTGTGTGTGTGTGTGTGTGTGTGTGTGTGTGTGTGTGTGTGTGTGTGTGTGTGTCTGTGAACACGATAACTCAAAAACGAAAAGTCGGTAAAATACCAAACTTGGTATTTAAGTTTAGTATCTTCCAGGGATGCGACACGAAGATTTTGAGAAAAATCCCCCCACCCTCAACTACCCTTTACATGGAACTTTTTTCGAACATTTTGATTTTCTCAAAAATGGCTCTAACGATTTTGATTAAAATTTTGTATATCAAAGATATTTACCTGACAAATAAAATGTATATCTTGAATTTTCTGGGAATAGCCTCTGAAGACTACTTTATTCTGGATGAATTTTTCATAACTACTAAACCGTAAGAGATGGACAAAAACTTAACCCACAAAAAATGTAGAACACGTTAAAACACACAATTTATGTTATATACATTTTTTTCGTGGAGTTGATCGTTTTTGAGATATTCCTTTTTCTTGGTTTCAGCTTTGAAAAACTTATACTTTTCTCATGCAGGAATTTGTCAACTCCTGTCCATACAAACAAAGGAACATCAGCCACATAGCAACCAGTTTTTGGCTTTCACTTTAACCTATGGTACTCTCTTATTTCGCTTCTACTTACAATAAAGCAAGAAATAAAACTATTTATGCTAATTTTTCTCGATTAGCAAGAAATAAATAAAAGATAAGCTTATTAACAATAATAATTTACAGGATATAGAGAAAGTCATGTGAATGGAACACATCAGATTTTTTAAATTTAAAATACATGTTCTTTTTGCTGAACAGACTGTTTAGATATGTACCTTGGCTCATTTCATAGGTTATTTGGTTTAATCCAGATTTTCATTAATTCGGGCAAAGCTAGAGCCCCAATTAGACCGTATTAATGAGGTTCTAATATATATATATATGCACACACACACACACCGGGTGAAAGGGAATTTATTACATTCCTTCTAATATGTGCTTCATAAAAGCATTACAAACAAAAAAGTCTATGGGCATTTGTTCTTTGATCAGCCAGTTTCAAAACAATAAATGGTTTCTGTTCCAATTGGATGCATAATTCCACAAGAATGTTTAAAGATAATAGTTTGTTACTTGTAAGATGTGTAGAGTTTCGGTAGGAATTATGGGAGATCACACGCAGTTTCGAAATAATTATCACTTAAAAGAATTAAACGAATATTCCGAGCAGCTTTCCAGATGTGAATTCGAAAACGTTGCACTGAAGTTGGTTGAACCAGCTTCTGGATGTAAACACGTCAGTTGCTTGCAAAAAAGGCACAGGGTGGTACATTGTTCTGGGAGATAATGAAGGCAAGTGACATTCTTATTGGCCTTAACTCGCAAAGTAAAAACAGAAGGAATGCATTGAATGTCCTGGTGATGCATATTGTTAATGTACTGACCTGGTGCAAGTAACACCCACACAACCTGCAGCATAGCCAGCTTGCCTGTCTTTTGTTTACGACAAAACTAAACTCTGTAGAAAATGGTCAGAAACTAAAATGTAATACAAAATGTGTTGCAAATACCGAGCTCTATTACTGGTTAAAATTAATGTAATGACTTCCCTTCCACCCGGCGTATATATGTATATAGCACAGAGATATGCTAATCAGACCCAGCATTAACTTCCACTTATAAAACTATTATATTTCACTTAATGTCATCTGGCAATAAGTCTGAGTTTAGTTCTAAAATAATGCTTAGTGAAGAAGTGTGTTGCAATGTTAGGAAATTATTTTAATGTAAAAAACTGCAAGTTAAAATACATTCTGCTCTTTAAATACAATACTTTTGAAATGCAGCTTTATTGGTATTTGTATAACCCAATCATCAATATTGCATCCAAATTTAACACATGCTTAAAAGTAAATTTTGAAATTGGAAGTCAAAGAAGGAACTCCTAATGATTGAAGAAAAATAATAGGGGTCAAACTAAGAGCTAAAAGTATCTAAGTTGTACACTGACTGTAAAAGTCCCCTTGCACTATGCTGAACAAGCATCTACTGCTACTTGTATCTTGTAGGTATTTATTTTCTTACTTTATATAAAATCAAAGTTAACTAATGCCAATTTAAATTTCAAGAGTAAAAACGTTTATATAATCAGCAACAAAGAAATGAGAATATTTAGATCTTAAAGAGCTTAAGAGAACAGTTAATGTAAATGAATGATCAAAAATCAGAAGATACAACAGCTAATGAAATCCAGTGTAAGTTTAGTACAAATGCCTGTGATCAACAAAAAGGCAATCCTGATGATTGAAATAATGAACCATAATTTGCAGTTAGAAGTTTTGGATTTTCAGTTTGAATTAATCTTAGAATTTATGGAATAGGGTTATCTTTACTTGGAATGAAGCCCAAGATAACAACTGACCTGATTCAAACTAGTTTTATTACTTTCTCTATACAAACTATATACATAGTGTATAGAGAAGGTATTGCATTGCACCCAAAAGTGAGTGAAAGAGAATGTGCATGTGCATGTGTGGGTGGGTGGGAGTGTGTGGGAGTGTGTGTGGGAGTGTGTGTGGGTGCGTGTGGGGGGCAGTATAGCTCAAAAACAAAAAGACTGTTTAAAGCCCAAACTTGGTATTTATGTTTGCTATCTTCCAAGGATGCAACACAAAGATTTTCAAGAAAATTCCCCCACCCCAAACTACCCTTACATGGAAAAAAGTTTGAAAATTTTGATTTTCTTAAAAAGGGCTTTAACGATTTTGATTAAAATATTGTATATTAAAGATATTTACCTGAAAAATAAAATGCATATCTTGAATTTTCTGAGAATAGCCCCTGAAGACTACTTTATTCTGGATAAATTTTACGGAATTGTGCATAACTGCTAAACCATAAAAGATGGACAAAAACTTACTGCACAAAAAATGTAGCTCACGATAAAACACACAATTTATGTCATATACATTTTTTTCGTGGAGTTGATCATTTTCAAGATATTCCGGTTTTTCATTCTAGCTTTGAAAAACTTATACTTTTCTTATACAAGAATTTGTTCACTCCTGTCCATATAAACAAAGGAACTTCAGTTACATAGCAACCAGCTTTTGGCTATCATTTTAACCTTTTATACAAGGAAGCACGTAATAAGACTATTTTTGCTAATTAGCATGAGATAAATAGAAGCATAAGCTTTTTAACTACAATTTGTTGCAGAGATGTAGAGAAAGTCATGTGAATGGAACACATCAGATTTTTTTTCAATGTACCTTCCCTGCATTCTAATGAATTTGGTCCATCAATTTTCCAGTGCCTTTATCGCATCTCAAAAATAGGATGTCTCCATGGTTGTGATATGCTCATCAACTCAGGTATACAGTTCTTCATTTGTAGAGAATTTCCACCCACAGAGGAAGTTTTGAGCTTTTGCCTCACCAGGATGTTGAAAGATGGAAGTCTGGCAGAGTATTATGATCTGAATAAGGTGGATGAGACTACAAATCATACCTCAGCTTGCATATTTTTTGCCATGGCATTGATACATGTGTATGGGCACACATTGTTCTGATGGAAGATGATTTTCTTCCAGGCCTTTTTTGGTGCACTTTTTGCTGTAGTTTGTCCAAGAGGTTAGTGTCATATTCTTCCATAATTCACCATTTGATCATCATTGAAAACGATAATCTATAAGCAGAATTCCTTTTGCATTTCAGAAAACTGATACCATGGCCATTCCGATCAACTGTATTGCCTTTGCTTTCTTTGATGTGGAGATTCAGCATGCTTTCACTGTTTCAACTGTTTTGTTTCTGGTGTTAGCAATGGACCCATGCTTCATCTATGGTCGCAAACTGGTGCAAAAGATCATATGGGCTTTTCTGAAAATAGGCCAAACACTTCAGAAATTTGCACTCTGATGCATTTGTGACAGTGTGGCACCTATTTGGCAGATGATCTTTTCATACGCAATTCCTCTGTCAAAATGTGATATGCTCTTTCACATGATATCGCACTTGCACTTTCAGCCAACAATAAAATTCTCCAAGACTATTTCGTGAACTTTTGTAATCACTTCTGGGATGATGGTATCACTATATGATTCATCTTCTATGCTCTCCTAACCAAATTTAAATTATAATAAGAGCTGTAGCTTTCCTGGAGGCATAAATCTTTGAAGTTCTCTCGGGCTTCCAGTCAGGTGTAGATATGGTGAGGCACCAACGTTTCGGGAGCATACATTGTTCCCATCTTCAGGGTTACTGAATGAATTGAGCTAATGTGGTCTTCTTATATAGATATGTTCGTGTGTTCCGTGTGGGCCAATCAGCGTGCCGAGGAGTGGTTGGTGAATTGGAATGGAGCACAGACGTGAAAGAAAACATTGTGATTCAGGAGTCTCTTCTAAGGGTCTGATTTGTGTTTCTCTGCTGGCTTTTTTGCAAATCTAAGGCCAGTTTCCAAGCATTGCTCAATTGTAATCCTGAATAGCTATTGAGATCACGTCTTTCTGAGGTGAAAGCCAGTGCTTCTTTTACCCTACATGGCCAATATCCAGTCTCCTTGGCAATAATTGTGAATTATAATCCTTATATCTATATAAGACCACATCAGTTCAATTCATTGAGTAATCCTGAAGATGGAAACAATGTATGCTCCCGAAACGTTGGTGCCTCACCATATCTATACCTGGCTGGAAGCCCGAGAGAACTTCGAAGACAAATTTAAATTCATTAGCCCACTTAGCAATATTTAAATATGAAGGAGCAGTCTTACAATGTGTTCAGCAAGTTGGCATGAGTTTCACTTGCTTTCATACTTTTCTTTACAAAGGATTTTATCACTGCTCGAATATCAGTTTTTTCAATCTTCAAAATTTCTTACACGTGAGCAATAATAAATCAGCTCACCACCCAGAGCACTAAAACGTCACATTGCATTCATAAAGGATGGCTGATTATTGCATCAGACCTGCATTACACTAGTGATGACCACTGTTGGCAATTTCAGGAACTTATCAAACCACCCTTTTAAAAACAGCATTTGATGTAAATTTATATTGTTGAGAAAAATAATCTGAAGAGGAAATAATTATTTTCAGATGTGATGATAAAAGATTACATTTCAAGCATCTATTTCAGTATCTCATTAATTGTAGTGAAAAGAAAACTTAAAATTAGATTGCCAAACCACCTTCTTTGATACTACATATTCTTGCAGGTGTATGGTAATAAACCGAGTTAAAGTGTGTTTGAGGATTTCCATGATGAATGAACTACTCTCCACTTCAAAATTAGCCAGTGATAAATGTGTCTAAAAAGTGTTTTTAAAACCCACAATTCTAGACAAGGGGCACAATGTGTTTGCTGTATAAAATATAGAACTATGTGTTTAAAGTTAGTTTAAATTCAAATATGTAATATTTTTACCTTCTCTAGCGCAAATGTACACTGCACATAGTGGATATAGAAGGTATTTGTATTACACCCAAAAATAGCATCAAAATTTCACCAGAAATACATGATCTCTTAAATATATCAAGAAACCATGTTTTTAATAAACAGGTGAGCAAAATATTTACCTAATTCTTTTTGAGACACCCAAATAAAAAAAAATAGAAATTGCATGCATGTGTGTGTGCACAGCTGCTCAAAACTGAAATCAGTTAAACACCAAACTTGGTACTTAAATTCAGTATCTTCCAATGGTACAACACTACCATTTTCATGAAAATCCCCCCACCCCACAGTACCCTTTACATGGAACATTTTTTGTAAATGCAGATTTTCTTAAAAAATACCTCTAACGATTTTGATTAAAATGTTTAAGATATTTTCATGAACAAATGAAATGTATCTGGGAATAACCTCTGAAGACCTCTTCAGTCTGTATGACTTTTATATAACTTTTGTATAACTGGTAAACAGTAAGAGATAGACAAAAACTTACTACACAAACATGTAGATCTCATTAAAACACAATTTATGTCATATACAGTTTTTGTAGAGTTGTCCATTTTAGATATATTCTGAACTGTTGGCTTCAGTTTCAAATACTTAAAACTTTTCTCATATGGGAAGTCATTCCAGGCAAGCAAAGAGAACAGAATTTCTATTGTTTCACATATCAACTGGTTTTTTAAAAGATTTTGTTAGCACTTTGGCCTATGCATTCTCTTATTTTCCCTTCTACTTACAAAGAAGCAAGTAATAAGACAAATTCTGGTAATGTTTATCTTGGTTAGCATGATGTAGATAAAAGAATAATCTTTTGTAAGAAAAGTTTGTTTGTCGAACAGCTAGAAAAAATCTTGTGAATGGAACATATCAGATATGTAGGATTATACATTGATACTTTATTGACAACTGTTAACACTGCATAATTAGCACTGCAGCCTATTCATAAACAGCTGTTCATGTTACACTAGTGGAAATGGGAAATGAATGGCTTTGCATCAGATAGATTTAGCCAGGCGAGATGGCAACCATAGTGAGTAAATTTCATATGAAGGCAGATTCTACAATTATATAGAGCTGCAAGAGTCCTTAAGTCTAATGATGTAGATAATGCTGCAACTATCTTTTTGGGGAAATAAAAAATAATCATCAGAACCTCTTTTAGAGATCTGTAAATACTTTTATTTTTAGCACCATTATTTTTTGGGTAATTATTTACAACTCCCGCTGCGACTTATACCAGTTTTGCACTCCAACGGGACCGATGTGTTTAGAGGGGGATTAGGGGTGGGGAGATGGTTTAAAAAACTAATGTTGCTACCTGTTTATATACACACACTAACCTACCACAGGCTTTGAAATTGTCATCATAAACACAAAGTCAATCAATCGCACTTAGTTTCATTCAATTTTAGAGTGGCCGAAGTTCTGCATAATAAAATTCACCGAACAGCTGTATCTGCGTGAAACATACTTGTCATACATCAGCACAGCGTCTAGCGACATATGCCGGTGCTGCCTGCCGCCGACAATGAAACTCAGGTTTTAGGCACTTTAGTGTATAGTATTAATATATATTTACATTGCAAAAGTACTAAAAGACTTCTTTATTTATATTCTACTCCTTCTAGGCAGCATACTTCATAAATATTCACAAAAAAAGATCGTTAAGCGCACGTAATAAATTAGCATTTAACTTAATTATGGAGCTTTTCCGATAAAAAAATTAGTGAAAATGTAACAAGTATAAACCAAACTTACAGTCAAACCACAATTTGTTTAATTTCTAGAGGGGCCAAAGTTCTCTATAATAACCATTTTTTGTGATTCATAAGAAAACCTTAAGTGGTAGAGATAAAATGACACCTCAAAATTAGTTACAGAGTACTTCACAACTGAGCGAACTAAAAAACTTGTTTAATTTAATATCAGATGTAACTAATATGACAATAGGTTCAGCAAATAAGATGGTAATAATGGATATATAACTTGCCTATACCTTATTATATATTGCATAACAATGGGGTAATCTCCGGCACTTATCGCACGTTTTGGTTCACACGCAAGGGCAGTATAATGTTGAGAGTTCCAAGCTGCAAAGCATACTCGAAGGGTTGTTTTAGAAAGAGAGGGAAGCTGTAACTAAGGAATGACAACAAAGCTCACAGCGAGGGAATAGCCCATCTAAAACCCCAATCTTTCGTGCAACAAGTATAGCAAAACTGCTATAACATATTATAAGATTGGAAAAAGTTTTCCATACTGCAGAATGGCTTTATTAATTTTTCCAAGGTTACTTACCATTTAATTTGAGCCATGTTACTATTTAGATAATGTTTTGAAATAGTTGGATTTCTAGGAGTTGAGTATAAACTTTTTAGTAATTTCTCAGACTTAGAAAATCTTTGTGATTTACAAGGTAAACCTATGGCTTTCAATGTAGGGGAAAGGGGGGCAGGACCGGGTAGTGAGGCACAACCGGGTAGATGGGTTTTTTAAACTGGAAAGTGCTACCATCTACCATTTCTTGACTGAACTGCATTCTCATATCAGCAGCAATCAGAAGCAGGAGTTCGAAGAATATAGTCCCATTATTGTGTCTGTTATCTTTATGATTAGAAATTGCCGCGTTTTGAAGTAATTTAACTGAAATTTGAAGTCGAACTTTAAGAGGTAAGTATCTACAACAACATATTATACTTTTACTACAGTAAATTGCAAAGATTTAAGTACTGTTTTCAATGTCGTTACAATTTGGGAAGCAAATCGTTATTGTGGTATGCCTTAAGAAGAACAAAATGGCGTGTGGGAGCAGAAGCGGGGGGCATAACCGGGTCCTAGCAATCCTGTGTCCTAACAAGTTTAGTGATGTTGACTTCATGCCAGCTGAAACCGCAGAACAACACACTCCTCAGCCATCAGCATCAACATCTGAGGGGTCACTACATACCCAGCCTTGTGAGTCAGTCTCTCTTCTTCCCTCCAAAATTGCAGAGACAGAAATTGGAGATCAGGGTCCTCTAAAATAACTAGAATGTTCTTCAGAACAAATGGGTGTCGCATCACCTTCCTCCGAGACATACTCCAGTGACTTGCACAAAATAACAATATCAGCTGAGCCACAAACATTTGCAGTTTCACCAAAAAATATGTTGCCAGTTCCCTATACTAAAAGACTTCCCTCATCGTCAGGAAGACGCCACGGGAAAACAGCTGACCTTACAGAGTCACCATATAAGGCTGAGCTTCAAAAAAAGGAAAATACTCAACCTAAGTCACCAGCACTTTGCAGAAAGTCGCTTCAGTCTAAGTTTGGTGAAACAACAAGAGCAAAGAAAGCCAAATATAGCAAAGACAATTCTAGCGATAGCCAGTGCTCTTATTGCAAGGAGAAATATAGTGAGACAAAACAAAATGACGACTGGATTCAGTGTGTGAAGTGAAACAGATGGGCCCATGAACTTTGCACAGGTAGGCCTCAAAAGGCATTGAAATATTTTTAATGTAATGACTGTTAAACACAAAAAAAAAAAAAAAAAAAAAAACTGTAGTACCCGGTTGTGCCCTGCCGTTTTAACGGTTCTGCCCCTATCCAAGGTGCAAAACCGTATATTGCAAACAAAAACTTTTTAATTTATATTACGTATGTGATAAAAGATGGCAACAAAGCATATGTTTTAAAATGTTCACAATTCATGATACAATAATTTACAATAAAGTACATTTCTTAAAACATTATATGTTATGATCAATTATAATTTATTGTTTGATACCCTTCCCCTACCATAAGGTATGATCTTGTTGGTTAATTGCTCTGCCCAATTAAATGAGTCATTGTTGTGGACCATGACATTTGAAGATTTGAGCACATTATATCCTCATACAATATTTTGAGTTGTTTAACAGCTTCGAACTGTAAAAGAAACAAATCATGTGCCATGATGTCATGCACATCTGAAAGTGAATGTGAGCCGAGAAATTTTCAATGTGTTAGTTCTCCTTGGAACAAGTTATTGAGCTATTTATTAAACACAGATATAGAAATGGGTACTTGACAGGGTATATGCTTTTAGTGTAAATATGAACTAAAGGGAAGGATTTGTGTATTTTTTAAACCACTGCTGCTTTAAAATTGCCAACATATTAAGGCAAGTGACAGTTGAATGAAACTTGTTTTTTCTAAGTTTTTTGAAAAATGAGTATGAGCAAGTAGAAGCTGTCAAGCCACAGCAAATAACAGATCCTCTGGTTTAAAGATTTGTGTGAGTTTAGGTTATGTTTAGCTTTAGTGTGTGTATCAGGAATTTTGGTTTAAAGCAAGTTTGAGGCGAGCGGAAGTCATCAGGCTACAGTAAACAACAGGGTCCTCTGGTTTCAAGATTTGCAAGGCTAGGTTTGATGTGTATATAAACCGGGTCGAAATAAGGAATAAAAATAAAGTTTCTAAAAAGTATATCTACGTTCTTTTGAAAAACCAATGTAGGTAAATAGGGTTTTGAAAAAGAAAAAAAAAACTCCAAAATCAATTACTATTAAAATAAACATTCCCAAATAAGTTATTGGGCAGTAAAATAATTCTTGTAAACTGATAAACCAAATGTCCAATGCCAATTTTATATCTAACCAAAATTCGTTTTCAAGCTGGTCTTACTTGACTAAACCATTCCATTACTTCAGTTTCATAAATTGCTTAAAGAAAAATCATCATTCGCACATTCTTCGATACCTATAGTCCAAGCAGAAACAGTTTGCTGATATTCTTTGCAAATGCGCTTCCTAGCTATCGCTAATAATATCGCCACACTTAGGTGTTCAGGTTCCTAATCCGCAAAACGTAGCCCAGTGTTGACGGTCCTAAGCCAAGAGGGCGTAGCCAAGTGATTTTTTTATAAGTAGAGGAATGAAGCAGTTTTCGAACAGAAGCGTCTACTTTTATAATTCTCAATGATATCTGCCGGTTTTCATTACCACTGTTACTGTTTTAACGCACTTTCTACAGAACTATAGGTATCGAAGAAACACCATCGCATTCTCATGATTACAGTCTGTAATGTTGAATTTATGTGCATTCTGCTACCACAGACCTTGACAAGGAGTGAAAACGTTTCATTATGCTATTATCTATATAACCCTACTTACCATTCCTTAGCTAATTGTTTATAAGCTTTCCTTATTTCCTGTAATGTAGCGGATTTATGTATTCCTAATATTTTATAGGGATCACCTAATCCTCTGACACACATAAACACCAGAAAAAGACACAGAAAGTGTGTTTGCCATTTCATTTCTTATAGCAATTTCACAACACAAAATTTAATATTCCTAACCCAAAATGCACTACAACCTTGAAATTGCAGGACAACTTAAGCTCTCATATATTGATCTTTTCCGCCATATTAAAATTACATGCTCAGCATCAGAGCAAATATATATCGTGACAGTACTACAGAAACGTACAATCACAAGGCTGTGGTTTCCTATCTAGTACACTGATCAACTTGAAAATTTTACTGAAAGTTGCCAGTTGCTTCTTATTTTTATAGTATGTCACTTAATGATGACAGTAAGCTGTAACTAGATAAGAATATAGAAAGAGATATAGGGGATGAATAAACACGCTTAAAAGGATGAGGTGGTCTTAACTTAGGTTTTTTATATTGAGAGGAAAGGACCAGCAGATATGCCTCTTTGTAAACAGCCAAAACAAGAATTAATTTACAGTCTACCTCTTCTGTGTCTAACTGTCTGAGAAGTGTTTCGGAGTGCAGATGTGATTTACTAACAGTATCAAAACTCAAGTAAAACTTCGTCTTAAAACGCTACAACAAAGTTTGTGACGTGCTGTAAAACTCATTTAATTTTACATTTTACTTGTAAAAGCCACTCAAGTGCATAAATGATCCTAACAGTTTCTCTACATTCGCCGTGAATCGCTGTATACTGTGCAGCGGAAAAATATCACTTAGGAATAAAAACAGCTTAAAACCCTTATCTGTAAATTAGAATACCAAGAGAAGCGTTGGGTTCCACATATCTGTTGTGAGACTTGTTACACGAATCTTCTGGTTAGTTTAATTACAGGAGACCTTCAATGCCTTTTGCCATTCCAGTTATTTGGCTGGCGCCAACAAATGACACTGACGACTAACTATTTTGTATGCTTCCACCACGTTGAAGTACGAAGAATTATAAAAAGATGATTATTGTACATCCCCGTATACATTCTGCTACTCGACCTGTGTCCCATAGTGGTGAGCTAACTGTTCCATTATATTCCATAGGCTCAGAAGACGAACTTTGTGACCACAATCATCCATATCTACGGATCCTGAATTTTCACCTAATGTTAAATCTGAACATCACAAAATTAGTCAATGAATTAAATGATTTCGTCAGATCCCTAGAATTTTCTGAAACTAAAGCAGAGCTGTTACCCAGATTGTAACAATGAACTATCTTGCTGAAAATGTGAAAGTGCCATTTTTACTTCTTGAGAAATATTTTTTCTGAGGAAGATGATATAGTATTTTGCAGGGATGTTTGTGGCTTATTGAGTACGCTGCACATTAATCACATCCCTGATCAGTGGTGGTTATTTATAGATGCTTCAAAATTAGGTCTCAATGCTGTGGTACTCCATAACGGCAATCAGTTGCAGCCAATTCCTATTGGTTATTCCGTGCATATGAAGAATCATATGGCAGCCTGAAACTCCATCTTGATTCAATTCATTATAATACGTACAAATGGGAAATATATATTTCAAAGTAATTGCAATATTAACTGGACTCCAACTAGGCTGCGCTAATCACTATTGTTTCATATGTGAATGAGACAGTAGAGATAGAGCTTCTCACTTCATAAAAAAAGGAATATCCTTTACGTCAAGATATGGAAACTGGAAAAATGAATGTTAAATATGAACCTCTGTGGAATCTGATAACATTTTAATTCCTCCACTACATATACAACTTGATCTCGTCAAAATTTTGCTAAAATGTTGGACCGAAATGGACTGGCATTCAAATACCTAGTTACAACATTTTCAAGAATTAGTGAGGCCTTGTTAAAGGAAGGAGATTTTGATAGCCACAGATTCATCACAGAGAAGTTGTAAACAACTTTATTTTTGTGAAATAAACGAGCTGGAAACCGTGAGAACCTTGTTACAAAGTTGCTGTCATTTTATCATACAGTGAGATGCAACATATGTCCCATAAATTATACCTTTTACACTCCCATCTGAATTGTTTTCATGAAAGTTGTGGGGAAGTAAGTTATGAATATGGCGAACATGAAAGCCCTATGCCATTCTCGTTTACTTAACGAAAGCTTTCGATTTACTGAACTGATCATTATTGATTTGGAAATTAGAAAATATAATCAGACAAGATAATCCACTGACTGTAATAATAAACAACACATTGGTCTACAACGAAGTACGATCCAATACGAGAAGATAACTTCAGAAGCTATGCACAAGCGTCACTTACCATCTGCTGTCAGCTGGCTGCTAGAAGATAAGAGACGACTGCAACATGACTATATTTCATACACATAGCTTGTACTACTACATTGATTTCATAAACGTTTTAATTTAAGGAAAAGAAAAATCTGGGGCGATGGCTTAACTAATAAGCAGGAGTGCTTTAACGTGCCAGTAAATCTATTGATATGGGGTTGTCGCTTTTAAGCAGATATTGGTCTGGGCTGAGTTTGAACCCTAAACCGTGAGTTCAGAAGGCATATCGCCTAAACAACAGAGCTGCCCAGACCGACATGTGTAAATTACTTTATTATGATTAGCTTTCTATCTTTTTATAAGATTAAATTAATACTTATATAGATGCCTGTTTTATTGCAGATTGGGATGGTGGTTTGAGATTCCTGAGTACAGAGAACTGATGGTATGTCAATTTGTTTCTTTTGCATAATACTTTCCAATGGTTCGAGCAAAAGCGAACCTGGGTAGGGTAAAGAAAGATGTACCGGTATTTGTGTCATGCCATGGGGCGGAAGCGTCACAGCCTGTAGACACGCGGCCTTTCCTGATTCACGGACGCCATAGTCAACCGGTTCTAGCACAGGTACGTGATAACTGTAGAGGACTTTACATTAAAAAGGTGGACTCGTTCTTAATTTCTGTATGCTGTCAGTTTTCACTCGACTGACACGTCAAAGAAGGCATATAGACAATTTCTTTCCCACGACGGCCACAAATCAACGCTAATTAAGTAATAGCAATGTGGACAGTATAAACATATATAGACTTGACGCGACAAATATTACCTAGAGATTTTGTACCCATGTGCTCTAACATAATAGATAAAACAACAATTAATCTAAACATGCACTATACATGAACGCTAGAGATTATTTATCATACGGTAAAAGTATGCAGGTAAAGCTTGGACATTTTTGTTTAAAAGAGATGCAAATCAATCATACAATATCAAGCGTTCTAGTGGCGTAGGAGCGCGGAGATATATGGGATTGAACCCTACATCTCAAAAAGAAGGGGAAAAAAGTTCGTATGTGCTAAATTAGTACTGAATGAGAGGGCCGGGGCTGAAACCATGCTATTAGTTTAAATAAATATAACAGCCGGCATCCTCCATTATCTGTGATATCGTGGTGGTCTAATATATATAGTAACGGGATCGAAACATACTTTTCAATTAAACAGCTTTGAAAAACCGGCGCCTCCACCATATATGACGTCTATAGATTTTGGGGGTGGTTAGACGTCACTGGTGGTGTAGAAAACAGGAATCTATAAAAGTATTAATTTAATATGATAAAAAGATAGAAAGTTAATCATAATAAAGCAATTTACACATTGAGTTCCTATACCTTATTCTGAGATGATATCGCCCTGGGAGGAGATGAAGCCAGTAGCCCCGAGTTCATTCCTACGGGCTGGAAGGCGACAGGTCTGTAGTCTCTTCCATACTCCTGAGTAACGTAGCTCAGTGATAACCGACAAAGACACACCTCTAAGTTAAGTGGAACTTGTATATTGACTAAACCGCCTACTACAGGAAATAGCCAATTAAGGAAAGTCAGGAAGCATTCATTCATGGGCTTGTGACATTATGCCCACGCATGCCATGATTCGAAAGAGGAAGTGATTCAATATATGCATGATTTGTAGTGAAGTATGAAAATAGTAAACGTTTGAATTTAGGTGCGCATATATGCAGAACCATACATTAGAAAATAACGTTTGGCACAGGTTTCAATCAGGCATATAGAGAAGTATGTGTTATGTCTAAAATTATAAAGTAATTGTGGAAAAATGAATTTAGCAGTTAATTAAAATAGTTTTTCAAATATCTTACTAATTTGAAACAGTGTACAATTTATAAAAGTTAAGTTTTAAGAGATAATTTAATAAAAGTGCTACCAGATATAGCTAACATTATACTTAAAAAGTTGGCAAAGTTTCAAGCTTTATTGTTGTTTATTTTTTTTAGAAAAAAGTATCAAAATATGAAAATTTAAAGTTTATGAAGAAAAGGAAAACCAAAGTACCAACAACTGTAACTCATTAACGTGGTGGTTGAGAACATTCTAGATGCATAATGTTGCTCATTTTTTGTTTCTCTGTCCTCTGCCTTCTTTCTCTTTCTTCTGGTGGTTTTGGCTTCCTTTGTCATCTCTTTGCCTGACATTTCAGCTTCGACAACTCGTTGTCGATCAATGATGCTGAGGTCTGCAATAGTGTTGTAACCAGGATGGATATCTAGTTTTTCTGTGATATTCACTCGGCTTCTAGCTCCATCATTATCACTGCACCCATTGCACCTATTTTTAGAGAAGTCAGGCCAATAAACAAAGTTTTTGGAAGCTGTTCCCAAATGCAGCTTTTGAAGGACTCATTGGGGTTTCTGGGTGGGAACATGTAAACACTTGGACAGAAGTTAAGGATAACCAAGGTAAATTCGTTTAATTATTTCCATTATTGCCAAAGAAAAAGTGTCTTTATGAATGTGCTGTTTCCCTGTAGCTTGGTGTACTTGGTGTTTGTACCAAGAACTTTCCTCCATTGTATAAAGCCCATGTTGTGGATTTTCATCGGTGGAGATCCTAGGAAACAAGGTGGTCCATACTGCCTTCTTCACGCCTTCAAGATTTTCTGTGCTTCTTCTAATAGCAAGACCATAATATCCATGTTTACAATCAAGTTAGAAGAAATAAAATAGCTAAAACAAAAAACAAAAACAAAAAACCGAAAACAATAGGAAAATTCACTCCCTTGCTTCAGTAAAACACTGAAAACAAATAGCTATCATGCTCGAAGACTGACAACTAGTGTTAGACTTAACTATTGCCTGTCAAATGTTTAAGAAAAGTATTTTATGATCAATTGGAGTAGTTGTAAAGATAAACATTTCAACTTCCAGACATGGGATTTAAAAGGCGCCACTATCTAACATATTATAATCTGGAACGATCAGACTTTTTAATGACATATACGTTGAAAAATCGATTTTTAGAGATATTCCACGTTCGGGTCCCCACACCATTTAATATATAATTTGTAATGTGGGCAGTGTTTTTGTCTAAGTGAGATTAATATTCATAATAAATGAATGGGTATGTAATTGAAATTTAAGTTACACACGATTTCTCAAGTTTAGTCTATGGCAAAGGGAACAATAATATAATTTTTCACCGATAAATGTCTTTAAAAAAAAAAAAAAAAAAAAAAGTGAAATTTTAGCTTGTCTAATTTCTGTTCAGAGTAGCAAAAGGATTTTTAAGTTTCGCCATGGAAAACATTTGTTTTATAGCTTTAATATTATTATTTGTATGGCACCTCCTTACAATTGCGCACAAACTATTAGCCAAGTAATTAAAAATTGCAGATGAATTACCATAAAAATTATTATAGGCATTTGAATTATTTTTTTTTTTACAATTTCAGACAGTTTGGGATAGGAGAGGCAAAATAAGTCATAATCAAATACATTATTATTATTATTATTATTATTATTATTATTATTATGTTATAAAGATTACAAACGTTTGTTCATTCAAATACTACTTTTATATAGCAAAAAGAATGCTTTAAGTTATTATCAATTGAAATTTTGTCAACAATTAAGTAACTCAAACCGAACTATTAAATTAACAGAAACGTATTCATTCTTTTCTATTTTTGGTAACAGGAGCCATTTTTGAGGAAACTTCATCTTGTTCAATGTAAACGTCCACGGACGCCATTGAAGATATCAGTACCAATTTTGGAGAATGAGCAACAAAGATAATCCTGCAGTAAGGACACGGCCTGTAAAGAGAAAGAAAAGCTGCAACGAAAAAGAAACATAAGAAGCAATCCATTTCTCTAATATTTAATGACTGGACTGCTTTTTCGCAGTAATAAAGATTTGAAAACGACTAAATAATATAATGCTGATGATGATGATGATGATGATGATGATGATAATAATAATAATAATAATAATAATAATAATAATAATAATAATAATAATAATAATAATAATAATAATAATAATAATAATAATATATTAGTAAAAATGTGAAATAAACACCTTTCAAAAACAAATGTAATGTTTTGATTCAAAATGTAAACAACAAAGCTACACAAAATTATAGAGAATATGAAAGCAAACTGTCATTTTTATCTATCATGCATGATGTCTTTTTAACCAAGTTGATAAACAATGTTTGCAATTTCATCCCACCTAACACGTGCACGCTCCAATACTCTTCCTTCCTCTGGTTGAATTTCATCTTCCTCTTCCTCATCTTCAGTAACGTGAAATTCAAAATCCCCGTCATTTAGGTCATGCGATCATCGAAGGGATTGTTTCAGTTGCAATTCTCACGTTACGTTGCAAAATGGGAAATCGTTGTTTCACTTGACCAAAACATTTTTCCATAATGCTACTTTCCTTTTTATGCAGAGTGTGTATGTGTGTGTATATACACACAACGATTGATGAAACAACGATATATATATATATATATTGGAGTGGCAAAGAAAATATTCTTTTCCATGTGCTATAGGTGTCCTGGACTGCACGCATATTCCCATCAGAAAGACATCAAACCATGGAAAGACATAAACTGGAAGCAATTTACAAGCATCAACATAATGGCTATTTGTAATAATAAAGAAATGTTTATAAACGTTGGTGTCTCTTGGCCGGGATCAATGCACGATTCTCGAATTTGGAAGAATTCAAATGTGTGCAGAGTGATTAAAGAGAACCCAGCACATGCTCTTCTTATGGGAGACCTAGGATTTTGTTTAGCTCCATGGCTAATGACGCCTTTTAGAACTCCCACTGTTCCACAGTAACACACACACACACACACACACACACACACACACACACACACACACACACACACACACACACAATACACATACCGAAGCTTCCGAGTCAAAGAGGAGGGGGAACTTTCTTCAGAGCGGCCCATTGGCGCGGGAGTACCGGAAGGCAGCGTGCTGTCCCCGGCGCTCTTTGCAGCTTACATGGCCGACATCTCCACCCGTCCAAACACCCACACCTGTAATTACGCGGACGATCTCATGATCTTCACGATGAATCGGAACACCAGATACAGCTTTCGACAAATTCAAGCTCACCTCCAAGCCAAGAAGGTAGAGTGGAGTGGCAGGTGGAGTGAGAGATGGCGAATGACCATCAGTCCGGAGAAGAGCTCTGCGATTCTCCTGGCGAAAACCATTAGAAATCGGCTTCACCGAAACTTTGTTTTACGGCACCGTAGGGTGCCTTGGGTGAACACGACAAAGTATCTCGGAGTGACGCTGGACCAATGGTCGACTTTCACTCCGCATGTCAGTGGCAAGGTGAACCTAGGGCACGCTGTTCTCAGGCAGCTTTACCCCATGCTCAACTCAAAGAGCATGCTCCTTACCCTTAAAGTTCAACTGTTACGGGCGGTCATTACGTCTCTAGTGCTGTACAGGTACAATTCTGTACAGATCTGGGGGACCGCAGCTTAGGGTCCAGACGCTGCAGAACCGGGCGTTACGTATGATTTACGGCAACGGTTGAAGATTTCCTGCCCACATCCTTCATGAACATTCTGGTATCCCCTACATGATCGACGTAATCAGATCGAGGGCCCGATCATTGTACAACACAATTCCTAACCATTCCAACAACTGATGAATTCTCTGGGAAATTATGATACCAGAGAAGTACGTCGTCTGCCATCATTCCGACTGCCGAGAGACACCACTGGCCCTTTCGGTTAGCCACGCCCTGAGACAAATTTTAAATTCAACCTGAAAAGGGCAAAGGGACAACAACCCGTAACCAAAACGGGGTAAAAACATTTTAGCGTATCGTCCTGACACTGGGTGAACGCTAAATCTAAATTAAATCAAATTAAACCAGCTCCATGCGGGAGGAAACTGCGCGGCCTCCTGATTGGCCCGTGCAAGCGCCCGTGGGCGTGTCCTCCCTCAACAAAACTTCCTGTACTTCCAACCATCCCCCAGTAACACACTACTAACACGACCTAATTACCTACTGTGCGGGCCAAATCTCTTGACGTTTCGTGTGAGCCAATACGGTGTGACCGCGCGGTTGCCAAGCTTCACTTCGATTCGTCAGAACGTTACGCGTTTGCTATAAAGGTAATCGCAATATTCACTTAAAAATTACAAGAAAACAAGAATAGAAATGTAATATACAAATAGAGAAAGAATAACCATACCTTTCTATGCGTCCTTTGTTATTCATGCGGCACAGCTAAGCGTATCCTCATCATCCTCGATATCATTGCAGTCGTCGTCGTTATCGTCGTCGTCATCAAACCCACTCACTGTCTTCAGAATCGCTATCGTCTTATAGGTTAATGTTAATGGGTTCTAAAATTCTTGGTGTCATATTTCTTTTTGGAAATCCTCTTCTTGTAGTTTTTCGTAATGTTTTACACATGCAACACAGTCTTCTTGTAATACTTTATCAAGTCATCATAAACTAATTGTTCCACGTCCGCAATTTTGAAAGCATTATTTTAGCAACTTGCCTTTTGATTTGAGCCCATATAAACTCTATAGGATTATACTTGAATTGATAAGGGCGGGGTCTTATAACCTGATGTCCCTTTTCATTAGCCAGTAGATCCAGTTCAAAAATGTTCTCATTACTTTTGAAAGGTTGTACCCTTTCTAAAAGCTCGACTTTTGATTCCAGAGGAGAAAACACAACGCCTTTTTTCTTCTAACCACTTAACTATAACGTCTTTTTTGGAAGAAGTATTAGGAATTTTGTTTATAACAACAGAATGATAAGGTGCATTATCCATAATAATTATATGGCCTGCCTCTAGACCATTTAAAAATCTGTTTAAAAACCACTCCCGAAATGAATCGGATTTCATCTCGTGATAGACATCCGTTTTTTTTTTTGTTGTTGTTTTTTTTTCGATCTAAACACCCATTTACTTTCTGAAAGAAAACTTGTATGAACGGATCCTACGTGACAAACTATAAGTCTATTTCCTTTCCCTATTGGAACTTTTAGACTTCCATTTCTAGAAGAGTCTTGCCAAATGTACCTCACTGTATGATTCGGTTTACCCATGTTTCGTCCAAATAATATATAGGTCGCGTGTTACCTGATTGTCTGATGTCATGGATGTTGCGCAGAAACTTCAGTCTCGCAGTCTCTTCGTTCCATTAGAAACTGTCGCTCATCAAGTGTTTTCCTATATTTAATTCTAAACGTTTCGGAAGACTTCTAGTGGAAGTAACAGAACCTGCATCCCCTATCTTTTCCCTAAGCACCATCGTTATTTTCTTTGCAGTCGGAAATTCTCCTTCATCATAAAATTCAAAGACATTACGCCGTACATCTTTTTCGAAATCGTACAGGTTTGTCACTCTCTTAGGTACACGTTTGTGCTTTCTGGGCGATGTAAACAATGTCTGAGATCCCAATGCGTGCATCTTTTTTTGTTTCCCTACACACACGCAATACAGTTGATGCACTTAATGAGCACGCCGCTGCTGTATGTTCTCGACATTTGGTAAAGTTAAGATTTTTGCGGCTTTCTTGTTTGCATACTTCTTAAAGAAATTATATACACTGAACACAATAGCCCTAACCTTACTGCTGTATTCACTGGTACTCGTACTTGGCTTACTGAGCGATATTTTCTTGAAAGAGTCAACTTTATGGACACTAGTGCAAAGTCTATCACTGTAGGAATTGAATACACCGCAGTTTAATTCTCAACTTTCAGTTCCAGCACGCACGCATCAGCGGCGTTTACTGTTTATGCGTTATCAATGTTTTAACCCTGAGTTATCACATCAATACACTCCATCGTTTATGCTTCCTCGACAATGTGATGACAGTTGCTGAATCTTAGCGAAGTTCTCAGTTGACTTATTGTTAGTGCATTCCAAGTAACGAGCTGCTGAATGTAAAAAGTATAGCATGTACTTGGTTCTAGGACTCTGTATTGTGCAGAAATAAGCGTAATAACTATTACAATGTGCTCATCATTGGTTTTCCAAATGGGATTTTCTTGAAACAAAACAATACATTATGTTTAGAGCTGTGTGAGAGAGTTTTTGAAAGATTTTCATGACGAGATCTTACCTTCACAGAAAATCTCGCCGAATAACTATTTCTAAATTTCTTTAGAACATGGAGAATTTCACATTATTAGTTGATAATTATGTCTGTTGTATTATAATGTATAAAACTACTACGACAGCAATGGATTTATTACTATTAAAAGAGTAACCTTTAAGAAATAGTCTCCATTTAAACATCACGAAATATAGCTATAAATTAGTGATTTGAGATACAAACCCTGGGTGTAAAAATATTATTCTTTTTCGAACTTGTTCAGGAAAATATCCGCTTTTATCCTAGTTACCTGTTACTTTTCTGAAATATGAAATATGCCTGTACGCACGTGATATTGCAATTAGAGTTTTACCAGCGGCGAGGTGTACTGTCCGTATGAGGCAACGCTATATCGTTGCTATTGACTACTGCCGTATTAGTGGGCACGCCTCAAACGTCAAGAGGTTTGGCTCATACCTTAAGCTCATCTCGCAGGTAAAGCCGGGAAGCGGCTCGTTACTGCGGCAACGACAAACGACCGAGGCATGCCCTGGCCGACCAGTTATGCGTCTGGCGTCTGACTCTTCCTGCCGCGTGACCTTGGCACAGTCGCCATCGAATTGTAGATTGTTATCAGTACAAGTCATGCACACTTATGTTGACAACACATATACATAGTATTATAGTAAGTTGTGATATCAACTGTAACAATTGGTCAATGAATGTGTTTGTTTGTTTCTGCGCGCGCGCGCGCGCGCGCGCGCGTGTGTGTGTGTGTGTGTGTGTGTGTGTGTGTGTGTGTGTGTGTGTGTGTGTGTGTGTGTTTCTTCCTTCAAAAAGAAAAATATAGAAATTCAGAAGGATCTGAAAACGCATGGATTCAGTTATGTAGAAGGGATGATCGTTTCTCTCCAGATAATTCCCGCATTCGTTCCATTCATTTTGACGAGGAAGATTATGAACGAGATTTAAAAGCGGAATTTCTCAAACTTGCTCCTAAAAGGATTAAATTTAAATGTGGTACAGCAATGCTTTTTAAAATTATCTGATGACTTGTATCAGAAAGTTAACAGTGCTAAAAAATGACGACAAAACGGCTTCTAAATAGAGATGCAAAGTAATAGTAAATACTCTGTGAGAAGAAACAAACAAAATTCTGAAGTAAATATCTCCGAAAATCCTGCTGCTTACGGGCTTTCTGCGACATTCCTCGTGTGCTGAAATTATTCAGAAACCATTTATTGGTCGAAATATGTTTTACTTAATGATAAGGAAGGAAGTCACAAAAGAGGTTTCTAAAAGCACGTTTATGCTAGAAAATGCTATGACTTATGCCACAATCTCATGTTACTTACAGGAACTGAAAGCCAAAAAGTTCGTCCTGCCATTTATTAGGCTGAAGAATATGAACAAGAGAAAATCAGAAAAATGAAAAATATCCGACACAAACGCACTGATTTGGCGAGAGAGAAAATGGGAAAAGTGTGCTACAACTGAATAAATAATTGCATATGTACATGAAGCAGGAAACACTACATGGGTAGGTAATATGTTTTATTGTATGCCTATTGTTTTTTCCGCAATACTTTCTTATGTGTTGAGTTATTTATGAAACTCTGTTAGGATGCATTTATCAAACAGAAGAATTCCAGCAAGATATTTAAACAATTGGGGGCCTATAGCTAGCGTAAGACATAGGGGCATATGGTGAGCCTTTATATTTAATATTTTAAACAATTGCTACTTTGGCTTCAATAATTTAAATCTAATGGTTAGAGCTGAACAAGTTACGTTTTATTTGCGATTTGATAGGAAAAACTGAATGTGTATCTTTACACAGCACCATAGCTTTTAATTTGTTAACAATGACCACAGCAGTAAGCACGCCGTGGCTGAGTATATACACCAGATGACGTCACGGCCAGGTGTGCGAGAGAGAAACATGCGCGTGACACCTACCGTGTAGGTACTGAACTTACCGTGGATGTGGTAGATGGGTGACTCATATACCCATATTCATGTTGTAGTAAACAAATTGAATGCATGCACAATAGACCCTCTCTTACCTTAGAACCGGTCACTTTCTCGTGGTCCAACAGTAACACATCACTTAATGCTAAGTAGCAGTAAACATAGTAGTGAAAATGAGAAGATTGCCGATTTTTAACACAGCATCCATTTTTATTGTAATGCAATTAATGAAGTTTGACACGAACAAGTACAGTAATTCGTTAGTAAAGCTCATTTATGAAGAGATAATTGGTTTCTTTTCGATTTCGGAGCGTCCATCAGTGGCATGATGAATCACATTACTAAGAGATTGTTTCATGTTATCAGGTACAATGATACCACTCACGATGGTCCAGTGTAGGCTGTAATGAGTCTACAACCATCATATTTACTAGTCATTAAAATAAAAAAAATATATATATATTATAGCTTTACGGTGAAAACATTATTATCGTTTTCATCATAAGACTAAAATGTGACGCTAAACAGGTATGACACATAATTCCTAGATCTTTGACAGGCAGGTGCCAGAATCACCAGTCCACAACATATTCTCAAACCACATTGACGCATGCTAAGTACCATAAAGTCGAAATCTAGGCGTTGCTGCGGATTAAGATTTCGGATATTGCAACTTTGAATCGGAGCACTACAGTTAAACTCACTGCGGGACTTTTAGAACTTTTGATCATGAAATAGATCGTTTTCACAAGAAACCGCTTTAGCACTTTTACAGTCATGGTTGCATGCTGGGAAGGAACCAGAAGCACCTTGCCCCACTAATTAAGGATTTATTTATTTTTACTAAGATTAACCAAACAGGAGAAGTGCAGAAGAAGGAATAACATTAAAATATATTAATGTAAAAACAAATGTTTAAATTATACACATGTGCGAGGATTGTGTATAATTTGGGATGATTGAAATAGAATACTTAGAAAATTGGCATCATCATCGCCATTCATCAGTAATTGGACGAGATAATGTGTCCATACTGCCTCTATGTCGAGCACTCCCTCTTTCCAGCGATCGAAGCAGCATTCAAGTGTGAATGTCTTAGTCAGGAAAATGTTCTAAGATTTCAGTTCATAGCTGTATTTACAACAGAGGAGCATCTAAGCTACATTACAAAATAAGCACTAAGCTAAGATCTACTATGAAGCAAGAACACTTATCAAATTTGTGCAACAGAAATTTGCAATAGATGCTAGTTCAGAAGATAATACTGAAGAACAATAAAGAATGTCCCCGTTTAAGAGGAGAATGTCAGTTTAAGGGTCAGGTACAGTTGATTACCAAGGACACAGCCGTTTTCTTCAACTTCTAATTTGGTACATATCGCTTTAGTTCAATTGTAACTTTAAACGCAATGTCTAAAAAAAGTAAATTAATTTAAGCCTCATATAAAGCTAATGGTTAATGTGTTGATCTTGAAACCTTGGAATTACCATTCTGAGAACCACAAACCTAGATAACAAAAACTGCTTGAAATATAATTTTCGGAGGTGAACATTTTAAAATTTATGTTGAGGAGCACTCTCAGATCCTGCCCCTCCGCTCTTCCGGATATAGTCCGTACCCAACTAACTCCCACAATGGTCCCCTATGATATTAACTCTGTGCACGCCTGTGATTATAGTTAGAGATTTTGGGGCACATGCCATATTCATTGCTTTGGTTTGTTTCCTATTGATGTCATACCCAAATCACCTGTGTCCTCAAACTTCCATATAAACTTCTTTAACCATTTGTTCAATGGGTCAAGACGCATCTTCATTGCAAATTAAGTTGAGCATTATTTAACCTGTGCGGTTCTCAGCATCCTATTCTGGCCTAGACATGAACGATAGAGGATTTTTTGTAAAGTAGCTTCCAAGGCTTAGCTGCCATTTTCATATAAGGTGTGCATCTATAATTAAAAGCAGGGCATCATCATGCCATAATTTATGTGGCCAGAGTAGCATTAATGAATTTGTAAACAGTTCTGCCAGAACTATTTACTCTCTCCATCTCTTCCTTTGTCAAATGAAATGCTGCAGGGTAACTTTAACTTCATTCCATAATTCCAATAATGACATTGGCCATGTAACATCCAACTGTGTCTGTAGTTCCATCAATGGAGATCCAAAATTGTTTTCTACAAATCTGTTTTTGAACTTTTGCAGGTTCTCTTCATAGAAGTCATTCACACAAGCTCCTCTTTTTCTTAGAATTTGTTATTTAGTTACTTCTACAGAACCTTTTATGGGATTGGTTTTCGCATTTTCATAACAAGATTCCTGAGTCTACGAAAGCTTTGACAGATCCAGAGAAAACGGTGACTGTCTGCCAGATGTAACTATTGATATTTTTGTGAACTTAGGCCTGGCCATTTAAACACCATAGATTTATTTAACGTGTTTAGTTGTAAAGTACCTTTTTTCATGATTAATGCATTTTTCACACATTTACAAAAGATTCCCATCCTTAGTCAGTGCATCCAAACTGAATTGATGAATATGGTCATGAATGACAACTCTTATTGATTTTCTTTCTTTCTCTACAACACGTTATCTTTTTGAAATTGACCTACAATCTCACAATGGGACCTGACATACTTCTCTCAACCTCTCTCTTTCCTATTCATTATGCCCATTACTGTGTATTCCATTCATTAATGAAGATTCTATTATGTGAATGGGTCAGGAGATAAACTTTCGACCGTCTGAAAATAAATAATTGTATTTACAGTGACTCTCATAATGATTCGGCTCTGTCTAATTAATCATCTTTGGGTTCCTCTTACATAATATTTTCTAGTAATTTATGTTTTGAAAGTAGGCATATATTTCTAGTTTATGATCAATATAATAATTTGCCTGTGTTGTATGATAGGAAGGAAAACGTTTATTTAGATCCAGAGCAACAGATGTCATTGCTCATAATCATTCAGTTTCACCCCCTTCCACTTCATATTACCTTAGTTAGGCAAAAGGTGAAGCATTTAGTATACTAAAGCTCGCTCAAACGAGTGGTAGTGTACTGCTCGAGTTGAATACTAACTCAAAAGTCAAATGGGTTAAAGAGCACGTAAACTACATTCAAAATAGGGCAACTTTGCATATTTCATCATGCCAAAGGCCATAAGTATATAGAAATTGCAAAACTGTTACAAATTCTCAGGGGTAGTGTTGGTGACTTAGTTAGGAGGTACAAAAATGAAGAAGAGTGGATGGAATTGGTATCACCACCAGGTCAGCTAAGAAAACAAAGAAGAATATGCTATAGTCAGAAAAATAAAGATACATCCAAAATTAATTGTGCTACAGATTGCCACACAGGTGAATGAGCAATGGAGCAAGGCAGGTCAGTCCACAAATACATAGGATGACAGAAGCCTTTAATGGAAGAGTACCTAGGAAGAAATCCTATGTCAGTGAAGTATATAGGAGGAGAAGACTAAGCTTAGTAAGCAGTACATTCAAAAGGACAAAAACTGATGGAATTATGTTCTCTTCGTTGATGAGAGTCCCTACAAAGTTTTTGGGTCAGGTGGAAGGATTATGGTATGGTGAAGATCTAATCAAGAGTTATGAAAAATAAACCTGCAACCAACTGTGAAGCATGCTGGAGGAAGTGTGATGGTTTGGGAGTGCATTTCTGCTAGTGGACCTGGAGAGTTGGTGTTTATTGATGGTATGCTAAACAAACATATATATTTACAGTTGCCTAAAGACTCTTTGTGGAAAAATGCTGAGAAATTAGCCATATTGGAAACATTCAAGTTTTATCAGGATAACGATTCCAAACACACGACCCATGAATCACATTCGTGGCTGCTGTATAAATGTCCCAAGGTAATTCAAACTTTGGCCCAGTCACTGGATTTGAATCCCATTGAAAATTTGTGAAATGTATTAGACTGCAGGATAGGAACTTGTTCAATTACCTCAGCCATGGAACCAAAGAGAAGACTGGTGGAAGAATGGAATAGCATTAGTTCTGACAAACACAGAAGTTAGTATCTAGTATGCCAAACTGTGTAAATGCTGTTTTGCATCAAAAGGGCCTTCAAACTAAATACTAATGGACAAAATGCTGTACCAAAGTGAAAAATGAATGTTAATGTGCATATGTATTTGCTCAGTAAAGGTTTTTGGTTACTTAGAATATGGATAAAAGAAAGTTAGTGTTTGCTTAATGTGGAAGTATGTGTCCTGGAAGGTAAGGTGTAAATATTTTGCTTGCAAATAAATTAAATGTAATGTCAGGTCAGACATCAGTGGTTTCAAATATCACAAAAGTAAATATGTATGGGAGTCTCTGTATATGGGACAAGATACTCAATAAATATTCTTTTTTGATTTCTCATTTAATTTGTGCAAATTTTCTGCTTTAATATATTGAAATTCTTCGTGTTCTTTTTAAAATGCATGAACAATAGTAGGAAAAAAGTCTTTAAACATTAAAATAGGCAAGAAGGACATCATATATAATTGCTCTACCATTCACAAATGTATGGAAACATGCATGCAATCTGATTCTTTAATGTATCCACCCAGAGAGAAAAATACATTTTGGGATTTAGTAATCACATTTTGATCACCAGGAGATGTGACAATAGCATTGAATACTTATCCTAGATATTTTATTAGGAAAGATCTGAACAACTTGCCACAGTAGAGTCTTTTAAATGTAAATCTTTTGAACTTTTTTGCAGAAAATAAATAAGCACTTTGTCCAGTGATAGCCATAGTGAAAAATTAGTTTTGGAAGAAGGGTGCTAAATTTAATATTACTTATGTTTTGCTTATGTGAAGGGCATTTCATACTAACTATGCCACAACCTCTGGGGAAAAGAACACTTTATCTTGCAATGGAGGAGCTGAGTTTAGTAACCTAAATAAATATTTGTTTATAAATGATGCTATCAACTGCCAATGCTGTGGTGTGCCAGAATTTCATCCTGCAGGAGCTCTTTTACATGCCAGTAAATCTTCTGACATGGGGGCTATCACATTTAAGCACACTTAAAAACCATTTCTCTAGGTCAGGTTTGAACCTGTGAACTTGGGATAAGAAGGCTAATGTCTTATCAACAGAACTAACCAGACCAGCATTGAAATTAGTAATCAATAGAAATTAAGTGGACCTGCACCTATCATTATGGGAGTCAATTCTTAGATTTTAGGGAGAAGGTGAAATGGCGGCCCTTGCAAGTAAATGTTGTTCTTAATCTGTCTCAACTTTGATATAAAACATTTAATTTGCCCTGGTTAATCAAAACTATGGCTAAAAACAAAGTAGATGAATTTATTAAGCATACATATTCAAGATATTGTAGTAATTTGCATATCAGAGCATCATATCTGAGAAATAGAGCTAAAAAAAGTGTGAGGTTATGTAACTACAACTACAAGCAAGTTAAATTGTAGAGGAGTAGTCATTTCTGATAAAACTACAGGCATAAATAATGCATCATTTTTAAGGAGCAACCAATGTATGGAGTAAAATTCAGATGCATTATATTCACACTGCTTTCTCTATCCTCTATTGTGTATCAGAGGATATACAACTATTCTTACGAAAGCTTATTTTCCAATCTACTTCAAATTGAGATAAACTTTGCAGAAATTACTACATTACATGTTTTGTTATAGATACAAATGGAATAGATGCTATATGCTGACTTCAAAGTTCCAAACTCTTTGCAAGCAATGCGAAACAATGGGATGCTAAGAGGACTTAAAACCATGATAAAGGTACTGAGTTATTAATATTGTATAACTCAGGAATAACTTTGGCAGAAAGAGAAAGTTATCTGAAATAAATATATGTTTTAAAGAGATCTCTGTAGTAATGTTTCATTTATGGGCTTAACATTTTCCAGTTATGCAAGATTATAAAAATGTTTTTTCCAACAAAGAGGACTCCATAGGCTACTCCCAAAAAATTCAAGATAAACCTCTTATTTGTCATTTAGAAGTCTTAAACATTTAATTAAAATTGTTAAGGGTCCTTTTTCAGATAATCTAATGGGTATCATGTGGGTTAGATGGAGTGGGATTGTCTTGAAAATCTGTGTGTCGCATATCTTTGGAAGACACTGAACCAAAATACAAAGTTAAGTATTTATCAGGCATCTTGTTTTTGAGATGAAACTGTTCTCTCTTTCTCTAATCATACTATTTAATACTCTAGTTTATAACTCCATGGCACGACAGCTCACGGGAAACCTTGGCCTACCGCCCGGCCGCTGCGTCCCCCATCTCGGTCCACTACAGACGTCATGGATGGGGTGCAGTATTGGAGGGTGAGACGTGGTCAGCGCCTCGAGTCCCTCCCGGCCGGTTAATGCGGTCCTCATGACCTGGAGCCGCTACTTCTCCATCAAGTAGCTCCTCAATTGGCCCCCCAGGGACCTTACGAGGCTGAGTGCACCCCGGGCCAGGTCTCCCAGAGGGGGAAAAATCCCCACGCTGGTACTGGGGATCGAACCCAGGTCTCCCGCTTGGTAAGCAGCTGCGCTACCACCGCGCTAAGGAGACGACCATACTCTAGTTTACAATTTTATAATAAAAATAATAGGGTGTTTAATCCTAGTTAATATTTTAAATTCCACCCCAATGCTTGGAATTATTCATGAAGCAATTATACCTTTTGATGTAATTAAAACTCATACATACATATATGCTCTCTCTCACAAGCGCACATTCATAACTCATAGAGACCATTTTCTAAAACTGCTTCTTTATTGGATTCAAAAGACTTCAAAATATGTATTACTGGTAATATCTCAATGTTGAAATTTGTGGTTACCTACCATGTACATGGTAGAAAAAGTAAAAATAGAAATTGAAACAAACACACTCATTGCTCTAATGATATGTAAAAATAAAAATATTTGTTTGATTTGTTGTCAATAACCAGCATTATATCAGTACTGCAGTGTACCAGAATTTTGCCCTGCAGAAGTTCTTTTACATGTCAGTAAATCTACTGACATGGGCTCTTGCTTTTAAGCGCACTTAAGAACCTACCTTGGTATCAGAAGACTAGTGCCTAACTAGCTAGCCACTCAGACCAACAAAAAATAATCAGATTCTTTTGGAAAATTATCATGGCTTTATAAATAGATTAGAGAGAGATCCATCTCATACATGTACAGGCAAATGGTAATTTTAACACTTTTATTAACTATGAAGAAATGATTAGCTTTATCTCCCTGCTATCTACATTTAGCTTGGAATATGTATGCACTTCCCTTACATAAATCATGTGCATACTACAATAAATGTTAGTTTTTATGGGTGTAGAATAAATTTCCAATTAAAGAATAATCCCTGCTTTAAATTGTCAAGTGACTCCTCCATCCATCTGTAATAGAAATACATTAGCAGTTTGAGAATAAGGATATTTCTGTACATTATTAACAAAAACCCTAAGTGGAGTAGTTTTACCTGTATTATACATGGGAAACTGAAAGAAAATTCAAAATGTAACACATTTGGAAGTGTATAAAATGTGCA
Organism: Hymenopus coronatus; assembly: GCA_030762935.1. Taxonomy (NCBI): domain Eukaryota; kingdom Metazoa; phylum Arthropoda; class Insecta; order Mantodea; family Hymenopodidae; genus Hymenopus; species Hymenopus coronatus. The sequence goes on along the minus strand of CM060885.1, from coordinate 31,064,871 downwards.
TGCGGACAACATATAAAAATGGGATTTTACTCTAGTTTTGTGTAAAATTTTAATTTTTTTAAGACCAGCTCAAAATATATGGAACTTTGAAATACCAAGACTCCACTGTATTATTTTTACATCAAACTTTGCAGTAGATGATCACTAAACCAGCTGCAGGTGATTTGCATGCTTGAAAAATGTCTAAAACATTTTCAAAAAGGAATTTTACTACAATATCATTTCAAAAAAAAAAAAAAGTTGTTCTTATGCACTCATTCCCCATATAATATGGAGGAATATTTTAATAATGGCTCATATAATGTGTAAATGCTTAATTAGTTTTGAAGTAGGCATATTCTTTAAGTTACAACTTATCCCTTATTTGTGTTTTGCATTATGAATGATAGGGTGCTGTGCCGATGGTGCTATTCAAATAAGTTTTGTTCTTGCTCTTTATGTAATGAAAACAAACAAAAAAAAAAAAGATTGCATTCACAAGACTTACCCTATTCACTCTTCCACTATTCTTCTTGTAAGTCAAGAAAGTTTAATCTTGTTGTCCATTACACATTTACAAATTTGTTGTAAGCATAAGAAGGGTATAATAGGTTAAAATTGTGCAGCACCAAAGTTTTCATTAGCCTGTATGTGTGTAAGATGGGGTGACCAGTGTGAAAAATACAATGTGCTCAACTGCTGGATGAGATCAGAGTCTGTGACTAAAACAATCCTCTGATTGGCTTACTTCCATCCTCCCTTATCATCCAGATGTTTATGCCTATATTCCCAACACTTATCAGATTTGTTCTAAGGGTCAGACAAGTCTTATTTATGATTACATTTAAAGCTGTCATAGATCTCAACTTTATTTGCTGTAAAAACTTGTGCTAATATGCATGCTTGTCTTCTATATGTGTAGTGCTAGAATAAAAGTTTCAGTATGAATTCTACAGCAGGATTACACAAGAGACAGTGTCTAAAATATCCTCAGAAATTTTGTTACATTTGCTGATGCTATACATTTGATGGGAAGATAAGTAAAATAGACTTACAGATAAAGAAACTGATTTACTCATATAAATCTCAGGATAAATTGCTTGCGCCTCATTCTGCATGTAACAGTTGTATTGAGGGATTATGTTATGGTATGAAGGAAAACAGTAGGCAATGCCCATTTGCTAAACCAATTATGTGGAGAGAGCAGCAGAATCACCATGACAATTGTTAGTTTTGCATCTACTAAGTTGCTGGCTACATAAAAAAAATCTGATCTGTTCCATCCACATGACTTTCTCTACATCTCTGCAACAGATACTTGTTAAAAAGCTATTTACTTCATGCTAATCGTGAAAAAATTAACAGAAATAGTCTTATTACTTGCTTCCTTGTAAGTAGAAGCGAAATAAGAGAGAACTATAGGTTAAAGTGATAGTCAAAAGCTGGTTGCTATGTTACTGAAGTTCCTTTGTTTGTATGGACGGAGTTGACAAATTCCTGTATGAGAAAAGTACAAGTTTTTTAAAAGTGGAACAAAAATTAAGGAATATCTCAAAAATGATCAACTCCAGGAAAAAAATGCATATGACATAAAAGTGTGTGTTTTAACATGCTGTATATTTTTTGTGTGGTAAGTTTTTGTGCATTTCTTATGGTTTAGCAGTTGTGCAAAATTCATCCAGAATAAAGTAGTCTTCAGAGGCTATTCCCAGAAAATTTAAGATATACATTTAATTTGTCAATTAAATATCGTTAATATACAATATTTTAATCAAAATTGTTAGAGCCATTTTCAAGAAAATCAAACATTTTGAAAAAAGTTCCACGTAAAAAGTAGTTTGTGGTGGGGGGGATTTTTCTCAAAATCCTCGTTTTGCATCCCTGGAAGATACTAAACTTAAATACCAAGTTTGGTATTTTACTGACTTTTCGTTTTTGAGTTATCGTGTTCACAGACACATGGCTCTTTTTCTGAAAATACTTTTTTACTTTCTCCATACGTACTATGTAAATAGTGTATAGAGAAAGTATTGCACTCCACCAAAAAATTCGATACCGAGATTTCACCGGAAATATATGTTTTAGGGTCCCCAATATCCAAAAAAAGCATTTTCACAAAAAGGTCCGTGTATGTGTGTGTGTGTCCGTGTGTCTGTGAACACGATAACTCAAAAACGAAAAGTCAGTAAAATACCAAACTTGGTATTTAAGTTTAGTATCTTCCAGGGATGCGACACGAAGATTTTGAGAAAAATACCCCCATTCCCAACTACCCTTTACATGGAACTTTTTCGAAAATTTTGATTTTCTCAAAAATGGCTAACGATTTTGATTAAAATTTCATATATTAAACATATTTACCTGACAATAAAATTTATATCCTGAATTTTCTGGGAATAGCCTCTGAAGAGTAGTTTATTCTGGATGAATTTTACTAAATTTTGAATAACTGCTAAACCGTAAGAGATGGACAAAAACTTACTACACAAGAAATGTAGAGCACATTAAAACACACAATTTATGTTATATACATTTTTTCGTGGAGTTCGTCGTTTTTGTGACATTCCTTATTTTTGGTTTCTGCTATGAAAAACGTATACTTTTCTCATACAGGAACTTGTCAACTCCTATCCATATAGACAAAGGAACTTCATTGACATAGCAACCAGCTTTTGACTACCAGTTTAACCTACAGTTGTCCCTTATTTCGCTTCTACTGACAAGGAAGTGAGTAATTAGACTATTTCTGCTATTTTTTTCTGATTAGCATAAAGTAAATAGAAGTATAAGCTTTTTAAGAATTATTTGTTGCAGGGATATGGAGAAAGTCATGTGAATGGTACACATCAGATTTTTTTGGTTACAGGGGACCCTAAAACATATATTTCCAGTGAAACCTCGGTATCAAATTTTTGGGTGGAGTGCAATCAATACCTTCTCTATACATTATGTACATAGTATGTGTAGAGAAAGTAAAAAGGCATGAATTAAATATCCAAATCTGAACTTGGCTACATGGCCTGTTCAACATGGACCTGACTACTTGTACCAGCAGAGCCCAATTTTGGTGAATCTGAAAGCAACTTCATGACTTCCAACAATGAGTTGGTTTCTGATCCAGAGGAATTTGACGATTCACAACAGTTTAATCAATTTAGTCAAATAGTTTAGCAGGGGATTAGACCTCACAAAGAAAAAACAACAAACAATTGAATTACTGAGCTCATAATTACAGGAGAATTGTTGTCACCTGGCATTACATTTTTGTGATACAGGAATAGAGAAATGCACTTCTTCTAGTGCCACACAGAAAAAGATCAACTTGTATTTTGTGTGGATGTGTGCAATCTTATTCAACAATTGGATAGGGAAGTATATGAGCCAAGTAACAGGCATCTTTTTATTGATTCTTCCAAATAAGGCAGCATTATTTCATAATGACAGCTTCAATTTAAGCTGCCTGTGCAATCTCTGAACCTAAGAGTGTCTTGTAAAGCTCTGAACATGTTCTTGAGAAAATTATGTACAAGTCCATGAGTAGCAAATAGGTTGTCACTTCTGTTACTAGAAGAGGGAGGATAAACAAAATTCCATCGTTTTCTTTGTGAAGAGGATAGCAGGGCAAGAGAAAAACATTGTGAAATTGACCAATGGCCAGAGAGGCAGAAATTGGAATCTGGATCAAAACCAGTTACTAATATGCCTCTTGTTGATTATTAAAAAGTTCTACTCCCTCCATTACACATAAAACTTGGCATGATGAAACATTCATGAAAACACTTGATAAAAATTGCCCTTGCTTCCAATACTTATGCACAGAGTTTCAATCAGTGACACAAGCTAAAATCAGTGAGGGAATATTTGATGAACCACATATAAGGACAGTTATGAAATCTGTTAATTTTACCAGCTCTGTGTATGAAACTGAAAAAGATGCGTGGAATGGATTCAGAGAGGTTGTTAAGAAATTTCTGAGATATGTGAAAGATCCTCAATACAAAGAAATTGTCAGAAATATGCTGGAAAATTTCCAATTTTTGCTGTAATGTGGGCGTGATGCTTCATTTCCTTATATCTTGATTAATTCACATCAAATTTAGAAGCTGCCAGTGGAAGGTTTCATCAGTACTTGAAAGTTGTTGAACTACGCAATTCAAGACATTGGGATGTATATATGATGACCGATTACTGCTGTTATTTTTCATGCAACGAACCTACCAGAAAATACTCAAGAAAATTACCTACACAGAAGTTCCATGGGAACAGCAAAAGGGGTACACAAGATAACTAACATACATTCTCAAACTCTGGTACATGTTCATGTTATTATTCATCCTTATTTTCTTTAAAGCTTGTATACGACTGTATAATATTTTTGCCAATTTTACAATTATGTTTTCATTGATCATTGTGATATTGCCAAAATGAGGTGTCTTACACAAAAATGGAGTGCATTTTTACTTTCTCTACATGTACTATTTCTCACATAGTGTATAGAGAAGGAATTGTATTGCACCCAAAAATTTGATACCGAGATTTCACCGGAAATACATGTTTTGAGACCTGCTGAATAAAAAAGAATTTTTTTTTAGATAAATGTCCGTGTGTGTCTGTGGGCAACATAGCTAAAAACGAAAACACTGTTAAATACCAAACTTGGTATTTACGATTGGTATCTTCCAAGGATGCGACATGAAGATTTTCAAGAAAATCCCCCCACCCCAAACTACCCTTTAAATGGAATCAATTCGAAAATTTTGATTTTATCAAAAATGGCTCTAGCAATTTTGATTTAAGATCTCTTACATTTAAGATATTTACATGCAAAATAAAATGTATATCTTGAATTTCCTGGGAATAGCCTCCAAAGACTTCTATATTCTGGATGATTTTTATTAAATTTTGCATAATGGTAAACATAATAGATAGCAAAAACTTACTGCACAAAAAATCTACATCACAATAAAACACACAGTTTATGTCATACACATATTTTTCATGGAATTGATTGTTTTTGAGATATTCCTTCTTTTTGGTCTCAGCTTTAAAATCTTATACTTCTCTCATGCAGCAATTTGTCAACTGCTGTCCATACAAACAAAGGAACTTCAGTCACATAACAACCAGCTTTTGACTATCTCTTTAACCTATGGTACTCCCTTATTTCACTTTTACTTACAAGGAAGCAAGTAATAAGACTATTTCTGCTAATTTTTTTCTCGATTAGCATGAACTAATTAGAAGCATAAGCTTTTTAAAAATAATTTGTTGTAGAGATGTAGAGAAAGTCATGTGACTGGAACACATCAGATTTTTTTTTAATTGTACCACAAAGGTTTACCTAGTGTAATAATAATAACAATAATTTAAAAGGTATAAAACAATACCATGAGAACTATAACCATTTATTGTTGAGGATGTTAAATTGTTACTATAATGGCTACTTCTTGCTATTGAATTCTGATTGAGCAGAAATAAAACCTATGATAACGAAGTCACATGGCATAATATAATGTTTCATTTGTCAACCAGACCAGTGACCTGCTTTAAATTTACCCAGCAAAATGTAAAAGGAAAAAGAGTAGCAAAGTTTGATGAAGAAATAGGTTTGTGTTTTTCTATAACTCCATGGCACGACAGCTCACGGGGAACCTTGGCCTACCGCCCGGCCGCTGCGTCCCCCATCTCGGTCCACTACAGACGTCATGGATGGGGTGCAGTATTGCAGGGTGAGACGTGGTCAGCGCCTCGAGTCCCCCCGGCCGGTTAATGCGGTCCTCACGACCTGGAGCCGCTACTTCTCCATCAAGTAGCTCCTCAATTGGCCCCCCAGGGACCTTACGAGGCTGAGTGCACCCCGTGCCAGGTCTCCCAGCGGGGGAAAAATCCCCACGCCGGTACTGGGGATCGAACCCAGGTCTCCCGCTTGGCAAGCAGCAATGCTACCACCGCGCTAAGGAGACGACCTTTGTGTTTTTCTACTGATGGAAAATCATCATTTTCTTTTTCCGATTCTCAGCGACTTTTCAGAAATTAGTTTATTAATGGAAATCCAGCAAATTATAATTTATTTGTTTTATTTGTTATGGTGTCAATTTCGTTTTTAAGTTGCAGTTGTCACGTGAAAAGAAATTTGAAGTCCAACAAATAAAGGGACAACTTAAAATCATAACAGAACAATTACAGATCCTAAATATGTAGCGGATGGAATATCTCTCTTGCTAAATCACAATATTTAAAAATAGTATAATCTAACTTTAATTCCAAATGCTGCACTAAATCTAACAGTATAAAATATACTTTCACTAATACTTCAACTCTGGATTAATCTATTATCCAAATATTTATAAATTGGAACCTTATAGATAACCCATTTCAAAATTTCTTGGCTAGGCTACTGATTCAAACTACCAAAATGCCTCCCTAGCTATGCTCTGGTGATGAATCAAAGGAACCTCTGAAGCTATCTTGTGTGACTGCTAACTTTTCCACAATAGAGCAGCACAGTCACACTGGAAAATATAAGTATTCTAACATACTCACCTACAGCTGTGCAGGAGTTGAAAGCAGTTCCTGGATCACAAGTAAAGCAGTGGCTACAAAATTCTGGCTTTAATGAAATATGCCAAATTACTGGCATTCTCAGTGGAATATATTAAACATTCACTGAGATTCATACTATTTCTGCACACATTGCAGCAGTTGTATCATGTGCTGTCAAGTGGTTGTTTTCAGCATTATACTATTCTGACATAACAGAAGTTAAACAATAGAGAACTTAGAGAAACTGTTGGTTGTTTACTTCCATAAGATACATGAATGGCGAAGAAAATAATATAAAAAAAAAACCCAAAAAAAACATCTAATGTATTGCACTCACGTGACTTTATCTAGCTACTCTACAAACAAACTTCTTACAAAAGATTCTTCTTCTTTCCACAAAATGCTAATCGAGATAAAGTTAGTAGAATATTCTTATTACTTAGTTCCTTATAAGTAGAAGGAAACTAAGGGAATGCACTAGGCTAAACTGACAGTCAAATGTTTTAAAAGCTATTGTTATGCGATTGTCATTGCAAATTGCTTCTTTGCTTGGCCAAGAGTACTACACAGTACTTCCTGTCTGAGAATGAAGTAAGTATTACATTTTTTGTGTAGTGGTTTTTGTCTATCTCTTACGGTTTAGTAATTAAGCAAAATTTGAGAAAATTCAACCAGAATAGAGAGGTCTTAAGAAGTTATTCCCAGAAAATTCAAGATATACATTTTATTTTTGATGTAAATAGCTTTAATATACAGGATTTTAATCAAAACCGATACAGCCATTTTTAAAAAAAATCAAAATTTTTTAAAAGAGCAGTAAAGGGCAGTTTTTAGTGGGGAAAAGCATTTTGGTTTCTGGAAAATCTTTGTGTCATATCCTTAGAAGATACTAAATCTAAATACCAAGTTTGGTATAACAGTCTTTTTGTTTGTTAGCTATGCTGTCCACAGACCTTTTTCTAAAAATGCTTTTTTTTTTGGACTCATGGGACCCCATAACATATATTTTCGGTGAAATATCAATATAAACATTTTTGGGCAGAATACAATACCTTTTCTATCCACTATGTACATTGTACATGCATGCTAGAGAAAGTAAAATGTTAATAGGGTATCAAATCAAATATGTTCTAAACTTATAAAAATAATAAAAATGTTAAATATCTAAAGGAAATTATTAACATGACACTTAAGCCAAATATAACCCAAGGTTTATTTTTCACTGCATTAAGTTTTTACTGCATATTCCTGTGGGTTTTACTGTATAACTTACATGCATATTTTACGATCTTTAGTGTGTCAAATTTCAAGGTCTAGTTATGAGTATATATTAAACATAGTATTTTAACCAATATCATTAGAGCCATTTTTAAGTAATAAAAAATAAAAAAACATTTTTCCAAGTAAAAATAGAAATAGAATGTTATTTATGGATCTTCTTTAAATACTGGGGCTCTCAGTATCCCATTCAATATTAGGTGTGAAAGACCTTGTCTAATTTCGTTCAATGTGTTCTTTATCAGGCTTGTGGTACCGTATGACACAGGACCAATGGCTTTACTTCTCTTCCAAAGGAAGCCATGCTAAGGAAGTCCCCTGGGGGTTTGAACCTTGCAACCTTGTCACAAGAGGCATTGTAACCACTACACATCATTTTCCATGTAATGAATACTTTGGATAGGGGATTTTCTTGAAAATCATGTTGCATCTTTGGAAGATGCTTAACTTAAATACCATGTTTGGTATGTAACCAACTTTGAATTATTGCACACATAGACTTTTTCTAAAAGTACTCTTTTTATTAATTATATATTGGACTAAAATATTTCTGCTAATTACTCAATTAATGGAGAAAGTTTATATAGGTGTATGTTTCAGTCACTTGGAGAGAGTGAACTTGACATGTTCGAAGTCCCCAAACAGACAAACAATTATTGGAAACATCTGAAATCTAGATATATGGATCACAATGTACATGATAAATAAATTCAGGATTTGATCTACTTAGAGAGTATGTGAAAAAAACTTATGAAGTGATTAAGAAGAGATAAAGAAGGAAATTGTGTGTAATTTGCTGCATGTACATAGCAGGGTTTATGCTAAAATCTCTGTCAGGGCATGCTGCCTGAATTATGCTCTCTCTCCTCAGATTTTTCCTTTCAAAAAAGATAGTGTTCAGTAAGTCATAAGTGAGTTTATTTCAGCATTCATAATCTCTGCACTTCTGAGTTGTTATAGCAAACATACAGGTTTGCTAAATTATTTGTAAAAAGCATTAAGAATAATAATTTATGGAAGACTCTATTGTAACAGTATTCACTTTGTAGGCTTCCTAAATGAACAAAGGAAACAAATATAAAAATTTGTCTGCAAATAAGTTGAATCCCATGAATTTGTTTGTTTACTTGTTTTGTTCATTTGGCCCTGTTATCGAGCAAGGCTTGAAAATGTCATAATAAACTAGTTTACTCCTGAAAGATATGTAACAGATATTGTTTTTGTTATTTTATTTGCAGTTAAAAAGGCCTTATTTTCTTTCTGTTTGAAGGAGAGGCTAATAGTTACAAGGAATGTTTACTTAACTGGTTCACAACACATATAATTCATTATTATTCTACTACTTTGAGAAAAGGTCAGTTTCCAGCTGTTTTTCATACTGTCTTGTCAATTTGCTGTTCATGAATAGTAACTGACCAGCTGGGAGGTAATGGTTTACGATGAGTGCCACAGTTTCCACAATTGACATAGCCATTAATGGACTGCTTACAAATTGCAGATGCTTTTCTAGTTGCTGAATGATAATATCTAAAATATTATGAGCTTGGAGATAGTTCTCCTTTTTACTGCACACAAGCACAAATCCTAGATTAGAACAACACTGCCACACAATAGGGAGCACTAACCCAGTTTCTGCTTTCCACTGTCTTTCCATGAAAATTCCTTTTGCAAATGCATCCTTATAGTCTTCACTCACTGACGTTGGTAAAACAGAACAAGATGTTTTCATTGAATATTGCATATGCACTTTGCTCACTACATGTTCAAGCAACTCCTTCTTCTCTGAAGATGTGTCAAATATCTTTGTTACTTGCAGTATAACATTACTATCTATTTTCCTGCTCGAAACATTACTGTTATAACTATTCTCTCCATTGCTGTAGCAACTAAATACCCTATAGTATAATATATCACATCCTTTTGGACCACGTGTATGAATAATAAACGCATATACCATTGTGAAGCAATCACATACACTCAGACATAATTTGTTCAATTTAATCAGCTGAACTTTTTGAGATGGGTGCTTTAATCTGTTGACATTTTTGCGATGAGCAAGAGCAACAGCTGTCGGCATTGGTGCTGCGGTGTAGCGGTAGACTTTAATACTATTTCGAATCAACTATCAATCTGGTCACCAGAGTGCAGGCAATTTACGAAATAATACCGTGTATGGTACCGTGACTGAAAAAACAAAACAAAAACAAACAAATTCTGGTGCGTAATCTCTCAGTACAACATTGTTGGAAAATGGGACGCAGATTAGGTTGGCGCAATTCACTTTAAAACACTGACAGGAAGATTCATTGGATTACCTATCAACAAAACAGAAGTTACCGGCTCAAGGTGTCTACGTATAGAAATTAAGAAAACAAACAAATAAATTTAACTCTTGCAGTCTGGCGTACCATAATCTAATGTTACTTGTACAAATTGCACTTTTCATCAAATGAATAACTAAAGTATACTTTATCCAATTGTTAAACCTATACCTAATTTATGGACTTATAAGTAGCAAAATACTGTGCGAATTCCTATTTTAAGAATGTGATGTGCTGAATCAGGTAACTTTTTGTACCTACCACCCTTTAATTTTATATAAATTATACAGACAACTAACAATCAAAGAACGATAGCACTTAAAAACGTTCTATGTTAACTCACATGCCTTTCTCCACTCACTATCGTTTTTCAGTTATTTGTGTAGTGTCTGCAAATTGTTTTTGCAAAAGTTTATTCTTCTATCCACTTCAAGACGATTGAGATAAACGTTAGCATACATAGTTTCATTATATGTTTCGTTATTCATAAGTAAGTACAAAGTAAGTACAAAGTAAGTACTTATAGTCAATGTTAAACAACTGATCGCTGCATGTCGGTCTTGAAATCCATACTACATCCATGATGTTGCAAAAAGCAACTGAATAGCGGCATCGTTTAAAACTCTGATGTGTTACGTCCACATGACGCTCTCTGCCCTCTATTATTTATTAGTGGCTGTAGGAAATATTCTTAGGATAGTTTATTACTTTCTCTACACGTACTATGTACGTACATAGTGATCCTCTAGCTGCTCTACAAACAAACTTCTTACAAAAGATAATTCTTCTTTCAACACAATGCTAAACTTGATAAACATTAGCAGAATTTTATTACTTATAAGTAGAATAAGTAAAATGGAAATAGGGGAATGCACTAGGCTAAAGTGATAGTCAAATGTTTTAAAAACTGTTGTTATGCGATTGTCACTGCAAATCGCTTCTTTGCTTGGCCAGAAGTAGAACAAAAGAAAAACGGACACTACTGTCTGAGAAAGTATAAGCATTTCACAATTGAAACTAATAACAAGGAATACCTCGAAAACGGTAAGCTCCACGAAAAAAATGTATACGACATAACTTGTGTATTTTAACAAGATCTACATTTTTGTAAAGAAAGTTTTGTCTATCTCGTACGGTTTACTAGTTATACCAAATTAAGCAAAATTCATCCAGAATAAATATGTCTTTAGAAGCTATTTCCAGAAAATTCAAGATATACACGTTATTTGAGCTAGGTATGGCTTTAATATGAGGTATTTTACTCAAAATCGCAAGAGTTATTTATAAGGAAAACAAAATTTTCGAACTTTTTTCCATGTGAAGGGTAGTTAGGGGTGGGGGATTTTCTTGAAAATCTTCGTTTCGCATCCTTAAATACCAAGTTTGGTATTTAACAGTCTTTTCGTTTTTGAGCTATGCTGTCCAAACACACACACACACACAGACGGACCCACCCACCCACACACACATGGACCTGTATCTGAAAATGCTTTTTTTTTTTTTTTTTTTTTTTTTTTTTTTATTCAGGGGGTGCAAAACACATATTTCCGGTTAAATCTCGACATCGAATTTTTGGGTGAAATACAATACTTCTCTATCCCTATGTACATTGTACATATGGAGCTAGAGAAAGTAAAAGATTATTAGAAAATGCCCGTGTGTATGTGTATGGGCCGCATAGCTCAAAAACGAAAAGACTGTTAAATGCCAATTTAGGTATTTAAGTTCGGTATCTTTCAAGGATTCGACACGAAGATTTTCAAGAAAATTGCCCCCCCCCCAACTACCCTTTACATGGAAAATAATTCCAAAAATTTTGATATTCTAAAAAATGCCTTTAATGATTTTGATTAATATTTCGTATATTTAACATATTTATTTACATGAAAAATAAAATGTACATCTTGAATTTTCTGGGAACAGCCTCTAAAGACCTCTTTATTCTGAACGTATTTTGCGTAACTGGTAAACCGTAAGAGATAGACAAAAGCTTATTACACAAAAAATGTAGATCACGATAAAACACACAATTTATGCAATATCATTTATTTCGTGGAGCTTTTTGTTTTTGGGATATTCCTTGTTATTGGTTTCAGCTTTAAAAAAACTTATACTTTCCTCATACAGGAAAGTATTTGTCAACTCCTGTCCATAAGACTATTTCTGCTAATTTTTTCTCGATTAGCATAAAGGAAATAGAAGCATAAGCTTTATAACAATTTGTTGCAGAGATGTAGAGAAAGTCATGTGAATGGAACACATAAGATTTTCTAGCTCTGGAGACAAAGTCCGTTTCTTTATATTTGACTCTAATAGTTTCAGCAACACGATGTAAACTGCTCGCTAGGCAAGTCAGATAAATACATTTGGGATACAGAATTTTCAATCCAGCTCCCATTTTTACCATATATGGAGCACCATCAGTGAGAAATAATAATATATTGTCATACTGTATTCCAGCTGGCCACAAAAAAGAAACTTTTTGCAACTGTCTGTGATTTACCCTGTCAAGTACTAGAGTGTTCAAGAGGAATGATTTACTACCCTTTTATTGCACCACCTATAATACTGCCCCGCAGCGTCTGGCGTCTCGTCTATTGAAATCCAAATTTTTTCGTCGGGGATCCTTTTGTTTATGTGTATTTTTACTTTCTCTAGCCTCGTATGTACAATGTACATAGGGATAGAGAAGTATTGTATTCCACCCAAAAATTCGATGTCGAGATTTCACCCGAAATACATGATTTAGGACCCCCTGAGTCCAAAAAAAGCATTTTCAGAAAAAGGTCCGTGTGTATGTCTGTGGACAGCATAGCTCAAAAATGAAAAGACGGTTGAATACCAAACTTGGTATTTAGGTTTGGTATATTCCAAGGATGCGACACGAAGATTTTCAAGAAAATCTCCCCACCCCTAACTACCCTTTAATGGAAAATTTTTCGAAAATGTTTTTCTTAAAAACGGCTCTAACGATTTTGATTAAAGTATCACAAATCAAAGCCATTTCTATCACAAGTAAAATGTATATCTTGAATTTTCTGGGAATAGATTCTAAAGACCTGTTTATTCTGGATGAATTTTGCTTAATTTAGAATAACTAGTAAACTGTAAGAGATAGAAAATGGCTTACTATACAAAAATGCAGATCTCGTTAAAATACACAAGTTATGTCATATACATTATTTTCGTGGAACTTACCGTTTCAAAGTTATTCCTTGTTATTAGTTTCAGTTGTGAAGTACTTATACTTTTCACAGACGGGGGTGTTCGTTTTTCTTTTGTTCTACACCTGGCCAAGCAAAGAGGCGATTTGCAATGACAATCACATAACGACAGCTTTTAAAAATTTGACTATCACTTTAGCCTAATGCATTCCCTTAGTTCCAGTCTACTTATAAGGAACTAAGTAACAAAATTCTGCTAATGTTTATCTCGATTAGCGTGGTGTTGAAGGAAGAATTATCTTTTGTAAGACGTTTGTTTGAAGAGTAGCTAGAGAAAGTCATGTGAGTGTAACAGATCAGATTTTTCTAAAAAGCTCCGCAACTACACATTATTCAGTTTCCACAATGGAATGTTGGCATTCATTAAAGCTAAACACAAGCCTTTAGAAAAATTGTCACTCGAACTTGTTTGCTCACTCTTTACTTGTAATCAATTGTTGATTTAAAATGTAATTTTTCTTAACCAGATCCCTATGGCTTGCTGTATTTATGTTGCACAACCTCAATTTTTTTATTCGCCAAATCGCCAAACAATACGTATCTTACCATATTTACTAAAAGTATTCTTCCAAACTCATTTACATATTTACGTAATAAGGTAGATTGAGATGCTTTTGTGGATGACATTTCTCAACTAAAGCACTATTTTCTATTCACTTTTAGGTTGATCTGCGCCAAAATGGATCCACGTGGCTAACATCTAAATTACAGAATAAATATATTCTTAAATGGTATACTACTCTATATAAATATCTAGAAATTAAATTGTCGCCAAGTTTTACCGTTTAACAGAACTACAAGTAACAGTTCTAAGAAATATCCAACACTTCTCGTAAAAGAATGATGGGATTAACATCTGAGTTAACCGGTGTTTCGTCTACAAGTATAAACAGTGCTCGCAAAGAAAAATCTGGAACGGGGAAAGTGGTTACACCCGCGAAAAAAATAAAGCGAAGCAAGAATATGACATTTTGTGATGAATGCAATTCGCATAATAGTGCACAATGTCAAACAGTTGATAAATACTACATGAAACGAAAGAAGAAGTGCTGTTTTGGGAGATGAATAGTTTAAGTGACACCGTTGTTGTTATCAACCTTGGAGTGGAAAGCAGCAGCACAAACAGCTCAGACACGATACTGATCTGGAGGGAATAGAGCGCTTCCAGAGAGCGAATAAATGTAAGTTATCGCATACATGCTTTGGTGTTGTATTTAACTATTAAAGCTGTTATAAATATCAATATTATCACCATTATACCTAACAGAATAGTTTAATCATCGTTTAAGTTGGATAGGTAGAGCCAGACTGAAAAACTCAATGCCATAGCCGGGATTTGAAACACGGATCTCCCGGTCTCTAGCCGGTTGCACTTCCACTGAGCTGAGTGGTTCAAATCCCGGCTGTGGCATTCAATTTTTCAGACTGGCTCTGCCTATCCAACTCCTGTACAACACACGGTTTGTGTGAAAAAACAGTTAACCAATACCCATTGACCATAATAGTTGGCTATACTGTGAATCCTGGGACTTAAAGTACTTATAACATTGTAAGTCGCCATTGGGTGTCATCTCAAAATAATTTGAGATCACCTTGTCGTTTACCGGGAAACATGCGGGGCAGTTGAGAAATTCAATGCTATGCCGGCATGTTGCCATGGTAGCTCAGTGGAAGAGCAACCGGCTAGTGACCGGAAGATCCGTGGTTCAAATCCCGGCTATGGCATTGAATTTTCAGTCTGACTCTACCTATCCAACTCCTGTCCTACACACGGCTTGTGTAAAAACAATTAAACCAATTGTTTAAGTTGTCGGAATAAGAAATATGCTCGTTTTAAATTACAATGCGCCACGTGGTTGTGAAAGTATGACAGCATTTCTGGCGCGAATGGCGGAAGGCTACATTATAACGGTGCACTGGTCGCCTGGGTCTTGTTTTGGCGAGGATCAAGTTAAGGCTGAATAGATAATAGGTATCCAAAGCACTATTCTTCAAGTGTCAACAGACAACTGCGCTCTAGTCGACAACGAAAAGCGGGGAAGCACCAAAGCAGGTGAAGTCAAGCCTGATGCTGATTGGATTTCCTTTTGCTTTATGGCTGCTCAAAGGATTTACCTCGCTTCGTTCCTTATCTTAATTACGTAATATTATTTCAAGACGGCTGGTTAAACACGCTGATTACCTGGTGTTGTTTGTAGGTCATTTCATCATACTTTACTGAGTTTAGTTTGTTCCCGGCGTTCCGAGCTATGCTAGAACTACTTAAATCTTAAATACACCATTCATCCATTTATTAAAAAATCTCATGTGTTCCATTCACACGACTTTCTCTACATCTCTGCAAAAAATATTATTAAAAAGCTTATGCTTCTACTTAGTTCAAGCTAATCGAGAAAAAAAATTAGCAAAAATAGCCTTATTACTTGTTTCCTTGTAAGTAGGAGCAAAATAAGGGAGTACCATAGGATAAATTGACAGTCAAAAGCTGGTTGCTATGTGACTGAAGTTCCTTTGTATGGATAGTTGACAAATTTCGTATGAGAAAAGTATAAGTTTTTCAAAGCTAAAACCAATAATAAGGAATACCTAAAAACAATCAACTCCACGAAAAAAAATGTATATTACATAAGTTGTTTGTTTAACGTGCTCTACATTTTTTGTGTGGTACGTTTCTTGTCCATCTCTTGCGGTTTAGCAGTTATGCAAAATTCCGTAAAATTCATCCAGAATAAAATAGCCTTCAGAAAATCCAGGATATTCATTTTATTTGTAAGTTCAATATCTTTAATATACGATATTTTAATCAAAATTGTTGGAGCCATTTTTAAGAAAATCAAAATTTTCGAAAAAAGTTCCATCTAAAGGGTAGTTGGGGGTGGGGGGATTTTCTTGAAAATCTTCGTGTCGCATCCTTGGAAGATACCGAACCTAAATACCAAGTTTGGTATTTAATGGTCTTTTCGTTTTTGGGCTATGCTGCCCACAGACACACACACACACACACACACACACACACACACACACACACACAGAGGCAGACACATATACACATGGACATTTGTCTAAAAATGCTTTTTTTGGTTTCAGGGGGTCTCAAAACATATGTTTCCGGTGAAATCTCGGTATCGAATTTTTGGGTGCAATACAATACCTTCTTTATACATTATGTACATAGCACGTGTAGAGAAAGTAAAAATACGTATTTGCATATATATATATATATATATCTTGCTTGTTAGCAAAGATATTATTAATTGCCTGTAATTATTATCTAAATGGGAAAATTATAATTTAATACCATGTTCAAGAGTAAAACACGAGCTTTTTATTTCTCTACACGTACTATAATATAGTGTATAGAGAAGGTGTTGTATTGCACCCAAAAATTTGATGCTGAGATTTCACCGAAAATACCTGTTTTGATACCCCGATTAAAAAAAACACTTTTACTTTCTCTACACGTACTTTGTACATAGTGTATAGAGGTGTTGTATTGTACTAAAAAATTGGATACCAAGATTTCACCATGTTTTGGGCCCCCCTGAATCCAAAAAAAAAGCATTTTTAGAAAAATGTCCGTGTATGTGTCTCTCTATCTGTGTGTATGTGTGTGTCTGTGGGCAGCACAGCTCAAAAACGAATATACGTTAAATCCAAACTTGGTGTTTAAGTTTGGTATCTTCCAAGGATGCGACACGAAGATATTCAAGAAAATCCCCCCACCCCAATTACCCTTTACACGGAACATTTTTCGAAAATTTTGATTTTCTCAAACATGGCTCTAACGTTTTTGATTCATACCTTATGTTTAAGATATTTTAATGACAAACAAAATGTATATATTGGATTTTTTGGGATTAACCTCTGAAGACCTCTTCATTCTGGATGACTTTTGTATAACTGGTAAACCGTAAGAGATATATAAAAACTTACTGCACAAAAAATGTGGATCTCTTTAAAACACACAATTTATGTTATATACATTTTTTTTTTTTGTAGAGTTAACCGTTTTCGAGATGTTCCGGATTATTTGTTTCAATTTTAGCCACTTAAACCTTTCTCAAACGGGAAGACATCTTTTTTCTTTTTTATTTATTCCTAACAAGTAAAGGGATTTGAATTTAAATTGTTTCACATAGCGACCGGCTTTTAAAGGACGAGGCTATCGCTTTAGCCTGTGCACTTTCTTATCCCTTTTACATACTTAGAGGGAAGCTAGTAATAAGACTAATTCTGCTAATGCTTATCTTGATTAGCATGATGTAGATAAAGGTACAATGTTTTGAATAAAAGATTTGTCTTGTTTGGCGGCAACATTTTTTGAAGCGGGTATTACAAAGCTTGTGCAGAGGTACGATAAATGTCTCAATCTTTTCGGGGTTATGTTGAAAAGTAACCACAAATATACAAAACTTTTAGTAATAGAATAACTGTTTTCTATGAACTTGTCTTTTATTTATAACCTATCGGAAGTTGAAAAAAAAAAACGGCCCTCGTATGTAAAAACAGGCATGCTCTCGTGGCTTCAAATACCAAAATAAATTTTTGTGTGAATGATTTATAGAATAGGTGTGGAAATACATATTTGTAGTTAGCTAAAGTGCATAATTATAGTCGGGTATTTTTTTTTTTCTGAACATCAATCAGCTAACCTTTTTGTCATTTCAGTTTTCTTCTGTTTATCTGAAAAATCCTATGTATTCCATTCAAATGAACTTCTCTACGTCTCTGAAACAAATTATTGTTAAAAATCTTATTCTTCTATCTACTGCATGCTAATCAAGATAAACACTAATGAGTAGAAAGGAAATAATGGGATACACTAGGCTAAAACGATAGTCAAATCTATGAAGAGCTGGTTGCCACGTGGATGAAATCCGTTTCTTTGCATTGCCAGGAGTTGACAAATTTCCGTACATGGAAAGTTTAAGTATTTTAAAACTGAAACCAATAACAAGGAATGTCTTTAAAAAAAAAAAAAAAAAAAACTCCACGAAAAAAATGTATATGACATAAATAGCGTGTTTCAACAAGATTTTTGTCTGTCTCTTGCGGTTTACTACTTGTGCAAAATCGAGCAAAATTCATCCAGAATAAAGAGGTCTTCAAAGGCTATTCCCAGAAAATTCAAAATATACATTTTATTTGTCGTGTAAATATCTTTAACACGTGGTATTTTAGTCAAAATCGTTAGAGCCATTTTTGCGAAATTCAAAATTTTCGAAAATTTTTCCAATAAAGGGTAGTTTGGGGTGGGGGGGATTTTTCTCAACATCTTTGTGTCGCATCCTTGGAAGATACTAAACTTTTATACCAAGTTTGGTATTTTACCGACTTTTCGTTGTTGAGTTATCGTGTTCACAGACACACGGTCACACACACACGTGCGCGCGCGGACAAACATGTACTTTTTTGTTTTTTTTTGTTTTTAAATGCTTCTTTTTTGGATACAGGGGACCCTAAAACGTCTATTTCCAGTGAAATCTCGCTATCGAATTTTTGGATGGAATGCAATACCTTCTCTATACACTATGTACATCTGCACTAGTCATCTGTGGAAGGATTTAACAAATCGAATTTTTTGTAGAAGAAGATAATGATGGTTATGATTAGAAGCAAATTAATTATGAGGTTTAATATTCTAAACAGTGCTTGCTTTTATCTTAGGAGCAGGCATTTTTATGTTTTGCAGTGTGTATAACTCAATGCACGTGACAATTTACACATCTCATCAAATTTTGCAAAAAATCTTCCAATTTTATGAGAATCATATTTTCTTCTGAGATTTGTCTTATTTATTCATATTTTATAAGATTTGCGATTTTTTTATTATAAGATATTTTCGCCAGCAATGAACCGGGCTTTCCAGACGGTATTTGGATAGTTTTCTGTGAAACACATTTAAAAACCCAATCCACACTTTCCAAGTCAGATGAAGCTCTGAAAATGTAGCATTTCCTCTGCGTGCATGACTAATGAAATTTACGTTTTCAATTTTACATAAAATAAATAAATAAAGAAACATGACTACAGGAATAACCTGAAGCTTCTATATGTACACCATTTATACGGTCCCTAGTGTGGTGGTAGCGTATATGCTTCATGTTCAACAGATCATGAGTTCGAATCTCGCTTAGGGTGAGTTACCCGGATGAGGTTTTTTCGGGGGTTTCCCTTATCCTGAGAAGACGAATGTCGAGTAACCTTAAGCTCCATGGACCCCGAGATCATTTCACCAATTTCATTCATCGTCCAATATGACCAACCAGGTTAAAGGACGTTAAAAATAATAACAAAATTATACACTTTATACTATTACAAACATTTCTTCAATTCATTGCTGCACAGCAATTTACTTCTACTCGTTAACGTGTTAAACTCTAATATAAGATATTTGAATAAATTATAAATATTATTAAAATCAACATAATTAAACAAAATCTAATGTGTTACACTCAAATGACTTTGTCTAGTTGCTCCACAAACAAACCTCTTACAGAATATTCTTCTTCTTTCTACATAATGCTAATCAATATAAACATTAACACAGTGTTCTCATTACTTAGATCCTTATAAGTAGAGGGAAATAAGGAAATACACAAGGCTAAAGTGATAGTGAAATGTTTTAAAATCTGTCTCGTTATACGATTGTCATTGCAAATCGCTTCTTTACTTGGCCAGGAGTAGAGCAAAAGAAAAACGAACACTTCCTGTCTGACAAAGTGTAATTGAAACCAATAACAAGGATATCTCGGAAACAGTTACCTCCATAACAAAAGCGTGTGTTTTGACCAGATCTTCATTTTTATGTACTAAGTTTTTTGTCCATTTCTTAGGTTTAGCAGTTAAGCAAAATTTATCCAGAATAAAGAGGTCTTCAGAGGCTATTCCCAGAAAATTCAAGATATAAATTTATTTGGGTTGTAAATATCTTTGATATACGGTATTTTTATCAAAATCGTTAGAGCCGTTTTTGAGAAAATCAAGGGTAGTTTGTGGTGGGGGGATTTTCTTGAAAATTTAAGTGTCACATCCTTGGAAGCTACTAAATATAAATACCAATTTTGGTATTTAACGGTGAAGCAATTGTTTTTTTTTTTTGTTTCCATGCGCTAAATTTTTGAGCTTTCATGGGTATGTTCGTGAACTTTCGTTCTTAGCCTTCGGCTTCTTAGATCAGCTGTTGTTTGTGCTAGATTCTTATTGGTCCTGGGTCATGCCTCTGAGCTGAAGGTTTTCCTGCGTGTACACAGAGACAAAGCCCGGCAGTTTGCCTCGGAGTTCGACCTTTAAAATCTTGTATGAACTGAGTTTAAACCGCCATAAACCAGGTTGGTTTCTATCTTTAATTTTGTTGAGGACCAGATATTTAAAACAATTTTGGTGCTGTGTTGCACCCCAGGACTGGGGGGGGGCTCCATAATTTTCTTATACGGTATGCGAAATCATTGTAAAACCTAGTAATGATCAAAATTTAAAGAAAATCAGTGTGAGCTTTTGGCAGACTTATCTTTCCTTCTTTTTATTTATGCATACAACTTGCTGGGCATAGATTTGCAACAGAATGCCGAGGTTTTTGCTTAGGTGATTGGTAATTCTGTAAACTTTCTATTGTTCTTGGGCAGTAGCTTTTCTTTGTACAGTTTACAGCACAATTCGTCTTTGATATCCATGTTTATGAGGGGTCTAATGGGGAAGGTGTAGCCGTTCAACCTAGATGGCCAATGGGGTTCTGTGTTAAGAAATTGATGAATATATTTAAGTGGGAAATTTTAATGTTGTGTTGGAGGTATGTTTTAATAGTTACGTTTTAGTGGTTCTGTTTTAAGAAGTAAAATAATTACAATATTTTTAGAATGTTATGAATCGCAAGGGTTAATGGCTGTTTTTTGTTATTGATATGGGTTGTTTCACTTGTTAAATGATATGGAATTAATTATACTGTGATGTGGTAATGCCTGTTAAGAGCCAGTGTTCTGTTTGAAGAATATGCAGTGGTGGCATTCATCTGCACACTTTATTTATTTACCTTGGTTAAATTGACTTCAAATTTGAATATTACATTCAATTCTCATTTCGGATTATTTTTACCTGATAAATTATAGGTGGGAAGTGTTTCCATAATACAGTATCGAACCTTTTGCTATAAACTGGAGTTAATTTAGCACTTAATGGGTTAATATGACCCAACTTTCGAAAATATATTATTTTTAAATCTACACACATTTTATTTTATGTTGTACTCAATGTGAAAATCGGAATTATTGCTCTCATATTACATAGAGGAGGTAAAATTTTGGGAAATTTAGTAATTTTGAGATTAAAATTTCGATAGCATAAGCAATATAAACACCATAATCCTTTAAAATACCCAATCCTCCGCAATTTTGTACCCCCTGTTGTATGAGAGTAATAATGTATTATATTTCATATTGGATGCACAATAAAATAAAAAGTATATTTGGGAGATATAATTTTTGATTTTATACTATATAAAATATAAATACAACGAATTATTACTCTGTTGTAATAGGGGGTCCAGAATTGAGGGAATCTGGTATTTTTAAATTATGGTGATTGAATTGTGATAATCCCAAAATTAATATCTTTCTCAAACATTGAATGTATTGTGAGCCATAAATCCAATGTGCACTTTGGATACAGTATAAAATAAAAAGTAGATGTGCATCCTTATAAAACAATATACTCTCCAAAGGTGTTCAATATAACCCATTAAGCTCCAAATTATCTCCATTTTATGGTAAAAGATTCAATACACTGTGTTATGGTAATACATACCGGCTACGAAATATCAGATAAGAACTATCCTGAAAGAATTGAATGTAATATTCAAATTTTAAAGAAAATTTAAGAAAAAAGTGTCCAGAATTGATGCTACTATATATATAATTGACTCACTTTTTCTCGTATATTCTTGTGAGTTATTACTTTCTCTCTATACGTACTATGCATATAGTATATAGAGAAGGTATTATATTGCACCCAAAATTTCGATACCGAGATTTCACCGGAAATGTGTGTTTTGAGATCCCTGAATATAAAAAAAGCATTTTTAGAAACATGTCCGTGTGTGTGTGTCTGTGAGCAGCTATGTACATAGTATATAGAGAAGGTATTATATTGTACCCAAAATTTCGATACCGAGATTTCACCGGAAATATATGTTTTGAGATCCCTGAATATAAAAAAAGCATTTTTAGAAAAATGTCCGTGTGTGTGTGTCTGTGGACAGCATAGCTCAAAAACTAAAAAACCGTTAAAATCAAACTTGGTATTTAAGTTTGGTATCTTCCAAGGCTACAACACGAAGATTTTCAAAAAAATACCCCTCTGCCCAAACTAATCTTTACATGGAAAACATTTCGAACATTTTGATTTTCTTAAAAATGGCTCTAACGATTTTGATTAAATTTCTTATATTTAAGATATTTATTTGCCAAATAAAAGGTATATCTTGAATTTTCTGGAAATAGCCTCTGAGGACTACTTTATTCTGGATGACTTTTACGAAATTTTGCGTAACTGCTAAACCGTAAGAGGTGGACAAAAACTTACTACACAAAAAATGTAGAGCACGTTAAAACAAACGATTTATGTTATATATATAATTATGATTATGGTAATTACTTACAAGTTGGGCCGCTAACTCTCTCCGCTGCAATTAATGCCGTTTTGCACTCTAACGAGACCGGTGTGGTTAGAGGGGGATTATGGGTGGCGAGATGGTTTAAAAAACTTTTGTTTCCATATAATTATTACCCCTTTACAGTTAATACCCCTTTCTCTTCTCGGTATTTCCTTTCTATTATTTTCGTTCTTATTCTACATACTATCCGAACTTCCATATACACCAACCCTCATTTTCACAAATTACCTTTAGTTGACCCAGGTACCTTTGGTGCTGTAGTCTATCACGCTATCCATTGCGCTGTTAGGAGTTGTTGGAATTATCGATAATGAACATTAAATATTAGTACTTCAGAGCCGTAAATTAAATATATGTTCTAAATATAAATATAATTTGCTCACATTGCTTAAAGACTAGCGTTTTACTTCGTAGTATTTCTCCACTCGCCTCCTACTAGTTTTAAGACTAAATTTTCTTCATTTACGTAAATTCTGCACTCCATTACCCATAATATGCAAGCCTAAGCACCACTAATCCGAAATAATTGCTCTATGTACGTATTTACTGTAATGTTCTGAAACATATTTCTCCACCAAGTACTACAATAGAAAATTAGAAACATAAATGTATATATACACACTAACCTAAAGGGATTGGAACCTAACCTCCATTAAATTTGAAAACCACCAGCTTTGAAATTTTCATCATAAATACAAAGTAATCAATCGCACTTAATTTCATTAGATTTTAGAGTGGTCGAAGCTCTGCATAATAATAATAATAATAATAATAATGATAATAAAAATGCTTAAGGTATTATGTTTCTAACAAGAATTCTTAACATTGTACTGCCGTCATTGAACAGCTGTATCTGCGTGAAACATACTCGTCATACATCAGCACGGCATCTAGCGACATATGCCGGCGTTGCATACCACAACATTGATCGCCTTCCGCAGACAATGTAGTATTATATATTTACATTGCAAGAGTACTACAAGACTTCTTTATTCATATTCTACTCCTTCTGGGCAGCATACTTCATAAATATTCACAAATAAGGATCGCTACGTACACGTAATAAATTAGCGTCAAACTTAATTACGGAGCTTTTCCGATAAAAAAAAAAATTGATGAAAACGTAACAAGTATAAACCAAACTATCAATCAAACCACAATTTGTATAATATATCTTTTTTTTTTTTTTTTTTTTTTTTTCGTGGAGCTGATCGTTTTTGAGATTCCTTGTTTTTGGTTTCAGCTTTTAAAAATTAACACTTTTCTCACACAGGAATTTGTCAACTCCTGTTCATACAAACAAAGGAACTTCTCACGTGCAACCAGCTTTTGACTATCACTTTAACCTATGGTACTCCCTTATTTCGCTTCTACTTTTAAGGAAACATGTAATAAGACTATTTCGGCTAATTTTTTCTCGATTAGCATGAAGTAAATAGAAGCATAAGCTTTTAAACAATAATTTGGTGTAGAGAGTAGAGAAAGTCATGTGAATGGAACACATCAGAATTTTTTTAAGTCAAATGTCTCTGAAGTAATAGGAAACCAATTTCGTACTATATTCAGATTAGTGGCGCCTGCTTTTGTGTGTCTACTAATAGTTATTAAAAACAAGGTAAAAATTAAAAGCGTTTCCAGATTATAAGGTTAAATGCTGTATTTCGGCTGAAATTTACACACTTATAGATAGCCATTTTCATCGGCTTTTGTGGCTTATTTGTTACTCCCATATTATACATTGTGCATTAAACTTACGGTAGTTTAGCTGCATTTGCTTTAGGTTGTAAGAATTAATAAACTAAATATATTGTATACATCTTGTATAGTATACAAGGGTTTGTGGGACATCTGTCTTTTGGCAAGATATAGATGTTGCAAGGGGACTTAACTTGAGAATTTTTTTTGGTCTTTACATTTTCCGATTCATTATTGCGTGGGATTTATCTTTTTTCGGTTTTTGAGAATTTACATCCTAAGGGCATTTTAAGATTGCTGGGTGCGGTTTATTTTCTACTTCATCTAGAGTATATGTACATAGTGTATAGAGAAGGTATTGTAATGCAACCAAAAATTCGATACCGAGATTTTATAGGAAATACATGTTTTGGATCCCTCTGCATAAAAAAAAAAAAAACAGTTTTGGAAAAAAGTCCGTGTGTGTCTGAGTCCGTTAAATACCAAACTTGGTTTTTAAGTTTGGCATCTTCCAAGGATGCGACACGAAGATGTTCAAGAAAATCCCTTATCCCCAACTACTCTTTACATGGATTTTTTTTCTCGAAAATTTTGATTTTCTCAAATAGCTCTAACGATTTTGATTAAAATATAGTATATTAAATATATTTACCTGTTAAATAAAACGGATAACTTGAATTTTCTGAGAATAGCTTCTGAAGACTACTTGATTCTGTATGAATTTTACGGAATTTTGCGTAACTGCTAAACTGAAAGAGAGTGAGAAAAACTTACCTCACAAAAATGCAGAGCACGTTAAAACACACACTTTGTGCTATATTCATTTTTTTCGTGGAGCTGATCGTTCTTTTTTTTTTCTTTTTTTTTTTTTAAATACAGTTCCGGAGTCTGATCGGGACTCCGGCGCTGTATACCCTACTTTTTATTTACCTGATTTCTTTACTTTGATTACTGAATTTCTGTTTTACCTTTTTACATACACATACACAAACATATAACACCCATGCCCAAGGGGGGACTCGAACCCACGATCCCCTGCACTGCGAAACACCAAAGCCAGACGCTTTGGCGAGCGCGGCCATGGGGACCGGCTTTTTTGAGATATTACTTGTTTTTAGTTTCAGCTTTGAAAAACTTATATTTTTCTCATACAGGAGTTTTCAACTTCTGTCCATACAAACAAAGGAACTTCAGTCACATAGCAACCAGCTTTTGACTATCACTTTAACCTATGGTACTCCTTTATTTCGTTTCTATTTACAAGGAAGCAAGTAATAAGACTATTTCTGCTTCTAGATTAGAATTAAGTAAATAGAAGCATAAACTTTTTGACAATTTGTTGCAGAGATGTAGAGAAAGTCATGTGAATGGAACACACAAGATTTTTTTTTCTTCTGTTTGAGATTGGATTTATATTCCTGTTGTAATTATTTATTTTTCTTTTTCGAGTTGGTTCATTCTCTCTTTTGATTGAGCGTTTCCCTGATTTATTTGAAATTATCTTTTTGATGTTGGTATGGGATTTAGTGTTCTCCATTGCCAAAGGTTTGCTTAATTATATTCAGTTCTGCACTTATTTAATTATTTTTGTTGCTTGGCACGATTGATATCTTTCACATTTAGTAGTTAGCTTTGGATATAAAATTAAGTAAATATTTCTCTTGCTGGAACTTGTGATTATTCTGCCATTCATTGCTTTTGCTGAACTATATTTAAAGTATGAACGTTAGGGGTTTTAATTATATTAGTAAATTGTACATAACCATTTACTCTTTCATTCAGGTTGCATTTTCCATTATAATTGTTAGGATTTTTTGTTGTCTTAGAAACAAATGTAAAGTAAATAGATACATAAGACATTTATGAGAGTTAAGCACTTTGCTCATATAAGACTTCACAGTATTTTGCCTGATGTTTGGTGATTAACATTGAGATATTTTTAACCTAGGGAAGAAAAGTCTATTTTGAACGTTTATTAGTTTCTGACTTAATAATGGGTTTGTAGATTGCACGCATTACTTTATAAAAGAGAAATTGTTATTGTTGGGCATTTGTTTTTATATACCCCAACCAAATAAATTTAGTTTCGAGCCAACGATTGGTGATTTATTTAAACTGTATCTTTTCGTTTGGTTGTCTTCCCTGTTCCTCAGATACATTGGCTTTTGCTCTTTACTTACCGGCCTTGTGGAAGTATCTCGAAGTTTTTAATATTCGAGATACTTTCACAGGGCTGCGCTGTGTGTTTTGAGCTATGCTGTCCACAGACACACACTGACCTTTTTCTAAAAATGCTTTTTTTCGTGTCCAGGGGACCCCATAAAATATATTCCTGGTGAGATTTAGACATTGAATTTTTGGGTGGAATACAATACCTTCTCTATCCACTAGTACATTGTACATGCGGTCTAAAGAAAGTAAAAATAATTAAATAAGATTTTAAATTGTTAATTTTAAATCATTGATAAACATATATGATTATTTAGAAAATAGATTAACTTTAAATCTTTTACCCAATAACTTTTTACTAAAATATATAATCAACTTAATGACACTCTTACGTCACTGCGTGTTAGCAGTCACTGACTTATCTTGCAACTCTTCCTTATAAGCCTGTGAATGACGTCAGAAGTTTCTGGAAGCCTGTGAAAGCCGAAGTTTCAAGAAAATCGGCCCCCACACCTCAACTACCCTTTACGTGGAATATTTTTTAAAAAAAATTATTTTCTCAAAAATAGCTAATGATTTTGATTATAATACCTTATGTTTATGATTTTTTTATAACAACCAAAATGTACATCTTGAATTTTCTGGGAATAGCCCTTGAAGACCTCTTCATTCTGGATAACTTTTGTATAACTGGCAAACCGTAAGAGATAGGCAAAAATTTACAACATTAAAACACACAATTTGTGGCATATACACTTTTTTTTTGTTTAGTTAACAGTTTTCGAGATATTCCGGATTATTGGTTTCAATTTTAAGCCACTTAAACTTTTGTCAAACAGGAAGACATCTTTTTTCTCGTTTCTCATTTGTTTACTCCTGCCAAGCAAAGAAATTAGAATTTCACTTGTTTCAGATAACGACCGGCTTTTAAAGGACTAGACTATCATTTTAGCCCATGCATTCTCTTATCTCCCTTCTACTTACAAGGAAGCTAATAAGACTAATTCTGCTTATGTTTATTTTGATTAGCATAATGTAAATAAAATATTAATCTTTGACGAACAGCTAAAGAATATCATACGAATGGAACACATCAGGTATTTTCCCTTTTACTTACTAGGAACCACATAATGATAATTTATGCTCATTTTTATCTCAATTATCATGAAGCAGACAGAAGAATAAGCTTCTTAACAATATTTTTTTTCAGAGATGTAGAGAAAGTCATGTGAATGGAACACATCAGAACTTTTTTTTCATTCTGGTCAAGGAAAGAGAATGGGATTTCAATATTATCACATTGTGACTGGTTTTGCAAAGAATTGACCATCGCTTTAGCTTAATGTATTACCTTATTCCCCCTGTACTAGAGCTAATGCAGTAAAACCGTTTCTGCATACTCATGAAGTAGACAGAAGAATAAGATTTTATAAGAATAGCTTGCACTAGCATAGATAGAGAAATTTATATGAATGTGGCTCATAAGATTTTTTAAGTTGTGAATTAAATCGTAGCAGCCCTTTAAAATATAACATGTTTTGGCCTTAATATATTTTTACTTTCTCTAGTGCATATGTACAATATACATTATGGATAAATTTTGGTATTCCACTAAAAATTCGATACCTAGATTTCAGTTCAAATACAAACTTGGTATTTAAGTTCAGTATCTTCCAAGGTTACGACACAAAGATTTTCAAGAAAATCCCTCCACAACTACTCTTTACATGGAACATTGTGGAAAATTTTGATTTTTTCAAAAATGGCTCTAACGAGTCTTTATTAAAATGCCATATGCTTAAGATACTTTCGTGACAAACGAAATATATACCTTGTTTTTTCTGGGAATCGCCTCTGAAGACTTTTTCATTATTAATGACGTTTATATATCTCATTTTGTCTATCTCTTGCGGTTTGTCAGTTATACAAAATTCCGTAAAATGCACCGAGAATAAAGCAGTCTTCAGAGCATATTCCCAGAAAATTCAAGATGTATATTTTATTTATCAGGTAAATATCTTTAATATACGATATTTTAATCAAAATCGTTAGAGCCATTTTTGAGAAAATCGAAATTTTCGAAACTTTTTGCATGTAAAGGGTAGTTAGGGGGGTATTTTTTGAAAATCTACGTGTCGCATCCTCGGAACACACTAACTTAAATATCATGACCAAGTTTAGTATTTAATGAACTTTTCGTTTTTGAGTTATGCTGTCCACAGATACACACGCGCGCGCGCGGACCTTTTACCAAAAATGCTTTGTTTTTGGATTCAGGGGGACCCAAAACATGTACATATTTCCGGTGAAATCTCGGTATCGAATTTTTGGGTGTATTACAACACATTCTGTATACACTATGTGCGTAGTACGTGTAGAGAAAGTAATAATGCAGATCTCGTTAAAAATATAATTTATTTCATATAGGTTTTTTGTAGAGTTAACAATTTTCGAGATATTCCGATTTATTGGTTTCAATTTTAAGCTGCTTAACTTTTCTCAAACGGTAAG
This sequence comes from Hymenopus coronatus, assembly GCA_030762935.1. Lineage (NCBI taxonomy): Eukaryota > Metazoa > Arthropoda > Insecta > Mantodea > Hymenopodidae > Hymenopus > Hymenopus coronatus. The sequence continues at coordinate 31,035,484 of CM060885.1, read as the reverse complement.
TCATATTTTGTCGTCTCTTTTGTTTACTCCTGGCAAGCAAAGAGAACAGAATTTAATTGTTTCACATAACAATCGGCTTTTAAAAGATTTTACTATATCTTTAGCCAATTATATTTCCTTATTTATCTCCTACTTACAAAGAAGTAAGTAATAAGTTAGATAAAAGAATACTCTTTTGTAAGAAAAGCTTGTGAAAGAGGTAGAGAAAGTCCTGCGAATGGAACATAAGATTTTTTTTTATTTATAATTTCATGTTGGTAAACGATCCGTAATTTGGCGAAGTTTTCTTTATATTTTACCTATCTCTAATGATGATAATGAACAACTTTTGGGCTGTTGGCTATACTAGGTACGAGAAACCAAAACTATAAATGGACAGTAAGTTGTGTACCTTATAAACGTGCTGCTATTACGACGGCGAAAGCGTCATCTGAGAAAACCAGTAGCAAAACAGAAGTAATTATATTTATGAAGAAATATACAGATTTACACGAAAATGCTGAGAATTCTAAATAATCATTGGGCATTTCATAATGAAATGATTACAGAACAATTGCTTGCACATTTTTATCAGATGACCAAAGTCTGAAAGTTCGTAGTGATGCAAATATGGCCTAATCAATGTCTGCAGGAACGCATAGGTGAAATAAGCTTAACTACTTACGTAATGTGCCGGGTTATATTTTAATTCATTCATAAGATGCTCTCTGTAAAATTTAGGACGAGTTTTGTATTCAGTTCTAGGAGAAATACTGTCATAAACATTCGAGATAGTGTTCTGGATAATATACAAGCATTTAGTTACGTTTTATTGGAATGTTCTGCGTTTTTACTTTATAACTTACCTACTGTTTTCATACTAGACTGAGAAGAAATTGTCTTCCACCCTAATATTTGATGTCGAGATTTCACCGGAAATATACTAGTTTTTAGATATCCCCTAAAAACTGATGTGTTCCATACACATGACTTTCTCTATATTTCTGTAAATCATTATTGTTAATAAGTTTATCTTTTATTTATTTCATGCTAATCGAAAAAAATTAGCAGAAATAGTCTTATTTCTTGCTTTATTGTAAGTAGAAGCGAAATAAGGGAGTACCATAGGTTAAAGTGAAAGCCAAAAGCTGGTTGCTATGTGACTGATGTTCCTTTGTTTGTATGGACAGGAGTTGACAAATTCCTGTATGAGAAAAGTATAAGTTTTTCAAAGCTGGCACCAAGAAAAAGGAGTATCTAAAAAACGATCAACTCCACGAAAAAAATGTATATAACATAAATTGTGTAGTTTAACGTGCTCTACACTTTTTGTGGGTTAAGTTTTTGTCCATCTCTTACGGTTTAGTAGTTATGAAAAATTCATCCAGAATAAAGTAGTCTTCAGAGGCTATTCTCAGAAAATTCAAAATATACATTTTATTTGTCAGGTAAATAACTTTAATATACGATATTTTAATCAAAATCGTTAGCCATTTTTTAGAAAATCAAAATTTTCGAAAAAAGTTCCATGTAAAGGGTAGTATGGGGTGGGGGGATTTTTCTCAAAATCTTCGTGTCGCATCCCTGGAAGATACTAAACTTAAATACCAAGTTTGGTATTTTACCGACTTTTCGTTTTTGAGTTATCGTGTTCACAGACACACGGACACACGGACACACGGACCTTTTTCTGAAAATACTTTTTTTGGATACAGGGGACCCTAAAACATATATTTCCGGTGAAATCTCGGTATCGAATTTTTTGGTGGAGTGCAATACATTCTCTATTCACTATGTACATAGTGAGTATAGAGAAAGTAAAAAACAAACAAAAAACAAAAACATTCTGATGTGTTCTATTCACATGACGTTCTCTAGCGGTTCCGCAAACAAACTTATCTTACCAAAGATTATATTTTATCTACATCATGCTAATCAAGATAAACTTTATCAGAAATGGTCTTTATTACTTAGTTCCTTTGTAAACACATAGAAGGGAAATAAAGGAATACACTAGGCTAAAACGATAGTCAAATCCTTTGAAACTTGGTTGCTATGTGAAACAATTGAAATTCCGTTCTCTTTGCTTGGCATGAGTAAATAAAATATATACGAAAATAAAGAGGACTCCCCGTTTGATAAAAGTTTAAGTATCTTAAAATTGAAACCAATAACACAAAATATCTTGGAAACGGTTAACAATATAAAAACAATGTGCATACATTTTTGTTTTAGCGAGACCTTCATTTTTTGTATAGTAAATGTTTGTCTATATCTTACCATTTACCAGTTATACAAAAGTTATCCAGAATGAAGAAGTATTCAGAGGGTGTTCCCAGATATACATTTTATTTCTCATGTAAATATCTTTTATACATGGTATTTTAATCAAAATCGTTAGAGCCATTTTTGGGAAAATAAAAATTTCGAAAAATGTTCCATGTAAAGAGTATTTGGGGGTATGGGGATTTTCCTGAAAGTCTTTGTCGCATGCTTTGAAGATATTGAACTTAAATGCCAAGTCTGGTATTGAATTCTTGTTTTTGAGTTATGCTGTCCACCTTCCCCACGCATATGCACGCACGTACCTTTACACGTGTCCTTGTCTGAAGGGCATACCTAAAAGCCGTTAAATACCAAAGTTGTTATTTAAGTTGAACATCTTTCAAGGATGTAACACGAAGCTTCTCAAGACAATCCTTTACATGACAACTTTTTTCGAAATGTTACAACATGGATTTAATGATTTTGATTAAAATACCATTTGTTTGAGATATTTTCAGCACAAATAAAATGTATCCTTGGTCACGGGTTCATACCTGGCGGTGGACGATGGATTTTTTCAGACGTAAAAATAGATTTATGCCCTACATTGATATCCATTATTTACAGGATTATCCCTTAATCCTAATTTATTAAAAGCTCAATTTTTAACAATATTTGTAACGATTTCCTACCGAAGAAAGTACTAAATATTGAAAAATCGTAACCTATAGCAAGGATTATCTCAGAAATAGTTAACCCCACAAAAATTGTATACATATTTATGCGGTAAGTTTTGTTTACCTCTTACTGTTTAAGAGTTGGGCATAAGTCATTCAGAATGAAGAGAGCTCCAGAAAATTCAATATACAACTTTTAGTTGTTATGAAAATATCTTGGACATGTGTTTCAACCAATCGTTAGGGCGTTTTAGAGAATACCAAACTTTTCGATATCTTTTCCTTTTAAATGGCAGTTAGATATTTTTTCTGTTTATATGTCGCATCCTTGAAAAATGGTGAACAAATACACAATTTTTTTTTGTGTACGGACTTGTGTTATGCTTTAGATAGACGTAACACATACACGAACCATAGAGCATGAGAGCTTTTCTAAAAATCAAAGTGTTCCATTCACATAACTTTCTCTACTTATTCATTGCAAAAGTGTACTCTTCTACCTACTTCTCCTAATCTAGGTAAGCGTTCGCCGAAGTCGTTTTATTGCATTAGTTTTTTGTATAAGGGAAATAAGAAAATACACTAAGCAAAATATAATAGTCAAATCTTTGAAAAGCTGTCGTTATGTGATGCAATTTCAGTTCCGTTCTCTTTGCATGGCAATGGCAAAAAAAAGTAAATATCGATTTCCCATTTGAGAAAAGTGGGAGTATTGGAAATTTAAAAACTAGTCATAAGGAATTTCTCAGAACTGGCAAATGAGATATACATTTTTGTGTAGTAAATAAATGTAAATATAGTTTTATTTATGGACGCTCTTCAACTGCTGTGGTTCTCAGTGTCCCATTCTATACTGAGCGTGAAAGACCGCTTAATTTTGACCAGAGGTCTCTTATCAAGCTTGAGGTTCAATTAATAAAAAGTGTGGAGGGAAGAATGTGTGTGTGTGTGTGTGTGTTTGTGTGTGAGTGAGTGAGTGGGGGGGGCGGGGGCAACATATCTCAAAAACGAAAAGTCCGTTAAACACCAAAGTTACTATTTAGTTCAGTATCTTCCAAGGATGCGACACAAAGGTTTTCAACGAAATCCCTCTACACCCAACTCTCTTTATATGGAAACATTTTCGAAAATTTTGATTTTCTCAAAAATGGTTTTAATGATTTTGATTACAGTATATTAAAGCTATTTACATGGCAAATAAAATGTATATTCTGATAACAAGCAATGTTTAGAAAAGGAAGATCCTATAGTGATAGCGTGTTTATTATAAAGACTAATTGAAAAGAGAAGAGATTTTAATCTGCCAACATATTTGTTGTTTGTTGATATTGAAAAGGTCTTTGACAGAATGATTATTACTAAACTATGGGAAATAAGGAAAGAACGAGGATATCCACACTACTTAATAAAATCAATCCAGGGCCTATATGAAGAAACCAAAATAATGATAAAACAGACGTGAAAAGGTCAGAAGAAATTTTAATAAATCAAGGAGTTAGACAAAGGTGTAGTTTATTGTCCCACAATGGGACATTTTAACAGACAGAGCCTTAGATTGAACAACAAAACAAGTATTAATAATTTAATTTTCGGCGATTTAGTCATATTATGCCATGAGGAGGACCAATTACAATTGGCTGCTCATAAACTGAATATAATACGTTCAACTATTATAATATTAACATTTTAATAAGTAAAACAAAAGTAATAACATTTTGTGAAACAAACACTGCACGCATCTAAAGTCATATTACATTAGAAACAACTCGTTTACTGTAGGTTGGGTATGTTGGGTTTAAATAGTTTTAACACACACACACACATTCACTCTCACATGCATCCTCTGTGGGGATAGGCAATAATTCTGATTAAAGACAAATTCCCCGCCCCAACTGGGAATCGAACCCAGGACCTCAAGACCACTCGACCACGAAGGCAGTTTTCTGCACTTTGTTTTGTGATAACCAAGTCTCCTGCAAACGAACATACGTTGGTATGTTGTGCGCCACTCTCATTCCACACTCGTTCGTTCCAGGTTGTGGCTCGCATCAGATTCTGGACCTCCCAACACCTTCATTTGTTTTCTCACGGCCCATTTAGTAATCTAATTCGTTTAGAGCATGCTTCGATTTCAATGGCACTGGCATGTTCCCAAGATAAACCTAATGGGCCGTGGAATAAAGTACGCATTTGCATTGTTCGATGATGCACTCGGAAATCTTCATTCTATGCGATAGTACAGGAGTGAAATGAAATGGAGTTTTATTTATGGACGCTCTTTAACTACTGAGGTTCTCAGCGTCTCATTCTATACCGGGCGTGAAAGACCGCTTAATTTTGCTCAGAGTCCTCTTTATCAGGCTTGAGGTTCTTTTACGTGCCGTAAATCTACGACACGGGACCAACGGCTTTACTTCCCTTCGGGTTTGAACTGGGGAGACTGCTCACATTTATGGTCATACATTGCCTCACCTCTCTTACCACTCTACTCGGCCTACTTAGCTGTACACATGACGAATAACAACAGATAGTAACGTTTTCCTAAGAATGACACACGAGAATGCTAGATACAATAATACTTTTACATAACTGACAAACCGCTACGAGAGGGAAAGGGGGGAGGGAGAGAGAGAGATACAACACTTAAAACAGAAAATGAGAGCTCGTTAAAACACACATTTTTAACGTGGAGTAGATTGTTTTTGAGATATTTCTTGTTATTGGTTTCAGCTTTAAAAAACATACTTTTATCATACGGGAATTTGTCAACTCCTGTCCATAGAAACAAAGGTACTTCGGTTACATAGCAACCAGCTTTTGGCTAATGCTTAAGCCTATCTACTCCATTATTTCCCTTCTACTTGCATGGAAAAAGGTATCAACACTATTTCTGCTAATTTTTGCATAAGCTTTTTAACAATAATTTGCTGCAGAGATGTATAGAAATCGTGTGAATGGAATACATCAGATGCTTTGTTTGAAAGCAATTTCTGAAGAAGTAAAATTGTCTGTACCAATGCCCCTTTATCTCTGAAATTAATTGACATTAAGTGCTGAAATTTTTACCTCATATTTGCACCTAAATAGGATTTATTTTAATGGAAAAGTTTTTAGATAATTTTTAAATTCATAAATCATAATTTTTCAATACAATTTTAAGAGCTTTATTAAAAACTCATACATAACCTTCTAATCAACAGAAGTATTTATTTTTCATCAATCAACAGCAAAGGTATTGCAGAATGTGCCTTGAAAAATTTAGCTCATTATCTTCAATGGTTGCTGAGATAATGTCAAAATATAACGTGGGCAAGATAGAGAATTTCGACTCTCCTTAATACTTTTTATTTCCGTGTCTGCAAATATTTCCAAAAATCTTCAGATTGCTTTGACTTCCTAATTAACGCCGCAAGGATGGATCTACGTCAAATAGGTATATTTTATTTAATCTGAGATTATTTTACTTATACTTCGGATAAATTGAAAAAGTTCAACGATTTCTGAATTTGTAGGATCACGATGAGAAATGACCTTATTAATTGTTTGTGAAGTTTTCTATAGTTTTTCTGAAATAATTGTAAAAGTGTATTGTAACGTAACGTAAATAGGATCGATTTTATCTGCATGTTATAATAAATATGGTTATCCCTGAAATAGTAGAGAAAGTTTTGTAACACACTGGATTATTAAATTTGATTTATTTACGATATGAGGCTAAGAAAACGTGTTCTAGTTGTTTTTACTTTCTCTACACGTACTATGTACTTAGTGAATAGAAAAGCTATTGTAATGCACCCAAAAATTCGATACCGGGATTTCACCAGAAATACGTACATGTTTTGGGTCCCCCTAAATCCAAAAAAAAAAACAAAAAACAAACAACAATATTTTTGGAAAAAGGTCCGTCCGTGCGTGTGTGTGTGTCTGTGGACAGCATAGCTCAAAAACGAAAAGACCGTTGAATACCAAACTTGATATTTAAGTTTGGTATCTTCCAAGGATGCGACACGAGGATTTTCAAGAAAATCCCCTCAGCTTCAACTACCCTTTTTTGGAACTTTATTCGAAAATTTTGATTTTCTTAAAATGGCTCTAATGGTTTTGATTAAAATGTCGTATATTAAAGATATTTACCTGACAAATAAAATGTATATCTTGCATTTTCTGGGAATAGCCTCTGAGGACTACTTTATTCCGAATGAATTTTGTGGAATTTTGCATAACAAAAAATGTAGAGCACTTTGAAACACACCGTATGTGTTATATAAATTTTTGTTCGTGGAGTTGATCGTTTTTGAGATATTCCTTGTTTTTGGTTTCAGCTTTGAAAAACTTGTACTTTTCTCATACAGGAATTTGTCAACTCCTGTCCATACAAACAAAGGAACTTCAGTCACATACAACTAGCTTTTGACTATCAGTTTAACCTATGGTGCTCTCTTATTTCGCTTCTACTTACAAGGAAGCAAGTAATAAGACTATTTCGGCTAATTTTTTCTCCATTAGTATGAAGTAAATTGAAGCATAAGCTTTTTAACAATTTGTTGCAGTGATGTACAGAAAGTCATGCGAATGGAACACATCAGATTTTTTTTAAGTAATTTAATTTTATATTAAACTACTTGTTTCATTTTCTAATGTAACTACAGATTCTTTGAAATTGATGTTATTAAAATTTTGCCTTTCTTACAGTGATAGTAATTGTTAATATCTATATAATTACATTTATTTATCTGTTTTGTAATTGTTTATTGAATAATTTTCACCTTAGGAAATTATTCTATTAGAATGCAGAAATACTTCAATTTTTGAGAAATATAGGTATATAATATATACTTACTGTAAAGCGCTTCCTGCATTTATCTATCTGGATTTTCATTTGAAAAAGTAAAAAGGATTGGCAAAGTTCTGTAGGATACTAAAAAACTCATTTAATTCACAATGCTTTGAATTTATTCAATAAATAGTAATAAATTATCAATAAATTATAAAATCACAATTATTTAAAGAGTTAGTATGTGCTGATTTGCACGATGATTAAATAAATAAGTTAGTAGGTACATATTTAACAACGACTTCAATTAAATACGATCCGTATGTTTGATAATACTGGAATTATTTTCTGAGAAATAATTTATCAATAAATTAAGGATATTTACAATTACTTTAAATTTTCTTTTAACACGTAAATAAACTTCAACATGTATCAAAAAATTATATGTTCACAGAACATGCCTAATAGATAAATATAAATAAATGTACAAATGTCTCTTATAAGGAAAGTGGTGTTAATAAATTAAGAGTTTAAAAGATTCGGGAACACCTCATCAGCCTTATTTACAATAAATTAAAATAATTATTATAGAAATATTATGAAATATGTGTTGATAATGCGTGAGATTGAAATAAATATGTAATAGTCCATTAAAATTAATGCTTAATAAATAACAAGAATACTGATAATATATCAATCGCTGAATCATATCATCAACTACACTTATCCATTTCCCTGGAAACAAATGGTAAATTGATCACTTCATATAGCGGCTTTACCGCATTCATTTACTTTGATCTAAATGCAACTTCATAAACATTTTACAAAAATACTCTCAAACCTTCAGTCTTAAAAAATCTACAGACAGTTTTAGAGACCAGTTACAGCAAACTGACGCACCGATTTTAAAACACTTAAGTGTGATTCAACAAATAACGCTAATGATTATGAGGTTATTAAAGACAGAGAAAAATTCACTCTGTAACTGTTTTTTCGAAATGCAATTAAAACACAGACGAAATAGTTGAATTTTTAATCTGTTTAAAACCCATTTTCATACCAAGAAGTTCTAACCTAGGTTTATGAAGATAACAGTGGAAACATTTTGGAAAATAAATATTTCTACTAGCTACTTCATTTCAAGTCATAAGGGTCATTGTGCAAATAACGTAATGATAATAGGTAAATAATACGTTATAAAAATAACATGGTTTCATGTTGTCAACTTGTAGATATATTCTTACTTCTACTTTAGCTTGTTGTTATTGAATTATGTATGAAAATTCGTGATAGATTTTCATTTTGTTACTGTGTAATATAGTCGAATTTTGGAATTTTAGCTTCCAAAATGCTGTTGCGTAGTAGAGAACATCATTTTCCACTATTGTCTTTATAAACCTGTTCGTTGAAGTAACTGGTCCAAATAAATATTAGCTTATAAATATATCACCTCGTCCATAACACGATGGACGTATTTCTTTAAGTATACATAGTATACACTATACGAAATAAATTAAAATCCTTAACTATAAAATTGAAATATTTTCCTAAGGAACTGAGATCTGTTGAGGACGCTTTCTCACTTATAAAAAGTTTTTTTTTTTGTCACAAAAAATATCACATTTTAGCGAGGTCAATTTTTCGCAATGCGAATTTAATTGCTTCTTCTATTTTTCTTTTTGTTGTGTATCTTGGATAAGATTTGTGACCACTCCTCGACGAACCTCCTGTAGGATGAGACGACGCCCCACTCCTGGATAAGTGCGGTTGTATGATCTGGTTCGGGATCCCAGCTGCTTTCGGATCTCACCAGGTCAGCGCTAGCTGTGGGTGGTATCTCTATCCTTAGCATGGACATTGCCGATTCCACTTCGCACAGCAACTGCAAAGGAGGAAAACACGAATTAGTTACTATTGCAAACGAAGCTTTGCTTGCATAATTTTTGGGTTTCATGTACATACTTGGGGAAAAAAGCAAGATGAACGTAAAAAAGAGAGAGAGAAAGAGGGGGAGGGAGGGAGAGGGGGAGGGAGGGAGAGGGGGAGAGGGAGGTGTTCCATTCACATGAATTTCTGCAAACATACTATTCTTACAAAAATTATTCCTTTATCTACACCATACTAATCAGAATAAATATTACCAGAAATGATCGTATTACTTATTTGCTTATAAGTAGAAGAGAAGCAAGAGAATATACTAGTCTAAGGCAACATTAAAATATTTTAAAAGCTGTCGCTATGCAATTGTCATTGAAATTCGGTTCTCTTTCCATGGCCTGGCTTCCCGTTATTGTTTTAACGAGATCTACATTTTTTATAGAGTAGATTTTTATATCTCTTACAGTTTACCAGTTATATAAGCGTCATTCAAATGAAAAGGACTTTTGGGTTTATTTCCAAGAAATTCAGATTATACATTTTATTTGCCATGTAAATATCTTTAATATGTGACATTTAATCATAGTCATTAATCATTTTTTGAAAATAAAAAAATTAAAAAGCGTTCTATGTAATTAATAATTAGGGGTCTTGCTTTTTTTTTTTTTTTTTTCCCTGAAAATCTATTACATTTTTGGTAGATGTTAATCTTAAATATCAAGTGTAGTAGTTAGCCGACTTTTAGTTTTTGAGTTATGCTGTACAACACACGCTCATGCACACAATGGCCTTTTTCTAAAATGATTCCTTTTTTTTAAATTATGGATCATCAAAACATGTATTTCCTATGAAATCTGGGTATCAAATTTTTGCGTGAAATACAATAGCTTCTCTACCTACTATGTACATATACACACGTGCTAGAGAAAGGATTAACTTATTAGTCGTTGTTGGGCGTATCTCTACCGAAGAACTATTTGCTCTTTGGCGCAATATAGATGAAGGGAGAGAGAGGGATTACAATATCTCCCCGATGCATATTTTTACTTTCTCTACACGTAATATGCACATAGCATATAGAGAAGGTATAATTCGATACCAAGATTTCGCCGGAAATGCATGTTTTGAGACGCCCTGAATAAAACATTTTTTTTTTAGAAAATTGTGTGTGTGTGTGTGTGTGTGAGAGAGAGAGAGAGAGAGAGAGAGACTGGGCAGCATAGCTCAGAAACGAAAAGAGCGTTAAATACCAAACTTGGTATCTTCCAAGGATGCCATAAGAAAACTTTCAAGAAAATCCCTCCATCCCCAATAACTCTTTACATGGAGAACATTTCGAAAATTATGATTTTCTTAAAAATCGCTCTAACGATTTTGATTAACATCTCTTACATTTAAGATGTTTACATGGCAAATAAAATGCATATCTTCAATTTTCTGGGAATAGCCTCTGAGGACATGTTTATTCTGGATGACTTTTGCGAAATCTTGCATAACTGGTAAACCACACAAAAATTTAGAACTCGTTAAAACACACAATTTGTGTCATATATTTTTCTCGTGGAATTGACCGTTTTTGAGATATTCCTTGTTAAGTTTCAACTTTAATATAATCATACGTTTCTCATACGGGAATTTGTCAACTCTTGTCCATACATACAAAAAAAACCCACTTTGGTTCCTTATTTCTCTTCTACTTACAAGGAAGCAGCTAGTAAGGCCTTTTCTGCCAATTGTTTCTCCCTTAGCTTTAAGTAAATAGAATAATAAGCTTTTTAACAATAATTTATTGCAGAGATGTAGAGAAAGTCATGTGAATGGAACACATCAGATTTTTCTTATGGAAAATGAAGGGGGTTTACAATTACACTTAGTTTCATTACTGTTCTGTGTCAATTACGCTAATTATTGATATACTTGATCACTTTTGGAAGGCATTCATCAGCACGATTAGTGCATGACAACACAAAACAATGTAATTTTAGAGGGACGACGTGTGACCGATTTGATAACATTGTTTCTTGTAGTTTTTAGCTCCGCCGCGATAAAGTGATGGTGCTGCTAATCGTCAGTCAAATGCGAGAAACTGAGCTTTTTTTTTGCAATAATAAATGCGAATGCTTAACAAAATATTACTATAAATAAGCTTTGGGCGAATGTCTAATTAGATAAGCCTACGTAGCGTTCCTTAAAATTAGAAAGGTTATGTACATAAATATATTTATTTATGTTACACTATCACTGGTTTCAATGTCGTGCACGGGAGCCGAACTTTAAAACTTCAGGGGTAAGTTTGGTTTAAAAATCGAACATTTATATTGTTGGCACTTTTTACAATACGCTTTTCAAGAGGATATAACAACTCATATTTTCTTTCGTTTACTTATTAACATTTAGAAATACGTTAAACATTCTATTAGATATTTACGAAATTTCATATATATATATATATATATATATATGGAATTTTCAAAATACAGGTTTACTACAAAAGAAATAGACAACTTCAACTGCCTGTAAAACAAAAACTATTAGAGATACCAACCTAATTATTTTGGAGGCATGTTGAGAAACTCTCAAAGTTTCGTTTGTTACTATTGGTAACGCTGTAGTGTTTTGTTTTTTGTTGCAGAAGCTGAAATGGCGGAAAATCCTGTGGAAAAGGCCTATTGCGTGTTGAAATTTGCTAGAACGCAATCAGCAACTGTTGTCCAATGACATTTTAGAACACGTTACCACAAAAATGAAATGATGCGCTCACAAGAACCAGCATCGTCTTCATCATGTCGCAACACATCGATGCAAAAGTCACGCCGTATGACCTTATCTTCTTCACTCAGAAACTGCAACATCTGTAATCTGTAAGGCATCATGTGCAGTCGCTTCCGCAAGATTTTCCATACAGTTTGCTGTGGAATTTGTAATTGCATGCTTGCCCTAGATGTCGATTTCTGTGGGCTTCTTACGTAGGCAGAACGAACTCGTTCAACGTTTTCTTCCGAAACTCTTGGTCTTCCCGAGCTCTTCCCTTTGCACAAACATCCCGTTGTCTCGAATTTTCTATACCAGTCGTAGATTAACTGTCTAGTCGGTGGCGTTTTGTGGTAACGTGTTCTAAAATGTCGTTGGACAACAGTTGCTGATTGCGTTCTATCAAATTCCAACACGCAATATGCCTTTTCCACAGGATTTTCCGCAATTTCAGCTTCTGCAACAACAAACAAAACATTACAGCGTTACGAATAGTAAAAAACAAAACTTTGAGTTTCTCAACATACCTCCAAAATAATTAGGTTGCTATCTCTAATAGTTTTTGTTTTACAGGCAGTTGAAGTTGTCTATTTCTTTTGTAGTAACCCTGTATAAGTAATTTTTCAATTTCATAACTGCTTAAAATAATTACTTTGAATCTGCTGTTTGCGGCGCAAATGTATCATGGATTTTTTATCTTTACTTCTCTTTTCAAGCAAAATGTGCATATAAATTTTTAAGATACAGCTTAAAACAATTGAATGACATAAAACAAATGTACATTTCGTTCGCTAGGTTGCGTTGTGCAGATGAAGGAAATCGTATTCAAGAACAAATACAATTATCGTAGTTTAAAAACTCGTTAAATTTAATGAGAAAATAGCAAATGACAGTCTCAGCTAGAACCAAATTACCAAATATTGTTTTAATATAAAAGTTCTCCTTTAATGCACTATAGCTGCATTGTTAGACAGTTGCATCTTAATAGGTCAACACAGTCATAATAATGATGAAACAATGATTGTAGTGCTAAATATGAGATAATGCAGAGAATAAACAATGTTATCAAGGAAGGAAGTTTTGTCGAGATAGATATGTTCAGTTATCATTATGAAGATTTTATTATATCCCCATAATCATTGTAGGTTTTTATAAGAAATCTTTTATAACTAAGGTGAATTTGAAAATACATTTAAACTGTTTAGCTATATTAGAAAAACACCCCTATGCTAATTTAATGCATTTTTAAACATACCTGTAAGAGGTAGACAGTCAGCTTTCTAATGACGTCATTTCTAACGGTTTTTACTTCGTCAGTGTGAACTTCCCATACTCCAAAATCTTGCACTTCTAAAAAAGCAACTGCGAAGCTCTGTAGAGACGTATGCATCACAGGTAGTACTTGCTCCATCTGAGGAAAACAAAACAATATCACTTATTAATAATGAATATTTGGCTCGCAAGGTCAATATCCATTGAAGTTATGAAGTTTTTGCATTTTCAATATAAGCGTCTAACTTTGTTTTTTGTGTACTAAGGACACATTTAAATGTACTTAGTTTCTTAATCGATTTTCATTTACTAAATATAAATGGTATTACCCGCTAATCAGTAATTATTTATTTCATCAAACACAATTGGCACTAGATGTCGTTGGCATAAAACGAAATAAACACAATTTCTTCCTAAAATTTAAATATATGACGCTTGACTGGAGTATGCCGAACAGACAAGTAATTATTTGAATACTTGCTTTTCTGCTGTTATTTGTTCTCCTGCTAAACACGAACTAGGCCGCCTCTTCGTTTCCTTCTTATCTTTCAAATAAACCGCTAAGCGTAAAACGGAAGAATTGTGGTTAAAAACACTTACTCGGGGTGGAAGATGCGGAATTCCATGAACTTCCTCGTCATACCAAGCAAGCAATTTCTTTGGTAGCCATTCGTAGCTATATTCTTGATCGAACACGTTCATAATCTGTAAAATAAGAAATGAAACTTAGGTTACAAAGTTATAAAGCAAAACCTCTTTGTGATTGAGTGCTGGGAAACATTTCTTTAATTTAATTGAAGATAATTGATTATTTTTCCAAAGGTGTTACATTATTTAAAAAGAGCTGCACCAATCTAGTATTAGAAACACCTTAATGCCGTTGTTCATTTATAGAATATAATTCTTTGTAAAGCTTAGGAGAGACATTTAAAATGTATTGGGTTTATTAGTATTTTAGTTGTAACTGAAGTATTTTATCTTAAGATACTGCTTTTAAAGACCAAATTATATAAAAATTGAACTTTATATGTGACACAATAATCCTGGGTGACCTAGACCTACCAACCCAATTGCCGACCTTACGCTCACATGCGCAAGACAGGTGGACGATCAACCAGTCGGTGGGCGGAGGTGATATGGACAAAACAATGCCTCCGCCAGTAGAAAAGTTGGTTTTTGTTAAATTTTCTAAATGCAAAATAAAATTCTCAATAACTTGGAAATAAAATATTTAATTGATAAAACTGTGAACTTTGGGACTCTACTCTAATAAATTTGGTTTCAGCAAGTCTATATCTTCTCTTAGATATATTCATTTCTATGTGTCACTTTTTCCAAACATATAAATTTTCAGTCTTATACAAAACGAAAGTGAACTAAAACAATTAGGAAATAAATAGATAAAGATTCGGTAATAATCAGATGTGTCACACCCTTACACTTTTTCATCCATTACAACTCACGTTAACTTATAATATATATATATATATATACTCTATTAACAATAGTTTATTCGCCACAACATTTTGACTGGAAATCATTTCAAATCAACAGGATTGCTTGTACAGCACCGAAAAATGCCACAATTGTTCCCATATCGTGGTCCAAGTGCGGACAAATAAAACTGCGTAAGATACTTGTTAGATGCTGCATGGCAATTCATCATGGGCAAATATAAATATGTAACAGTGAGTATTTCGACAGGACTGATGCCAAAATATTATACATATATTGTATATTTAATTATCTCTATATTTTTAGCATAATATCTGCTTTTATGTATCTAACGGTTACTGTACAGTTACACAATTCATTCGTAATGAATAAGGATATTCAGGGAACCATACGTTTTGTAATACAAATATCTTAAGCATATGTTATTTTATCAACATTTTTTAGACGTTTTTAATAAACTTTAAAGTAATGACATTTTCCTTGTAAAGGCAAGTTTTTGCTGCGGAATTTTTTTGAAAATCTTTGCGTCGTATGTTTAAACAGTGTCTCACTTAAATACGATATTCTGGTATTTTTCTACTTTCCGTTTGGGATTATGCTGTTTAAACAAAAGTTTTTTTTTTAAAGAATGCAAAAATGAGTTCAGTAGGCCTCAAAAAATAAATTTGTAGTGAAATATAGATATAGAATTTTCGGTTGAATATAATATTTCCTGTTTTTCTATAGGTGGATGGCAGATAAATTAAGAACATAGCGAGGAATGGAATAAATAAAAAACTTAAAGGTAAGTGGAGGGAAATCACAAACTCTTAAGGAAAGAAACACTGAAAATTACCTTGGAGTACACAAATTCGATGTTCTCGTTTTCTGCTGCAAATAATGAATGCGAAATGCCCAGTTGCGTCTTAACGGATTTCACGGCGTCGGCGTATTTGTGGGGTGCAGGTTCCTTCTTGGATTGTGGCAGGTGCTGTCCACATGGGTGTACCCACGGTAACCTGGAAGGCAGGTTTCTCGCCGTACACCTTTCCGTTACTACCAGCAGTAACGTGACGAGAGAAAGTTCTGCAAACATGACAATAACGATATCTGTAGGAATAACTTAGTTTCAAAGTTTGCCTTTAAAACTATAATCCTTGAGAAAAACTTACAACATAATTTAATGAATTTAAATTTGTTTCAATAGAAAAACAAATTCATGAATTTTATATTATATATTTAACTTTTGAGATATTCGTATTTTAACATTTTGGAGGGGAGGGAACTGTATTTTTAACCATAAAATTAATTTCAAAATACAAAACCAATATCACACCTATCTTTAAGAAATCTGAGATATAATTTCATTTAAAATAAAAGCTTCATAAACATTTACACCAACTTTTTCTAAAAGCAACAGCTTTGCGTTTTCTGTGGTAAGTTCGCAAACCACTCCACATGCTGATATGAAATTCAGTATTTGTTATTCTCTATAATTAAAATTATACCTATAGATCAATTGAACGGCATATAGTATATTTATCAATAAAACAATCGTTCCTTATAATCTGAAATTGAGTAGATAACGTAATTAAATAATCAAACCAATACTAAGCTAATAAAAATCCAAAGTAAAAACAGTAGATCACTTTCTCTCATACATTGTAAACAGTATTTTTGCTGGATGTAATATAAAATTAAGTAATATGGACTTCGTTTCTTGCAAGATACGGAAAATAAAATAAAACTGTTCACGTATAGCAAGTCAATTGTTTTTTACTAGGTAACACACTTAAAGCGGAAAAACGTAATCAAATATGCTTACAGATGCAGCATAAAATTGCAAGTGGCATAAAACTAGCAATTGATATTTTTAAAATGGCTAATGTTTCTACAAAATGTTGCTTGATATAAATTGTATATTTCGAACAGTTCTACATTTTTTGTGTCGAAAGATTTTGTTTCTCCTGTGGTTTACTAGTTTGCAGGATACGCTTAGAATGAAGACGGACAATATAAAAACAATTCTAGATAACTTATATTTATATATTTTTTTGAAAATATATAGACGCATATTTAAGAAAATTGAAAATAAGTTTAACATTTTAATGTATAGGGTAGTTTGGGATGGAGGATATTGAAAATATGATTAGGAATAATATTTCCTCTTCCTACTATAGATAAATGACAGAGGAAATACAATTTAAAAATAGATAAATGAGGAAAATCAATATATATTGATCAAGCGCTGCAATTATAATAAATCGTAATAATAGTTGTGAATTAACTTTTTCATAACACAATTTAAATTTAAGAACTGGTAACTTTGAATATATTTTTACTATCCAAATAAAAAAAATAAAAAAAAAATATAAAGCTGCAATAGTTCTAATAACAAATGAAATTTAAATTCAAGAAATAGTGAATTTTACTACTTAAATATCCTAATTAAGATATTTTAATAAATAAATTAACTGTAGTACTTTTAAGACCGAATAATGCAATTTAAATTCAAGAATTAGTAAGTGGTGTGTTAGTGGTAATACACATATATTAAAATGAACCAAATTGAAAATAGGTTTGAATAAATAAAGCAACTGCCGTGGCTTTAAGAACAAACAAACAATTTAAATTCAGGAACTAGTAAGTTAGTTTATCGTTATAATTCCAATATATCTTTAGGAACAATAACTTCAAGAACTTGTAAATGGTTATACATTCCGTTCAAATTCAACTTTTAGGAAAGCAACTGCAGTAGCTTTAAGTATAAACAGTAATAGTCAACAGTTGCGAAGACAACGTCGATTATAGTAATTAACACAACAATAATAATAACAATGATGATGCTACTAACAGTAATTAACCATTATCTCAGTTACTGTTGCTGACTGAGGTAACGCACGTGTAAGAGATGCTGTTACGAACCTGTTACGAACGATAATGCAACCATGATGACTTGTAGATGTTAATTATCCCTAAGTAACTCCTTATGACCGTTGCGGGTGACAGCCCGTTGATATCTGATACGTTTGCTGTCTCACCTACTACTTTTATCCTGTATCTGGCCCGGAAGAAGTGGGGGAGAGGACAGCAAACAAATCTGAGCTTGTAAAGAACACGAAATTCCCACTTCTTCGTCAGACATCGATGACGCTGCCTTACGTCACAGTTTAACCACAGACTACCGCCTCTTCCTAACACCGCCCCTCTACGATGTCTCTTGCCCATTCATGAACTAGACTTCATTGAGGCGTGCAGACGTAACCCGGGTTTCTTATCGTGTGTTGACTCTATGAAGTAACCGCCATCCTCGTTTGCGTGACAATTCCAGGCACATGGATCTTGGAAACAAACTGCATTGACCCTGACCTGTAGTGCTGTCCAGGGAACTGAGATTAATTGTTCCTTTCTCTCTCTGACGTACTTTACCGGGGTTCTCTAATTTTTTCTCTGATTCACTCTATTCTGGGAAATGGTACTCTTCTTAAAGATTTGCGTATTTTTCCGGAAGATAGTAAGTGATTTCCAGTTATTTATCAGCTATACAAAGATAACACTGTAAATAAACCTTTTCTATTAATTCCGGATACCTGATGTGCAAAATGAGTTAATATAAAGCCCAAAAAATGCATTAAAGTGATCTGACGTGTTACCTTCAAATGATTTGCCCATTCTACAAATTTTTTTAAAAACTTATTCTTATATCTACTTCTCTTCAATCAAGATAAATCAATGCTATTTTTTTTTTTTTTTTACAACATATTTCCTTGTATATACAGTGGTAGTAAGGGAATACACTAGGCTTAAGAGGTAGTCAAATCTTTTTTTTAAGAGCTACCTGCTATGCATGATCAGGAGAGGAAGATATATAATAACGACTTCCCATTTGAGTATTATTGTTTTTCTTACCTCTTTCGCGCTGCCATTTATGAAAGTCGCTGAGAATGAGGACTTCAAAGGTTTACGAGAAAATTGAAGAAATACTTTTATGAACATTATTTACTTTTTCCTGTCTTTATATTTGTACTCAAAACATATAGTCACCCTCCGGGTGTAATGGCTACCATGGAAGCTTCATATACCTAAGGTGGAGGACGATGGCTTTTTTTCGGGCGTAAAAAATCCTTAGCATGGCTTCCTTCGGAACAGATTTACGGCACATAAAGAGAACCTCCAGCCTGATAGATGCCTCTGAGCATATTTAAGCAGCCTTTCACGTCTAGTATGGAATGGGACGCTGAGAACACGGTAGCTAATGTGCGTCCATAAATAACTCTCCATTTCCATTTCAAAATATATATCTCTGGGAAATCTTGTCATCGTATTTTTGAATGGAATGCAAAAATCCTCAACTTAGTAATTAAGTAGCACAGAAAGTAAAATGGCTGCTCAGTCGCATTAATAAATGTTGGCTGCTGGAACGAGGTTTCAGAATTATAGGTTTACAAGTAATTTAACTTGTACTCGAGGTATTCTGTCAACGAACTTTTTCCTTTAATTACGTCTTCCATTCTCCTCGCATGGATAGATTTTAGTCATCGAATATGTTGGTTTTGTAAAAAAATAAGTCTTTTAGGTGGTTCAGCTGTGCCCAAGTATTTTTACATTTATGCAATTTGGTAGGTGGCAAAGGTGCCACAGGTCTGACTTCTGTAATCCGCTGATTACATGGTTATGGATGCCTGGCCAAGCTGATTCACCAAGCATGTTTGGTTATATAACGCAGTTGGGAATAGACAGGTTACTACAGAGTAGTCTTACGCCACTTGATGTAATAACTAAATTGTTTAAAATATACATATATTTCTCCTTACCTTGCCTTACCAACATTTATACCTCTGTTTCGCTGCGTACAAAAAGATACAAGTGCGCATGTGAGTCTACTAGGCGCTGGCTTTAGGGAAGCAAGGGCAGGGGGAAGAAGAGACTTGTCATAGTGTTCTCGTGCTGAAATGTCCACAGGTACCAAACTCATTAGAAAGGGCCTCGCGTGGATTAGACTAGGAGCATGCGGAGCATAAAAATTGCCGACGAGAATGGTATGAGAATCTGCCCCATTTGCGAGGAGGAAGAGTCGTGGACCCATATCTTTGCAAGATGTACGGATGAATGGAGGGGGAAAATATTTACCGCGATTCTTTACCACCGCGAATGTAGAACTAGAAGCATGTTGGACTCTACTGGCAAGCACTAGGTAAATCTATGGTTACGGCAAGACAGCTGAGATCTGTGGAGGCTGACAATAGAGAAGAGGGGGGGGGGTATAAGCATAGCTAAACAAAAGTGATTACAATGTTTTTACATATATATTTTATGTCATACTTAAGTCATTGTTGTGTTGTGGTTATATATTGTGTATATTATGTGTATATATTTCTCTTAAGTATACATTAATGCATCTGAACAAGGTGTACTTTGTATTGTAAATTTAAATAACTGTATTTGAATATCTTTGCCTTTTTAACTTCTCTATACGCACTATGTACATAGTGTATAGAGAAGGTATTGCACTCCACCCAAAATTCGATACCGACATTTCACCGGAAATATATGTTTTAAGGTCCCCTTTATCTAAAAAAAGCATTTTCGGAAAAAGGTCCGTGTGTCTATGAACACGATAACTCAAAACGAAAAGTCAGTAAAATACCAAACTTGGCATTTAAGTTTAGTATCTTCCAGGGATGCGACACGAAGATTTTGAGAAAAATCCCCCCACCCCCAACTACCCTTTACATAGAACTTTTTTCGAAAATTTTGATTTTCTCAAAAATGGCTCTAACGATTTTGATTAAAATTTCGTATACTAAAGATATTTAACTGACAAATAAAATGTATATCTTGAATTTTCTGGGAATAGCCTCTGAAGAGTACTTTATTCTGGATGAATTTTACGGAATTTTGAATAACTGCTAAACCGTAAGAGATGGACAAAAACTTAATACACGAAAAATGTAGCGCACGTTAGAATACACTATTTATGTCATATACAATTTTTTTCGTGGGGTTCATCATTTTTGAGACATTCCTTGTTTTTGGTTTCTGCTTTGAAAAACTTCTACTTTTCTCATACAGGAATTTGTCAACTGCTGTCCATACAACAAAGGAACTTCAGTCACATAGCAACGAGCTTTTGACTATCACTTTAACCTATGGTATTCTCTTATTTCGCTTCTACTTACAAGGACGCAAGTAATAAGGCTTACTTTTAATTTTTTCTGATTAGCATGACGTAAATAGAAGTATCAGCTTTTTAAGAATAATTTGTTGCAGAGATGTAGAGAAAGTCATGTGAATGGTACATATCAGATTTTTATTTTTGTGTTAGCTCTTTTAATTCTTTGTTGTTGTTTTAATATTGCTTACTATTTTCTGTATCGCAAAAGCACGTACGGTCTGTGAACCCACGTGATTTTTGAAGCTCAATGTATGATACTGTTATGTCACTAAATACACTTAATCATTCAAGTACAAGTTTGTTGAGCTGTGGTACAAGTTAGATTAATATAGAGCTACGCATACATTTAAAAGAACAACAAATAACTAAGAAACTACTGCTTGCAAATAAAATGAAGTGAAGGAGATATTATTTGGAGCCTCCAGTGACACTGATAAGAGGATGAAATTAGAGAATAGAAAATGTTTCACACTGTTGCTTTGTCTTTGAACTTAATTCCATGAAGCAAAGATTTTACTTGTGTGAGGAATGTAGTATAGCAGAATTGAAAGAAAATACTGTTGCAAGTATTAAATAATGATTATTTATTTACACTTTCACATTTACTACAAGGTGCATTGTTTCAACTTTAAGGTTAGGTTTATTATTTTTCACTTTCTCTCCACGTACTATTTACATAGTGTATAGAGAAAGATTTGTATTGCACCCAAACATTCGATACCGAGATTTCACCGGAAATACATGATTTGGGTACCTCTGGATCCATTTTTTTTTTTTTTTTTGGAAAAGCCTCCGCGTGTGTGTGTGCGTGTCTGTGTGGACAGCATAGCTAAAAAACGAAAATACCGTTAAATACCACACTTTGTATTTCAGTTTAGGGTCTTTCAAGGATGCGATAGAGATTTTGAGAAAAATCACCCCACCCCAAACCACCCTTTACATGGAAAAATTTAGAAAATTTTGATTTTCTCAAAAATGGCTCTAATGATTTTGATTAATATAGTACATTACATGATATTTACATGACAAATAATTTTTTGGAATAGCCGCTGAAGACCTCTTTATTTTAATTGAATTTTGCATAACTGGAAACTATAAGAAATTATCAAAAGGTTACTGTATAAAAATGTGCATCTCGTTAAAGTACACAATTAATGCATACGCATTTTTTTTTTCGCGGAGTTGACCATTTTTTAGATATTCCGTTTTATTAGTTTGTTTTAAAATACTTGAAAGTTTTCTCATACGGACATTTTTAAACTCCTCACAATGCAAAGGAGGAATTTATACCTCATGACAATATGATTTAACAAACAATTGTGTATTCTTGTATTTTCCTTCTGCTTACATTATAGCAAGTAATAAGACAATTTCTGTTAATGTTTATCTCGATTATCACGAAGTAGATAGAAGTATAAGCGTTTGAACAATAATTTGTTGCAGAGATGTGGAGTAACTCGTACGAATGGAACAAAAGATTTTTCATATCCGTGTCCATAAATACTTTTGATAAATTAAAAAGCTCAATGATAATTGGATTTGTAGCATTATGATGACGAACGATCTTATTTATTGTTTCAGTAACTTCCTATTTTTCTATAGTATTTCTGAAATTGTAAAGGCTTATTGGAACATAGATAGAAGGATCGCTTTTGCATGTATGCTATAATATTGCCATTCGTGAATTTTTAATGTGCAGAGAAAGTCGTGTAACAGAGTAGATTTTTACTTTTTTGACTAGTTACTGTTGTTTTTATGCAGTTCAATTTTATATTGTTCTGTTTACTAAAATTCTTCTAATGACCCCACACATTTAAAATTTATTATATTAGAAATTTTCTTGTTTTCGGCGATAATTCTTTAAATGTAAAGTCGTTTTAAATTTTATTTTGAAGTTTTTTAGTGAATTATTCTTCATTTTATAACATTACTTTATTAGAATGCAGAAATAATTATAATGTTGAGAAACAGTTCGTACACATTCTTATCATAAAGCTTTTTCTGCCTTTATTTATCATGGATGCTCATACGGAAAAACGGATTGCAAAGGTGTGTAGGATACTAAAGACTAATTTAATTCACAATGCTTGAATTTATTCAATAAATAGTAATAAATTATCAATAAATTAAAAATCACAAATTTTAAGATGTTAGTAATTTGAATATATTAGCTTATTTGCAATATGAAATAAATAAATAAATACCTAAATAAGTAAGGTGAACATTTAACAATGACATCAATTAAATACGATTCGTAAGTTTGATAATACTGGAATTCTTTTGCGAGAAATAATTTAACAATAAATTAAAGAGTATTTATAATTATTTTAAATGCTCTTATAACATGTAAATAAACATTAAATGTATAAAAATGTATATTTTCACAGAACATACCTATAGATATATAAATAAATGTACAAATGTTTCTTATAAGTAAATTGGCATTAAGAAATTAAGAGTTTAAAGACTCAGGGAAAGCTCAACAGACTTACTTAAAATAAATTAAAATATTCATTAAATAAATTTAGGAACTACGTGCTAATGCGTGAGACTGAAATAAATATTTATTAATTTGTAAAATTAATGCCTAATAAATAAAAATACTGATACTATATCAGTCATTGAATCTTATCAACAAATACATCTATTATTTCCCTAAAACCGCACGATAAAATGATCATTTCACATATCATTTGTGCTAGTGGCTTTATCACATTCATCTACTTTGATCTGAATACAACTTTCATAAATATTTTACAAAAATAGTCTCAAATCTTCAGTCTTACAAAATCTACTGTTATTTAAAATGGCAGTATTAAGAGACCAGTTACAGCATAGTGACACACCGATTTAAAACACTGATTTTGAGGTTATGAAAAGAGAGAGGGAAGAACTCATCTGTAACTTGTTTCTTCAAAGTACAGTTAAAAACACATCCGAAAAAAACCAAATAAGTTGAATTTTTAATCTGTTTAAAACTCATTTTCGTATTTAGAAGTTCTAACCTAGGTTTATTAAGATAATAGTGTAAACATTTTGAAAAATAAATATATCTACTATCGGCAACAGTTGGTACTTGATTTGCAAACCATAAACGCTACTGTGGAAACAACATAGTAATAAATAGGCAACTAAAACAGTTTACTTTTATAAACCAGTAGATATTATAAAAATAGCAAGATTTCATTTTGTTAACCTATAAACATTTTCTTGCTTCTACTTTAGCTTGTAATTATTGAATTATATATGAAAATTCGTGGACATTATTAGTGAAAAATAGGTTTTCATTTTATTACTAGCTGAATTTTGGAGTTTTAGCTACCAAGTCTAGCCGTAGAGTGCTGTCTCGTAGTAGAAAACATAATCTTCCACTATTGTCTTTATAAACCTGTTCGTTGAAGTAACTGGTCCAAATAAATATTAGCTGTTATAATATCACCTCGTCCATAATACAATGGATGCATTTCTTTAAGTATACATAGTATACACTATATGTAATAAATTAAAACCCTTAACTATAAAATTGTTGAGATCTGTTTTAGGAACGCTTTCTTACTCAAAGAAGAGTTCCTTGTTATATAAAAAATCACATTTTAGGGAAGTCGATTTTTCGCATTGTGAATTTAAATGCTTCTTCTGGATTAATTTTAGTTTTGTATCTTGGACATGATTTGTGACCACTCCTCGACGAACCTCCTGTAGGATGAGACGACGCCCCACTCCTGGATAAGTGCGGTTGTATGATCTGGTTCGGGATCCCAGCTGCTTTCGGATCTCACCAGGTCAGCGCTAGCTGTGGGTGGTATCTCTATCCTTAGCATGGACATTGCCGATTCCACTTCGCACAGCAACTGCAAAGGAGGAAAACACGAATTAGTTACTATTGCAAACGTAGCTTTGCTTGCATAATTTTTGGGTTTCATGTACATACTTGGTTAATAGGCCGTGATAAACGTAAAGACAAATATTGGTTCATACAAGGGCCATCCAGAAAATGACATGATTTGGCATAACTAAATAATAACGGAAATTATCAAAATGTACAAAGTTATAGTACTTTACTCTATTTGTCAACATGATCGTCATTGCTATCAAGGTATTTATTGTCACATGATACCGGGTTTTTTTTAACGCAGATGTACTATTTCACCGCTCAGATGTGAGCCAAGATGTCAGTGCCACTTTGAGATCTTCATGGCTGGAGCTCTTTTTCATCCAAAAAGTCATGTACGGTGTCCAAATTGAAACACATTTTTTTTTAATTCTTTTATCAACATTTGCTTTCAACTCCTCCATAACGATTGATGAACTTCCACTTTGGTCTTTATCGTACACACTGTTCTTCCTTGATTACTCGTATATTATGCGCCATTTCCTCAATGAAGACTCGTTCATTGCATTGCATTTGCGTTATTGACTATAAAATTCGATTGGCCGAACATTTTGTGCATTCAAAAAATTTGAATAAGTTCTTTGGCGGGAGAAAGGTATAACATCGCCATTGAAAAACTGGTTCCACGTGAAAATAAATGTCTTGAAAGAATGGAGATTACGTTGAGAAATAGAGTAACTTTATTAATAAATGGCCCTCGTAGTTATCCGGCCCAATGGGTAATAAGTTCATTGGCGCAATAGAAATGATTGCAGTATCCACCCCAAAGCACGTGTTAATGAAAAATTACATTTAAAGTTTCATTACTGTCCTGCGTCAGTTTCGACAATCATTGATATGGTTGGATCTCGTTTGGAACAACATTCATCAGCCGACTTAGAAATGCAAACACAACGTTGCCGCCGCTGCTGCTGCGCCCAATTTGACAACATTGTTTCTTAATGTAGTTTTTAGCTCCGCCGCGATAAAGCGATATGCAACAAAGCCTCGTTTTAATTAGTAACCACTGAATCAAATACGAGAAATGGAACTAATTTTAAAATTAATAAAGACAAAGGCTTTACTAAACGAGACCTTTTTCTTTGATGCCCAATTAGATAAGCTGGCGCAGCAGTTATGTCAGCACTCTTCTTAAAATTGGAAAGGATATAGTATATATGTACACACATAAATATACTTATATCACTGGTTTCGAAGTCGTGCATATGACTTATACTTTAAAAATTAAGAGCTAAGTTGGTTTTAAAAATTGAAAAATTTATATTTTGGCACTTACGTAGCTATATCGTTTTGTCTTAGTGTGAATTTCAAGAGACTATAAAAATAACTGATTTTGTTTCACTTATTTAGAAAGTATATGCCATTTTCAAAACAACAAGCAATTTTTTTCAATTTCATTACGGCTTAAATCAGATTATTTTGAAACTGTTGTTTGTGACACAAATCTGTATAGAGCTTTTAATTTTACATTCCCTTTCAAGGAAAATATGCATCTAACATTTTCAAAATAAAACTTAAAACGATAAAACAACATTATACACTCAATGCATATTTCGTTCGCTAGATTGCGTTAAGGAGATGAATTTTTAGTGAATAAATACAATTAAAGTAGAAGTTATATGGTGATATTTACACGCAGGTTAAAAATTAAATAAGAAAACACCAAACAACCATCTGCTGCTAGAGCCAAGCTACCAAATAATACTTTAATATCAAAGTTCTCTTTTAATTAACACAGGAAAGCTCATTGCTAAACAGTTGCATTTTACTAGGTCAACAAAGCTATAACAATGGCGAAATGCAAGGACTGTAATGCTAAATGTGAGATAAACACGGAGAATAAGCAGTGTTGTCAAGAATGGAAGTTTTGTCGAGATAAATAATACGCTCAATTATTACTCTGAAGATTTTAGTTAGACAACATCCTCAATAGACATTCTCATGCGAAAAGTTACATAGGTTCTGATAACAAGTAATATTTTGTAACTAAGGTAGATTTGCAAATTTATTTAAACTGTTAGCTATCTTAGAGATACCTCTATGTTAAATTAATTTTAAACATACCCGTAAGAGGTAGATATTCAGTTGTTTAATAACGTCGTTTCTAACGGTTTTCACTTCGTCGGGGTCAGTCTCCCACACTCCAAAGCTTTGCACCTCTAAAAAGGCAATAGCGAAGCTCTGTAGAGAGGTGTGCATCACAGGCAGTGCTTGCTCCATCTGAGGAAAACAAAACAATATCGCTTATTCAACGTGAAGATTTGGCCCGCATGTGATATTTTAGTAGTGTTCAATATTCATTAAAGCTACGAAGTTTCTGCATCTTGAATAAAAGCGTGTAACTTCGTTTATATGTATTATGGATACATTTAATCCCTTTAAAGTTTACCGAATGAAAATTCACTAGATTAAGATAACGTCTGGTATGAGATTAATATAAATGGTATTACCCGGTAAGCAATAATTAGATAATTTATTTCATGAAATACATTTAACACTATGTCGTTAGCATTAAACAAAATAAACACCATTTTAAAACCATAGTTTCTGCATAAAATTTAAAAATACTAGTACGATAGACGCTTGACTGGAGTATGCCGAACTGACAAGTAATCATTTGGATACTTGCTTCTCTGCTGTCATTTGCTTTTCTGCTAAACACGAACTAGGCCGAAACTTGGCTTTCTCCTTATCTTTCAAATAAACCACTAAGCGTAAAACGGAAGAATTGTGGTTAAAAACACTTACTCGGCCTGGAAGATGCGGAATTCCTTGAACTTCCTCGTCATACCATGCAAGCAGTTTCTTTGGTAACCAATCGTAGTTATATTCTTGATTAAACACGTTCATAATCTGTAAAATAAGAAGAAATTAAGGTTAAGTTATAAAATTATAAGTTATACGCTCAACTGTGCAGCAAAAATTGTATGCATAAATTAGGTGTTTTAGTGAAATCTATATTTTTTGTGCTGTAAGTTTTTCTGTATCTCTTACGATATACCAGTTATACAAAATTCTTCAAAATTCATTCAGAATGAACAGATCTTCAGAAGCTATTCCCAGAAAATTCAAAATATACATTTTATTTGTGATGTAAATAACTTTATATAGTTTTTAAATCAAAATCTTTAAGAGACATTTTTTGAGAAAAACAACATTTTAAAAAATGTTGCCATCTAAAGATTAAATTGGGGTGGGGGAATATTCTTGAAAATCTTCGTGTTGCATCCTTGAAGGGTAACAAATTTAATACCAAGGTTGGTATTTGACGGTCTTTTAGTTTTTGAGCTATACTGTCCTCAGACCTACACATAGACATTTTTATAAAAACAGATCTTTTTTTTTTTTTACTCAAGGAGCCTCAAAACATATATTTCCGGTGAGATCTGAGTATTGAATTTTTGGGTGGAATACAACACTTCCTCTATACAATATTTATATAGTGTCTGTAGAGAAAGTAAAAAGGGCTGCAGCACCCTCAGTTTTGGAAAAAACCTTAACGCCATTGTTCATTTTGAGAATATTATGCTTTGTAAATTATGCTTTGAAAAGTTTAAAAGGGAAATTTAAAATGATTTAAGGTTTATTGGTAATTTAGTGTTGACTGAAGTACTTTATATTCAGATACTGAATTTAGAGATTAAATTTTATAAAATTGAACCTTATCTATGACGCAATACTCCTGAGGGTCCACAGTGCGTTCCCTAGCGCCCGGACCGTTTCGCGGCGGCCGGCCCTCGCCCGTTTACGGCGCAGCCGCGGGGCGGTTCGGTCGCTGGGGAACGCAGTGTACCAACCCAATTACCGACCTTACGCCCGCATGCGCAAACCTAAGGTGGACGATTATCCAGTCGATAGGCGGAGGTGATATGGTAAACGCAATGCCTACGCCAATCGGAAAGTTGATTTTTGCCACTGAATGTGAAATTTACCAGATGTAAAATAAAATTCTCAAATGACTTGTTAAATTGTGGATGCCGGAAATCCTGTAATGTTTACACCAATAAATGTAGTTTCAGAAAAAAATACTCGTACTTTAAAATTTATTCATTTCGATTTATCACCTCTTCCAAACAAATACTATTTCACATTTTCATTCAGAAGACAGTGAAGCAAAGCAATAAGGAAATAGATAAGACTCAGCAAAATAAGTAATCTATATCCCTTATAAAATGAATCCTCAATTAATGCTATGTTATCCACCACAAGATTTTAACTGGAAATTATAAATTAACTCTTCCCATATCGTGACTCAAGTTGGGACAAATAAAACTGCGTGAGATGCTTTTTAAAAGCTGTAGGTCAGTTCTATTTGTGTAAATCTAAAAATGTGTATAGCGATATTTCTATAAGGCTGATGCTACAAAAGTTATTTGATACAAATTGTGTGTTTCATTTATCTCTATATTTTTAATTAATAGTTATTTTATATATTTAGTGGTTACCATACATTCAGAATAAATGAGGATATTTAGAGAAAGTTTAAGACATAGTTTTATTACACAATATTTAGCATTTGGTATTATCAAAATAATTGGAGACGTTTTTAACACTTAAAAGTTACGAACTTTTCCTTGTAAAGACTCATATTTGCTTGGGAGATTTCTTGAAACACTTTACCTCGTTTGTTTAAACGGTGTCTGACTTCAAATATGATGTATTGGTGTTTTTTATTTTATTTTACAGAACGCCAAAATGAGTTCAGTAGACCTCGAAAAATACATTTACAGTGAAATATCGATACAGAATGTTTGGTTGAAATATAAGATTTCCTATTTCCTCTTTTTGTGTAAGTGGATGGCAGAGAAATTAAGAAGACAAAGTGAGGTATGGAATAAACAAAACTTAAAGATAAGTGGAGGGAAAACAAAAGCTATAAAAGTAGGAAAGAAAAACTGAAAGTTACCTTGGAGTACACAAATTCGATGTTCTCGTTTTCTTTGGCAAACAATGAATGCGAAATTCCAAGTTGAGTCTTAACGGATTCCACGGCGTCTGTGTATTCAGGTTGTGCAGGTTCGTCCTCGAATTGTGGCAAGGGTTGCCCACATGGGTGTACCCACGGTAACTTGGAAGGAAGGCTTCTCGCCGTGCACCTTTCCGTTACTACCAGCAGCAACGTGATGAGTAAAAGTTCTGCAAACATAACAATAACGATATCTGTAGGAATAACTCCAAAGTGAGGCTTTAAAAGCATCATTCTTGAAAATGATACGAAATAATTTGTTGAATTTGAATTTGCATTTGCTTCAGTTGCATAAATAATATAAAAAGAGGCTCTTTAAGAATTTTGTACTTAAAAATTTTACTTTTGAGATATTCAAACTAACTACTTCTAACATATTGGAGGGAAATGGACTGTGTTTTTAACAAGAAAATGAATTTAAAAATACAAAACCAATACCAAACAAGAAATCTGAGATATAATTTCATTTCAAATAAACGCTTAACAAAACGTTACCCCAATTTCTTTTAAAAATACTAAGCGTTTTTGTGACAAGAGTTCGAAGACCACGACACACACTGATTTGAAATTTTGTATTTATTATTTCGCATATATGTAAATTATATCCATAGACTATTGTATAACTAATATTAACTTCATATTATTCTTTATAAATTGAAATTCTGTAGATAATGTAATAAAATAATAAAATATAACTACGTTAATGAAAATCCAAAGTAAAAATGAAAACAACTTTCTCTGATCCATTTTAAATCACTTTTTTGCCACATATATTATCAAATGAGGTAATATGGATTTGGTTTTGCGCAAAACCCGGAAAATAAAATACAGCTGCTCACATATAGTAAGTAAATTGCTTTTCATTAACGCACTTAAAGAGGAAATAGTTAAAAATATATGCTTACAGATGCCGCATAACAGTTCAAGTGGCATGAAACTAACAATGAATATTTTGAAATGGCTAATGCTATAGCAAAATGTTTGATATAAATTGTATATTTCAACCAGTTCTACATTTTTAGTGTTTCTAAGGATTTTCTCTCTCTCCTGTGGTTTACCACTTATGCAGGATGCATTCAGATAGAGAAACAACTCAAGATAAGTTGTATTTATTTAATTTTTTTTGCAAATATCTAATGCTATATTTAAGACAATTAAAAATAAGATAGGGCAGTTTGGGTTGGTGAATATCCTTGGAACTATTTGTATTACAGCAATATAGGATGCTGCACTTACTTCCAGCTTTTAAACTATTTATTACAAATATTTTTCTAAACATTATTTTTGGAGATTCAGAGAGCCTCAAATACGCATTTCCGATGAATGTTAGTATCGATTATAATATTTCCTCTTCCTACTATAGATAAGAGGCAGATATATATATGAACTGTTAGAGAATACTATGTGATGTAAATAAAAGCTATAAATGGCAAAGGCACTTCAATTATCAGGCGTAATAGCAGTAGCGAATTTAGTTTTTCATTAACAAACTTTAAATTTAAGAACTAGTAAGTAGTTATCAATTTTGAACACATTCAAATAAGAAAACCTTTTGTTATAAATAAAAACAACTGCAATGGTTTTACTATCAAATGCAACTTAAATTCAAGAAATGGTAAGCTATAATACTTAAATTACTCAAATAAAATCAATTTATAAATAAAACAACTGTAGTACTTTTAACATCAAATAATACAATTTAATGCCAAGAACTAGTAAGCAGGTAATGGTTATGAAATTTAAATATATTAAAATGAAACAAATTGAAAAATACATTTTAGTAAATAAAGCAACTGCAAAAGCTTGAAGGAAAACGAAAAGTTCAAATTTAGAAACTAGTAAATTAGTGTGTTGGCGGTTCCAAATTTTGAATATATTAAAGGATCCAAATTTAATAAGAAGTACCTTTTAGTAAATAAAGAAATTGAAATAGATTTAAGAACAATAACTGAAGTTTACATTTAAGAACTTGTAAATGGTTATACCTTGTGTTCAAATTCAAATTGTTAAAAAGGTTAATTTTAATTGAGCATCATAACTGTAAGAATAGATATAAATAAAGATAGCAGTGACGAAGACAATAGTAATTAACGACAATAATAGTAGTAGTAATAATAGTACTTCTGCTAATAATATTTTGCTGTTGCTGACTGAGGTAACGCACGTGTAAGAGATGCTGTTACGAACCTGCTACGAACGATAATGCAACCATGATGACTTGTAGATGTTAATTATCCTTAAGTAACTCCTTATGACCGTTGCGGGTGACAGGCCGTTGATATCTGATACGTTTGCTGTCTCGCCTACTACTTTTATCCTGTATCAGGCCCGGAAGAAGTGGGGGAAAAGGGTAGCAAACAAATAGCTTGAAAAAACAAACAAACAAACTCAAAATTCCCATTTCTTCGTCAGATATTGATGACGCTGCCTTACGTCACAATTCAACCACATAATACCGCCTTTTCCTAACACCGCCCCTCTACGATGTCTCTTGCCCATTCATGAACTAGACTTCATTGAGGCGTGCAGACGTAACCCGGGTTTCTTATCGTGTGTTGACTCTATGAAGTAACCGTCATCCTCGTTTGCGTGACAATTCCAGGCATATGGATCTTGGAAACAAACTGCATTGACCCTGACCTGTAGTGCTGTCCAGGGAACTGAGATTAATTGTTCCTTTCTCTCTCTGACGTACTTTACCGGGGTTCTCTAATTTTTTCTCTGATTCACTCTATTCTGGGAAATGGTACTCTTATTTAAAACTTTCTGAAATATCTGCGTATTTTCCCAGAAGATAGTGAACATTTTCCAGTTATTTATCAGCCATACATATGATATAGCTGTAAACAAACATATTTTAGTAATTCCATATATGGATAATGAGTTAATATGAAGCCAAAAACAAATTGCATTAGAATTATCTGATATGTTACATTCAAGCGACTGCAAATATTCTTAAAAATCTGATGTGTTACACTCGCATGACTTTCTCTAGCCGTTCTACAAATTTCTTACATAAGATTATTCTTCTTTCTGCACCTTGTTAATCCAGGTATTCAGCACAATGCTCTTATTACTTAGTTTCTTATAAGTAGGAAGAAAATAAGGGAATACACTAGGCTAAATCGATAGTCAAATGTTTTAAAAGCTGTCGTTATGCGATTGTCATTGCAAATCGCTTCTTTGCTTTGCCAGGAATAGAACAAAAGAAAAACGGACACTCCCGTCTGAGAAAAGTATAAGTACTTCACAACTGAAGCTAATAACAATGAATACCTCGAAAACGATAAGCTCCACGAGAAAAATGTGTATGACATAACTTATGTAGTTTAACCGAACCTACATTTTTTGTATAGTAAGTTTTTGTCTAACTCTTACGGTTTACTAGTTATGCCAAATTAAGCAAAATTCATCCAGAATAAACAGGTCTCCAGAAGCTATTGCCAGAAAATTCAAGATATACGTTTTATTTGCTAGGTAAATATCTTTAATATACGATATTTTAATCAAAATCGTTAGCCATTTTTAAGAAAATCAAAATTTTCGAAAGAAGTTCCATATAAAGGGTAGTTTGGGGCGGGGGGATTTTTTCTCAAAATCTTAGTGTTGCATCCCTGGAAGATACCAAACTTAAATACCAAGTTTGGTATTTTACCGACTTTTCGTTTTTGAGTTATCGTGTTCACTGACACAGGGACACACTGACACACGGACACACACACAAACACACACGGACCTTTTTGTGAAAAAGGGGACCCTAAAACATATATTTCCGGTGAAATCTCGGTATCGAATTTTTTGGTGGAGTGCAATACTTTCTCTATTCACTATGTATATAGTGCGTATAGAGAAAGTAAAAAACGTATTCTTCTATCTACTTCTCTTTAATCGAGTTAACTAAATAATTTTACTACAAATTTCCTCGTATATACAGTGGGAGTAGGGGAATGCACTAGGCTTAAGCCGTAGGCCATACTCGCTCTATGATGGCTTTGAAATTACGTTTTCTCTTTAAGACCTAGAGAGGAAAAATAGGTGCTAATGACCTCTCATTTGTGGAAATAAAAAAGACACATTATGTGCTTTAATGAGATTACACATTTTGTATATTTTCTCTTTCGGGCTGCCATTTATGCAGGTCATTCCGAATAAAGAGAACTTGAAGATACCTAATATATTGTGTATCCTGACATGTACATATCTTAAATACATTTAATCAAAATCGTTAGAGCCATTTTTGAGAAAATCAAACACTTTTCCTTTTTTATATTTGGGCCTCAAAACATACATTTCCGTGAATTCCGTATTTTTGAATTGGGTGAACAAAATTCTTAACTTATTAAGTGTACAGCTGAAAAAGTAAAAATGCTGGTCAGTCAAATTAATATTATTTTGGCAGCTGCAGCCAGGCTTAAGAATTATAGATTTACAAGCAATATATTCTGCAAGTTGTACAGTGTGGTTCAGCTGTGTCCAGATACTTTTACGTTTATGCAATTTGGTAAGTGGTAGAAATGTCTCAGGTCTGACTTCTGTAATCCGCTGATTACATGGTTATGGATGCCTGGCCAAGCTGATTCACCAAGCATGTTTGTGTTATATGACATATTTGGGAACAGACAGTTTACTATAGAGAGTGGATTATTATCCATATTACGTAATGTAATAGCTAAATTGTTTAACATTTAGATATATTCCTCCTTACCTCACCATGAAATAATTAGTCTGCTTCGCTTCATTAAAAAAATACACTTGAGCGTGTACATGCGCAAACATTTTCCTGGGCGCTGGTTTTTACGTAAGCGAAGGCAGGGAGACGAATAAGGAGAGAGAGAGAGAGAGAGAGAGAGAGAGAGAGAGAGAGAGAGAGAGAGAGAGAGAGAGAGAGAGAGAGAGATAGCAGTAAATGTCTGCAGTAATATGGACAAGAAGCTACAAAATTCTAGGTTTCTTGAATTTGTGCCCAGAAGCTATCCCCTTCGTCCATCTACAGGTAAATTGGAGAGTAGCTCCCTTTTTACCTCAGCCCACACATTCTCAATAGGGTTCAAATCAGGTGAAGACGGAGGCCAGTCTATCACTCTGATACCCTGCCTCTCAGAAAACCAATTTGAAACCTTTTGAGATGTGTGGACAGCATGGTTGTTCTGTACAAATTCAACAATTTCATCGGAATATCCCATCCTCACAGAGGGAATCAAAATATTATCGACTATTACCGTGTGCTGTGCACCGTTCAGTGTATCGTCAATCTGCCACAGCACACCTAGGCCGTCCCTTGATATCCAGTCCCAACACGACACAGGTACGCCACCATGGTAAAATTGTGAAGCCACGTATTTTTCATCATATCGAGACCCCTTTGGGCGATAGACAATCGTCTTTCCCTTACATGTGAAAGAAAATGCCACCTCGTCTGAGAATATCACGCTATTCCAGTTGCGGTTGGCATTTTCCTGTTGGGTCGGTTTGTGTAGGGTGTGTTGAGGAAAAAAGTTCCTATCTCCCAAAAAAAAATCAAATTTGCCCAAAATTGGATTCCCAAAATGTTTCAAAATATTAGTTTTATTAACAATACTTTTAGTATATCTTCATACTATAGATTCTATATTTTTTTCATTAAGAGAGAACTGTTCGTGCCTAGTGTGTTTGCAGATCATTCTGCGCTCCACAAGTTTAAGAATCCCCTATATCCAAAAACAGCAAAGCATTTTTGAAAAAAAAGGCCCGTGTATCTGTGAACACGTAAACTTAAAAACGAAAAGTGGGTAACATTTAAAACTTACTATTTAGGTTAAGAATTTTCCAAGGATATCATGGAGAATTTCCAACTCCCTCAACTACCCTTTACATGGCAAAACGAATATTATAGCCTTCTGTACTCTCCCAATTCCGCTGGACTGCGAGGAAGTATATAATAAAACAATGTTCTTCAAATACTTATCTCAATAAACTTAAAGAAGATAGAAGAATAAACGTTAAAAGTATAGTTTGTACCAATGTGGTAAAGAAACTCATAAGAATGCAACGCATCAGAATCAGTTTTTTTTTATTCAGGGAGTCTAAAACGTATAGTTTAGGTTAAATCTCGGTATTGAAATTTTAACTTGAATGCAACACTTCTGCTTACTATAGGTAAGTGGTGAGAAAGTAAAAACAGCTACAGTTTGTTATAAATATTGTTAGAATGTTGGAGAATCTCAACAGACACACACCATTTAAATACCTGCATGGATCACTTTACAAATTAAGCTATATTACCTTCTTGTACATCTGGAAACTAGTTAATTCTCAAAAAGTTAGAGAAAAATTCAAACAAGTAACAGTAGGCATAGATAGGAAAGTATAGTCTTCACCTCTTCGCAAACGCTTATTACTTTCTCTAACACGTATGTACAATATACATAGTAGATGGAGAAGTTGTATTTTTTAAAAAAAATGCTTTGTGTGTGTGTGTGTGTGTGTGTGTGTGTGTGTGTGTGTGTGAGAGAGTGCGCGCATGGGTAGAATAGTTCAAAAACAAAAGTCAGTCAGTCAAATGCCAAAGTTGGTGTTCAGCGTCTACCAAGGATGCGACACGAAGCTTTTTAGAAAAATCCCTCACACCCAAATACCCCTTACATGATAATTTCGATTTTTTCAAAAATAGCTAACAATTTTTGTTAAAATATCATATGTTTAATAAGATACTTTCACGAACAAAGGAGGTATATATCTTCTGGGAATAGCCTCTGAAGAGCTCTTCGTCCTGGATGTCTTTTGTGTAATTGGTAAACCATAAGAGATGGACAAAAACTTACCACACAAGAAATATAGATGTGGTTGAAACACCAATTTATGTCATACATTGGTTCATGAAGTTAACCATTTTCAAGATATTCTTTGTTATAGTTTCAATTTAAATACTTAAACTTTTCTGAAGCGGAAAATCAAACTTCCTTTCATCTCTTTTGTTTTACTCCAGAGAGTGTAAAAAGGTAACAGAATTTCAATTGTTTTACATAGAACGAGTTTTTACTTTCTTTACATGTGCTATATATATAGCGTATAGAGGAAGTATTGTATTCCAACCAAATATTCGATACCGAGATTTCACCGGAAATACATGTTTTAGGGTTCCCTGATTCCAAAAAGCATTTTCAGAAAAAGGTCCGTGTGTGTCTGTGGACAGCATAGCTCAAAAATGAAAAGACCGTTAAATACGAAACTTGGTATTTAGAATTAATATCTTCCAAGGATATGACACGAAGATTTTCAAGAGAATCTCCCTACCGCAACTACCCTTTATTTGGAAAATTTTGATTTTCCAAAAAATGGGATTTCGCTAAAATCCCGGTAATTAAAGATATTTACATACCAAATAAAATGTATATCTTACATTTGCTGGGAATAACTTATGAAGACCTCTTTATTCTGGATGAATTTTGCCGAATTTTGCTTAACTGCTAAACCGTAAGACATAGATAAAAACTTACTACACAGAAAATGTAGACCTCGTCAAAACACACAATTTATGTCCTTTACGTTTTTGTTGTGGAGGTAACCGTTTCCGAGATATTCCTTGTTATTGCTTTCAGTTGCGAAGTACTAATATTTTTCTCAGATAGTAAGTGTCCGTTTTTCTTTTGTTCTTATCCTAGCCAAGCAAAGACATGATTTGCAGTGGCAATCACATAACGACAGCTTTTAAAACGTTTGACTATCAGTTTAGCCTAGTGTATGCCCTTATTTTCTTCTTACTTATGAGGAACTAAGTAATAAGAACATTCTACTAATGGTTATCTCGATTAGCAAGGTTTAGAAAGAAGAATAATCTTATGTAAGGAGTTTGTAGAACAGCTAGAGAAAGTCGCGTGTAACACATCAGATTTTTAAAGGATTTGACTATGAGCTTAGCATAGTGTATTCCCTTCTACTTACAAGGAATCAAGTAATAGAGGTAATAGAAGCATTTTTATTTTCTCTATACGTACTATGTACATAGTGTATAGAGAAGGTATTGCACTCCACCCAAAAATTCGATACCGTGATTTCCCCGGAAATATATGTTTTAGGGTCCCCTGTATCCAAAAAAAGCATGTTCAAAAATAATCCGTGTGTGTGTCCGTGTGTCTGTGAACACGATAACTCAAAAAGGAAAAGTCAGTAAAACTTGGCATTTAAGTTTGGTTTCTTCCAGGGATGCGACATGTGAAGAATTTGAGAAAAATCCCCAAACCCCAAACTACCCTTTACATGGAACTTTTTTCCAAAATTTTGGTTCTCTAAAAATGGCTCTAATGGTTTTGATTAAAATATCGCATATTAAAGATATTTACCTGGAAAATAAAATATATATAGCCTCTGACGCTTTCTTTAATTGTGGATGAAATTTACGGAATTTTGTATAACGGCTAAATCGTAAGTGATAGATATAAACTTACTACACAGAAAATGTAGATCATTTTAAAACACATAATTTGTTATATACTTTTTTCGTGGAGCTGATCGCTTTTAGATATACCTTGTTTTTTGTTTCAGCTATAAAAAAGTTATACTTTTCTCATACAGAAAATTTTCAACTTCTGTCCACAGAAAGAAACTTCAGTCACATAGCAACCAGCTTTTGACTATCATTTTAACCTATGGTGCTCCCTTATTTCGCTTCTACTTACAAGGAAACAAATAATAATACTATTTTGCTAACTTTTTCTTGATTAGCATGAAGTAAATAGAATCATAAAATTTCTAACAGTAATTTGTTGCAGAGCTGTAGAGAAAATCGTGTGGTTGAAACACATCAGAGCTTTGCTAATGTTAACGTAAACTAGTATGATGTAGATAAAAGAGTAAGAAAAGGCTGTTTGTGGAACAGCTAGAGAAGGTTATGTATCTCTGTTGCAACGATAGTAATGGCCCCTGTTCCGGTGTCTTACGTGAAGGCTTATTAGTATTTATTAGCAATTAGAAATGCAATCCAGCGTCGATGACGGCTAGCTGTTCCCTGAACACAACGCATGCAGTTACAGCCGAGGGGTTTCTTTCCTCATGACACTAGCGAGCATACCACTTATGAATAGCAGTTGACATTTTTATTGCTTCCTCCTCGAATGTTACTTAGCTAGTCAGTTTAGCTTTAAGAAATACACACCGTGATATAACTATAATCTAAATATTCCTTCCATGTATTGTGAAGGAAAAGATAAGGGCACGAAACTTCTTACAAACGATTACTCTTCTCTCTACACAATGTTAATCAATATAAACATTAGCAAAAGGTTCTTATTGCTTAGTTTCTTATAAGTACAAGGGAACTACAGGAAGTAGTTCTGCTTAAGTGATAGTCAAAAATCTTAAATGCTGTCATTATGCGATTGTCATTGTAAATCGCTTCTTTGCTTAGCCAGGAGTAGAATAAAAGAAAATCTGATGTGTACCATTCACATGACTTTCTTTAAATTTCTGCAATCAATTATTCTTAAAAATCTTATTTACTTCATGCTAATCAGAAAAAAAATAGCAGAAATAGTTTATTACTTGCTTCCTTGTAAGTAGGAGTGAAATAGGGTACCATAGGTTAAAGTGATAGTCAAAAGCTGGTTGCTATGTCACTGAAGTTTCTTTGTTTGTATGGACAGTATTTGACAAATTCCTGTATGAGAAAAGTATAAGTTTTTCAAAGCAGAAACCAAAAACAAGGAATGTCTCAAAAACGATGAACTTCACGAAAAAAATGTATATAACATAAATTGTGTGTTTTAACGTGCTCTAATGTAAGTTTTTGTCCAACTCTTACGGTTTAGTAGTTATACAAAATTCCATAAAGGTCATCCAGAATAAAGTACTCTTCAGAGGCTATTCCCAGAAAATTCAAGATATACATTTTATTTGTGTCGTAAATATCTTTAATATACGAAATTTTAATCAAAATCGTTAGAGCCATTTTTAAGAAAATCAAAATTTTTGAAAAAAGTTCCATATAAGGGTAGTTGGGAGGGGGGGAATTTTTCTCTAAATCTTCGTGTAGCATCCCTGGAAGATACTAAACTTAAATGCCGAGTTTGCTATTTTACCGACTTTTCGTTTTTGAGTTATCGTTCACACACACACACACACACACACACACACACACACACACACATGGATCTTTTTTCCGAAAATGCTTTTTTTTTTTTTTTTTTTTTTTTTTTAGATAAAGGGGACCCTAAAACATATATTTCCGGTGAAATTTCGGTATCGAATTTTTGGGTGGAGTGCAATACCTTCTCTATGCACTATGTACATAGTGCGCATAGAGAAAGTAAAAAACCGACTCTTACTGCCTGAGAAAAATATAAGTACTTTACAATGAAACCAATAACACGGAATATCTCGGAAACTGTTACCTCCACAAAAAAAACGTAAAGGACATAAATTGTGGGTTTTAACGAAATCTAGGGTTATGCAAATTCAGCAAAATTCATCTAGGATAAACAGGTCTTCAGAAGCTATTCCGAGAAAGTTCAATATATACATTTTATGTGGTATATAAATATTTTTAATATAGGGTATTTAAACAAAATCATTAGAGACATTGTTTAGAAAATCAAAATTTTAGAATTTTTTTCTCATGTAAAGGATAGTTGGGGGTGGGGAAAATTTCTTGGAAATCTTCGTGTCGCATTCTTGGAAGATATTAATCCTAAATACCAAGTTTGATCTTTTAATTTTTGAACTATGTTGTCTAAAGACAGGCTGACGGACAGACACACGGACCTTTTACTGAAAATGCTTTTTTTTGGATTCAGAAGGTCCTAAAACACGTATTTCCAGTGAAATCTGGAGTACATAATACGTTCTCTATCCACTATGTACATTGTACATGCGAGCTAGAGAAAGTAAACATCGGATGCGCAACTTATCTCTTAAGAAACATTATTACATTAAAATGTATACAGATTCATATAAATGCTATTTTTCTATCCACTTCTTGTTATTAAAGTTCGAAGGCTTTCACGGCCGGTGTTAGAATCACTTATAGAAAACAAAACCGGGCTTGTAGGCCGTGGTCCACATCTCCGTGGTCTCTCAGTAGCGACAGTAGCTACTGAGAGACCACGGAGATGTACACGCCACTGATGATGCCTGCCGCAGACGCAGGCGAAACGTCTGGGGAACGAAGGGAGAAGCCCAGTGGACCACGGCCTACAAGCCCGGTTTTGTTTTCTATAAGTGACACTTCTTGTTAGTCACAATAGTTTTGCAAAATCGTGACATTTTAAACCTTGTACACAACAAAAGAATATACTTTTTCGACGGTTAATTAAACAAATCAATATATGTTAAGCATGGACTAAAAAGCAGAAAAAGAGTAACCACTTAGCTTTTAAAAAATAACACAATCAGAAAAAATATTAATAAACAAAAGTAAATATTTCGGAAATAGTTAATAAATAACTTGTAAACTCTTATTACTTTCTCTACATGTACTATGTACATAGTGTATAGAGAAGGTATTGTATTGCACCCAAAAATTCGATACCGAGATTTCACTGGAAATATATGTTTTGAGACCTCCTGAATCCAAAAAAAAAAAAAAAAAAAAAAATACATTTTTGGAAAAATGTCAGTGTGTGTCTCTGAGCAGCAAAAACGAAAAGTCCGCTAAATACCAGTATGTTCCAAGAGTACGAAACAAAGATTTTCAAGAAAATACCCTCACCCCCAACTACCCTTTACATGGCAAAATTTTGGAAAACTGATTTCCTCAAAAATGGCTGTGACGACTTTGATTAAATTATTGTATATTAAAGATATTTACATGACAAATAAAATGTATAT
Organism: Hymenopus coronatus; assembly: GCA_030762935.1. NCBI lineage: Eukaryota > Metazoa > Arthropoda > Insecta > Mantodea > Hymenopodidae > Hymenopus > Hymenopus coronatus. Next base: position 30,993,622 of record CM060885.1, on the reverse strand, counting down.
CTTGAATTTTCTGGGAATTAGTCTCTTTAGACATCTTTACTCTGGATGAATTTTCCATAACTGATAAACCGTAAATGATAGGCAAAAAACTACTGAATATAAAATGTTGTGCGCGTAAAATCATACAATTTATGTTATATAATTTTTTTCGTGGAATTGATCGTTTTTGTGACATTCCTTGTTATTGGTTTCCGCTTTAAAATACTTTTTCCTAACGGGAATTTGTCAACTCTTGTTCATACAAACAACGGAACTTCAGTCACATAGCAACCAGCTTTTGATTATCGCCTTAGCCCTTGGTACTCCCTTATTTCCACTCTACTTGCATGAAGCAAGGAATAAGACGATTTCTTCTTTTTTTTTTTTTTTTTTTTCTTGATTAGCATGAAGTAAATAGAAGAAGCTTTTTAACAATAATTTGTTGCAGAGATGTAGAGAAAGTCATGTGAATGGTTCACATCAGATTTTTTATAGGGTCCTTAGTATTATTGGACCTTTACCGCCAATCGTTTGTTCGCCCATGACTTCAGTACTAGGTAGCGAGTTTATGACGCTTTGCCCCTTGCAGAGCACTAGCAAACGATAAGTAGAATAGATTGATGTCAACAGTTTCGAGATCACTTTATTGAATTATATCGTACGTTTCCAGTATTTACATTTGGAACATTCGCTTGCGTCTCGTAAACTCGCAATCATAATATTTATCTTATGCTGATAGGTAACTGAAAAATCTTATGTGTTCCATTCACACGACTTTCTCTATATCTCTGCAACAAATTATTGTTAAAGAGCTTATGCTTCTATTTATTTCATGCTAATCGAGAAAAATATAGCAGAAATAGTCTTATTACTTGCTTCCTTATAAGTATAAGCGAAATAAAGAAGTACCTTTGATTAAAGTGATAGTCAAAAGCTGGTTGCTATGTGACTGAAGTTCCTTTGTTTGTATGGACAAGAGTTGACAAATTCCTGTATGGATAAGTGTAAGTTTTTTTAAAGCTTAAAAAAAAAAAAAACAAAAAAAAAAACAAGGAATAATTCAAAAACGATAAACTCCACGAAAGAAATGTATATAGCATAAATTATGTTTTAACGGGCTCTGCATTTTTTGTGTGGTAATTTTTGTTCATCTCTTATGGCTTAGCAGTTCTGCAAAATTCTGTAAAATTCATCCGGAATCGTGCATACATCGACCTTTTTATATAAATGCTTCAGGGGGACCCAAAATATGTATCGAATCTCGGTATCGAATTTTTGGATGGAATGCAATATCTTCTCCATGCATTATGCACGTAGTACATACAGAGAAAGTAAAAAAAAACAAAAAAACATTGGACTGCATGCATTGCTGACATTGTAAACAGGTTGATGTACTGGGCAGTGGGCCGAGTCGTGACCGACTGGTTAGACTACTCTCCTCTCTCCTAGACGGTCTAGGTTCGATCCTAAGTGACCGCATGTGGGATTTGTGGTGGACAAAGCGGCGCAGGGGCGTGTTTTCTCCCGAGTTCTCCGGCTTCTCCTGCCATTGCATTCCACCGGTGCTCCATCTTAATTCCATGTCATCGCCTGCGGTGCCACAAGTAGTAAAAGCAGGCTTAAACACTACCAAAAAATGTACTAGGCGGTGCAGAACCAGGGTAGTTTTTGCGTTCTTAGTTTTTGTATATTCTCAATTTATTCTGTGTAGGTCAGTTTCATTTACTGCTGTAAACAGTATGAACAAGCCTTTATTGTAATGGGGAAGTTGTGCCATTAAAGCCCTCTAGTTACCATAATCGTCCCACTTTTACTTTCTCTACACGTACTATGTACATAGTGTATAGAGAAGGTATTGCATTCCACCCAAATATTCGATACAGATATTTCACCGAAAATACATATTTTGGGTCCCCTTGAATTAAAAAAATCATTTTTAGAAAAAGGTCCCTGTGTAGTTTGGCGCACCGCGCGCGCGTGCGCGCGCGTGTGTGTATGTGGACAGCATAACATATTTAAGTTTGGTGTCTTCCAAGGATGCGACACGAAGAAAATCTCCCCACCCCCAACTACCTTTTACATGGAACTTTTTTCGAAAATTTTGATTTTCTCAAAAATGACTAACGATTTTGATTAAAATATCGAATATTAAGAATATTTACCTGACAAAATATATGTCTTGAAGTTTTTGGGAATAGCCCCTAATGACTACTTTATTCTGAAAGATTATTACGGAATTTTGCATAACTGCTAAACCGTAAGAGATGGACAAAAACTTACCACACAAAAAATGTAGAGCACGTTAAAACAAACAATTTATATTATATACATTTTTTTTCGTGGAGTTGATCGTTTGAGATATTCCTTGTTATTGGTTTTAACTATAAAAAAACTTATACTTTTCTCATTCGTGAATTTGTGAACTCCTGGAGCTTCATTCACATAACCTGCTTTTGACTATCACTTTAACCTAAGATACTCCCTTATTTCGATTCTACTTACAAGGAAGCAAATAATAAGACTATTTCTGCAAACTTTTTCTCGATTAGCATGGAGTAAATAGAAGCCTAAGCTTTTTAACAATACTTTGTTGCAGAGATGTAGAGAAAGTCATGTAAATGGAACACGAGGACCTTTTTTGCCTTGTACCCAACTGCTACAGCATCCCGCACCGCGCGTCAGTTGAATTGATGATCCTGCTCTACTTGACTAATTTTAAATTGGCGATTGTTGGTGAACGTATGGTTATCTGTAGTATGTGGTTCTCATATTTAATGTAAACTATATTTTATTTTATGCCCTGCATACTTTGCCGAATTCAGAATAGTACTAATATTTATAGTTGGTTAGTACTAGTTCTATTATCCCCTTGCTTGGTTGTTATACAGAAATCCGAATAAAAAGAGAGAAATAGTAATTTGTTAAAAAAATCTGATATGTTCCATTCACATGACTTTCTCTGCATCACTGTAACAAATTTTAGTTAAAAGCATATTCCTTTATCTACTTCATGCTAATTGAGAAAAAATTAGCAGAAATAGTATTATTAATTGCTTCCTTGTAAGTAGAATCGAAATAAGGGTGTACCCTAGGTTAAAGTGGTAGTCAAAAGCTGGTTGTATGTGACCGATATTCCTTTGTTTGTGTGGACTGGAGTTCACAAATTCCTGTATGAGAAAAGTATAAGTGTTTTAAAGCTGAAACCAATGACAAGGAATATCTCAAAAACTATCAACTCCACGAAAAAAGGTATTTAACATAAATTGTGTATTTTAACGTACTCTAAATTATTGTGTGATACGTTTTTGTCCATATCTTTGGGTTTAGCAGTTATGTAAAATTTCGTATAATTCATCCAGAATAAAGTACAGAAGCTATTCCCAGAAAATTAAAGATACACATCATTTAAATATCAAGTTTGGTATTCAACGGTCTTTTCGTTTTTGAGCTATGCTGCCCACGCACGCACGCAGATAGGCAGACGGACATTTTCCTAAAAATGCTTTTCGAATTTTTGAGTGCATTACAATACCTTCTCTATACACTATGTACATAGTACGTGTAGAGAAAGTAATTACAATTTTTTTACACCATTACGATGAGCATTGCTGTTTACATGGATTGTGTATATCTCGTTGCTATGACGGCAACAGTTTTGTAAACAGCTTACTATCATAAATTAAATTCATAAGGTTATATAAACCTTTAAAATTATACATATATTAGTTATTTTGTAATTCGACATTATAAAGTCTTATGTTGATCAATATTCTTTATATTATTTTACTTACACTTTTTAATGTGTTGATGTCGCAGATTTCAATCTAGCAAATGTCCGATTTTGCAAGCTAGCATTCATTTGGCTGTTACTTTTATAATGCACTTTGATTTATGAGCAATTCTTTATATTTGACTGTGCTTTATACAAAATAGATTATAGGGACATTTTGCTTCAGGATCTGTAAAACATACAATTCAGAATCATCATATGAAACACATGTTAGTGATGATGACGTCATATAGCATTTTTTGCTAACATAACTTTTCTTCCTTTTTATGCCAAAACAATGAATTATTATTATTTTTCGTCGTGTTCAGGGGCATTAATTAACATTAATTTATATTTGTTATGGCTAAATGCCGCAACAATAAAGTTTAAATAATCTCGTTTGCTTAAATATTGGATAGGTAGAGACAGGCTGAAAAATGCAATGACATAGCTGGTATTTGAACTACGGAGCTCTCGGTCTCTAGCCAATTGCTCTGCCACTCAGCCACCATGGCAGTCTGCCGGCAATCATTGCGTTTCTCAACTGATTTGCAGGTTTCCAGGTAAACCACAAGATGTCCTCAAGTTATTTTGAAATGGCATACCCCTATGGCGACTTACAATGTTGTAAGTGTTTTAAATCCCAGGATTCATAGTGTAGCCAACTATTATGGTCAATTAGTATTGATTTGTTTTTTTTTTCCACACGTGTGCAGGACAGAAGTTGATAGGTAGAGTCAGACTGAAAAATTCAATGGCAATGGCACCGGCTTGTGTGAAAAACAATTAATTCTATACTACTGTTTAAATATGTTTTGTCGATGGCTTCGTGTTATCTTTACTTATGGTAAAGACCATTAGTTGTTGATTATTATTAATTTAGCTCCATCTAGTTAATTAGGTGCTGGTCGAGCAAGTATCTCTTAGCAGGGAGTGTTCGGCAAAGGAATCTTTATATATAGACAATAGGAAGAAATTACCAAAAATATTTTAACACCTTAGTTCCTGAAAATGCCTATCTGAAATGGTATGCAATATCTTTTACATTTTTACTATGCATGTTAAAGACTTTTAAGAATATATGCCTTAAAATTAAACTGAAATTAAATATTTTATCACATTTTTACTTTGTCTCACCTACGATGTACACAGTGTATAGAAAAGGTATTGCGTTCCATCCAAAAATTCGTTGCCAAGATTTCACCAGAAATGCAAAATTTGAGACCCCTGAACCCATAAAAAATCATTTGTGTATTTGTTGGATGACAGCATATCTCAAAGATAAAAAATCTGATGTGTACCTTTCACATGACTTTCTCTATATCCCTGCAACAAATTATTCTTAAAAAGCTTATACTTCTATTAACTTCATGCTAATCAGTAAAACATTAGCAGAAATAGCCATATTACTTGCTTCCTTGTAAGTAGAGGTGAAATAAGGAAGTACCATAGGTTAAAGTGATAATCAAAAGCTGGTTGCTATGTCACTGAAGTTTCTTTGTTTGTATGGACAGCAGTTGACAAATTCCTATGTGAGAAATGTATAAGTTTTTCATAGCAGAAACCAAAAATAAGGAATGTCACAAAAACGACGAACTCCACGAAAAAATGTATATAACATAAATGGTGTGTTTTATCGTGCTCTACATTTCTTGAGTAGTAAGTTTTTGTCCATCTCTTACGGTTTAGCAGTTATTCAAAATTTAGTAAAATTCATCCAGAATAAACTACTCTTCAGAGGCTATTCCCAGAAAATTCAAGATATACATTTTATTTGTCAGGTAAATATGTTTAATATCCGAAATTTTAATCAAAATCGTTGAGCCATTTTTGAAAAAATCAAAATTTTCGAAAAAAGTTCCATGTAAAGGGTAGTTGGGGTGGGGGTATTTTTCTCAAAATCTTCGTGTCGCATCCCTGGAAGATATTAAACTTAAATACCAAGTTTGGTGTTTTACCTACTTTTCGTTTTTAAGTTATCGTGTTTACGGACACACACACACACACACACACGCACACACACACACACGCACGGACCTTTTTCTGAAAATGCTTTTTTTAGATAAAGGGTACCCTAAAACATATATTTCCGGTGAAATCTCGGTATCGAATTTTTTGGTGGAGTGCAATACATTCTCTATAGACTATGTACATAGTGCCTATAGAGAAAGTAAAAAGTTGGTTAAATAACAAACTTGGTTATAATGGTAATGCTCATCTCATGAAAAATTCAATGCTACAGCCGGGATTTGAAAAAGATTCTCCGGCTCTCCGTGCGGTTGCTCTAACCACTGAGCTACTGCGACAACTTGCCGGTACGCCATTCAATTTTCCAACTGATTATGTGTTTTACCCTTTTCAATCAATCAGTATGTCTCACTTCAGAGAAGTAACTTAATGGCGATTTACCATCGTGGTTACTTAGTATCCGGGTAATATTAACTATGTTCTCGCCAACTTAAGAATATTTTTGCTTTCTCTACACGTACTATGTGCATAGTGTATAGAGAAGATATTTTATTCCACCCAAAAATTCGATACCGAGATTTTACTGGAAATACATATTTTGGGTCCCCCTGAATCCGAAAAAAGCACTTTTGGAAAAAGGTTCGTGTGTGCGTGTGTGTGTGTGTGTGTGCGCGCGCGCGCGTGTGTGTGTATGTGGACAGCATAGCTCAAAAACCGTTAAATACCAAACTTGATATTTAAGTTTAGTATCTTCCAGGGATCCGACTTGAAGATTTTCTAGAAAATCCCCCCCCCCCCCGACTACGGTTTACATGGAACTTTTTTCGAAAATCTTGATTTTCTCAAAAGTGACTAACGATTTTGATTAAAATATCGTATATTAAAGATAATATACCTGACAAGTGATATGTATATCTTGAATTTTCTGGGAATAACCTCTGAAGACTACTTTATTCTGCAGGAATTTTACGGAATTTTGCACAACTGGTAAACCGTAAGAGATAGACAAAACTTACCACATAAAAATGTAGAGCACGTTTGAACACACAATTTATGTCATTTAACTTTATTTCGTGGAATTCATCGTTTTTGAGATATTCCTAGTTATTGGTTTCTGCTTTGAAAAACTTATACTTTTCTCTTACAGGAATTTGTCAACTCCTGTCCGTACAAACAAAGGAACTTCATTCACATAACAACCAGCTTTTTACTTCACTTTAACCTATGGTACTCCCTTATTTCGCTTCTACTTACAAGGCAATAAGTAAGAAGACTATTTCTGCTAATTTTTTCTCGATTTGCATGAAATAAAAAGAAGCATAAGCTTTTTAACAGAACTTTTTTGTAGAGATGTAGAGAGAGTTATGTAAATAGAACACATCAGGTTTTTATTATTGCATTACATAGTTTGTGGAATGTAAATATTTTGTGCGTTTGAATTTCCAATTTAAGGGTCTTCTTCTTTGTAAACTGCCATTGAGGCAGTAAATTATCTATTAGCCAGAGGTTCTTTTAAAATTGAGAAACAAATAACAAACCACATGCTTATACTGCGGGTTAATTGCTTCACTTCAATATAATAAAACAGCGATGAATTGTCATCCCAGTTATACCATACATAAACAAACATATAAGCATATTTTGCGAGAATAAAATATATAACCATATAATCTCCCATATGATTAAAAATTAATGCCACCAATGTGTGCAAATTGATAGGAACTGCTATAATTGAACGAATTTAAACTGTAATTTAGGCTTGTGCATACTTCAAGTATAAGAAACCGTGAGAATGCAGGAAGAACTCTCCTTTCAGAAATGTTTGCAATGCCCACAGATAATGTCCAGTCAGGGGATTTTCCTGTCCGACATTTCTAGGCAATGGTGACATCTCTTTAAGACTTGCACGATAGCTTTGGAATAACGGCTGCATGCAGCATCTTGCACCACATAACCTTTCTAGTATAAACAAATATTCGTTAGTCAACGCCTCCGCCGCGTTGGTGGGGCGTCATTGTGCCCCACCAGATGACGAAAACAGGATCCTGGAGACAGATTCCAGTCAGAGAACTTGCTTTGCGTTCTAGGTCAGCTGAGAGGGAATCTATCCTCAATGAAATCGGAAGTACCTCCGTGCACAGACATTGCCACTATTATCAGTATGGTTGTAATATAGAACGTGCTGCGTATATTAGAAGCATTACATTGTATATAAGTAATAGATAAGGTATCTTAGGAGTCAAGCTATAAACGCTATTACATACATTACTACATGGGTCGTTGAGCGCACATTTATATTTCAGAAATAAATTAAACTTGACAAAAAATAATCTGATGTGTTACACTCACAGAAGGGAACTAAAGGAATACACTAGGCTAAAGTGATAGTCAAATGTTTTAAAAGCTGTCGTTATGCGATTGTCATTACAAATCGCTTTTTTGCTTGACCAGGAGTAGAACAAAAGAAACGGACACTTCCTGCCTGAGAAAAGTATTAGTACTTTACAATTGAAATCGATAACAAGAATATATCCGAAACGGTTACCTCAACAATAAAAATGAAATTGTGTGTTTTGACGAGATCTACATTTTACGTGCAGTACATTTTTGTTTCTCTTACGGTTTAGCAGTTAAACAAAATTCGGCAAAACTCATCCAGGATAAAAAGATCTTCAGAGGCTATTCCCAGGAAATTCAAGATATACATTTTATTTGCGATGTAAATATCTTTAATATATCTACAGTATTTTAATCAAAATTGTTAGAGCCAGTTTTGAGAAAATCAAAATTTTCGAAATTTTTTCCATATAAAGGGTAGTTTGGGCTGGAGGATTTTATTGAAAATCTTTGTGTCGCATCCTTGGAAGATATTAAACTTAAATACCAATTTTGGTGTTCAACGGTAATTTAGTTTTTGAGCTACACACACACACACACACACACACACACACACACACACACACACACACACACACACACACACTCGCACACACACGGACCCTTTTGTAAAATGCTTTTTTCGGACTCAGGGGACTCCAAAACATAATTTCCCGTGAAATCTCTGGATACATGTCTATTATCCCTATGTGCATTGTACATCCGGGTCTAGAGAAATTAATAAACAAAAGAGAAACGTAAAGAAAAAAGAAAGAGATAATTTGCCTCTAATTAGCAGAACAAATGTGATCTGGCTTCGTGCACTTGAGCCAAGAAATTGCCCATGCTTTGCCAGTTTCTCTGGTAAGTCAGTAGATCCCAACATGCCATTCTCCTTCTAGCAAGACTGAAGCTCTGTTTTAGTTTAATTGCACGCTGATACGCCTACTATACACACTCCACCACAATAAGTACAATCTTCGTCGAAACCACGGAATGGACAGATTCTCGTACAAGAATCGTCGGTGCCCTCCAGGCTAAACCATGTCGTTTTTGGGATAAAGATTAAATATTGAATTGGGGCGGGTATATGTGCCCCAATTCAATCTTATTTCGTTTTCTAGAGCTGGAGGTTTGTTTAATTTGACAACTCGATACAATTTCCTGTTATTTGACAATTTTCCATATGTTTTTGTCATTTGTTTCACCCCTTTGCTATACTAACCTCCTTCGAGTTCAGTGCCCAAAACTTATGAGAATAGGTTATCTCGCTGGTATTTATAACATATATGGAACGTCGTAGTGTGGAATTCTCTCCCTGCAGCACTTCACTTTTCTGAATATACAGCCAGAAAGGTGAGCCCAATTCAGAAATAATCTAAATCATTCGCAGACACAGTATTTACAGGATAGGATTTAATGTCATTATACATTTATTTTTTACTTTCTTTACCATGTAACTAGTAGATAGAAAAGTATTACATTCCACACAAAAATCTGATACCGAGATTTCAGAGGAAACGCACATTTCGAAGCCTGCTGATTAAAAACTAACATTTTTAGAAAAAGATCCGCGCGCTTGTTGTGTGTCTGAACTCAAAAACGAAGTGTGTGATAAATATTCAGCTTAGTATTTATGGTCAACATTCTTCAAATATGTGATACGAAGACTTATAAGAAAAAAAAAAAAAAAAAAAAACCCTACCCCTACAGCCTTTTACGTGGACATTTTTTGAAAATTTCTACTGTTTCAAAAACGGCTCAATCAATTTTGATTAAAATACTATATATTAAGGAGATTTATATGACAAATGCAGTATATTTTGAATTTGCTGGGTGTAGCGTGTAAAGTATACTTCTTTCAGAAGATTTTTTTTATAATGTTGTATAACTGGTATATTTTAAGCGATACTGCACAGCAGTCTTTAGAACACCCTATTTATTCCAAATAACCCTTTTTGTGACATAACCCATTTACGAGTTATCCACTCTCTGTGGTTCGAATTATTCAGTAGTCTTTCTTAGCAAGTCAATTGTATGGAAAGAATATGGAATTAAAGGGCGGCATACGGCGTCTACTTAAACATCTGACTATAGCTATTCCCTTTCTACAGCGTAGATGTGCAATATATTTTTACAAAGGTTTAAAATAAAGTAGTCAGAAAAGTAAGGTTTCATAAGAATGGTTCATACAGCCATTAGTTAATGTTAGAGGACAGAGAAAGTAATGTGAATGTAATGCATCATATTTTTCTCTCTATTATTTGGCATGGTAACCATAACACCGCGGAGGGCGACAGACATAAATGGGGCACAATATAAACAGGTTATTGCGGGGGAGAGAGGAATCGCCGATATTTACACCGGAATTTCATCCAATAAAAGGCATTTTTAATAAAAGGTGGTTATAGGCATGTCTGTATGCAGCATAATGCAAAAAAATCTGATGTATTCCATTCGCATGACTTTCTCTGCATCTCTGCAACAAATTATTGTTAAAATGCTTATTCTTCTATTTACTTCATGCTAACTGATAAAACATTAGCAAAAATAGTCTTATTACTTCCTCACTTGTAAGTAGAAGTGAAGTAAGGGAGTACCATAGGTTAAACTCACAGTCAAAAGCTGGTTGCTATGTGACTGAAGTTCCTTTGTTTTTATGGACAGGAGTTGACAGATTCCTGTATGAGAAAAGTAGAAGTTTTTAAAAGCTGAAGCCAATTACAAGGAGTATCTCAAGAACGATCCACTCCGCGAAAAAATGTATATAACATAAATTGTGTGTTTTATCGAACTCTACATTTTCTGTTAAATAAGTTTTTTGTCTAACTCTTACGGTTGTCAGTTGTGCAGAATAAAGTAGGATTCAGAGGCTATTCCCAGAGAATTCAAGATATACATTTTACTTTCAGGTAAATATCTTTAATATACGACATTTTAATCAAAACCGTTAGAGCCATTTTTGAGAAAATCAACATTTCACACAAGTTTGGTTTTTAACGAAATTTTCGTTTTTGAGCACAGGCACACACGCACTCACACGCACACACAAACGCACATACACGGACCTTTTTCCAAAAATGCTTTTTTGGATTCAGGGATGGAATTTTTGGGTGGAATGCAATACCTTTTCTTTGCACTATGTACATAGTATGTATAGAGAAAGTGAAAATATGGCAAACTGACTCTCTTGATGTTGATTAAAACACCATTGAGTTAAGCTATTTTAATGATAAATGAAATTAGATATATATTGGATATTCTTTAATAATTATGACTTAAGATTTAACTCAGAAGTAGTAGTATGACCGACCATATAGCAGTAATATAATGCGTTTTTAACATACAAAATGTTTATTTGTTATTCTTTTTCTTGATAAAGTTTTTAATTGTATTTTGAATTTTATAATATTGACTTGCTGTAAAACTGGATGTTTATATCGTACTGTATATCCTTGTACAGCATTATTGGGCTTGAAGATTCCAGTTTTAAATTATTTATATTTTAATATACAAACTTATGGAATATGAGCCAAAGATATTGACTAACACAGTGCTATTAATTCCTACTTCCTGCATATCAAGGGGACAAGCTACTCTGAAATAGTAAAAAATAACATTTTTTGTGTTACACTAATAAAATCTCTATTTATAGTTTCGGAAAAAGTATTCTCTTGGGGGAGTTAGTGTCTTAACCAATTTAAATATAATTTAAATGCTAGTGTGCATTTCTTTAAAGCTGTTATGTAATGCCTCTTTTGGGAACATTTGTATATTTAAATTCATTTTCTCAAAAAACACATTTTTGAATGCTTATGTACGCTTTTCTCAGAAAGTATGAGAACTGGAAAGCTGAAATTTTCAGCACATATATACAACACATAGTTGAATTTCTGAACCACAATCGTGATGTTATAGTACATATTGATCAAATTAAGAAAGCTACAACATTGAAGATTACCCACATTTTTAGATTTTGAATTTTCAATTATTTTTTTTACTTTCTACTGAAATTGTATCATAGCTAAATAATTAAGATTCAAAAGATAGCTTATTCTACTAAAAACAAGCATGCAAAATTGTGATTATGTATTACAAGTAGAATTTACATGTTTTAAGACTAGGTTTTATTACCTTTCTGCTAAATGAAATACGTTTTGTAGACTCAACCACGTAATCTATTAATAAAAACAACCACTTGAAACGATTGTCATGGTTTATAGAATAAATCATACACATTTCTGGAAAAACAATTGAATACTTTAAGAGCAGTGGTAATTCAATTGGCTTAAGGTATAATTTCCGTTGTTCAGACTACCTTGTCCCCTTAAAGATAAGAAAATACGGTATGCTTTTTCTATTTTCTATTGCAAAATTGTTAATAGGATCGTTGTGATCAATAAAATATTTTAAAACAAAATGATAGGTAAAATAAATTATCGGCAAAACGATACACACGTGAAAGAATTGCGGGTGATTTAAACTCTCAAAAGTGCAAACTTTTCATTAATTTACTCCATTTTGAAAGTCTTTTACCGCCACCATCGCCTTCTTTGTAACGTTAGTCATGTTGTATTCATATATCTGCGTTTCAAATGGATTTTCCATTCTGATAAACTAAGAAAGGTCACCTCACAGGATATAATTGCCAATATTAGTAAAGCAAACTGCTTGCGTCACTGTCTAAGTTACTGTTGCTAGGAATAGTCGTTAGGTCCATTTCTTGAACAAAAGTCCAAGGTTCGAGTTCAAACAGGATCATCCTCGCGAACTTGACTTAACAATTTTCTCAACCCTTACACTCACAATGGTCTTAGTAGTTTTCAAATTATATATTAACATTTTCCACTAATACCAGTACAATACTGTTTAATGTTAAATTGCGACAATAAAACAGCCATCTAATATATAATAAATAATAAACAAAGAATGTTGTAATTTTAGTATATACAGACTAACCTGCCAAGAAGAGCATTTTTCCAATTCATTTCTGTGTGTAGGTGTGTGTGTGTGTGTGTGTGTGTGTGCACATAAATTATCTTCTCGTACAGGAATAGCAAACCGATATGTATAATAAACACATGTTAGATCCCACTTACAGAATAAGCTAAATGGTATTTTAATGGTGTACGAAGTAAAGATTTCTGATATTTTTACTTTCTCTACAGGTACTATGTACATAGTGTATAGACACAAAAATTCGTTACAGAGATTTCACTGGAAATATATATTATATATATATATATATTATATAATATATATAAAGCATTTTCAGAAAAAAGGTCCACGTGTGCGTGTGTCTATGGACACGACAACTCAAAAACGAAAAGTCGGTAAAATACCTAAGTTTATATCCTAAATAATCTGCATCAAAAGTAATTTTGAAATAGATGATCAGTTTGATTAAGTACTTACCGCATTTCCCACAACAGCATCTAGAAGCAACCTCCACTTTTCTTTCAAGGAGGAACTGTTGATATACACACTTCATTGATATAGTTTGATCATTTCTATTCATATTTATTTCTGCCAAAATAAAAACTCCAAACTTGGTGGAGTTAATAGTTGATAGTTTTTGAGAGGTTCCTTGTTTTTAGTTTCACCTTTAAAAAATTTATACTTTTCTCATAGAGGAATTTGTCAGCTCCTGTCCATACAAATAAAGGAACTACAGTCACATAGCAACCAGTTTTGGACTACCACTTTAACCTATGGTACTCCTTATTTAGCTTCTACTTGCATGGAAGCAAGTATTAGACTATTTCTGCTAATTTTTTCTCGATTAACATAAAGTAAATAGAAGTATAAGCTTTTTAATAATTATTTTTTGCAGAAATGTAGAGAAAATCATGTGAATGGAACACAGATTTTTTACTTTTAAATTCATTCTCTAACAACTGTCGTTTACTTTCATACATATTTTAAAAATAGTCAAACAGGAATTTATTTTATATCAAATTATGATAATCGATATAAACGTAACTATTCCAACAAAAATGTATTGTTAAAAACGTAAATAGTCGCAAGAACGTTTTGTTTTGTGTAATTGGGACACGTAAGAGTTTGAATTAAATTCGATTCCAAGCGACCGTATGTGAGATTTGTGGTGGACAAAGCGACGCAGGAGCGGATTTTCTCCGGGTTATGCGGTTTCTCCCGCCATCGCAGTCCACCGGTGCTCCATCTTTATTCCATGTATCAGCAATGTCATCGCCTGCGATGCCATTTTTAGTAAAAGTAGGCGTTAAATACAATAAAAGAAAAAAAAAAAAAAAAGAAATTTGAAGTAATACTAAAAGTCTTTAAAAAGCGAGAAGCTAAATGCTGGCTTTGCAATTCCATACTCCGCATTAATTGAAACATTTAAAAAAGTGGAATAAAAATTCAATAAATTAAAACTAATAGCAATGAATACCTTGAAACTGGTTAAACACAAAACTCATAAATTGTTTGCTCCAACGAAGTGGATTTTGCAGACTATTAGCAGAAAATTCAAATTATACATTTTGTTTTTACATTATTTTCAACGTTTATCTAAGAGGTAATTTTGGATGACGGCTTTTTTAAATATCAGGTTTGGTGGATATCCGCTTTTTTTTTCGTTTTGTTGCCGGCACATTCATGAAAGCGCGCTGTTTTTTTTTATTTTAACTTTTTTAAGTTTTGTTTTAATAGGCACCTTGTTGTATTAAAGGTTCTCAAAATGTATTCCCAGGCCCTTTTCTATATTATATTTTTGAGTGAACAATGGTCATTTAAACTTTAGATTTTATTATTCCACAATTTCAATAGGTCGACTTTTCAAGAAGTTATGCCAGTTTATTGTTGTTTTCTGGTTTCTATAATAAGCAGTCTATTATTATAGGACAATTCATAGCAAAAATAATTTTGCTGAATTAGGTAATACGATTTCTGCTAATGTTTATCCTGATTAGCATGAGGTAGATAAAAGAATAATCTTTTATAAGGAAAGTTGTTTAAGTAACAGCTGGAGAAAGTCTTATGAATGGAACTCGTCAGATTTTCCCCTATTTATTCTACAATTTGATATGAAGCCCTAGATATGCACGTTGTTTGAAGCTTGACCAGGAGATTCTTTCACATTCTTTAATTTTTGTAATAAAAAAATTCTGACCTGTTCCATTCATATGACTTTCTGTATCGGTTCTGCAAACTAATTATTCTTAAACATGGCTGTTCTTTTATTTAAATCATTTCACTCAAGGCAAACGTGACAGAAGTGTTGTTATTACTTAGTTTCTTACAAGTAGAAAGGAAATAAGGGAATGCGTTAGGTTAAATCGACATTCATAACATCTGAACAAGCTACTGTTGTGCGGTTATCATTAAAATTCGGCTCTGTTTTTATGGCCAGGAGTAAAACAAGAGCTATGGAACGGACGGGGACTTCCCGTTTGAGAAACATATAAGTATTTTAAAACCCTAACCAATAACAGGAAATATCTCGGAAATTGCTACCTTACGAGAATGAGATTACATTGTGTGTTTTAATTTGTGTAGCATGTTTTTGTTTCTCTTAAGGTTTTCCAATTTTACAAAAATCATTGAGAATGAAAAGGGTTCTAAGGGCTATTCCCCAAGAAGCTCAGAATATCTATACATTTTATTTGCTATGTAAATATGTTTAATATACGGCATTTATTAGAAAGTCGAAAATTGCGAATAATGTTCCATATAAAGGGTAGTTTGAGGTGGGGGATTTTCCTGAAACTTCATGTCGCAAGTTTAGAAATTACTGAACTTTAATACAAATGTTCATATTTAAAGGTTTTCGTTTATGAATTATGCTGGCTACACATGCACACAGATTCACTCCTATCTTTTTTTTTTTTTTTTCAAAAATCTCATGTGATCCATTCACATGACTTCGTAAACATCTCTGCAACAAATTATTGTTAAAAAGCTTATGCTTCTATTTACTTCATGCTAATCGAGAAAAAAATAGCAGAAGCAGTCTTATTACTTGCTTCCATGCAAGTAGAAGCGAAATAAAGGAGTACCATAGGTTAAAGTGATAGTCAAATGCTGGTTACTATGTGATTGAAGTTCCTTTGTTTGTATAGACAGGAGTTGACAAATTCCTGTAGAAGAAAAGTATAAATATTTCAAGGCTGAAACCAAAAACAAGGAATGTCTCAAAAAACGAGAAACTCCACGAAAAAAATGTATGTAACATAAATTGTGCGTTTTAATGTGCTTTACATTTTTTGTGTGGTAAGTTTTTGTCTATCTCTTACGGTTTAGGAGTTATGCAAAATTCCGCAAAATTCATCCAGAATAAAGTAGTCTTCAGAGGCTATTCCCAGAAAATTCAGGATATACATTTTATTTGTCAGGTAAATATCTTTAATATACGATATTTTAATCAAAATCGTTAGAACCATTTTTTAGAATATCAACATTTTCGACAAAAGTTCCATGTAAAGGTTAGTTGGGGGTAGGGGGATTTTCTTTAAAATCTTGTGTCGTATCCTTGGAAGATACCAAACTTAAATGCCAAGTTTGGTATTCAATGGTTTCTTCGTTTTTGAGCTATGCTTTCCACACACACGGACCTTTTTCCAAAAATACTTTTTTTTTGCGATTTAGGGTTACCCAAAACGTATATTTCCGATGAAAGATTGGTGTCGAATACAATACTAAATAGTACGTGTAGAGAAAGTAAAACTAGTCAGGGATTTCTCAAAACATAAATTTCCGCTGAAATTTCGGTATCAAAATTTTGGTTGGAACACAATGCTTTCTACCTATTATGCACATTGTACATGCGTGCTAGAAAGAGTAAACTATGAAATTATACACATGAATAAAATTAGTGTTTCCAGCGCTATTTCAATAGTGTAAAATTTCATGCTGAGCAAACATGGTGTCCATATTCAGAATTACAAAACCTTAAGAAATGTCCTTTGATATATCTATTGAGACTTTAATTATAAATGTTTTCAGCAAACGTTCCTTCTCTTGAACATAAAAATGGCTGGCTATTCTAGAAGCTTTTTGTGTTGAATTTTCCCCTTTTCTTTTTATTAATGAATTTCGTAAAGTTCTGTAATATTCCTGATAACGGATGAAAGCTTCTGATATCAACGGAAGTGGATTGAAATATTTACTTAATTCTTTTAAAAACTAACCTTTATGAACTATTTTACTCCACAATAAATTGAGCCTGAAATAACTTAATTATAATCCCCCTTTTAATAAACACTTTATGTGTGTGATTTTTTATTTGCTTAGGCTCGCCCAGTGATCTGTAAATATTCTATAAGCATTTTTTAATGCCAAGGAAAAATAACTGCTTTGAAATAATCACATAGCTACAGTTTTAAACTCTTCCACTTTCTGTTTGGTCCCGTAGTTATTAGCTTTTATTTATTTTGTAGCAATTGTTACATATATTATTACTAACTATGCCTACTATAACTCTCCCGAAAGAGACACTCTCGTGCTTAGGAGGATTCTAATAAAATAACAATATAGCGTAAAAACGTATAAAAAAGGAATAATTTTAGATGGCTTAATCAGTAAAGAAACAAGTTAGTGTTTATAATGACAACGAAAAGCCATTATTTCCTTTACAAATTCTTAGACATGTAAAATCAGAAAATAATTATAATACTAATTATAAAATATAAATATAAATGCAATAAACAAAATAACTTTTATCACACAAAGTATTTCCTTCTGTACTTTTTAAAATTAAATTGACTGACTTTTACTTTATCTACACATACTACGTACATACTATGTAGATAAGATATTGTATTGCAACCTAAAAATTCTCTACCGGGATTGCACCGAAAATACAAGTTGTTGGGACTCCCTGAATCCAAATAAAGTATATTTAGAAAAGAGGTCCGTGTGTTTCTGTGGGCAGCATAACTCAAAAACGAAAATAAAATACCAAACTTAATATTTAAATTCAGTATTATCTAAGGATGCACCACGAAGATTTACAAGAAAATACCCCCACCTCCAACTACATTTACGTGGAAAAAATTTCGAAAATTTTGATTTTCTCAAAAATAGCCGTAACGATTTTGACTAAAATCTCTTATATTTAAGATATTTATATGAGATATAAAATGCATATCTTGAATTTTCTCAGAATGCCTCTAAAGATGCAGGATTTTTTTTTTTAATTTTGCATAACTACTACACCGTAAGAGTCAGACTAAAACTTCTGCACAAAGCCGTAGAGCTCCTTAAATACAAAATTTATGTCATACACATTTTTTTGCTGGTGTTGACCTTTTTTCCTTATGCCTTGTTGATGGTTTTGAAATACCTAAACATTTCTCATACAGGAACTTGTGAACTCCTGGCCACGCAAAGAAACTAATTTGTCCCATAGCAACCACTGACTGTCGGTTTATCCTAGTGCATTTCCTTATTTCCCTTCTATTTACAAGGAACTAAGTAATAATACCGTTTCTGCTAGTATTTTTCTCGTTTAGCATTAAACTGATAGAAGAATAAGCTTATTTACAGTAATTTATTACGGATATGTAGAGAGAAAGTCAGGTGAATGTAACATATCAGATTTTTATCAATCTGTTGTGTAACCTTGGACCAAAGTTCTACTGTGTATGGAAACTGGTGTTATTAAACATTTGTGAATATTTGGGTTCAAACAAGCACATCGTTTATGGTAGTTTAGCGGTATTTAACCTGGTTGGTCACACCTGAGGATGAATGAAATAGAGGAAATGATGCTGAAATGACTATGGGGTTCATAGAGCTTAGAGTTACTCTATATTTGGCTTCTCAGGATAAGGAGAAACTCGGTAAAAACTTATCCGGTAGCCTTTAAATTGCGAGACAGACATGCAAAATACACACCGCTTAGGCGGGGCGCTTAGTTTTGGAATTATAGGAGCACAAAGGAAAATACTTCGGTTTTGAGTGTTTAAGCAACACATTACAGTAAATTTGGTAGAATTCAGAAAATAGAATTTGTGTTGGGTAATCAAACGTACAGGTCGATCACGATACGAATGCTTTTCAATGGAAAAGCGAACTAAACAGTCACAGAGCAAGTGGGCGGAGTGTCGGAAGTAAAGCCAGGATTTTCATTGAGCAATTGGACATTCCCACTGTCTCTTTTCCCTTCACATCCTTCTGGATATCAGAACACCTACAAGTGCATTCATATCGTGGTCGAATAGTAGCAGTGTTTTGACGTAATAATTAAATCCTTTAACATCAATATTTCGAAAATGGCTGTGGAACTCAATATGACGATTACACGTCATCAGAACACCATTTTAAACCTTTTAGAAGTGACACAGTGCATACCACAGAACAAAATCTGATGTGTTCCATTCACATGACTTTCTCTACATCTCTGTAACAAATTATGGTTAAAAAGCTTATGCTTTACTTCATACTAATCGAGAAAAATTAACAGAAATAGTCTTATTACTTGCTTCCTTGTAAATAGAAGCGAAATAAAGGACTACCATAGGTTAAATTATTAGTCAAAAGCTGGTTGCTATGTGACTGAAGTTCCTTTGCTTGTATAGACAGGAGTTGACAAATTCCTGTTAGAGAAAAGTATGTTTTTCAAAGCTAAAACTAAAAACAAGAAATATCTTACAAACGATCAACTCCACGTAAAAATGTATTTAACATAAATTGTGTGTTTTAATTTTCCCTACATTTTCTGTGCAGTGAGCGTTTGTCTATCTGTTACGGTTTAGCAGTTATGCAAAATTCTGTAAAATTCATCCAGAATAAAGTAGTCTTCAGAGACTATTCTCAGAAAATTCAAGATATTCATTTTATTTGGCATGTAAATATATTAAATATGAGATTTTAATCAAAATTGTTAAAAACATTTTTAAGAAAATCAAATTTTCAAAAAGGGTCCATATAAAGTGTAGTTCCGGGTGGAGAGATTTTCTTGAAAATCTTCGTATCGCATCCTTGGAAGATACCAAACTTAAAATACCTACTTCGTTTTCGAGGTATGCTGTCCACACAGACACACTTGGACATTTTTCCAAAAATGTTTTTTTTGGATTCAGGGGACCCAAAACATCTATTTCTGGTAACATTTCGGTTTCGAATTTTTTGATGGAATGCAATACCTTCTCTATGCATTATGCACATAGTACGTGTAGAGAAAGTAAAAATCTGATGTTTCATTCCATAACTTTCTCTACCTGTTTCATATACATACTGTTACTTTCTCTACACTATTACTGTACATAGTGTATGGAGAAGGTATTGTATTGCATCCAAAAATTCGATACCGATATTTCATTTGAAATACATGTTTTGGGTTCCTCTGAGTTTGAAAAAAGAATTTTTAGAAAAAAGCTCAATGTGTGTGTGTGTGTGTGTGTGTGTGTGTGTGAGTGTGAGTGAGATTGGACAGCAGAGCTCAAAAACGAAACGCATGGTATGTAGGTTTGGTTTCTTCCAAGGATGCGACACGCGGATTTTCAAGAAAATCCGCCCACCACAAACTACCCTTTATATGGAAATATTATCGAAATTTTTGATTTTCTCAAAAATGTCTCTAAAGATTTTGATTAAAATTCCATATATTAAAATATTTACATTCCAAATAAAATGTTTATGTTGAATTTTCTGGGAATAGCCTCTGAAGACTTCTTTATTCTGGATGAATTTTGCTTGACTGCTAAACAGTAAGAGATAGACAAATATTTATTATACAAAAAATGTAGATCTCGGCAAAACACACCATTACTTTACGTTTTTGTTGAGGAGGTAGCCGTTTCCGAGATATTCCTTGTGGTTTGTTTTTCAGGCAGGAATATCCGTTTTTTTACTTCCTCTAACCCCATATGTACAATGTATATTTCGAATTTCTTGAAAATAGCCTCTGAAGACCTCTTTATTGTGGATGAATTTTGCTGCATTTTCCTTAACTGCTAAACCGTAAGAGATAGAAAAAAAAAAAAAAACGTACTAAAAATGTACGTTTTTGCTGTGGAGGTAACCGTTTTCGAGATATTCCTTGTTATTGGTTTCAATTGTGAAGTACTTAAACTTTTTTCAGACAGGAAGGGTCTGTTTTTCTTTTGTTCTGTTCCTGTCCAAGCAAAGAAGTGATTTGTAATGACAACTGCATAACGATAGCTTTTAAAACATTTGACAATCACTTTAGCATAGTGCTTTCCCTTATTCCCTTCTACCTACAAGGAACTATGTAATAACATTCTGCTAACACTTATCTTGATTAGCATTGTGTACAAAGACGAATAATCTTTTGTAGGAGTTTTGTAGAGCAGCTAGAGAAAGTCATGTGAGTGTAACACATTTTATTTTTACAAAAGATTATTCTTTTATTTACATCATGTTAATCGAGATAAACATTGGCAGGATTAATCTTACTACTTGTTTAATCTTTTAAACTCTGGTCGTGAAACAATTGAGTTTCGGTTCGTTTTGCATGTTCCCATTTGAGAAAAGTTAGGTACTTTATGAAAACGATCAGCTCTACAAGAAAAACGTATATGATATACATTATATATTTTAACGAGATCTGAATTTTTGTGTAGAAAGTTGAAACATTATGCCAAATTCTGCTAAGCTCACTTAGATAGAGGTTTTCAGAGGATATTTCCAGAAAATTCAAAATATACATTTTGTTTATGATGTAAATGTCTTTAATAACTGTATTTTTTATAAGAATCTTTAGAGATATTCAGTTAATATGTACGTTTGCAGTTGTTCGCATGTTCAATGCTAATTTGCAGTATATTTAAAATGTGAAATAAATATTGCATGTATGCCAATCTGAAGGATCTGATTTTCTATTACTTCGTCTTATGTTTACAATCATTTTCTGTGCAATAACAATTTTCCACTTAATAGCATTGTCAATCATCTTCAAAAAGTTGGTAATCATGTATTTATTCTAGTGTTTTAAGTCATTTTAAAATTGAAGTTGAAAGTCTCGTTGTAAGTTATATCACGTTTTATTATTGAAGGAGTATAACAAATGCACACACATAAATGCATTTATAATTTAGTCAATTTATCTTCCTTATATGTAGGACTGATCCTTCGGTCAAGCAGCCGCTCCCCTTGGCCGCGCTCGCTAAAGAGCTTCGCTTTGGTGCTTCGTGGCGCAGGGGATCGTGGCTACGAATCCCATCTTGGGCATTGGACATGGGTGTTTGTGTAGTGTCAATAAAATGAAAACGGTAAATAGGTTAACCAAGGAAACGTAGAAAACTGGGGAAAAAGGGGAAATAAAAAAGAAACAAAAAGGGAGAAACGGACTGACCAGACTCCGGAACTGTATTAAAAACAACAACAAAAACATTGAATTCGAGTGAAGGAAGAATCTGGATCGGAAGATCGTCCATACCGAAGAATGAGAATGAGGAAGAGGATTTTATGAAATGAAGGCGAAATGAATGAAGGGAATTGGATAGGTAGTGTCAGACTGAAAACTTCAAAGCCATAGCTGAGATTTGAACCACGGTCTCCAGCCGGTTGCTCTACCACTGAGCTACCATGGCAACATGCAGGCATAGAATTGAATTTCTCAACTGACTCGCATGTTTCCCGGTAAACCACAAGGTGATTTCAACTTTCTTTGAGATGACTTACCGCAATGGCGACTTACAATATCGTAAGTACTTCAAGTCTCGGGCTTTATAGTTTAACCAACCAGTCAATTAGTGCTGATTTAATTGCTTGTTTTTATTTCACACAAGCCGAGTGAAGGACAGGAGTTGGATAGGTAGTCAGACTGATGAAAGGAATGATAGCGCAATTTCTAGAATGAAGGCGGGGGACACTGGAAAACCCGGAGAAAACCTTCCCAGAACGCGTTTTGTTAAACACAGATCCCACAGCGGTCCTCTGGTATCTAACTCGGACCATCTTGCTGAAAGACAAGAGGTCACGGCCATGGCTTTAAAATAGTGGTATACATCCTTAAATAATAATAATAATAATGATAATGATAATGATAATGATAATGATAATGATAATGATAATGATAATGATAATAATAAATGAATGAATAAGTGTATTTACTGACATAACAGTATCATACTTTGAGCTTCAACAATCGGACGGGGCCACAGACGTGCTTTTGCAAAACACAAAATAGCAAGCAATATTTAAAAAAAAAAACAAAAAAAAAAAAAAACGAATTATAAGAGTAAACGCGAAAATAAAAAGACAGAGAGATTCAAATACAGCAATTTAAATTTACAATCTAGAATACACCTTATTCAGATGCATTAATGTACCCTATTATAACAGATAAATACACTTATGAGAAATATATACACATAATATATACACATAATATATAAACAATATATAACACCACAACACAACAATGATATAAGTGTGACATAAAATATATTGCATGTAAAACATTATAATCACTTTTGTTTAGCTATTCTTATAACCCCCCTATGTTCTCTATTGTCAGCATTCTCAGATCTCGGATGTCTTGCCTTAAATATAAATTTACCTAGTCTTCCGTGCCTGCCAGTAGCGTCCAACGTGCTTCTATCTCTACATTAGCGGTGGCAAAGAAACGCGGTAAATGTGTTTCCCTCCATTTCTCCGTACCCCCCAAAATGATGATGATGATGATACAGTATTGGCATTAATTCTAGAGATTGTTTTGTTAAATTAACTTTCAGATTATAATATTGCATTAAACTATTATTCAACGTTAGTTTTATCTGATAAACTATAGCAATGAAGTGTTGGTATAGCCCTTTAACACAAACTAGCTAATTTAGTTCCTAATGGACTATTTTGGCTAAACTTTTGAAAATATATTATTTTGTAGATATATACACATCTTTTATATTAATGTAAAATTGGAATGATCACTCTCATATTACATAAAGAAGTTAACAATTTAAGGAAAGCTAACAATTTTAGGATCATAACACTTCAATACCACGAACACCACCACGAACAACATAATCTTAAATATACGAGATTTTCCCAATTTTGAGTCTCCTATTATACGAGAGTAATGACACTTTATATTTCATATTGGATACAAAATACAATAAAAAGCATACTTGAAAAACTATACCTTTTAGTTTATGCTACATCCATTATAGAATATAATGGATTATTACTCTCTTATAGTAGGAGTCTCAAAATTGAGAAAATCTTATATACTTAAGATTATGAAGTAAATGGAGTGGAAAATTGATTGATTTCTCAAAATGTTGAGTATCTCTGTTATTACTTGCAGAAATTTTCACATTATCTACAATATAAAATAAAATATATGTGTATAGGTATATTTATAAAATATCTTTAAAAGTAGTGTTATGTTAGCCCATTAAAGCCCAAATTACCTCCAGTTTGTGGTAAAAGGTTCATAGCTATACTTTATCAGATACAAATAATATTGGATAAGAGTTTAAAGTTAATTTACCCAAAAAGTGACCAGAATTGATGCCACTTCTTTAGCAATAATAATGATAGTAGTGCCTATTACTCCAAATGCCATAAAAGGATAAACATTGCATCTAAGTTGAAATATTACCAATTAAAACGTTGTTTGAAAAGCTGTGTGTTTACAATATCACTACAGATTCTTTTAATGGGGTTTTATGCAAACTTTTCTGTCAGTATTTAATTGTTTTTATGTGCTAGTGGTACAGAGCTATCACGGGAGAGGGGGTGCTATAGTCCTTAACACCCCCGCTGGATAAACTATTTCGTTTGGAGTGTTATTAATAGCAAATTTTATATTCAAGGAAATGCTTCAAAACATTACATAAGTTTGGAGTTTACTTCTCAACAGACAGCTTGACTTCCTTCTTCCTTTCTTTCCTTTCGCGATATCACAATGTCGTTAGATGCTTCCTCTTTAGATTAACGTGACCGCAAACCTCTCTAGTAGAAGTTTACACGTCAAGGGAAAAGTAAAACAAATATTTTTCCACTTAAAGCATGCTTTTTACGTTATCGATATTTCTGCTGTTCGGAATGTTTCCCTGTAGTAGATTTCCGCGAGGGGTTCAATCGTCAATTAGAATAATTCATGTACGTGTACATATCCATGTTTAGTTATGCTTTATTTTCCTGAACGAGTCAAGTTTTTGTTTGTTTGTGTGTTTCTATTTTTTCTTAGAACGTGACTTATTCTGACGAAAATATTAAATTATATCATGTTGCACATAATTTACTTATTCGGTAAAACGTTGACGCACAGTATCTATCCTCTAATAGTGGTTAAAATGTTAAAACTTTCTTAAATGTTTTACTTTCACTACACATACTATGCATATAGTGTATAGAGAAAGTATTGCATTCCATCCAAAAATACGATACCGAGATTTCACCGGAAATAAATGTTTTTAGTCCCCTGAATCCAAGAAAAACATTTTTGGAAAAAGGTACGTGTGTATAGTATTTAAGTCCAGTATCTTCCAAGGATGCGACACAAAGATTTTCAAGAAAATCCCCCCCCCCCATCCCCAACTACCCTTGACATGGAAAATGTTTCTGAAAGTTTGATTCTCTCGGTAATGGCTCTAACGATTTTGATTAAAATGTCGTGTATTAAAGTTATTTACCTTATAAATAACATTTATATCTTGAATTTTCTGGGAATAACCTCTGAAGACCACTTTATTCTGGATGAGTTTTACGGCATTTTGCATAACTGGCAAACTGCAAGAGATAAACAATAACTTAACAGAAAATGTTTGAGCTTGTTAAAACACACAAGTTATGTTATATACGTTTTTTTCGTGGAGTGGGTGAGATATTCCTTATTTTTGGTTTCAGATTAAAAAACTTGTACTTTTCTCATACAGGAGTTTGTTAACTACTATGCATACAAACAATGGAACTTCAGTCACATAGCAACCAGCTTTGACTAATACTTTTGCCTGTCGTAGTCCCTTATCTCCCTTCTACTTGCATAGAAGCAAGTAATAAGACTATTTCTACTAATTTTGTCTCGGTTAGCATGAAATAAAAAGAAGCATTAGGTTTCTAACAATTTATTGCAGAGATGTAGAGAAAGTCATGTGAATGGAACACACAACCTTTTTTATATAACGCATTTTTTTAAGAATTTGATTACTAGAGGTAGGTACACTTTGAAGAAACATTTGCTAAGATATTAAACAATGATTGGGAAGTTACAAATATAAATAATTGATGCCAAAAATATTTTCCCTTAAATTATTGAAGAACATATGTGTAATGGCTTTAAAATGAAGCTAGTCTTTCGGCCATATACATGCTGTGATTTAAAATGAAATACACTTAAGCAAGATGCTTTTCTATTTAGTACTAGCAACACTACACTGAGAGAAGAACAAATTACGGGCTATTTTAGCTGGGTCTAATACTAATTATTCTACTCTACCAGTCACTTTGAAATATTTTTACTTTCTCTAGTACGTATGTACAATTTGCATATTGTATAGAGAAGATGTTGTATTCTACCCAACATTTTGATATTGTAATGGCACCGGGAATACATATTTTGAGAGCCCCTGAATAGAAAAAAAAAAGTAATTATAGAAACATGCCACGTGTATCTGTGGGCAGCATAGCTCAAAAACGAAAAGTCGGTTAAATACCAAACAGGGTATTTAATTTCAGTATTTTCAAGGAAATCCCCCCCCCCTCTAACTACTCTTTACATGGAACATTCTTCTAAAATTTTAATTTTCTCATCGAGCTTTGCTGCACTCACACACACACTGGCCTTTTCCTAAAAAGGATTTTTATACAGGGGGTCTCAAAACATGTATTTTCTGTGAAACCTAGGTATAGAGTTTTTGGTTGGAATACAATACCTTCTCTATACACTATATATATTACGCGTAGAGAAAGTAAAAAGTCTGTATTTGCTTAAATAACCAATTTAGGTATTTTTAGGTACTTATTGGAATCATAGGTCTTATTGAGGTCCTAACATAAAATCAGGTAAATATAGGCTCTATAGAATTGTAATATATATAATTTGTTGGTAGCTAGTATATTAAAATAAACAAAACATTTGGAGAACAAGAGGTCCGAAATAAAATAGGTCAGAACCTAAGAATCCGGTACTTGGTAATGAACCATTTCTGTTGTTGGACAATAGTTTGTAGATAAAGTTAGGTGAATGTAAAAAGTCATCTTATTTTCTCTAGCTAAGGTCGGGAATTTTTCTTTAACCAGAATTATTCCCTATTCCCACAGAGTCTGGAAGTATGTATGCGAGAGTGAATGTGTGTTTGAGGAAAATAAAATGATTTAAACCCAACGTATAGAACCTACAGACAACGAGTTGTTTCTAATACAAAGCCCCCGATATGATGTTAGATATTAAAGGGGCTACATAAATGAAACAATTAAAAATGTATATAGTAGATAGAGAAGGTATTGTATTCCGCCCAAAATTCGATACCGAAATTTCACCGGAAATATATGGTTTGAGTTCTCCTGAAAAAAAAAAAAATTAGAAACATGTACATGTGTGCGCGCGCATTTGGTCAGCATAGTTCAAAAACGATAAGTAGTTTATACACCAAACTTGGTATTCAACCTACTTAAATGTCTTCCAAAGATGCTTGCTTACCAAGAATCTCCAGATCCAACTACCCTTTACATGGAAAAATTGTCATAAATTTTGATTTCACCAAAAGTAGGTCTAACGATTTTGATTTTATTGCCATTTGTTGAATATATTTTCATGACAAACGAAATGTAAATCTTGAATTTTATGGAAATGCTCTGAAGACTCTTCACTCTGGAATACTTTTGCATAACTTCTAAACTGTGAGAGATAAACAAACATTTACTACACCAAAAAGGTAGATATCATTAAAACAAGTCATTTATTTTATAGTTATAACGGTTTCAGAGATATTATTTTTATTGGATTCAATTTTAAACTATTTACATTTTTCTCAACCGCGAAATTAACTTTCATTTCATCTCTTTACTTTTATTCTCGGGAACCGAATTTCATCTTTTTCACACAGTAATAGCTTTTAAAATATTTAACTATCGCTTTAGTTCTGTATTCCTTTATTTCTGCTCTACTTACAAGGAAGGAAGCAATAATGTTTATCTCGATTAGCATGACGTAGATAAAATAATCTTTTGTAAGGAAAGTTTGTTAGTTGAACACTAAATAAGGTCATATGAATGGAACACGTCAGTTTTTTTTTTCGCATGTACCAAACAAGGAATTAATTTGACATATATGAACAGCTGTATTTTGGTTTTTGCTAAATAAGTATCGCTTAATTTGAGATTATTTTTACTTTTTATATTTAAACCATAGACATAGAGAATATATTGCATACCAATCAACATTTTGATACAACATTTCAACTGGAAACACACGTTTTAGAGCACCCTATGTCCAAAAAAAGTTTTTCTTTCCATAGTATATGTTATGCAGCTGGAAAAGGTTCGATACCGAGATTTCACCGGAAATAACACGTTTTAGGGTCCTCTGTATAAAAAAAAAAACATTGTTTACTTTCTCTAGCTCCTATATACTGTGTACATAGGGATAGAGAACTTAATGTATTGCACCCAAAATTGTATTATATTTGACTTCATATTTTGAGACCCCCTGAATAAACAAAAACAAACAAAACGAAACAAAAACAAAACAACAACAAAGTTTTGTAAAACCTGTCTTTGTGTGTGTCTGTAGGCAGTATAGCTCAAAAATGAAAATTTGGTTAAACAGCAAGCTTGGTATTTAAGTTCAAGGTGCTACACGAATATTTTCAAGAAATCACCCCCAACTCTACTACTCTTTACAAAGAAAATTTTTCGATATTTGTTTTATAAAAAATGGTTCTGACGATTTTGATTAAAATGTCAATTTTTTTTCCGGGAATGACCTCTGAATCCTCTTCATTCTGGATGACTTTTATATAACTGGTAAACCGTAAGAGATAGACAAAAACTAACTGCACATAAACGTAGGCAGATGTCGTTAAAACATACAATTTATGTCGTATACGTTTATTTGTAGAGTTGACTGTTTTAGAGATATTCCGAGTTGTTGGTTTTAACTTAAGACATTTTTAACTTTTCTCAAATGAAGCCATTGCTTGTAAACAAAGAGAACGGGATTTCAATTGTTCACATAGTGACCGGCTTTTAAAGATCGAGCTAAATTTTAGCCTGTGCATTCTCTTGTTTCCCTACTACTTACAAAGAAGCAAGTAATAATACCAATTCTGGCAATGTTTAACTTAATATCACGATGTAGACAGAATAATCTTTTGTAAGAAAGGTTGTTTGTGGAACAGCTAGAGAAAGTCATGTGAATGGAGTATTAGCTTTTTTTTGAAAAAGGTGGGTATGTATATCCGTGACGATCACTTTTATACGTTTGTAAAATACCAAACTAGGTATTTAAGTTTAGTATTTTCCAAGAATGCGAAATGAAGATTTTGAAGAAAATCTCTCCTTTTCTAACTACCCTTTACAAGAAAAAATTAGAATATTTTTATTTTCTCAAAAATAGCTAACGATTTTGATTAAAATACCGTATATGACAGATATTTACATGAAAAATAAAATGTATATAATGAATGTTTTGGGAATAGCCTCGAAAGATCTGTTTATTCTCAATGAATTTTGCTGAATTTTGCATAGCCGGTAAACCCTATGAGATAAACGCCTATTGCACAAAAATGTAATTCCCGTTGAGCCACACAATTTGTCATACATTTTTTTCCGTGGAGTTGACCATTACCAAGATATTTCTTGTTATTGGTTTTAGTTTTAAAGTACTTAAAACTTTTCTGATACAGGAATTTGACAACTCCTGGCAATACAAAGAAATATATTTTATCCACGTGTCAACCAGCTTTTAAAAGATTTGGCTATCGCTTTAGCCTAAAGTATTCCCTTTTTACTTTCTCTCCACGTATTATGTACGCTCCACCGAGATTTCACCGAAAATATATGTTTTAGGGTCCCTGTATCCAAAAGAAGGTCCGTGTGCATATGTGTGTGTGTTTCCGTGTGTTCATGAACATGATAACTCAAACGAAAAATCGGTAAAATACCAAACTTGGTATTTAAGTTTAGTATCTTCTAGGGATGCGACATGAAGATTTTGAGAAAATTTTCCCCACGCCAAACTACCCTTTACATGGAATTTTTTTTAAAAATTTGATTTTCTCAAAAATGGCTCTAACGATTTTGATTAAAATATCGTATATTAAAGGTATTTACCTCATAAATAAAATGTATATCTTAAATTTTCTGGAAGTAGCCACTAAACAGCTCTTTGTTTTGGATGATTTTCATTGAGTTTTACATAACTGATAAACTATAAGAGATAGTCAAAAACTTACCACACAAAAATATAGATCACGATAAAACACACAGTTTGTCATACACATTTTTTTTTAGAGGAGTTGATTGTTTTTGAGATGTGCCTTGTTATTAGTTTCAGCTTTACAATTTTCTCATACAGCAATTTGTCAACTCCTGTTCATACAAACAAAAGAACTTCAGTCACATATAAACCATCTTTTGACTGTCGCTTTAACCTATGGTATTCCCTTATTTCGCTTCTACTCACAAGAAAAAGAGTAATATGACCATTTCTGCTAAAGTTTCTCAATCAACATGAAAAAGATAAAAGTATAAGATTTTTAACAGCAATTTGTTGCCAATATGTCGAGAAAGTCGTGTGAATAGAACACGTAAGATATTTTATGCAAGTGTTAAAAGAGAGTTTTATTTTGCGAGAAGGAATGTTTGCGGGATGAGGCGAAAGTGGAGTTTCCAGTACCCAATCAAAATTTTCGATCTGAACGAATACCAATTAATTTTAAGAATTGACATCTACTTTGAATTAAATCAAGATCTCTTAATTAATACAAGATTATTGAATATAATACCAAGAATAGCGTTATGATACTTTCACATTAAAATATCGGTATCTTTTGATTGTGATTTTTATAGCACGAGCGCTGAAAACATCCTTTATACGATCATAACACTATAACATAGGAAACATAAAGCAATAAATTTTCGGTAACAATTCCAAAGTTATTTTCTATGCTGCTTCATAAATTCCATTCAAATAAAAATCCGCTATTACATTAATTGATGAAACGCCTCTTAATATATAGGATGTGTTCCATTCACGTGACACTCTCTGTCTGTGCAACAAATCATTGTTAAAAAGCTTATGCTTCTATTTCATGCCAATCGAGATCAAAATAGCAGAAATTGTCTTATTACTTGCTTCCTTGTAAGTAGAACGAAATAAGGGAGTATCATAGGTTAAAGTGATAGTCAAAAGCTGGTTGTTATGTGACTGAAGCTACTTTGTTTTTTTAAAGCTAAAACAAAAGGAATATCTTAAATGATCAACTCCATGAAAAAAAAGTGTATGCCATAAATTGAGCGTTTTAACGTGCTCTGCATTTTGTGTGTGGCAAGCTTTTGTCCATCACTTACGGTTTAGCAGCTATACAAAATTCCGTAAAATTCATCCAGAATAAAACAGTTTTCAGAGGATATTCCCAGAAAATTCAAGATATAAATTTTGTCAGGTAAATATCTTTAATATAAGATATGTTAATCAAAATCGTCAGAGCCATTTTTGAGAAAATCAAAACTTTCGAGAAAAAAAAATTCCATGTGAAGGATAGTTTGAAGTGGGGGGGATTTTCTTGCAAATCTTCGCGTCTCATCCTTGGAAGATACTGCACATGAATACCAACATTGGTAGTCAATGGTCTATTCGTTTTTGAGCTATGCCGTCCACAGACACACACAGGCCTTTTTCCAAAAATGTTTTTTTTTTTAATTCAGGGGGACCCAAAACATGTATTTCCGGTGAGATCTCATTATCAAATTTCTGGGTGTATTACAGTGCTTCTCTATACACTATGTTCATAGGACGTATAGAGAAAGTAAAAAATAATCTGATGTTCCATTCACATGACTTTCTCTATATCTCTGTAACAATTGCTGTTATAAAGCTTAACTCTCTAACTACTTTGATAGTCGAAATAAACATTAGCAGATGTCTTAAGTATGAGAAAAATAAGGGAATACACTAGGCTAAAATGATAGACAAATCTTTTAAAAGCTGGTTGCCAAGTGTTTGAAACCCGTTTCTATGCAGGGCCAGCAGTTTACAACTTTCCGTGTGAGAAAAGTTTAAGTATTTTAAAACTGAAACAAATAACAAGAAATATCTAAGAAATTATTAATTCCACGAAAAAAAATATAGGTCATAAATTGTGTGTTTTAACGTCATCTACATGTTTTATGTTGCAAGTTTGTGTCTATCTTTTACGGTTTACCAGTCGCGCAAAATTCATTCTGAATAAAGATGTATTTACAGGCTATTCCCAGAAAATTCAAGATATACATTTTATTTGCAAATAAATATCTTTAATGTATGATGTTTTAATCAAAATCGTTAGCCATTCAACATTTTCAAAACATTTTCTATGTAAAGGGTAGTTGGAGGCGGTGGGGATTTTTGGGAAGATTTCGCAGAATTGGAAGAAAATAAACATAAATACCAAACTTGGTATTTAACGGCCTTTTCGTTTTTGAGCTATGCTGCCCCCTCCACACATGGAACTTTTCTAAAAATACTTTTTTTTTTGGATACACGAGGTCCTAAAACATGTATTTCCGGTGAAGTCTCGGTATCGAAATTTTGTGTGCATTAGAACATCTTCTCTGTACACGATGTACATAGTACATGTAGAGAAAGTAATTAAGGGTCATAACAATGGAATTCTAAGTCAGTGTTATTCCACTGAGTGTTATTTTGAATTTCTAGTATGATTACCTCATTTTAATAGTCTCCTTTTAGTAACAGTTGACTGAAAAGTATATTTCGTATGGCGATTACTCATTGAAGTGGAGTCTGTCGAAATGATAAGTTTTTAGGCATATTAAGTCATTTAGCAAGAGTCATCTAAAATCTATTACGTACTTGGATACGTGCTGAGTGGCATTAGTCTCAAATAAAGCATTATAAGAAAAGGAAAATTGCAGGATGTGGCTCTTGATAAAGTTTCCCTTGGAAAACACAAGGTCGCCTGTAAGTGAAGTATTAAGTCCAAGAAAATACACACGACTTGCGCATATGAGGGACTTCACATTTGTTTTTTTCTACGAAACTAGTGTTTTCTTTCGTCGAAAGGTAGTTCCACCAGACTGCGTAGAATCCCAAAGAGCTTAGACCGTAGTAACAGATGGGAACATAGTCTCCATTTGTTAGCGAAGCAGGTAAACTGGAATTTAGTGTAAACCACACCCATTTTAGGCTCAATTCCTCTAGGAAATAACGAAAATGTGGGTTTAACTGTGTAGCAGATTAGCTATTAACCAGGTAGAATTAGAGAATTTAGCATGCTAAATAGTAGTATAACAAGAGAGAAATGTTAACATCAATGAAACAATGCTTTATAGTGTCCGATGATAGTATTTTTCACGATAAAGACAGGGTTATATTGGTGTCCTGGAAGTGCAGAATCTTACTTCATTGTACGTGCTAAAGGTCCTGCATTATATGCAGCTTATATAAGTTTTATATTATTAAATAACCATGTGATCAAAAAGAAGATGCAGTCGCTTAAAATTTAAACTACTAAAATATTTAAAAAATCTGATATGTTCTATTCACATGACTTATATATCTGTGCACAGGTATTGTCAAAAAGCTTATGCTTCTACTTACTTCATACTAATCGAAAAAAGTTAGCAGAAATAGTCTTATTGCTTGCTTTCTTGTAAGTAGAAGCGAAATAAGCGAGTAACATAGGTAAAAGTGATAGTTAAAAGCTGGTTGCTATGTGACTGAAGTTTCTTTGTATAGACAGGAGTTGAAATATTCCTGAATGAGAAATTTATGATTTCTAAAGCTGAAACCAATAACAAGGAATATCGAAAAAACGAACAACTCTACGAAAACATGTATATAACATAAATTGCGTATTTCATCGTGATCTACGTTTTTTTTTTTTTTTTTTTGTGTGGTAAGTGTTTCTCCATCTCTAACGGTTTACCAGTTATGCAAAATTCAGTAAAATCATCCAGAATAAAGAGGTCTTTAGAGGCTATTCTCAGAAAATTCAAGAAATACATTTTATTTGGCATGTGAGTATCTTAAATATGAGATTTTAATCACAATATTTAGAGCCATTTTTGAGAAAATCAAAATTTTCGAAAAAAGTTCCATATATAGGGTAGTTTGAGTTGGGGGTAGGGTTTCTTGAAAATCTTCGTGTCGCATCCTTGGAAGATACCAAACTCAAATACCAAGTGCAAAACATATATTTACGGTAAAATCTCGGTATCAAATTTTGGGTGCATTAGAATACCTTCTCTATATACTATGTACATAGTACGTGTAGAGAAAGTAAAAATAAGAATACAGATGAAAATGGAAGATGTGAGTGATCTACTGCCGCTATTTATTATTTTCCTTGTTATACTATACTTTGAGTTTCTACGGAAACACACTACGACGTTAGCGTTATACAATCCTTGAGGATTGCCAACTTGCATAATGGTGCTGTAACAGCTCATTATATACCCTTTGCGGAAACTGGTGTAATCCACATTCCATTTGGAGTCACTCCAGTAACTGTTATGAATAGTTTACGTAGTATTGACGAAGGAAACTTTTCTATCACCTAGAGTAGAAAAAGTACTGCGTTCCACTCAAGAATTTGATCAGAGATTTTAGGGGAAAAAGCTGTGAATGTGGGCGTGGGCGGGCGATTGTGGGGTGCGCACAAGCTTTTGGATAACTGGTAAACCGCAAGACATACATAAAAATGTAAATCTTGTTAAAATATACTATTTATGTCAGATACATCTTCTTTTGAGTAGTTAGCCATTTCGAGATACTGTTTGTTTTTGGTTTAAATTTCTCTATACTTATATTTTTCTCAAATGATAGGTCTTTTTGCTTTCTCTACCCGCCCCCCCAAAAATGAGTAATTTTCTGGAATGCCAAATTTGTCTACGTCACTTACGGTACAGCGCCTTGTGTACACGATACACTTGTATAGTGGCAGTAACACGTTGTCACAACTTCCAAATCTTAGTATTACTAATACATGTGATCAATAATCATAATCAAATATATAACTTAAGTTTTTTAAACAGGCTATCAATATTAATTTAAAAAAATCTGATATGTTCCATTCAAATAACTTTCTCTACATCTCTGCAACAATTTGTTAAAAAGCTTATGATTCTATTTACTTCATGCTAATCGAGAAAATTTAGCAGAAATACTCTTCTTACTTGCTTCCTTGTAAGTAGAAGCGAAATAAGGGAGTACCATAGGTTAAATGATATTGACTATCACTTTAACCTCTGGTTCTTTGTATGAACAGGAGTTGACAAATTCCTGTATGGGAAAAGTTTCAAGGAATATCTCAAAAACGGTCAACTCTAGGAGGAAAAATATTACATAAGGTGTGTGTTTTAACGAGCTCAACATTTTTGTGTGGTAGGTTTTTATCTATGTCTTACGGTTTACCAGACATGCAAAATTTCGCAAAAATCATCCAGAATAAAGTAATCTTCAGAGGCTATTCCCAGAAAATTGAAGATGTATGTACATTTTAATTATCTCCTAAATATCTTAAATGTAAAATATTTTAATCAAAATCGTTAGAGCCATTATTGAGAAACTCGTACATTTTAAACAAATTTTCCATGTAAAGTGTAGTTGGGAGTGGGGGGATTTTCTTGAAAATCTTCGTGTCGCATCCTTGGAAGATACCAAATTTAAATAATCAATTTGGTATTTAACAGTCTTTTGGGTTTTGAGTTGTGCTGCCCACCGACAGACACACACACGCACCCACAGTCATTTTTTTTAAACAGTTTTTTTTGGATTCAGGGCATCTCAAAAAAATTTATTTCCGGTGAAATCTCTGTTTCGAATTTTTGGGTGCTATACAATATCTTTTCTATTCACTATGTATATAGTACCTGTAGAGAAAGTAATATTAACGACACAAAACATGATACAGTTTGGATTGTAAACCCTGCCACTTTCCATGTCTGTTCACTGTAGCGCTGTGACAAAACTTAGCTTATTCCTCTTATAAGGGTCAGAGTTTTGCTTCTCGCATGTTGCAAAATCTTTATTTTTTTTTCTCTTAATGATCTTGATTCAACACATAATGATTATTTATTTGACATACTTGTTTCATATCGACATTCGGTACGGTTGATAACATGTTGGTTATTATGTTTCTGTATGGCTTTCGTCTTCTGAACATCAATATGCTGCTCACGAAAGCATGTGGTGCGTAGAAATACTAATAGCATTGCTAAGAAAACCAATGCTTTGAAACATTTTTTAAGATCCATTTTTTTTATTTAACCCACCCTTCACAAAGCGATCAAACTTACCCTTCATAAACCGATTTTCATATGAGGTGACATTTTCTTCCACACGTAAGGGAAAGATGATAGTATCGTCTAAAGGGGGACTCGATACGATGCAAAATACTTGGCTTCACAATTCAATCAGGATCGCGTATCTGTACCGTCTTGGGGTTGGATATCAAGACTCAAGGTGTGCTGTGGCAGCTTGATATAATGGACGGTGTGCTACACACAGTAATACTCCATAATATTTTGATTCCCTCTGTGAGAATGTGTTCTCTTTTGAGAATGTGTGGACTGAGGTAAAAAGGAAGCTGTGCTTCAACTGCCTGTAAACGGGCGAAAGACAAAAGATGGCTTCTGGGCACACATTCAAGAAGCCTGGGCTCTTGTAGTTACTCGTCCACATTACTGTATGCATTTATCTATGCCCCGAAGATTGACGGCAGCTATACGGGCTGAGGGTTCATACACCCGATATTATGTTTATTTTTTGTGTTTTACTTTTAGAAGATAATTTATTTACACATAGTTTTTAGTTATTTAACACCAGTGTTGGTAAAATTATGTTCTTGTGTGCATAGATAGCCACATAACTTCAAATGCAAAAATGATATTAATGCAATATCCACAAATCCAGTCATAAAATTAACAAACATAAAACATGATAAGCAGTGCGAGGTTTGAATCTAGGAAGCAAGGCCATCTTAAACTCTCACCCACGATAACGTTGTTTCGTGATTCGTTTTCGGACTCATAATTTAACCATTCCGCTGTCAGTAACAGACCACTGTACAGTTCTTGTGTGCGTTGTGAACACTGCTTTTTACGAAGATACCCGAAGCTGTTCGATCGACAAATGGAATCTGGGGATGACTCATTTCTTGTGTCGTTTCTTTAGTTCAAAAACAAAAAGTCTGAAATGTTGTAGTATTGGGTATAACTTGACTAGTATTTAAGGAAACAACGAACAATTTAACATTTTGAGATATACATTTAAATTAAATAAAAATTAAACTAACTTTTAGGACTGTAGTTAACAAGCAGTAAAATTCGATACATGTATTTCACCGGAAATACATGTTTTGGAAAAAGATGTGTGTGTGTGTGTGTGTGTGTGCACGCGTGCATGCGTGCGTATGTATGTGTGTATCTGTGGACAGCGTAGCTCAAAAGCGAAGAGGCTGTTAAATACCAAACTTGGTATTCAAGTTAGGTAGTTTCCAAGGATACGACACGAAGATTTTCAAGAAAATCCCCCCACCCGAAACAACCCTTTACCTGGAAAAACTTCGAAAATTTTGATGTTCTCAAAAATGGCTCTAACGATTTTGATTAAAATCTTTTATATTTAAGATATTTAGATGCTAAATAAATGTATATCTTGAATTTTCTGGAATAGCCTCTAAAGACCTCTTTGTTCTGGATGATTTTTATTGAATTTTGCATAACTGATAAACCGTAAGAAAGAGACAAAAACTTACTACACAAAAGATGTAGATCGCAATAAAACACACAATTTATGACATATACTTTTTTTTTCATGAAGTTGATCGTTTTTGAGAAATTCCTTGTTATTGGTTTCACCTTTGAAAAACTTGTACTTTTCTCATGCAGAAATTTGACAACTCCTGACCATACAAACAAAGGAATTTGTCATATAGCAACCAGCTTCTGACTATCACTAACCTATGGTACTCCCTTATTTCGCTTCTACTTGCATGGAGGCAAGTAATAAAACTATGTCTGCTAATTATTCTAAATTAGCATGAAGTAAATAGAAGTATATGCTTTTTAACAATAATTTGTTGCAGAGATGTAGAGAAAGTCATGTGAGTGGAACACATCAATTTTTTTTTTATATTTTGCTGTTAACATATGTATCTAAAACAAACCTATCCGTGCGTCCTATGAAATTCATTTAAGATTTTGAAGGTTTGCGAAATTTGTGATTTGTTCTATTTCATGATCCCCTGCAGTCCATTTTATTCATAACTGGTTAGAAAATAACCCCCCTGTAATTAACTGAATTTCCTGTAGCTCCCTTCCATGTGATGATTAGTGCCCTTGCCCCAATGGTTGGGCAATTCCATCAGGGAACATACCTCCACATTCTTATTCCAAAAACATTTACCCTAGCTAAACTTTATGGTGACAGCCCATTCAATCCTGGGGCTTATCCTCTTTTTACGTTCTCTAGCCCCATATTTACAATGTACATAGAGATAGAGAAGGGATTGTAATGCACCTAAAAATTCGATGGCGAGATTTCATCGGAAATATATGTTTTGGAGTCCTCTTAGTCCGAAAAAAGCATTTTTAAAAGAGGTTCTTGTGTGTGTGTGTGTGTGTGTGTGTGTGTGTGTGTGTGTGTGTGTGTGTGTCTGTGGACAGCATAGCCCCAAAACGAAAAGACCGTTAAGTACCAAACTTGGTATTTAGGTTTAATATCTTCCAAGAATGCGACACGAAGATTTAAAAAGAAATCCCCCTACCACAAACTATCTTTTACATGGAAACATTTTCGAAAATTTTGATTTTCTTAAAAATGGTTCTAACGATTTTGATTAAAATCTTGTATATTGAAGCTATTTATATCCGAAATAAAATGTATATCTTGAATTTTCTGGGAACAGCTTCTAAAGACCTGTTTATTCTGAATGAATTTTACTTAATTTGTCTTAACTAGTAAACCTTAAGGAATAGACAAAAATTTACAATATAAAAAAATGTAGATATTTTTAAAATATACAAGTTACGTCATATAATTTTCTTAGTGGATCTTACCGTATTCCTTGTTATTAGTTACAATTGTGAAGTACTTATACTTTTTTTCAGACGGAGGTGTCCGTTTTTCTTTGTTCTACTCCTGGCCGAGCAGAGAAACTATTTGCAATGAAAATCGCATAACGACAGCCTTTTAAAATATTTGACTGTCACTTTAGCATAGTGCATTCCCTTACTTCCATTCTACTTGTAAGGAACTAAGTAATAAAATTCTGCTAATGTTTATCTCGATTAGCATGGTGTTGAAAGAAGAATTATTTTTCGTAAGATGTTTGTTTGTAGAGTAGCTAGAGAAAGTCATGCGAGTGTAACACACACGATTTTTAGGCTTCAAAGTCTGTCTTGCATGATGCGGAAATTATGATTATACCATTAAGTTAGCTTTAGGTATTTTAAATCTGAAACTAATAACAAGACATATCTAAAAATGATAAACTCTACGAAAAAAATGTATATAACATAAATTGTGTGTTTTAAGGAGCTTTACATTTTCTATCTCTTACGGTTTACCAGTTATGCAAAATTCCATAAAATGTATTCAGAATAAACGTCTTCGGAGGCTATTTCGCGAAAATTCAAAATATAAATTTTGTTTGTCATGTAAATATCTTTAATATACGATATTTTAATCAAAATCGTTTGTCATTTTTGAGAAAATCAAAATTTTCAACAACTTTTCCATGTAAAGGGAAGTTAGGGTGGGGGATTTTCTTGAAAATCTTCGTGCCGCATCCTTGGAAGACACTGAAATTAAATACCAAGTTTGGTATTTAACGGTCTTTTCATTTTTGAACTATGCTACCCACCAACACACACAGATATCAAATTTTTGGGTGCAATACAATACCTTCTTTATACACCTTGCACATAATACGTGTAGAGAAACAGAAATGCAGCCCTTATTTCGTTTTTATAAATCTCGCTGTTAACATATGTATCTAAAACAATCTCATCCGTTCGTCCTATGAAATCCATTTAAAATTTTGAAGGTTTGCGAAATTTGTGATTTGTTCTATTTCATGATCCCCTGCAGTCCATTTCATTCATAACTGGTTAGAGAATAACCCCGCTGTAATTAACTGAATTTCCTGTAGCTCCCTTCCATTAATAAATTTGATGATTAGTGCCCTTGCCCCAATGGTTGGGCACTTCCATCAGGGAACAAACCTCCAGATACTTATTCCAAAAACAATTACCCTAGCGAAACTTTGTGGTGGCAACCCACCCTCATTTTAGACTCTTCAACGTCTCTCTTGCAAGATGCGGAAATTATGATTATACAATTAAGTGATTTTGAAAACTATCTTAGGTGGAAAAATAGGTTTACACAGCTTCATACTTGTCCATTAGATGGCTAACCAGCATATCTGACTTGGGAAAATTTTGGTATGTAATAGACTTTAGATATAGTCCAGATAGTGCTTTTGCCCATCGGTTGTGCATTTTCAGAATGCTTTTGTATGCAATTTCCGTCGATTTGATCATGTTACACCATCACTCAAAACACTTAAATGACTCCAGCTTAGGGATAGAAGACAATTGTATTCTTTATCATTTCTCTATCAACTCCTTCATTCCAAACTATCCGCTTCAAAATATCTTTGTGACTGTCATAATCTCTAAACTCGCTCACGACACTTTCCTTCTTGCTATACCTGCTCATCAACAGATTTAGCTCGTCTTTGGAATTCCCTACCTGAAGACGTAAGGGACTGCCGGAACGTTATACTGTTCAAGCAGAAAATTAGGCATACATTTGTAATCAAATCTAATCTGCTGCTGTATTAATATGACAAATACACCACTACTTTCATTTATTCTTATTAATATTTTATGTGCTGGCAAGTAATATGCATTTCAATTATAATTATCACTAATGTGTGTTTCAACCTAAATGAATGTTTCACATAAAATAATTTTGTTTACAGTTTTTTTACTTTCTCTATACGTGCTATGTATATAGTGTATAGAGAAGGTATAGCACTCCACCAAAAAATTCGATACCGAGATTTCACCGGAAATATATGTTTTAGGGTACCCTGTATCCAAAAAAAAAGTATTTCCAGAAAAAGGTCCGTGTGTGTGTGTCCGTGTTTCTGTGAAGACGATAACTCATAAACGAAAAGTCGGTAACATACCAAACTTGGTATTTAAGTTGAGTATCTTCCAGGGATGCGACACGAAGATTTTGAGAAAAATCCCCCACCCCAAAATACCCTTTACATGTAACTTTTTTCGAAAATTTTGATTTTCTAAAAAATGGCTCCAACGATTTTGATTAAAATATCGTATATTAAAGATATTTACATGACAAATAAAATGTATATTTTGAATTTTCTGGGAATAGCCTCTGAAGACTACTTTATTCTCGGTCAATTTTACGGAATTTTGCTTAGCTGCTAAACCGTAAGAAGGGACAAAATCTTATCACACAACAAATGTAGAGGACCTTAAAACACACAATTTATGTTATACACATTTTTTTCGTGGAGTTGATTGTTTTTGAGATATTCCTCGTTTTTTTTCAGCTGTAAGACTTATACTTTTTTTTGTGAACTCGTGCCCATACAAACAAAGGAACTTCAGTCGCAGAGCAACCAGGTTTTGACTATCACTTTAGCCTATGGTACCCTCTTATTTCACTTCTACTAACAAGGAAGCAATTAATAAGAATATTTCTGCTAATTTTTGCTCCATTAGATGAAGTAAATAGAATAATTTGTTGCAATGATATAGAGAAAGTCAACTGCTGTCCATACATGCAAACAAAGGAACTTCAGTGACATAGCAACTAGCTTTTGGCTATCACTTTTAACCTATGCTACTCCCTTATTTCGCTTCTACTTACAAGGAAGCAAGTAATAAGATTATTTTGTTAATTTTTTCTGATAAGCATAAAGTAAGGAGAAGTATAAGCTTTTTAAGAATAATTTGTAGCAGGGATATAGAGAAAGTCATGTGAATGGTACATCAGATATTTTATATATTTATGTTTTTATTAAGTTGTATAGAATGGTTTTTTGTTTTTTTTGTTCTTTATTCATTTATTCATTGTATCATTGCTGTATTGAATTTAATGTATTGCCTAGTAGAGTGGAAGAGATGGCCTTAAGGTCTTAACTTCAACCAGGATAAATGAATAAACAAATAAATAAACCAAAATGTAGCAGACTTTATAGGCTATTCATGGCCAATTCTAAATATAAAGCGTATCATGCCAAGGCAACGAAAATAAGCTCATTTAACAAAACATGTTTATCTTTTAATAAACAGAGCGTAACATTTAATCCATCAAAGTAATATTTTCTGAGATGAATAAGCTCCTTTATTCGCCGTCACCCTTAAAAGGCGACACTTGGCATGTATTTGTGTTATGCTGTACACATACACACGCACGCACACATTCACACTCACAGAGGTAAACTTATTTTATATACTAAGATGCATGTTTGTGAAACACACTTTTTTGACTCAGGAGAGTTCAAAAATCGAATCCCGAATATTTGTGTAGAATGCTATATACTTCTGCTGCCTTAAATACCTAACATGGTAGAGAAAGTACAAAATGGAACATTCTCTTTCTCTAGGCATTATCATTTTAAACGTATGCCCAATCCTAGAACTCATGATTCTTCTAAATACTTTACATTAATTACATTAAATCTTTACTCAAGTTATTTTAAGTTACGCAATACGAACTTTAAGCATCCACGGTACAAAAGTAAACTCGACTGCTTA
This sequence comes from Hymenopus coronatus, assembly GCA_030762935.1. Classification (NCBI taxonomy): domain Eukaryota; kingdom Metazoa; phylum Arthropoda; class Insecta; order Mantodea; family Hymenopodidae; genus Hymenopus; species Hymenopus coronatus. Next base: position 30,950,634 of record CM060885.1, on the reverse strand, counting down.
CACCACATGTCAGTTTTTGTTACTAATGAACCCATACCGAAGAAAAAGAAGAATAACGTTCTCTCAAACATGTTCCATTAGATGACGCACCAACCCATGTTGAGAAAATGTAAACATTTCACACAGGTCTAATGCTAAAAGAATTTTGACACACACATTGGATTTATTAATGGGCTTACACTTTCTTTTTATGATTAAAGTTTCGCTATCTCTGAGGGTTTCAAAGATAAAAAATCTGATGTGTTATACTCACATGCCTTTCTCTAGCTGCTCTACAAACTTCCTACTAAAAATTATTCTTCTTTCTACACAATGCTAATCGAAATGAACACTAGCAGAATGCTCTTATTACTTAGTTCCTTATAAGTAGAAGGGAACTAAGGTAATGCACTAGGTTAAAGTGATAGTCAAATGTTTTAAAATCTATCGTTATGCGAATGTCACTGCAAATCGCTTCTTTGCTTGCCAGGAGTAGAACAAAAGAAAAACGGACACTTCCTGTCTCAGAAAAGCTTAAATACTTCACAATTGAAACGGTTATCTCCACAACAAAAAACATAAAGGACATAAATTGTGACGTGATGTACATTTTTTGTGTAGTGAGTTTTTGTCTATCTCTTACGGTTTAGTAGTTAAGCAAAATTCAGCAAAATTCATCTAGAATTAAGAGGTCTTCAGAGGCTATTCTCAAAAAATTCAAGATACATTTTATTTCGAATATAAATAGCTTTAATATACGGGATTTTAATCAAAATCGTTAGACATTTTTAAGAAAATAATAATTTTCGAATTTTTGCCATGTAAAGGGTAGTTTGTGGTGGGGGAAATTTTTTAAAATCCTTCGTGTCGTATCCTTGGAAGATACTAAACATAAATACCAAGTTTGGTATTTCACGGTCTTTTTGTTTTGGGGCTATGCTGTCATCACACACACACACACACAGACACACACACACGGATCTTTTTTTAAAAATGCGTTTTTTCGGACTCAGGGGACCCCAAACCATATAATTCCGGTGAAATCGAATTTTTGGGTGCATTACAATACCTTCTCTATCCCTATGTACATTGTACATATGGTGCTAGAGAAAGTAAAAAATCAAGAAGCAATGCTCCTCACAACATCTTTAGAAAATTTCAATAGACACATTTTATCACAACTGATATAAAAACTTTCGATTTTATAACGAAACTTCTAATAAAGTTTGATATATTTATTTCAACGTGAATTTTTGTTTGCATGGATGGAATTTATTCAACATCATCTTTTGATGTCTAAAGACATCTTACAAAAGATTGAAATTTTGTGTTTGTCTGGTTTTCCGTTTTTGAATTGGTTGATTTTCATGGTCTGACACACGCGCGGCATTTCAAGGTTATAACACGTCTCAAAATGTGGATTTTTGACAAAATTTGAATACTGAATTATAAAGAGACAAATGAAATACCTATACTTCACCTACCTAAGCTGTAGACAGAGTTAAACTGTAGATGCGTTTAGATATCCCAAAAGGAAAAGGAGTATACGCCTCTAGTATTTAGCGGCTTTATTTTTGAATTTGGCATAATCTAGTTTTCCTTGTTAACCTGAGCTTAAGAACAATCTCTGGGTAGAAGAGAATAAATCACATTCATAATTTAATATGACGGAAAATAAAAAAATCTGACGTGTTCCATTCACACGACTTTCTCTACATCTCTGCAAAAAATATTGTTAAAAAGTTTGTTCTTCTATTTAGTTAATGCTTATCGAAAAAAATAGTATAAATGTCTTATTATTAGCTCCCTTGTAAATAAGGGAGTACCATAGCCTAAAGTGATAGGAAAATATTTTAAAAGCTGGTTTTTATGTGATTGAAGTTCCTTTGTTTGTATGGATAGGAGTTGACAGATTCCCGTATGAGAAAAGCATAAGTATTTTAAAGCTGAAAACAATAACAAGGAATATCTCAAATACGGTCAACTCGACGAAAAAAATGTATATAACATAAATTGTGTGTTTTAACGAGCTCTACATTTTTTGTGTTATAAGTTTTTGTCTATCTCTTACGGTTTATTTGTTATGCAAAATTCCGTAAAATTCATTTAGTATAAGCATATCTTAAGATGCTATTCCCAAGAATTGAAGATATAAAATTTATTTGTCAAGAAAATATGTATAATATACGATAGTTTAATCAAAATCGTTTGAGCCATTTTTGAGAAAATCAAAAATTTCAAAAAATTTTCCATGTAAAGTTTAGCAAAGGTGGGGGAGATTTTCTTGAAAATCTTCGTGTCGCATCCTTGGAAGATACTGAACTTAAATGTAAAGTTTGGTACACAACGGACTTTTCGTATTTGAGATATGCTACACACACACACACACACACAAACATTTTTCCATAAATGCTTTTTTTTTTTTTTTTTTTTTTTTTTTTTTATTTTTATTTTTGTGGTCCTAAAACATATTTCCGGTGAAATCTCGATATCGAATTTTTGAGTGCATTACTATACCTTCTCTACACACTATGTACATAGTACGTGTAGAGAAAGCAAATTAAAGCAGGATTAAGAATCAATGCTACAATTTTGAAACTGTTACGTATGGTTCTATTGAAACTGCTTTGAAGTAATCAGTGTGCGTTTTATTTTTAACACAATATGTTTTAACATACGTAACTGGTTTTTATGTTCAGAGTTGAATAATATTTTCCTGACCGTGAGAAAACAAACGGTGAGTGGTTATTTAGACTGGAAGGGTTCAGCATTGCTACCAGGAATAAAAAATGCAGAAAGTAACGAATTTAAAATTTAAATTTATGTTGCATAGATCTTTTTACTTTCTCTGCTTTTTGTGTATTACAAAGATAAAGAAGGTATTGGAGTCGACCCAACAATTCAATACCGATATTTTACTGGAAATCACATTTTAGGGTTTTCTGTACCCAAAAAAGGATGTTTACTTTCTGTACATGTAGACAGAGAAAGTATGGTATTCCACCAAACAATTCAATGTCGAAGTTTCACCGGGAGTACATGTTTTGAGGTTCCACGAGTCCATAAAAAATAATTTTAGAAAAATATCCCTGCCTGTATGTGTGAGCAACATAACTCAACAACAAAGGCTTAATAATGAAGTGCAGCATTTTCTAAGGATGCGACACACACATTTTCAAGAAAATGCCCCTTCCAAATTACTTTACTAGGAAACCTTTTCGAAAGTTTTGATTTTCTTAAAAATGACTCAAATGATTTGGATTACAATATCCCGTATTTAAGGCATTCACACAACAAATAAAATGTGTATCTCGAGTTTTCTTGGTATGTCCTCGAAAGACCTCTTCGTTTTGGACGACTTTTGCATAGCTGGTAAACCGTAAGAAATAGACAAATACGTACTTCCAAACAATGTATATCTCATTAAAACTCGAAATGTATATATTTATGTTTTTGCATAGAGTTAACCATTTGCTAAATATTCCTTGTTGCTGATTGCAATTTTAAATTACATTTCTGTTTCTTTTGTTTAACTCCTGATCATGCAAACAGAATCGAACCTCGAACACACAGCAACCAGCTTTTAAAAGAACTTGACTATCGTTTTAGCCTAGTGTATTGCTTTATTTCTCTTCTGCTTATAAGGAATTAAGAAATAAGTCTAACTCTGTTTATCTGTATAAGCATGAAGTAGATTGAATAATACTTTTTTGCAAGAATAGTTGTTACAGAATGAGTAGAGAAAGTCATGTGAATGTTGCACACAAGCTTTTTTTGAAAAAGGTCCGTGTGCCTCTGAACCGATAGCTCAAATACGAAACGACGCTTAATAGCAAACTTGATATATAGGTTCAGCATCTTTCAAGGTTGCTTCACGAAGATTTTCAAGGAAGTCCCCTCATCCCAAACTACTCTTCACATGTTTTATTTTCTAAAAAATGGCTCTATTGATTTTGATTAAAATGCCGTAAATTAAAGATATTTACATAACATAATGCACATCTTTAATTCTCTGGGAATAGTTTCTGCAATCCTCTTCGTTCGGAATGACTTGCATAAATGTTAAACCGTAAGAGTTAGACAAAATGCCACTTCTCAAAAAGATTTCCTTATAACACGCAATTTATATCGTATACCTTTTACTTTCTCTATACGTACCATGTACATAGGGTATAGAGGAAGTAATGCATTCCACTCAACATTTCGATACCGAGATTTCACCGGAAATACATGTTTTAGGACCTCCTGAATCCAAAAAAAAAGCATTTTCAGAAAAAGATCTATGTGTGTGTGTGTGTGTGTGTGTGTGTGTGTGTGTGTGTCTGTGGACAGCATAGGTCAAAAACGAAAAGTCCGTTACATACTAAACTTGGTATTTAGATTTGGTATCTTCCAAGGATGCGACACGAAGATTTTCAACAAAATCCTCCCACCCCCAACTACCCTTTATATGGAAAAATTTTCGAAAATTTTGATTTTCTAAAAAATGGCTGTAACGATTTTTATTAAAATCCCGTATATTAAAGATATTTACATACCAAATAAAATGGTTATCTTGAAATCTCTGTGAATAGCCTCTGAAGAGCTCTTTATTCTGGATGAATTTTGCTAAATTTTGCTTAACTGCTAAACGGTAAGAGATAGGCAAAAACTTACTGCACAGAAAATGTTGATCTGATCAAAAAACACAATTTATGTCCTTTACATTTTTGTTGTGGAGGTAACGTTTCCGAGATATTCCTTGTTTTTGGTTTCAGTTGTGAGTACTTATATTTTTTTCAGATAGGAAGTGTCCGTTTTTCTTTTGTTCTACTCCTGGCCAAGCAAGGAAGCGATTTGCAATGACAATCGAATAACGACAGCTTTTAAAACATTGTCTATCGGTTTAACGTAGTGTGTTCCCTTATTTTCTTCCTACTTAATAAGGAACTAAGTAGTAAGAACATTCTGCTAATGATTATCTCGATTAGCAAGGTGCAGAAAGAAGAAGAATCTGACGTAAGAAGTTTGTAGAAGAGCTAGGGAAAGTCATGTGAGTGTAACACATCAGACTTTTTGTTCAGTTACCGAATACCAATGTATTCCTTTTTGTTGGCTTCAACTTTAAAATACTTAATTTTTTAAATTAATTTGTCATAGCTATTTCTTTTGATTTATTGCTGACCATTCAAAGACAGCCAAAGCTGTGAGAGCTGTGCATAGATAATAGCTTTTGAAACATTTGACTATCGCTTTAGCTTAGTGTATTCCCTTATTTATCTTCTACTTATAAGGAACTAAGCAGTAACACTGTTTCTTTAATGTTTACCTTGATTAGCATGAAATATATAGAGAATAAGTTTTACGGATAAGTATACTTAGTTTGTTACAGAGTAGGTACAGAAAGAATTGTAAATGTAACAATCCGATTTTTACTTTATCTAGCGCTATATGCAATGTACTTAATCGATAGAGAAGGCATTATTTTTCCACCCAAAGTTTTGATACCGAAATTTCGCCTGAAATATATTTTGAGATCCCTTGAATAAAACAAATAAACAAAAAAGCAAAAAAAAAATTAGAAAAAGATCAGTGTGTGTCTGTGTTGTGTGTATCTATCTATAAGCAGCATAACTAAAGAATCAAAAACCCAATAAATACCAAACTTGGTATTTATATATCTCCCAAAGATGCGATACAAAGCCTTTCAAGAAAGCCCTTCCCCCAAATTACCCTTTACATGAAACATTTTTTCGAAAGTATTGATTTTCTCAAAAATGGCTCTAGAATTTTTGATGAAAATGCCGTATATTAAAAGATATTTATCTAACAAATAAAATGTATATCTTGAATTTTCTGAGAATAACCTCTGAAGTACTCTTCATTCTGGATGTATTTTGCATAACTGATAAACGGTAAAAGATAGACAAAACTTACTAAGCAGAAAAGGTAGATCTCGTCAAAACACACAATTAATATCCTATACATTTTTTGTGAAGGTAGCCGTTTTCGAGATATTCCAGTTATTGGTTTCAATTTTAAAATACTTGTCCTTCTTCAGGCTTGAAGTCGCCCGAGTTTCTTTTGTTTTACTTTTGGCAAAGAAGCGAATTTCAATGAGAATCGCATAGTGACAACTTTTAAATCATTTGACAATCGCTTTAGCTTAGTGCCTTCCTTTAGTTACCTTCTACTTATAAGGAACTTAAGTAATATGAACACTCCGCTAATGCTTATTTCGATTAGCATGTTGCGGAAAGAAGAATAATCTTTTGTAAGAACTTTGTTTGTAGAACAGCTAGAAAAAGTCATGTGAGTGTAACACGTTAGATTTTTAGTTTCTCTAAACGTACTATGTACATAGTGTACATAAAAGGTATCGTATTCCATCCAAAAATTCAATACACCGGAAATACTTGTTTTGGATCCCCCTCAATCAATAAAAAGCATTTTTGGAAAAAGGTTCGTGTGTGTACATAGCTCAAAAACGAAATGACCGTTAAATTCCAAACTTGGAATTTAAGTTGGTATCTTGCAAGGATGTGACACGAAGATTTTCAAGAAAATCCCCCCCACCTCCCCATCTTTTACATAGAACTTTTTTCGAAAGTTTCGATTTTTTCAAAAATGGCTCTTTTTGATTAAAATGTGTTATATTTAAAATATTTACGTGCCAACTTACAGGAAACAAGTAATAAGACTATTTCTTTTAATTTTTTCTCAATTAGCATGAAGTAAATAGAAGCATTAGCTTTTTAACAATAATTTGTTGAAAGTGCTGTGAATGGAACGCATTAGATTTTTCAGTAGGGCTTTTATCGAGCTCGGCAAGAATAAACGCTCTCTGTGGAGTCAGTTGTTTTAGCAATGTTCAGAGAATCTAACTTTGCTACTGGCAAGGAGAAATGGTGAAAGCGAATAAGGAA